>OZ024825.1:69356868-69964933 GCA_964016985.1 Anodontia alba | reverse complement strand
GACAGATCCACCGATGCACTACTAGATGTTCCTGAAAGCAAAGCTCCTGCATTCAAAGTAAGGACAGAGATTCGATGTAATCAGACGTGCCATTAATAATAGCCTGGAGAAAATATCAGAGCTGAAACATGCAGTCAAACCCATAAAACGACATTATTGATTTGTTTTCAGTTTAACCCTTAAATCGTCAATCACAGCTGCAGCAGACGACACCTATATATATATATATATATATATATATATATATATATATATATATATATATATATATATATATATATATATATATATATATATATATATATATATATATATATATATATATATATATATGTGTGTGTGTGTGTGTGTGTGTGTGTGTGTGTGTGTGTGTGTGTGTGTGCGAGTAGAAATTAAGTCTTGACATGTCATGTGAATCGTCTGCTGACAGACGATTCACATAAAATTTCAAGGCTTGTTTCCTATGAAAAGTAATAATGATAATAAAAATGTCGTCTGCTACAAATTTTGCTTGTCGCTATAGTAGTTAAGTACATAATCAGCAAAAATATCAATAAGCTCTGAATGTTTCGTAATTAAATTCATAAAGCAATGACAATGCAGGCCGCTAGCCTGTTCTGATTTACTCCCCCCCCCCCCTCCGTAATGGTTTGCCTCCGCTTAGTAGACCATATTTTAAAGCCTATTATCTTGCTAGCATTTTGAAGCATTTTAGCTGTCTGAGGTGTTACCTAGTAACAGTCTTTTACATTCGTTACCCCTACAAAACGTATAATACCATAAGAAACAATAAACATATGAAATTGGAGCAAAAAGAATTATATGTTCCAACTAAATATACGAAGTTACAGAGCAGTCCACTGGCTATAAAATAAGATGTTTGAAGCTTCTTTTTGGCCTAACATGGCGTTACTGGACCCTTCAGAAATGAGTATTTTAGCTCAAATAGTTCATTTTCTTAGATTGTGGATTGCCCATATGACCATCACTTTGTAATTTGTGATAAGATATTTGAATACTCTTTTCAAATCTGCTTCATCAGTTATTGGGAGTTAAGCAAAGTCACCCTACTGTGAAATGTAATGTTGAAACAAATCATTTTCACATGATATCAAATCAAATGCAGCCTAGAAGTTGTACAAATAAAGTGAATTCTTATTATAGCATTATTTATCAGTAATGCGAGATACATACGCGCATTAAAATCTGTCTCTGCCATATCTTTCTGCCCATAGTAACGTAGGTAACACCTGAAATATCTACATACTGTGGGCTTTGGTGGTTTTCTGTAGGGTATTCTGCATATATATTTAGTGCCTCTGTTTTGCATCATTTGAAGTTTTTGTAAGCATTTCCAAAACTGACGATTTAATGTCGCTATTCTTTGTCAGTTATATACAGTCAATACTGACAACAATAAAGTTGCTATCTGCATCAAGACCACTTTTGCATAAACTATTGAATACTCTCCTGAAGTTTTCAAAGTATGACAAATACTTATAAATATCAACAGATGAATTATTTGTCAGACCCTCACATAACTTTGCTTAATAATCTATCAATGATAACATATTTAACATCTTAATATCTTAATCTAAAGGGATTTTTGTCTTTTTAAAGGTTTTTGCCTAATCTGTATCTCTTAAATTGATGCTCGGTTTTAGAATAATATTGCTTTAGAATAAAAGGATAAAAATTGGCACGTTTGCCTTATTTATTCTGTTACATTATCAACTGTGTTACGTAGATAATTCATTTATATGCAATCTAGCTTACCAATGCTTATCAACTCAAGAGTTTTTGTTGATATATTAATTTTTGTTGATGGTTTTTGTTTATGAACTTCAAATGACTTATTTAAAAACATGGCTCATTATTCAGTTTACCAAAAAGTCTTTCTGTAACATGTTCAATGTAGGTAACATAAAACATTATTTCTGATTAAACACTATTGGTACAAGCATATTTTCATGCCAAGAAGTGTAATACCAGAATAGTATTTACATGTAGTCCTGATTAAAACAAAATGTTCACTATCATAACCTGCCGCAGGACATATAGGGCCTGTGAACACAGCGATGACTGGTCAATATCTTCTCTGTGCGCTCAATGAATATCTAATGATGCCAGCTTTCTTCATGCAGACTGCAAAGACTGATCAGACTGAATGGAAAACGAGGCTGATCTGAGTCTTCACCAGGTGCGCGCCAATTGTAAGTTTTGTCATATTGCGGCTAAAATACATTAAGATTACACAAAGTTAATCATATAACACTTTGCTTTACGGTAATATGATATTTCCAACGAAACAAACAGTGTTGCTTTATCTCTTAAATATACAGAAAACAATAACCCTTAAAATAAGTTGTGTTACAATACGCAAATTTAGAAACAATTATAACACAATTAAATTAAATGGATATTAAATATATATTAGAGCAATTCAGTGGCCTTAGCACCGTTAGAGATTAACGCCACTCTTGTGTTGAAAACAAAAATGGTATGCAACTTGATTTTCATATATTTGTACATTTTTCTTTTATAACATAAACTACCAGTGCGTAGCTAAAACTCCTAAACAAAATTCTGAATAAAATTGTTGGATATAATTAGCTATAGGTCAGCGTTGCATATTTACATATTACTGCGAAAGGACCTGGAAAAGCTATTCTTAGTGTCAGATTATGCATTCTAAATACAGCAAAAGTTGTATTCTAAGTTGTATGTCTCAAATATGTAAATTTGAAGACTGAGCAGTGTCTGGGCAGAAGGAAAATGGCCTTAAACAACATAGGAGAATGGCAATCATTGTTTTGTCTTAATTTGGCGGAGGCTGTCTTTAGAGGCACAATAAGAGTTGTAACTGTCTAAGTGCAGATATGCAAGGTGTCTGATTAAGAATAGCAGTTACAGTTGTGTTACATAAGTTACCAGACATGTTAGGGAAACGATAATACCTGGTAATGGCATTTTATATTGATAGTAAACTATTCACCTTAACAGAATCATTGACCATCAACAGGTACTAGATCATTGTCATGTCTGAAATTGCAACGGAAGTAAAAGGTAATAATAAAATATCTTATCGTATCTTGGCGTCAGAATAATCTAGTAATGAATGGTATATCAGGGTAGGGACCGAAGAAAGTTTTTTAATAGCTCATTATTGTTTCTTGGCAGCTTAATCAAATTCAGACTCTGCCTTAAGGCATATAAGGCTCAGAGACACAACCAATCCTATCAGTTATTTTATACTATCAATATTTTTTGACCATCAAGTACACATTTTGGAGGTCCATTATAAAGTAACAAAGCGAATGGAAATCGTTAAGATTAATGTTGTTGTGTGTTAATGGCATTACTTATATCACTAATAAAAATTATAACAAGACTTCTGTATCATTTTATATCTATAATGATTTTTATCACTATATAGATAATACATAATAGTAAACATAACATTTATTTAATGTGTATGCCATCAAATTATATTATGTATGACTGACCTATATATGTTGGCTTTTATATGGTATTTCATATTGAAGCAAACTGTCTTCTAGCCAGCATAAACATTTTATTTTATACACTGTGGCAACAGAGAACTGTCAGAGTGTGCATGCTGTGTATTTGGCTACATCTTAGATATGACTTAAAATTGCAGTGCAGTGTTGGTATATGTGTGATGTTATTATCATTGTGATTACCACTGCATTTTTATGTAAAGTCAAATAATGAAATAGTTCTCCTTGAAAAATTTGTGCTCTCAGAATGCTTGTTTTCACTTTATTCATGCTTTTGAGCTGATATTAGGAAAGTATAGAGTATTTTCATTCATGGAGCGGGACATCACAGCACAAAAAACAAAAAACAAAACAAAAACAAAAAAAACAAAAAAAAAAAAAAAAAACAAAACAACAACAACAACAAAAAAAAACAAAAACTGACATATAACGTGTTCATCCGGTATTATGTGTACAATATTTCCGGCAGTCTAGATGGACTTAAGTTTTAGAATACCAGCTTTATGCATAGAAAATAAGCAATGAAGAGCTCATATCATATAGTTTGTTAGTATTTGAAAGATACAATTATCAATCGGATACAGCAGCGGAGGATTGGCGAGGGTTTTCTTTCACTTAATTTAACAAACTATAATGGTTTCTAAGAAATAATTCACTATGTTTGTTATTAAAAGAATTTTTGAGTCGTTTCCTTCACCTTTATGTACAAATTATCAACAGCCATTTATACAATGTAGATAAAGTATCACTCAAAAAGTAAGATATGTAACATAAGAAATATCTAATGCATTTATTCAAAATCTATAAGGCATTTAAGTAAACATAATAGTTAAATACATTGTACTAAGTGCAATCACAGCAAATGGAATGTTAAGTTTGAAATAACGATACTTTTTAAAAGAGAAGTTTAGGCTGTTTCAAAGTAACCATTGTTCCTTATGTCATTTGCGTAGGCAGGCTGGTTTGTTTCCATTTCTTGATGTACAAAGAAAGACATATAGTATTTATCTATTGTAAAACAACATTAGAGTAAATGTCTAGTCACTGACTGGTCAGAGTAGTCCAAACCGTTGTATCAGGAAACTTATATATGAGCTTTATGGCTTTTAGTAATATATGTAACAGTTGTATCACAAGCCATTGACAGTTCACCATAAGATACCTGTCTCTATAAAACCACATGCATTGGTAGCAAATAGAATGCAAGTAAGTAAGAATATGGATACTTTAGTATTTCACCAAAGTATTTTTATTGTTTTGAGGGTAACGTCGGTAACATGGCTGTTACACATAAAAGACCCCCATCGCTAGAGGGCTAACATGTGTCATTTTTTTTTCTTATAAAATGTAGTTTCAGAAAAATATAGTGTACAAAATTCTCCTTGTGGGGAGGGGGTTGTCTATAGCCGGCCAACGGTCTAATGTAGCTTGTATATTATCCAGTCTTAGGAGACAGTACCACGTAGCATGTTAGGTAAAACATTTATAGACGACATTATACAGTATTTTTCCTGTATTTCCCAGAAAATAGGTTTGGCATTTCATGAAAATTGTCTCATTAGGAGATAATTTGCATGAAATATCAAAGCTTATTTTCTGAGAATATATAAGAAAAATATCATCTTCAGCAGCGACATTATAAAACATGTTTTTTTCTTCTTTCCCGGAAAATAGGTTTGACATTTCATGCAAACTGTCTCCATAGGAGACCATTTGCATGAACTATTGAAGCTTATTTTTTAGGAAAAATAAGAAAATATATTAATCAATCTGTCGTCTGCTGTATAAGTCCAGAGAATGGTAAAGGTTACAGATTTGATGCACCGCAACCAAATTAATCATTCATCTGCAATCTGCAATCGATAAGTAACATTTAATGTTAGACATAAAACAGAAATGTCCTATCGCTTACTTAACGCTCAGCATGTAGGGAAAACATTCAGCAGACGACATTTTGAAATAGTTTTTCGGCGTAGATGTATAAGCTGGCTTTTGACATACTTATTGGTATTAGTCTCGAATGAATAAATAGTAATTTGCGATTGGTTAAAAATATGTAAACTTCTGTAAATAAGTAGGGGTAAGTATAGAATTTACCGATGTTTGACGAATATATTCGTGACTGAACAATCACTTAATTTTGACATTTATCTATTTAAAGTTGTACAGTATGGCAATGCAGATGTTAAACAATGGACAAAAATACCTATAATTTAAATAATACCAATAAAATAGTTGCAATGAAATACATGATTATAGACGAGCTTTTAATTCTGTACAGTGTAACATGTTGATATAAGCGGCCCAAACGCTAAGCGAACAAGGGACGTTCAAATTTACTTCTCTCCACTGTGTCCATAATATACAGAATTATTATGTGTCCATAATATACAAAATTATGTGCAAAAGGGATGTAAAATTGCATGGTTTAATTTTATATAATGAATTAACAGGAACTATGCCTTAAGTTTGGTAGTAATATTGGCAACATAAATAATATTGTTCATTCTTAACTAGGTAATAGGTTTGTTGAACACCCCTTTTATTTATGCACTGTGTAAGCGGCCTATTGCGTCGGAGCGTAAAGGACACGAAGAAGAAATATTACTATTTTTAGCCCTCGCTTCAGGTAGGATTTTTAGAATATCTCTTCTCATACCGATTGGAATTTGTTCAAATAAAGCGCAGAGTACGCGGAAAATCAAGGTCTTTCTGGTGGTGTAAGCACTATTCTGCGATCTGGTCTAATTCTCGAGAACATTCGAAGAATGTTTTTGCTGTCAACCTGGGTCACCGGAACAATGTACATGAATTTTGACGAAAAACATTCTCCGAATGTTCTCGAGAATCAGACCAGATTGCAGAATAGCACTGACACCACGAGAAAGAGCTTGATTTTCCGCGAATGAAAACAATTCATCAGGTATAAATCGAGATATTCTAAAACATCCTAAGTTCTGCTTACGGATGGTCAGGTGGTTTTTCTCCGAGTTCTCCGGTTTTCGCCCACCTTCGATGAACGATCGGCTCGATATAAGTGAAATATTCTTGAAAGGGCCGTAAAACCCAAATCAAAAAAAAAAAAAAAAAAAAAAAAAAAAAATCTAAAACATCCTACCAGAAGCGGAGCTAAAAATAGTAACAAACTCTGCACCTGGTCATTTGGTCACGTGTTTCCCACGTCTGAAAAGTCAATGTTTTGGAGGGCCGAATGATTGTTCAAAGTTTATGAATAGAGACCGTTATTTTTCGGCTGTTTGAAGTATGGTGCGTTCAGTCACCGTGAAATTAAGCTAGATCACTATTGTTGTTTAACCAATTCATCTTTACAATAATAATTCATTCCAATTAATTATGCAGTAATATTGCAAACAGTTAAAAGATCAAACGATCAAGAGAGAGAGAGAGAGAGAGAGATGGCGATGTTGTTTGCTGAAGTTTTCTTGTCCTGAATTCACTTCCTCCGTTATCTGACCGAAGCAGAATTTTCCTAGTTATTCCCCTTGAACAGTAATACAGAGGCTCAACTATTATGAGATTTAATTCCAAGTTTAATACTAAGTCTTGAACATCAGAGAGAAAAGATAATAATAACCATTCAATAAATTGCATAAAAAAAAGGTAGAAATGTAATATTTAATGTGATTATCTGTTTAGATTAGAGCACTTGGTAGGAAGAGGATCTACAACTCGATAAAAATTGAAATTTAATTGATACAATAACATATTGTGTGACTAAATGGTCACTCTATGTGAACCAGTTACTTGTAGCTTCAAATATCTGAACAGTCAGTCTTCCAAATATTGACACACTCTAACTATTCTACGCCAAACTATACATGTGAAATGTCGACATTTTACAAAGGAAAAACAAATAAGTGTCTGCTACTATTGTGATACACAGATTTTTCTCTCATTGAAGGGAGGTAATCCCAAAGTTCAGTCCTAAATAAAAAATATAAATTGTAAGACCCTATTTAATTTATTTCTCTGTTACCCTTACTGTTTCTTAGATCAAAAATAAAGTAATAGATCTATGTTACATGAGGCTGAATTGCACAGTACACTATAGATCATAATGGTACTGATAACTGACCATTTCAATGAAAAAAAAAGTGCCCTATTTTTTTTGCCTGCACGTGCAAAAGTGCCCTACCCAGCACCCCTCTGCCCTAAAATCCTAGCTGGAGCTCTGAGTTATCCCTCTTGTTGCTATAGCAACCAAACCTAGTACGGGCTGGTTGGATTTTTTTTTTAACAGAAATGTTTCTTCAGTAGAAGGTCTTCAATATTCATATTCCAGTACCTCTTACGCCGTTTATCTTTTTTAAAGATATTTCTTGTCTTATTTTTTCCTTGAAAATAGGCTTCTACAAGTCATGTGAATTGCTACAGTCTATTTTCTGGGAAAAATAGGAAAAAATGTTATCAATATATCGTCTGCTGAATTTCGCCATAAAGCGATAAAGGTTGAGCTTCTATACCAGTAGTGTCCTTGTCGTTTGGCATAAGTTCGTTTCTTATTTATAGCCAAGCGTTCGCTCTGCAGGCGGCCCATTCATTGTATCAGATTGCGTATTCAAACTGCATAGATGAAAGTCAGCCAACGCAGCAACACAGCCTGACCAAGTTCTGTGCACTTCAGATACACGCTATCAGAATGTTTCGTCAACTTTAGAAACTATTCCGTAGTAACAGATCATGCACTTTTTTACTTTGTTTTGCCAGAAAATAGGCTTTAACAATTCTATGGAGTCAATTTACATGAAATACAAGTATTCGGACAGACAGGCCTAAGTAATCAGAGTAGTCCTAGATCAGACGCCGCAGGACGAGTCTAATCAGGATCTACGGTGTAGATGGTGATAAAGCGTCGAGTACTGTGGCGTCTGCCATGTTTACTCAGGCTTGTCTCTTCGAATATGTTAGTGATATAGTAGAAAATCCTTAAACTGCTAACTTTTATTCTCGTATTAACAGACGACGGTGCGGCTAATTTGGAAACAAGGAAGCATGCTTGTTGTTGACTGCAGAAATGAAGCGACGTTTTTTTCTTTCTTTTTTTTTTTTTTTTTTTTTTTTTTTTTTTTGTGACTCCCGCTCGTTCTGTTTTCGAGGAAAATTTTAGTGTTGTCGCTTTATGTCTTTAAACCTTTCTATTTCTCTTCGGCGTCTTGGCGGGGATGTGTTTCGCTATTGTACCATTTTCTGGTTTTCTTTATTTCTTGCGATATACATCTCATGCGACGCGCGAAAGATATGTAAACAAAAGGAAAAAATATCGCCGATATAGCATGTTTTAATTTGGTCGTCGGCGTAAATAAATCTCTAATGTTTGATCGAAATCTACTCTGTATCTAGACTCATAAGTTGAGAATGCGATTTGAACACAAAGTATTATTTTCACCAGACAGTTAACTTGATTTCAAACTTGTCAGTGAAAAGAATATTTTCCGATTCATACTTTCCTTTAAGATGTTTGTTCATTCGTAATAATTTTAATAAAGCAAAATTCTGTCAGCGATAAATCATATCAGTATACTGGTTTGAGGAGATATGAAAGTGGTCTCGTCAAAAGACACATTGGTGATATGTTTTCTTATTTTTCCCAGAAAACAGGATTTGATAGACAATTTGCATGAAATGTCAAATCCTGTTATCTGGGAAAAATAAGAAAAGTATTTAAAATATGTCGTCTGCTGAAACTTTCAACCCAGAGTGCAAAGCGTTAACTCTTTCACTGCTATAGGCGACAATAATATACTTTTGCAAACAGCGTTTGACATTCAGTCTTTCAACTTTACATATTAACTTCTTTCCAATCGATAGTTTGTTTAAAAACAAAGCAGACGACAAAGGTAGTCTGAAAGTTGGCGCCGAAAGCGTTAAGAAGATTAGATACACTTTCATGGGAGACAACTCTGTAGAAATGGCTCTTGTCTCTCATGTGAAAAGGATCAACTCTAAAAAACAAATTGGCTATCCTTGGGAGCACGTTCGACCCTTTCACAGTAGACCCATAAGAGGAAGGGGTTTGATCATGTTGATGCTGGAAAGCAAACAGGAAGTCACGAAAATCGTCTCCCTTGTAAAAGGGGCGGGAAGGGGAATCTATCAAATGTATCGTCCACTAAACGCGAAAGCTGCTAATTTAGATCATGACCAGTCTGCGCATGCGTCATCTTTTCTGTCCAAATCCCTCTTTGCCAGTAGATCTGTTATAGCCATTTTTATGTTAGCGTTTACTTTTAGATCTGGGACCTAACTGTTGGGGTATGCCTTACAGAGACTGGGTATACTTTGTAGCTTTTTGTCATTTCTACAATGACTCTGTTTGCTTTCCTGCACACCAACCCCTTTCTGAAAAAGGCTCTTCTCTAAACAGAAAATCTGTTCCCATGCAAGCATTTTCTTCTTTCAGAATAAACCCCATTTCGGAGGGAAGGTAAAACAATCTCGACAGACTTGTCTTCTCTGAAAGAGTATTTATTCACCTTAAGATGTTTTTCCTTTATGTTTGTCCGAACTTAAAATTTAGCACTCTGGTAAAAAATTTAGCAGACGACATTTTAAAATGGTTGTCTTATTCAGTTTTCCCAGAAAACAGGATTTGACATTTCATGCAAATTGTGTCCATTAGAGACAATTCGCATAAAATGTCAAATACTGTTTTCTGGAAAATACAGTTGTATATGACAATTATCACCAACATGCCGTCATCTGAATTAGTGATGAGAGTGGTTAAGGCTAAATGACTTATACTGACGAAAAGAACCCATATTAAATACATGAACAAGTCTGCTTATCTGTTATCACTCTCCCGGCTACGTGTAATTCAGACGAAATGACATTATTTTTCTTATTTTTCCTAGACAATAGGCTTTGACATTTAGCGTACAAAAATGAGACAGTCCTAAGAGACAGTTTGCATGAAATGTTATTAGAAGACAATGTGCATGAAATGCCAAAGCCTATTTTCTGGGAAAATGAAAATCAGTACTTTAGAATGTCGTCTGCTGAATACGCTTAAAGAGTGGTAAACGTTAAGCCAGTCCGTTTTATCTTCCTTATATGGTATATATTAAAGCACATAGGCTAAAAATTAGGGCTCAGTTGTTCAAAAGTAACGATGTCGTTAGTTAACGATTCGTTAAAATTTACATCAAGTGATGTGCAAATATGCTGAAATTTTTTGCTGAAAAAATGTGAGTAGCTTTTGCAGTGCAAAAGCTACTCACATTTTTCAGCAAAAAATATCAGAATATTGTATATTGAATCCGCTTAAGCAGTTAACGAAATGACCCTTAACGAGCTCGTTAAGCTAACGACGCTTTGAACAACTGGGCCCAGCTTTATTAATCATTAAATCATGTGTGTTAATCAGCTTTATTAATCATTAAATCAAGTGACTACCTACAGCAAAGATGCATGCTGCCAGAGGTTTGCACTGTTCACGTGTAGATTAAGGAAGGTTTTTCCGCCTTTTTACGGCTACTATATAAATCTAAATGTAATTTTGAACCCGATGATATAAAATGAAATGAAGAAAGAAATTTTATGAAGGAGAAAATTATTCACAGAAGCATATGAACGTTTGTGTTCTTCACAAACAATAAACGTTTCCGGTCATTGGAAATGTGATTGTTTACAACACAGCTTTGACGTCAGTTTAACATGTATTCAGAAATAGGACATGTTCTGAACATCTGCGCACTTTGGTCGAAGTGCTTTGTTTGAACAGCTGAGGGTGTTTAACTCTTTCAAGACTACAAACTGAAACAAGGCTTTTGCAAATAATGTTGATCAAGATGAGTCGTCTCGTCTGGACCCACACTGTTTGCCTTTTAATTGTTTTTAATTTTGTCAGAACACTGTTTGCCTTCTGTTTTTTTTTTATTTGTTACGCCGTTTAGAGACAAATGACTTTAAGGACGTATTCACTTTGGATCTCAGCTGAACAAATTAACCTTCATCATTCTTTTGGCTAATTCAGCACACGACAAACTGGTGATATTTTCCCCAGAAAACAGGATTTGACATTTGATGCAAATTGTCTCCAATGAAGAAATCCTATTTTCTAGGAAAAATTAGAAAAACTCGTGCAAATTTCTCCAATGGAGAATCCTATTTTTTCCCAGAAAATGAGAAAATATTTCAATTTGTCGTCTGCTGAAGATTTTATTCAGGGTGCTAAGCGTTAAATGGGACAGGACAGGACGTTTTGGTACTGTAGGGTGCAGTTGTACGAACTAAGCAGAATAAAAAATGTGATACTGCTTTATTACAAGAAACAGGTACGTTACTGGTGTTCTAAAAACGTTTTCAGTCATGTAAACGTTTTGCTTAGTTGCCACCCACTTTTGGATATTACTAAGCATTTTACATCTCGCGTATATATCATCTCTTGATATGTCAATGGAAGATGCGCCTTTATCTTTTTTTTTTTCTTGTGAAGACACGATAACACCGTATTAGAAAGCCAAAAAATATGACCAACAACATAGTTTTATATGCGAAATGTTTAAGACCTATTCGCTGTTAGCTGGAGATGCGTGGTTCGATGGGCGTATACCGAGGCGTATACATTTTGCGCTAAAAACATTCTGGTCCGGTATCCAAATTGTGCCAGAAAGTGACAGCCAGCCAATTTGCGCCAATCTCTCAACCGAATTAATTCCATTGTTACTTGGATTACCTGTATTGATGTACACTAACTGTATGTTATTGAGCTTTTTCTGGTGAAAAATAATCACTCGAGTTCTATGTCGTTTAGTTTTTTGGCCTGAGCTTGGATTGCCAAGTTGAAGGCCAAAGTAGTCTGACATACCAAACTTTCAACCCCTGTGAAAGCATTTACGGGAAACCACGACTAAAAGTGCATAGTACCGTTTGCAATGCATCTCAAAACGACCCGTGAAAATAAAAATACATGTATATTTGGGTTCGAATATAATAATTAGGTTTAAGTTTACAACAAACTTTGATAGATGTGCGATGTTAATCGTACGAAACTGTTTGATCAAGAATTTTGAGCACTGATGAGCTTATTCATAACTGCAAATCAGTACGTGAAAAACGCGATTGTTTACCGAGACAGCCGATCTAGATAGCCGATAGTAGAACGGAAAAGTACGAGTATTTGCGCATCTGAAAAATTGAAAAGAAAAAAAGTCAACCAATTTTGATGTTTAAAACCGTATTGTGCCTTAAATCTTTTGATAACTTTTCGAATTAGATCCATTTTTCACACATGCATAAATAAGGTTTGTCTTTTACCATTACCACTCTCTGGGAATATTCAGCAGACTACAAATTGATGATAATTTCCTTATTTTTTTTCAGAAAACAGGCATTGCCAATGCTCAAGAAAAAAAAAAGAAAAAAAAAAAAAAAAAAAAAAAAAACAAAAAGAAAAGAAAATATTTCAAAAAGTCGTCTCCTGAAATTTTTACCCCGAGTGCCAAGCGTTAATTCAATAATATTTTAAATGTAATATTTTAATATGTTAAATGTTTTGGCTATAATTGCCTGTCATCTCGACAGATGAATAGTTCATAACCATAGATTAGAAGATAATTTTAGTGATATTTTTTTGTCATTTTTGTTGCAAAACATATGTTATGGGTACTCATTAAAATGGCCTCAATGAGGCCATTCTAATAAGAACACACGTTTTGCTGCACCCCCCCCCCCCCTCCACACACACACTAAAACTAAGTTTTAAATAGGCTAACCATATCTCTAGATAAAAAGGGGATGGGGTTGGGGTGGTATCAGATTATTATTTTTTTCTTATTCCTCCATGATAACATATGTTGTGGGTGGGTACTCATTAGAAGTACCTTGCCGAGGCGCTTTTAATGAGTACCACAACATGTTTTCATGGAGAAACGAAAAAAATATCCATACTTTTGATTGAAAAAAAGTATCTTATCCAGAGCTATGGTACTAATGACTAAACGATAGTTTTGAATAAATGCTTATGAAAACCTGTTGACAATAGACGACTATTCTGATGCCTAGGCCTCCAGCGCCTGCAGCGCTTTGATTAATGGTGTTTTCATCTATATGGATGTGTTTATGTGTATCTTATTATTTAACCAAAATGGATTTTTAATTATCACAGACACCCAATACAATATAATAATGCAGTGCACATCGGGCCCGTGCAGACGACATGAAATTATAAGCCCAAATTATATAAATATATGTGATAATTCTACACCAGAAGTGCTACTTGTTAATTGTTTATCCATCAGAGGTTTAAGATTTTTATAGTTTTAAAATGAAAATGAGGTTGAACTGTTGTCTATATTTTAATAAAAATTCTCCCTCATACATGATTAGCGTGTTCACGTCTACCTGTTTAGCGCAATTGGTATGCTTGTTTTTGGCCCAAATGGGCGATCATTTTTGACGAAATTTGGAAAAAAAAAAACAAAACAAAAAAAAAAAAAAAAAATACGCAAATTGGCGCAAATTGAATAGTTTGGTGCAAGCGCTGGGTTTGAGTCCCGATCGTGGAATGACCTATTTTCGTGCGCTAATTTCTATTTGTTTATAACATTTCTTGCATCATGCTTTACTTTATTGCACATACATGTAGCTGTGTAAAGTATAAAGGTATCTGTTTTGATTTGCAGAGAATAAATTGTTAAAGGAGCAACTTTCGTGTTACTATTATGGTGAAAGTGAAATAATCGCATCTTTCTTTGTGCTTCCAAAACAAAACAGATAGATAAATACTGTCAACTCTCGTTATTTCGACCTCGCTTATCTCGAATAACCGCTTATCACGAAGGGAAAATCTTGGTCCTGTTTTCACATGGAAATCTAACAGATAACAAAATATTGAGGCTAAGAGGAGAAATAGCTCCTCCTTTTTTCCACAATATTTTCAATATACCTCTAACTTCAGGAGTCAAATTACATATTCATTTGTGAAATGTGGTTGTTCGATTTATTGTTTTCCTCAGCTCCGCAAATCTGATACGTCGAGGTACGGATATCCCGAAGTATTTCAGAGAGTCCCTTAGACTTCGAGATAACGAGAGTAGACTGTAAATAAATGAATAAATAAATAAATAAACTGCGAGGGTGGCATGCAGTGGCGAATCCAGGATGATTTTGAGGAGGTTCGATTTGATCAAACTATCGTGCTTACTGTACTTACTGTAGTCGAAAAGACTGTCCTGAGCAAACAGTGTAGACCCAGATCAGTCGCAGCGGTGTCTGATCAGTCTCTACACTGTTCGCCATTCATGTAGCAATTTTAAACACATTCATAAGTAGTAAAATTGACTTGTTGAAGAGAAGTATAAGATAAAGAGTAAGAGATGTGAATATTTAGGGTAAATATGGTATCCCAAATTTATCCAAAACTTCCTATGAAAATGAAATTTTGGGTCAAAAGGGAGTTTAGTTGAACCCCACGAACCCCCTTCTGAATCCGCCCCTGACGTGCAAGAGTGTGTAGTTTGCATAAGTACATAAGTAAGAAAATAGTATTTTTTAGAAAACGAACCAAAAGCCAAATGAAATCCCAAGATTAAAATAAAAATAACAGAATTTTTTGTACTGTTTGATATGCCATGCAGATGAAAAATAAAATTAAGTATATTTGAGCAAGAGGAAAAAGTCATAATTATGTAAGTTCAAGATATATTCAGTTAAGTTTGGGTAACAGAGTTGCCACCTTTTTGGGAAAGGGTTGCCAACTCTGCTTGCCTTCTATTCTTTTTGTAGCTGTTTAATTGTATTTGTCTGTCTTGTCCTTTGATGTTAAGAATTTGATGTGGATCTGATTGTATCAGTTCCTGAGCTCTTATTTACTGAAAATTACTTTATCACATGACCGTCAAGTTATTCAGTGAAATAACCCATGTCATAAAAATCATATAACCTCACGTGTAATAACACCTGCAAGGCTTCCCATTGGTTAGCCTAATCACCCTTATTAATATTCGTATTACTCCGCTTATTGATAGCAACCAAGATGGTGTCCGCGTTCGCCGATACAACTTTCACATTTGGAACAGATCCTGCCTTCAGTTTTGAGATGATTTTGAGATGAACGATAAATGTAAGACCAATGGCGGGGGAAGACACAAATTAATCACGATGTGAATAACACGGCTACCAGAAATATTCACCATGGTGGTTAAAATTTGATGATTTCCGGCAATATATTTGGAGGCACTTTCAACATCGATATCGTCAAACCGTCAATGAAAAAAGACATTCACCTCCGCCAAGAAAGCATTTTGCCAAGGCTCGCAAAATACCGACAACTCGTTTCATAAATTTCATATTATATGACCACGCATGTAAGATCCTCTATATATAAAACCGTCTAGTAATGTGTGGCATTCTGCCTCATTAGCAGAAAAAAAATCATGAAATGCCAAACGCTGTTCTCTGGGGGGAAAAGAATAAGAAAACTACATTGACTTGACATCTGCTGGAAGTTTACCCAGCTCGGTCAGCGTTTATAATAAGGACAATCGTCTCATCTAGTCTGAAAGCAATGTTTTGTATTTACAAGGCATATGAACAACAACGTCAGAAAACGTCACTTTGGACGTCCGCCCAGCCAAGATTCAGATCAGCCTGCACATTCGTGCAGTCTGATCCAAATCTTCGCTGGGCGCATTTTGGATAGCCAAGCATGCAAATTTTCTACAAGCGGACAACGCAGACTCTGACCAGACTGCGCGAATACGCAGGCTAGTCTGAGACTTTGTTGAGCGCACATGCCAGAAGGTTATTTTTCTCACGGTACGCCTCATATGATTTAGTGCAATAAAACGGATGAACAGGCATAAATAATGGTCCTTCTAGAAGCTTAATGTGTCTGGTGCATACTGTTGTAACTGGATTTCGTCTTTACATTATGTAAAATACATTGTTCTTGTCTATGATTTGTATTGTCACTGATATATGGGCCGCGTCGAGCGAATAAGTGCCTTCAAACGTGCGCAAAACACATAGTCAGATGATTCTGCGCATGCGAAAAGTATCAGCCGGGCCTCTGCTCTGCATTTATACAATTTGTAGCATCCGGTGATTCTGTTAGCGGACAGTGAAGGCTCAGATCAGACCGCACCCGCACTGTCTGATCTAGGCTTCGCTGTCCGCACATGTCCGAAGACACGTTTTCTGTAGGCCGATACCTCTGCAAACAGTGTCTATCCAGATTAGATACATCATTATGAGCAATCTCATCAGGATCGACACTGTTTGCCATCTTGTTTATGGTCATTGACTAATCCCCGTGTTTACAAAATTCAAAGATGGAAGAGTCAATCACAGAAACTCAAGGATAATAGGGTTAAGGGCGAGGTTTTAATTATGTAAAACTAGTACAGTCGACTCTCGTTATCCCGACTTCGCTTATCTCGAATAACCGCTTATCTCGAAGTGAAAATCTAGTCCCTGTTTTAACATGAAAGTCTAACAACAGGTAACAAAATATTATGGAAAAGAGGATAATTTTCTCCTCTTTTCGACAACATTTTCAATAGATCTCTCATATTTGTTTGTGAAATGTGGTTGTTCGATTTATTTTTTTTTCATCAATTTTGCAAGTCGAGCGAGGTACGGATATCTCGAAGTATTTCAGGGAGTCCCTTGGACTTCGAGATAACGAGAGTTGGCTGCAGATTTAGTTTTATTCTGTTGACCATTCTAAGGTTTTCTCCGCTACATTTCTTCTGTGTTTGTACGCGGTAATTGCAATTGTACATATGATATTGTCTTGTCATTATGTGTTTCTCAAGTCTTCTTCGTTCGATGCCTCGGATAGGTTGTGCTTCGTGACAATGAACCCTCGTTACAACGACAAAATTTGTTTCCAAAGACCTTGTCATATAAATGAATTTGCTGTTGAACAGAGTACATAATGAGCAGATTGATATGCAAGAAAAGTCTTGTTTTGTTCATAGAACATACGTTTTGGACATTTGTTAGAATCGTCTCACTGAGGCGATGCTAACAAATATCCAAATGTGGTTCTTCAAAGTATTAAATACAATATTCTTGCATAGTTTGTGACAAGTTGTTACCTCTTAAGCGATGGTTGCGTGACAGTCAAATCATCATTATATCGTTGTATCGAGTGTCGGTATAAAAAGGGTTGTCTGTATATTTCTCATAGCGCGACAGAAATATGATTAGGCTTAATCAAAATAATACATATGCAGCCTAACAGGCGCATGTGTTATACGGAAAGAATAAACATGTGAACACATTTTATTTTCATCTCACACGTATGAACAACTCAACATCCGTAAATCACTTCCTTTCAAGATGAACAAGCTGCATCACTGAGGTGTCACAATTGTTCAGTTCCTACTTATGACGAAATTCTTATGCAAATTTTATAGCATGCCATTAGACAGATTCTCAAAACAACTTTTACTCTACTACTTAGCGTCTAGTAGTATCACACTCTCATACTTCAGCCAACTTAAAATATTGTTAAAATAAGCCTCACAAACATCAGCAAAAATGTTTGCAAATCTTTGGTTGTCTGAAATACTGTGTATAACAGAGATCTGACAAAAATCTTGTGCATGCCTATATATGCAGCTATGACTGATATCATCTTACCCACCAGGAACTCAATGGTATTAACCCATTTCAGACTGAATAAACTCCACACTATAAACTTCCCCCACCTATAATATATACCGCCGTCATACCGTGTATATAGTAGGTATATATTTTTTGTCTTCTCGTAACAATGTGTGTGTGTGTGTGTGTGTGTGTGTGTGAACATTTTTTCTATCAAAGATTTCTCAGCAACTACTGGACCTATGATTTTGAACTTTGGTACAAACATTGGGTATGACTTGTATTGTGTAAGAGAGAATCAAGTCTCTGATTGTTGTTCCTTTGCGTATTATTTGCTTCCAAAGGCAACACATTATGCTAGGTTTCTATTATGTTCCCGGCGGCCACGGAAATCACGTTTCAGGCCACCGTGGACAAAACGGGATGGACGTGAGACAACGCGAGTGGAATTGATTGGAAAATGTGACAGGCCGTGATTGCCGTGAATGCCGTGGCAGATTTTTAACCTGTCAAACAAATTTGCCACGGCAGTCACGGTGCGGATGAGAAACTTAGTAGGCCGTAGTAAAAGGAACGAACGAAACATGACAGTACGTAATAGGCCAAAACAAAACCTGGAGGCCGTCCGTAGTGGGACGGGAAGCATGTGTATTCTCCGGTATCTCACGGTTCTTTCAAGTTTTGTTACGTTCTGCCGCGTTTAGTGCGCGTTTTGTCACGGTTGTTTCACAGTTGCGGCGCGTTTTGTCACGTTTTGCCACGGTTCTCACGGCAAGTAGCCGTTTGCTTTCAGTCACGGCGCGCACCGGCATTTGACGATTTACGGAGCCGTAGGCGCCATGGCGCGTTGCGTTCTACTACGGTTTGACACGGCGCACGCTGTCTGGGAGGGAGTATATAAAAGCCGAGCTCATAACCTAGAATACGAAGAGAGAAGACCAAGCTGTTAAGAGAGAAGGCCAAGCTATGCCACCGAAGAAGCCAAGATGTACGAAGCCCCCATGTCCTGCACCACCGTTACCAGTAAAGGGATAGACTTACATGTGTCTTGTCCCTGTTCCAAAGTTCCAAGGAAGTATCTGAATCGCTTGGCCAGGCTCCTGAACGCATTCACCATGCGTCTTCCACGGGAGATCCGGTAACTGAATATGAGTTTTTCTCTTGGCATTGCTCTTCTCCCATTCGTCTTTATCAGGTAGCTTCTTAAGGCAAATGCATCGTCTCCCAGGATGAAGTAAGGAATGTCCTGGGTCTGGTCATCGTTCGGTAGAGGGCATGGTGGTGGCAAACCTATTCGGCCTTTTTCGAGGAATTCAGTAAGCTCCGAGTCATGATAGATTTGGACATCAGACATGTGTCCCACTCCACCAACTTCAATCCATATGAAACAATACTGTGCATCCATCAAGGCGAGGAGAGGGATATTGAAATAAACCTTGTAGTTGTAGTACAAGGAGCCTGTGTTGGGTGGCTTGCTGTTGGCAATATGCTTCCTGTTTAGAGTTCCCACCGCACGAGGCACGCACATTCCATTTGTCTTAAAACTCCTGGGCATCACAAGAACGGCCGAGCACTTCATTCTTGTAGATTGCATTGCACACTTCTGGCACCCTATGGTAGACGGCTTCTTTACTGCACCGGAACGCATAGGAGAGTGACGAGTAATTGTCCCCAGTGGCCAGATATCTCAGAGTCACTGATAGCTTCAGTCCATGTGGTAGGGCACAGCGGAACTTCTTGTCTTGTCTCTCGATGGTTGGTGTTACTCTTTTATCCTCAGATAGTTCTGGAAGACGTTGACATCTTCCGTGCGGAGCTCTCTGGTGAGAAATGTTGAGCAGTGGTCCAGCTTCTGTCTTCTATCTTCCGATGAACATTCTCGCACCCATCTGGAGTTTGGCCTCTTCATCCGCCTTCTTCCTGCCTGCTGCATCCTGGCCTTTCCTCTCTGCTACTGCTGCTGGCCTTCTTCATGCTGACGCAAAGACTGGATGTATGCATCCAGCAAAAACGCAAACATAGAATCTTCATCTTGCACATACATGATGTTGTCTCGTCGAAGTCTCAGGATACAATAATTGCTATTGCTTGGGAGGCCTTCTTTACAGACGTGCTCCAAAGCTCCCCGGTTTCCACGTTTTATCCGTAGAATGTGAAAAACGTGTCGAACTTTGATAAGAATGTAAGAAACGTGAGGGAACGTACACAGGCATCCGTGGTAGACCGTGGGCCGAACCGGAGCACCTTTGAGGCTTCCGGGACTTAGCAACCTCCAGGACTTAGCAATTGTTTTGTCTCCCTTCTGAAAAGGGATCGACTTTTAGAGTAGCTCTCTTTTCAGAATGGACAGTGCGCAAGACTGCAAACAAGACACATATAAATGAATATATCCAGGAAATGCCACAATCACGAAGCACAGCCCTCCCGAGGCACCAAAAGAAGGAAAGATGAGGAACAAACAAAGACAAAACTAACGCCACACATGAAACCACACACGCACAAAAAAAAACCGCAACAGAGGAACCTAAAAAAGTCCTTATAGTTGCCCTCCTGATGTAACATCTCTACTTAAACACATGTGTTTTCGTTGTAAGTAAGCACTTTGTTTTGCCTTTCATGATATTGATTTAATACTTAGAATATAAAATTTGAAACCAGGTGACGGTTGATACCATATTGATAGGCATCCTTAAATCTACTCATGCGGAATACCTAACAGGACCTTGCTCTAGGAAATAAGACCTAGCGCCTTTATGGGTTATCCTAGGTGTTAGCAAATTCATATTCATATAAGAAAGTAGGTTAGCAAATTCATAGAAGAAAGCAGGTCATGCACATTTTATATATCAATCAGTTACTTGGTTCACAAAACTATCTGAAGTACTCACCAGTAGAACTCAGAGAATCCGTAAACTACTACGAGAATCAGCTTGGTATTGGTTGTAAAGTGAAGCTGTCTGAGCTCTGTAAGAAAACTCCAAGCAGAGACAAATTCTGAAACTTCGTATAGTTTGCTGTATAAATAGATTCTAAAAGGATTGACCCTTGAGATCAATAAACGCACTCACAAAACTGAAAACAGCTGAAGTGTCAAATTTTCTTCAAGACCAAACTTGATAGTTCCTGCCAATTAGGCCTCATCAGTGACCCTCATATACATTGAATTATCCTGGAATAGATACAAAATATATACAGTGGAACCTCAATAGCTCGGACACCGATGGCTCCTTTACCATGGCTAATTCGAACTGTTTTTTAGTCCCTACGAAGTTCTTCCGATAGCTCAAGAAAACAAATATTTAAGGATTTTTTCTTATTTTTCATGAAATTGTATGTTGTCTGAACTCATAAGAATCGCCTCATCGAGGCGATTCTTATGAGTACACTCAACATACTATTATTGTCTAGAAAGTCGAAAAAATCCTTAAATTATCGTCAATTGCTTTCTGACCTGGCGTCATGATTAACCCTCAGTGGCGTCATGATTAACCCTCAGTGGCGTCATGATTAACCCTCAGTGGCGTCATGATTAACCCTCAGTGGCTCGAACTACCCATATCTAGAAGAGATTTCCATGGTCCCCAAATGTACAAATCAACAGCTCATAAATAAATGTCAGAATCGGATAGTTTTCAAAATCTCTCCGTATATCCATTTGTAATGCGACGTCAAAAAGGCTTTCTTTCGCATATATGGGCAAATAAGACCCAGATTAACCCATGAGTTTGCGCAGTCTGAGGACTTTTGTCGAATTATAGAATTATTGATTGCTAAAGAGGGCAAGGATCTTGTATGAATATGTGTAGACGCTCTGTGCATTTCGCTTACGCTTGATCACACCTTTTTCTTGACACAGCTCATGCAACATAGTTTTAACACAAGCATTTTCACGCAAAATGGGATTTACCAAGTATTCGAACAGCAATGTCTCTGATCAGTCTGTGTCTGTGCCAAGCATGAAAGATCTGTCAGAAGTTAGATGTTCCCAAGAGGAATGTTTGTTTGGTTTTCAATATACATATATACGCTAAGGTTCGTTTTTGTGTGACACCATTAACATGCCAATCAAACTTCAGATGCGGTTTATTTGGTATAGTAAATCGCTGTTGATTCAATTATGTTGTAGACAAATTGATTTTTAAATCTTATTTTAAATGACGAGGCCTATCAATCCTTCAGGAGTATATTTTCTATAGATCTTTGTGTGTGAAGATGATGGTTGTTGGTATACGGCATAACATATCTTCTTGTTTATAAAAGTGAAATGTCTTTAACATTTATGCCGAATGGACTTCTGTCTTAGCTCTTTGGAACGGTCCATTTCCAGTAGAAGAGGTGTCTGGCTAGTTTTTATGATTACCATGTTTTATAGAAATTCTTGTTTTTAATGCAAACGGTGTAGACCCTGATCAGACGCCACGTTCTGCAGCGTCTGATCTTGGTCTACACTGTTTGCCACTTACCCTTTTATAGGAAGCTAGACATTGATGGTTAAAAGCTACCAAACTATTAATCATAAATCCTCTGACAGACAAACCTAGTAAATAGTATAGACAACTCCTAAAAGAGTGGTTATATCGATCTGAGACACCTTAGTTCCTCTGGTTCTGGTGTTATTTATTCTTTGGGTAATATTTTGGCTACTCGCTGCGGGTTTTTTTTTTTTGTGTTTGCCCTGTTCATTGTCTTATCGGTGTGTTAAGTGGATCCTGTCTAGCATTGTGATCACCATGTTGGGGAAGAGGGTGCTGTTTGCTTTGCTTTTATTTGGTCTGTGGCTTGTGTACCGTCTGTCTTGGTTTGTTTGCTTTTCCTTTTGGTGTCATTGATAGGTTATGTTCTATGATTGTGGCGCTCCCTTGATAGCTTCTATACTATTTTACATATAAGCGGCATAGATACCAGAAACCCTTTTGTAATAATAAAAGAACAACATTTACTTTCTTCGTAAAACTGATTTTCTCTTAATCCTTGCTGTGTCTATCAAATGTTACTGAAGCATTTCAAACATTCTGAATTAAGGAGACTGCTTTTATTTGGTCGATTTGTCGCCATATTTTATAAGGGATACATATATTGTAACTTCCTCTTTGCTTTCCTACACACCAACCCCTTTCCGAAAAGGGTCTCCTAAAAAGGAAAGAATTTGCTCCCCTGGGGTGCAAATTCTTTACTTGTAGAGTAGACTCATTTTTTCAGCAGGTGTGTGTGTGGGGAGGGGTGGGGGTCGGGGGGGGGGGGTTGTAGATTACTTTCCAACAAGGAGGAAAAGTGGTTTTGACTGTGTTGCCGTCCCTAAAATGGTAAACATTCCCTTTCATACAAGCCAGCAACCGTCTCTGACCTTCATACTAGCTGGGACACCATATTGAAAGAGGACGTCTCATATTCTGCTGGTATTTGATTATATGGTTGACAAATAATTCCATATAAGGCAATCATGTGACTTCTAGCGTCACAAACAGAAACACAAGTGAAAAGACGTTACGTCGTTCTATGCTTTAGGGTTGTGCCAATGCGTTATGATGATTTTACTAAATTGGACAGGACAGTTGTAAATGACATGAGGACCATGATGGTCCCATATCGTTCACCTGAGCAAACAGCTTTGCATACTTACTGTTGAAGTTTCAGCCAAGTTCACTGCTCTAAGATTTTTGTATAAATCTTATAGCCCTGCTCCCCAGCGGCCATGTTTTCTTTCACGCTTCATGATGGCTTGAACTGAATCTTGAAAGAGGATCACCAAAGGAACAATTCTACCAAGATATATTGAAATCGGTCCAGTGGTTTCTGACAAGAAGATTTTTAAAATGTTTTATATAGCTATATAGGAAAAATAAGCCCCGCCCCCTAACGGCCATGTTTTTGACGAATCATGACTGCTTGAACAAACTTGGTAGAGGGTCACCATAGGAACATTCCTGCAAAGTTATATTGAAATCGGTTCAGTGGTTTCTAACAAGAAGGTTTCTAAAGTTTTCTATTTAGACATATATGGAAAATAAGCCCCACCCCTAGCAGCCATGTTTTTGACGAATCATGATTGCTTGAACAATACCAAAGCAACATTCCTGCCAAGTAATATTGAAATCAGTGAGGTGGTTTCTGACAAGAAGAATTTTAAAGTTTTCTATACAGATATATACGAAAAATAAGCCCCGCCCTCTGGCGGCCATATTTTTTGACGTATCATGAGGACATCAACAATCTTGGTAGAAGGTCACCAAAGCAACATTCCTGCCAAGTTACATTGAACTTGATCTAACGGTTTCTTAAGAGAAGATTTTTAAAGTTTTCTATATAGATATATAGGGGAAATATGCCCCGACCCCTGGCAGCCATGATTTTTGAAAAATCATGACGGCTTGAACAATCTTGGTAGAGGGTCACCAAAGAAACATTCCTGTCAAGTAATATTGAAAGTGGTCCATTGGTTTCTGACAAGAAGATTTTTAAACTTTTCTATATAGATATGTAAGGAAAATAAGCCCCGCCCCCTGGCGGCCAGGTTTCTTGACAAATCATGATAACTTGAACAGTCTTGGTAGAGGGTCAACAAGGAAACTTTTCTGCCAACTTATAATGAAATCAGTCCAGTGGTTTCTAACAAGAAGATTTTTAAAGTTTTCTATATAGATATATAGGGAAATTAAGTCCCGCCCCCCTGGCGGCCACGTTTTATGACGAATCATGACGACTTGAACAATCTCTGGAGAAGGTTGCAAAAGAAACATTTCTGCCGTGTTATATTGAAATCGGTCCAGTGGTTTCTGACAAGAAGATTTTTAAAGTTTTCTATATAGATATTTAGTGAAAATAAGCCCCGCCCCCCTGGCGGCCATGTTTTTTCACGAATCCAAATGGCTTGAACGATCCTGGTAGAGGATCACCAAAGAAACATTTCTGCAAAATTATATGAAAATCGGTCTAGTGGTTTCTGACAAGAAGAGTTTTAAAGTTTTCTATATAGATATATAGGGAAAATAAGCCCCATCCCCTTGCGGCCATGTTTTTGACGAATCCAAATGGTTTGAACAATCGTGGTAGAGGATTACCAAAGAAACATTTCTGCAAATTTATATTGAAATCGGTTTAGTGGTTTCTGACAAGAAGATTTTTAATTTTTTCTATATAGATATATAGGGAAAATAAGCCCCGCTTCCTGGCGGCCACGTTTTTTGACGAATCAAAATGGCTTGAACAATCTTGGTAGAGGATCACCAAAGGAACATTTCTGCAAAATTATATTGCAATCAGTCCAGTGGTTTCTGACAAGAAGATTTTTAAAGTTTTCTATATAGATATATAGGGAAAATAAGCCCCGCTCACTGGCGGCCATGTTTTTTGATGAATCCAAATGGCTTGAACAATTTTGGTGGAGGATCACCAAAGGAATATTTCTGCAAAATTATATTAAAATCGGTCCAGTGGTTTCTGACAAGAAAAATTTTAAAGTTTTCTATATTGATATATAGGGAAAATAAGCCCCGCCCCCTGGCGGCCATGTTTTTTTGACGGATCCAAATGGCTTGAAAAATCTTGGTAGATGATCACCAAAGGAACATTTCTGCAAAATTATATTATAATCAGTCGACTGGTTTCTGACAAGAAGATTTTTTAAATTTTTAGTTAGAAAAGCTATTTTTAGCTTCTGTGACCTAGATATGCAATGGACCGGAACCATTTGAACAACTTTGAAAGAGGATCAACCAAGGATCATTCCTGCAAAGTTTGGTCAAAATCCAATCAGTGATTTAGGAGGAGATGTTTAAAGATTGTGAACGGACGGACGGGCGGACAGACGAGGTGGTTCTAATGAGTACCAACAATCTATGTTTTGAGCAGAAATAGGTGAGGCGGTTCTAACGAGTACCCACAATCTATGTTTTGAGCAGAAACATGAAAAATATCAGAAGTTTTTATCTAAAAATTATCATTTTTTGGTGGTAAAATTTTCAGTATATTTGAATAGGCGTGTTTTCGTAATGACCTAGTTTTTGAGTTCCTATGAAATTCTTCCGATTGCCAACATGTTGTGTATACTCATTAGAATCGCCTTATTTTATGTCTAGAACAAATTTCCATGGTCCAAAAGATGTTTGAGCCATCGAAGTTCGACTGTACTTGTTTCCAGCCTGTTTTGTCTTTATTAATGTTTCAGTGTAATAAACATTTGGTGAAGTTGATTGCTTCTGTTATCTGTTGTAAACGAAATCAATAGTTTGTACTTTGGACAGAATAAATCATCCAAAGCATTCCGTGCGAGTGTTAATGCAATTACCCACTTGATATTACCTGGCAAATTATATTGCGCACTTCCAAAGGCGGAGAGTGTAGCATAATATTGTCCGCATCAAGCGAAAAGTTGTTTTTGGACAGATGAGCACAGCGAAATCCAAAATCAGCGCCTCCGTAGTCTGCTTATATCATTGGATACCGTAGACTCTATCAGCATACAGTACCATCCGTGTGAAGACTAACAAAAGACTGTACGAATGCTTGTGGATTATTTTGAATTTGCGAAGTTTGCATGAGCTATAAGACATCTTTTCCCCAGACAGGATACTTTTGTCTTGATACAGTAAGCATTATATGCTCTGCAATGGTTACACTATCACAATTTGTTTTAAATGAAAATTAAAGTTGTTCATTCCGACATCGTTGTTTAGGCTACAGACTATCATTGATTTTCCTTATTTATTTATACCTTTTAGCTAATGTTCGACAGCCCACAACATTTTTGTTTTAAGTTTAAATAGTCAATACTTTAAACTTGCCTGACAGCAGTTCCTCTTAAACATCACGAGAACATACCTATATAATTTTGACCCCCGTAAACCCCACTTTTATATAGTAAAACTGGGGTTGACAGGGGTATACATTATTTTTCTTATTTCTGCTCAAAAACATAGATTGTGGGGTACGCATTAGAACCGCCTCGGTGAGGCGGTTCTAACGAGTACCCACAATTTATGTTTTGAGCAGAAATATTAAAAATATCAGAATTTTTTTTATCTGATTTCTTTTAATTTTTCGTGGAAAAATTTTCAGTATATCTGAATAGGCATGTTTTCGTAATGATTTTCGAAGCAAGAAGCGGATATGGTAGATTATATGCCGTGAAATCAGCTTCCACCTCTTCGAAGACACTGACACAGATTTTGTAAGAAAGTCACGGCATGTGATGATTTTCTATTTTCTTATTCAAAGCAACCACATAAAACATACAAGTTTGCTAATATCTACTGCAGAATTGCCTGAATTATACATTTTGACCAATTCTGGCTAAAAACAGGCAAGGCACTTTAAAAACAATTTGGGACTATTTAAAAATGAACTATATTCATATTGAACCAACCCGGTGACCTGTAAATTTTAGCAGTCTGTTACTTACACAGAAATAAAAGGCAAAATCATTAAAATGAAGACAGGCGCAATGCAGGAAACAGTCATTTATGAACAATACTTTGCGCGTATCAAGGTCGGAGCTTATAATCAATGTGCACAATTTTATTTTAGACAAAAACAGCAGCCATACACACTCTTTTACTTTAGACAGGAACAGCAGTCATACACACAGCTTTATTTGAGACAGAAACTTCAGTCATACACACACTTTTATTTTAGACAGCAGTCATACACAAACTTTTAGTTTAGACAGAAACAGCAGTCAAACATACACTTTTAATTTAGACAGGAACAGCAGTTATTAACACACTTTTAGTTTAGACAGGAATAGCAGTCATACACTCACTTTTATTTTAGACAGGAACTGCAGTCATACACATACTTTTATTTTAGACATGAACTGCAAACTGCAGTCATACACACACTTTTATTTTAGACATGAACTGCAAACTGCAGTCATGCACACACTTTTATTTTAGACAGGAACTGTAGTCATTAGCACACTTTTATTTCAGACAGGAACTGCTGTCATACATATGCTTTTATTTCAGACAGGAACTGCTGTCATACATATGCTTTTATTTTAGACAGGAACAGCAGTCATAAACACATTGTTTTTATTTTAGACAGGAACAGCAGTCATATACACACTTTTATTTTTGACAGAAACTGCAGCCAAGCACACATTTCTATTTTAGATAGGAACAGCATTCACACACACACTTTAATTTTAGACAGGAGCAGCCGCTATACACCACTTTTATTCATGACAGGAACAGTAGTCATTTACACTTTTATTTTATTTTAGACGGGAACAACAGTCATGACAAAACATAAAATTATTGACTTACTGACATAATCATATAAGATGACAGACTCCTACAATGCAATCATATCATAAAGATATTGAAAGGTTATTAATAACAGTATAGGAAATCCAGAAATATTTTAGATATAGAAGCTGTAAAACAAATGCAAGGAAAAATCCCTTTGATAAATGCAACCTGCGGGCATCTGATTAGACTTATACAAAAATGCATTTTGATTTAAGCAAACTCAAAGATTCTATCAGAAATATTACAAAAGAAAGTCCACAATTCGGAATTCCCACAGGTTGCTTTTATAAATTAGTACCTAATCTAATATAAGTACATGACTTGAATAAGCGAGAAGATAAGTAGGAGCATTATGACATTTTGACATAAAATATGCTTTTGGCCGTATGAGGTAAAAAACGAATGCTTTTCATTGCACACAAAGTTAAGGAGTCATCCCGTTTAAAAAGTGTCTTTAATAAGATAAAGAGGTTTGTCTTTAATTCAAAAACATATCAAATGTCGACAAACTGGACATGAAACATCATAGATTTAATTTGGTCGAAAGATTTTATTTGACTAAATTAGGTTTTTACCCGATCTTTCACACAGCTATTCATCTGTAATTGCATGTTTTAATGATATTGAGGCAAGATAATAATAATTTAGAAAGCTCAGTGGTAATGCATGCACTGGAATTTGTCAAAAGTCTGGTACTCGTTAGAACCACCTCGGCGAGGCGGTTCTAACGAGTACCAAATCTAGGTTTTGAGCAGAAATATGAAAAATATCAGATTTTTTTTTATCTGAAACTTTCTATTTTTGGTGGCGAAATTTTCAATATATTTGAATAGGCGTGTTTTCGTAATGAAATATGAGCAGCCGCGGTAGAATAATAGTTGTTTCTTTACAATCTTATGGCACAAGCGTTTCAGACTGCTATTAAGTAACCAAGCGGTCTCCTTAACTGATACACGACATAGAAGGGTGGGGATTGAGAGGGGACTCGCGGGGTTCAGTCGCACCCGCGTTTTACTCAAAAGTTCATTTTCAGAAATTTTGAATTTGTTAAATGTTTGATACCTTATTTATCCTAATAAATATTCACTCACCTTACTTGTTACCTTATATTGCTAAAATTTCAACTAGTCCATTTTACTATCTGTGAACGTGTCTAAATTGGTAATAATTAAAAGTAACCAGACACCCCTTCTATTGGAAATGGACCTGCCCAAAGAGTTGAAGCAGAAGAATCTACTCGGCATGAATAGGGTAATCTACACATGCGTATATACTGATGATATCTTATTGCTTGGCACAGTCTGTAAATACTAAGACCCTATTTTGCAAGACGCAGCTCATTTCTTGTTTCCACAAACATGGCAAAAGGTTAATTAAAAACCACGAAGAAGCAGCTCTTGTGAGATACACCGTAAATCAATGTAACGGCCGCTGCTTGCGGCGAGAAAACAGCGCACAGAGGAGCAATACAATTCGGGTAATGATACTCTCTGTGGGCCCGGAAGTGTGCAATGTAATTTAAGCCGGGACACAGCATTTCCTACAAGATTAGATGTGCACCCATCGAAGACTCAGATCAGCCTGCATATCCGAGCAGTCTGATCAGAGTCTTCGCTGTTCGCCGGAAGACGGTTTGGATTATTGGCTACCCACAGACGTGCACTGCGAAGACTAATCGGCTTGTGGGGAGGCGCAGGCTGATCGGAATCTTCTCTGATTGGCAAGCAATCTTGTAAGAAATACTGTGTCCCGGCTTATTTGTCTAGTGACGTGAAGTGAGTAATTACATTTACACTTGCAATGCAATGCTTTATGCGAGTTATCTTGTCAAAAATACAAAATATTGATTTCTTTTATAGGACAGTAATCAACTTCTCGTTCAAGTATATGGTCAGATGGTAGGCAATACACGCCAGTGAATGGCTGTAAAATGGAATCGTTAACAGCGCAACCTAATTTTACAATTTCACATTCTACAACCGCAGAAAAGTCGACAGATTGTAAGGTTGACCTATAATGGCCTTGTCCGTCCGTGGACAGCGGACAGTTAGCGAAAATGGCCTTAAAGCTTGAACCATTAAGAAATTTTTGAAAAGCTTTCGCACATAAATTGATAACGACAAGCTCAAGCCAAAATCGTGCAAGTGTGTAAATCGCCGTACGTCTTCAACCAAATGATATATTTTGATGAGTTTGTATACGCATTACTACTGGCAAGGGGTGGGTCGTGTCGTGCGCCTTGGCGATAGTTGATTTAGATCTTCACGTTCCAGCCAGGTCCACACGATTTTCGATATATATATAGTATACATTTTCCCGAGAATGATTGTATAAGCGTATTGTGCAGTGATCAACCTAACTTCTGCTGGCTGGTTAAAGTTTGCGCTTACGGTGCACTGTCAAAGACACATTTTACTTGAAGCTAAGGAAAACAATACAGTACATCATGGTTCTTCTATGGTATTCTGTCAATTTCTTGAACATAAAGATGTGCTACAAATTATGTTATATATCCCCCTCCCTCCCTTCCTGTCTGTCTGTCTCTGTGTTTGTATGTCTATGGCTGTCTGTCTGTCTGTCTGTCATACTCTCTCTCTTTATCAGAAAAGCTATTTACTCTTCCTTTACACAATTTGACATAGAAATTAAACAACGAACAACAAAAAAACCTACGCGCAGCCTGGCTCAAGTCTTTGCTGTTATCCTGTGGGCAAATGTCGGTTTTCTGAAGGACATTGCCTCTAATAGCTTTCGATTAATAGATATCGAGAAAGAACGACTGATATAAGGAGAAAAATACGTGGTGTCTATGTTGTAACCCCGACGGAATTCTTCACTAATTAAAATAAACCATGCCACGATGAAAATCCCCATTTTCACTTTTTGTGAAGGTTTGACCAGCCCTCAGCCTCGCAGTCCGATCCCTATCATCATCGATCGTTACATTACGCGCAGTCAACATTTTAACAAGTATTGTTTTTCAGCCCTTTCATCCCTAAATTTCCGAAGTGGACTCTTCCATTCTTGAACTTGGAATTGTCCACTTATGCAAATAGGAGTTTCAAAAATCAAAGACAGAATGGCAAACAGTGTAGATCCTGATGAAACGACTCGTTACGAAGAGTCTCATCTGGCTAGACGCTGTTTGTGCATAGGTATTTTGCATTCATGACAAAAATTTGCAAATTTATTTCGAATGTGTTAAGCGCCAAGCAAAAAACGACTTTTTGAAAGATGTCGAAAGCACAGCAGTTACTGTTAAGGAGCGGAACCATTGCTGTCTCATTTAATACTTAAATGCACGCATTAAATGGAAGACATCAACATCAGTGCAAGAAGACAGTATCCCTCTATCCTGTATATTTTAACAGCTCTTTTAGAATTTGTAGTTTAACAGTGGAGTTAAAGAATATAAGAAAGATCCGTCCCCAGGGTCACTGTCTGGCTTCACGAGGCTGTGCCGAATGATGCCCGACAGTGATTCCGAGGGACGGATTTGTCTATATACACAGAACACCCATGATAGATTAGATTCCTTTGCACAATTGTCAATAATTTCCAGTGTTTGTTGACAGGTCGCGATGACGTCAGCTTAGGAATATACTTACGTGACGTCATATGCAACCATCGCCTATCTTACCCTAGGTAGGATAGGGTGGGTAGGATAAGAATTTTTGTTTCCAGTGATCACCTCGGATTGTTTTTATCTGTTATGCAAGAAGTATGAATAGAGACACACATCGATAAAATACGACACAAACATGAATATTACTTTCACGTTTCAGACGGCGACGTCCACGGGATACACATATATCGGTTTATACCTTTTGCATGATCCACGTTAGTGACTCACAACCGTAATAAACTTTTACCTTCAAAACCCTGCAGACCAACATAGGTACCCTTGTAAACAGTGCAGATCCAGATGAGACGGCACGTAACGAGCCGTCTCATCAGGATCTACACTGTTTGCAATTCTGTTATTAATCTTTGACTGAAATCCCGATTTTTCAACAATGGCTGTATCAAATTCAGATGGAAGGGGTTTAATAATTTACTTCTAAACAAGACTATCGATATCATAAACTTCGTAAAAACATGACACTGTTCCACTGAATTAAATTTAAAAGTAAACGATGGCTTGGAAATATTTCTTCAGAAAAACCTCACGAAAACCAAGTGTTATGGGGAACTTATCAGAAAAAGCGAAACTATTATTGAATTTATATAAAGGGATAGAATAATATGTAAATATTCCGCGACAGACTGCATACTTTACTCATTTATCCCGAATGAACTCTTCTGCCTCAACTCGTTGGACGGGTCCATTTGAAGTAGAAGGGATATCTATTTAGTTTTTATAAGTACCATATTTGACTGGAACTCCTGTATTTAATGCAAACGGTGTAGACCCTGATAAGGCGCCGTCTGATCTAGGTCTACACTGCTTGCTGATGTCCTTTTTATCTCCGACCAATAGGTTCGGGGGGTAAAGTGATCAGCATGGCGTCCGTCTGTCCTTCCGTCCGTAGACGCATCCTTGTGCACTCCATAACTTTGATACCCTCAGACATATTTTGATAATATTTGGTAGAAATGAAGACCAGTAGGCGTGTCGCATGCAAGAGAGACAACTCTCACTATCTTCGTAATGTAGTTATATCCCGTGAAGCCAAAATCTTGTGCAGGTCATAACTCCCATACGGGTTGAGATAATTTGGTAATATTTGGTGGGGATAAAGAGGAGGACCAGAAGGCGTGTCGCGTGCAAGAAAGACAACTCTCACCTTTTTGTAATATAGTTATCTCCCCTGAAGCAGAAATCCATAGTCACATCCTTGTGCGCTCAATAACTTTAATACCCTTAGACGTGTTTTGATAATATTTGGTAGCAATGAAGAGGAGGTACCAGTAGGCGAGTCGCGTGAAAGAGAGACAACTTCTTCGTTATATATTTATCTCCCCTGAAGCCGAAATTTTATGCAAGCCATAACTCCCATACTGTTTGAGATAATTTAATAATGTTTGGTAGGGATAAAGAGAAGGACCGGTAGTCGTGTCGCGTACAAGAGAGACAACTCTCGCTTTCTTTGTTATGTAGTTATTTCCCCTGGTAAAAATCCGAGATGCATCACTGTTCGCTCCATACCTTTAATACCCTTTGACATATTTTGATAATATTTGATAGGAATGAAGAGGAGGACCAGTAGACATGTCCCGTGCAAGAGAGACAACTCTCACTTTCTTCGTTATGTAGTTATCTCCCCTGAAGCCGAAATCTTGTGCCGGCCATAACTCCTATACTGATTGAGATAGTTTGATAATATTTGGTAGGAATTAAGAAGAGGACCAAGAGGTGTGTCGTGTGCAAGACAGACCTCTCACTTGCTTCGTTATGTAGTTATCTCCCCTGACGCAGAAATCTTGTGCAGGCCATAACTCCCATACTGTTTGAGATAAATTGATAATATATGGTAGGGACATATATCAGGTCAAGTAGGAGTGCCGCATGCAAGAAGGACAACGCTTGCTCTGTTCCTTTTTATAGTTATCTCCCCTGAACGAATTTCTAGGCTAAATTCTTGTGCACTCTGTAACGTCTTAATGGTTTTGGGTAGAGGCATAGATAAGGTCCAGAAAGGATGTCGCGTGCAAAAGAGACAACTTTCACTTACTTGGTTATATAGTTATCTCCCATGAAACTGAATTCTTATACAGGCTGTAACTTCCATACTGTTTGGGATAATTTGATAATATTTGATAGGAACATATAGCAGGTCAAGTAGGAGTGTTGCATGCAATAAGGACAACTCTTGCTTTGTTCTTTTTTCTAGTTATCTTCTACACCCAATTCTTATGCACTCCTTAACTTCTTAATGGTTTGAAATATTTGATAAGATTCGGTACAGGCATAGATAAGGACCAGTAGGCGTGTCACGTGCAAGACAGACAGCTCTCACTTTTTGTTTTGTACTTATCTCCCCTGGATCTGAAATTTTGTGCAGGCTTTAACTCCCATACTATCTGAGATAATTTGATAATATTTTGGTGGGACGTATATCAGGTCCAGTAGGAGTGTTACATGCAAGAAGGACAACTCTTGCTTTGTTCTTTTTCTTGTACACTCCACTAAATAAATTTCTAAGCCAAATTCTTGTGCCCTCAATGACTTCTTAATGGTTTGAAATATTTTGATAATATTTGTAGAGGCATAGATAAGGACCAATATGTGTGTCGCGTGCAACTAGGACAACCTCTACTGTGGTTGTTACCTAGATACCCCCTCTGAATGAATTTCTAAGCCAAATTCTTGAGTATGCGGTTTGAAATATTTGATATTTGGTAGATAAGGACCAGTAGGCACGTCGTGTTAAAGAGTACACTCACTTTCTCCATTATGTACTTATCTCCCCTGATGCCGAAATCTTCTGCAGGCTATAACTCCCATACTGTTTGAGATAACTTAATAAGTTTTGGTAGGGTGTAGCATGCAAGAAGGATAATTTTTTACTCTGTTGATTTTTTATCCCAATAAATATACAGCAAGTTCCTTTACTTTTGCAAGGCATTTATTAGCTCACCTGAGCACGAAGTGCTCATGGTGAGCTATTGAGGTCAGTCAATGTCCGGCGTCCGTCGTGCGTCGTGCGGCGTCAACAATTGCTTTAAAAGCCTACTCCTCCTACACCCCTGGGCCAATTGACTCAATAGGAAGCATCGGGGTGACTTGTAGATCAAAAATAGCTAAAATTGTGCCGATCGGAAATCCAAGATGGCCGCCATGGCCGCCATCTTGAAAATCTATTTTTCGCTTCTTCTCCAGAACCCAAAGGCCAATTGACTCCAAACTTGCTAGGAAGCATCGGGGTGACTTGTAGATCAAAAATGGCTACAATCGTGCCGATCGGAAGTCCAAAATGGCCGCCATGGCCGCCATCTTGAAAATTTATTTTTCGCTTCTTCTCCTGAATCGAAAGGCCAATTGACTCCAAGCTTGCTAGGAAGCATCGGGGTGACTTGTAGATCAAAAATAGCTAAAATCATGCCGATCGGAACTCTAAAATGGCCGCGATTGCCGCCATCTTGAAAATCTATTTTCGCTTCTTCTCCTGAATCGAAGGGCCAATTGACTCCAAACTTGCTAGGAAGCATCGGGGTGACTTGTAGATCAAAAATAGCTAAAATCATGCTGATCGGAAATCCAAGATTGCCGCCATGGCAGCCATCTTGAAAATCTCTTTTTCACTTCTTCTCCTAAACCCAAAAGCCAATTGACTCCAAACATGGTAGGAAGCATCGGGGTGACTTGCAGATCAAAAATAGCTAAAATCGTGCCAATCGTAAATCCAAGATGGCCGCCATCTTGAAAATCTATTTTTCGCTTCTTCTCCTAACCTCAAACGCCGATTGACTCGAAACTTGGTAGGAAGCATCGGGGTGACTTATAGATCAAAAGTCGCTAAAATCATTCCAATCGGACATCCAAGATGGCCGCCATGGCCGCCATCTTGAAAATCTATTTTTTGCTTCTTCTCCTGAGCCGAATGGCCAACTAATTCCAAATTTGGTAGGAAGCATCAGGGTGACTTGTAGATCAAAAATAGCTAAAACCATGCTGATCGGAAGTCCAAGATGGCCGCCCTGGTGGCCATCTTGAAAATCTTTTTTTTCGCTTCTTCTCCTAAACCTAAAAGTCAATTGACTTGATACTTGGTAGGAAGCATCGGGGTGACTTATAGATTGAAAATGGCTAAAATCGTTCTGATTGGAAATCCAAGATGGCTGCCATGGTGGCCATTTTGAAAATCTATTTTTCACTTCTTCTCCTGAACCGAAAGGCTTATTGGCTTTAAACTAGGTAGGAAGCATCAGGGTGACCTGTAGATCAAAAATAGATAAAATCATCCCTATCAGAAATCCAAGATGGCCGCTATGACCGCCATCTTTAAAATCTATTTTTCACTTTTTCTCCTGAACTGAAAGGTCATTTGACGCGAAACTTGGTAGGAAGCATTCAGGTGACTTTTAGATCTTAAATAGCTTAAATTGTTTGGATCGGAAATCCAAGATGGCTGTCATGGCGGCCATCTTGAAACTCTTTGTTTTTCACTTATTTTCCTGAACCAAAGGGCCACTTGATTTGAAAATTGGTAGGAAGCATCGGGATGACTTGTTGATATAAAAATAGCTAAAATCATTCCGATTGGAAATCCAAGATGGCGGCCATCATGAAAATCTATTTTTCTTTACTTCTTCTGAACTGAAAGGCCAGTTGACTCGAATCTTGGTAAAAGCATCAGGGTGACTTGTAGATCAAAAATAGCTCAAATAGTTGCGATAGGAAATCTCAAATTACGGCTATGGTGGCCATTTTGAAAATCTGTTTTGAACTTTTTCCCCTGAACCGAAAGGGCAATTGACTTAAATTTCATTGGAAGTATCGAGGTGACTTGTAGATCAACAGTAGCTAAAATAATTCTGATTGGAAATCCAAGATGGCTACCGTCTTGTTTATGTTTAATATATTTCCTGCCACTGTGCTGTTTACATGTATAAAATCATGATTCTTCAGAAACCACTTAGGCAATTGCAACCAAATTTCACATTGATCCTACTGTTGAAATGTGATTGAGAGTTTGTTCAAATGATCACGCTCCATTGATTGTCATGCCATATATAATATTCTTCTTCAAAATTAAGAACTGCTTAAAGGATGATCTTTTCATTAGTTGCGATGACAGGATCGGAAAAATGTTACATAACATCTGCATATCTGCACTCGCAATGCTACTCAGGTGAGCGACCCGTGGCCCGTGGGCCTCTTGTTTTTGCTATTATTTCTGAATATGTACGAATACACTCACAAATTCAAAGTATTTGCAAATATTGTGGATCCTGTACAAACAATCACACCAGAAGTCACTATTAGATGATTTTGACAAAAAATTAAAAAATAAAATAAAATAAAAGAACATGCAAAAATAAAATCATTATGTTTTATGTTTTTAACTTATTATTTTGGTCACATTTCATACTATTTTTATATCTTTTTACTTTGCTCTTTTTCAATATTTCCATGTGTCTGATTGAAATACACCCAAATTTAGAAATGGTGGTTTGGTCGGGGGATTTACCATCTCTTCCAATGACTATTTTTTTTACTCTAGCCGTGGAATAAATGACGACTCAATCTCGATTCTTTATACCGGAGAAGGGAGGGTTGGGCGTGCCTGACCCTAATTTCTTTGGTCGGGCATTGATGTTCGTCCAGTGGCTTTCTTTTTCTCTGACACATCTGTTGCCGTCTGCATATTATTCTGTCTTTTCACATAGATTAAAAATACGTTAAATTGTTCTGAAAAATTAAAACTTAATCAACAGCTCTCCTTAAAAGCCATAACAAAACTCGGTTTTCGTGAAGTCTAGCTGAAATAAGATCTTCAAGCCATCGTTAATGTTTTTAAACTCAGTAAATGTTTTTACAACGTTTATGATACTGACAGTTTTACAGTCTGTGGTCCAACCCTCACCTTTGGTTTGTCACAATGTTGACAGCATGGGCCACGTCAAGGGAAAAAGTGCCTTCGAATATGTCCAAAATGCGCCGATTCAGATCATAATAGACATGCGCAAAGTCTCACCCGGGCCTTTGTTCTCCATTCATAATTCCATCGTGTCTAATGATACTGTTAGCGGGATCTGCGCAGTCTGATCAGGGCCTTCGCTGTCCGCATATGCCAGAAGACACATTTTGACATTGCGCGGCCCATAAATGCTTGGCTCTGTTGTTCCATTGCGGAGTTACAGATACCCTAAGCAAAACCAAGGATTTTATGTAGCTGAAATTGTATCAGGTTTAAGGGCGAGCGTTGTGTGCCCATAGTTTTTGTTAGGGCCCTCTGTGGTTCAACTAGTGTTTTCTTTAGTGGTTGCCAGTGTCTCAGGTGATTACCACGAGCGCTCATCCTTGATTTATCACACGGATTTCATGTGACTTTCACTTTTTGTTTTGTGATATTTCACTGATTGAGTAAGTGAGCCTCTCTCTATGCGAGTCGCACAATCATTTTGTATTTACAATTACCTAATATATAGATATGGACAGTATCAAAAATATAATTTTATAATACGTCGTATTGTAAAAGATTTGCCTCATTGCAAGCAGGGTCATTTTGTTCTGTTCGGTTTACGCAAATTGCATAGGATCGGTTTACGGTTTGGAAAAAAAAAACGTCTACTTTCATCAGAATTGGTAGACGAGAAGTTCCAGAATATATGATGTAAGCGTAAAATAATACTTTTTATATAATTAGTTAGACGTCTGCAAAGGCTGAAGATGTAAATTAATAAAGGCCGAAATTATCTTGGCGTACATGTATACATAAAATATTGTCGCAGAACATTTCAGCCTTTCGTAGAAGTTGATATTGAGTGATGTGACCTTTTTAGCTCACCTGAGCCGAAGGCTCAAGGTGAGCTATTGTGATCACTCACCGTCCGTCGTCGTCGTCGTCGTCCGTATGTCCGTCCGTCCGTCCACAAACTTTAAACATCTCCTAAACCACTGGTTGGAATTTGACCAAACTTCACAGGAATGATCCTTGGTTGGTCCTCTTTCAAAGTTGTTCAAATGGTTCCGGTCCATTGAATATCTAGGTCACAGGAGCTAAAAATAGATTTTTTAACTAAAAACTTTAAAAAATCTTCTTGTCCGAAACCACTGGACCGATTTCATTATAATGTTGCAAAAATGTTCCTTTTGTGATCCTCTATAAAGATTGTTCAAGCCATTTGGATTCGTCAAAAAACATGGCCGCCAGGGGGCGGGGCTTATTTTCCCTATATATCCATATAAAAAACTTTAAAAATCTTCTTGTCAGAAACCACTGGACCGATTACCATATAATTTTGCAGAAATGTTCCTTTGGTGAATCTCTACCAAAATTGTTCGAGAGATGGATTCGTCAGAAAACCTGACCACCAGGGGGCGGGGCTTATTTTCACTCTATATCTATATAGACAACTTTAAAAATCTTCTTGTCAGAAACCACTTCACCGATTTCCATATAATTTTGCGGAAATGTTCCTTTGGAGATCCTCTACCAAGATTGTTCAAGCCATTTGGATTCGTCAAAAAACGTGGCCGCCAGGGTGTGGGGCTTATTTTCCCTATATATCTATATAGATAATTTAAAAAATCCTCTTGTCAGAAACCACTGGACCGATTGCAATATAATTTGGTAGAAATGTGCCTTTGGTGATCCTCTACCAAGATTGTTCAAGGCATTTGGATTTGTCAAAAAACATGGCCACCAGGGGGCGGGGCTTATTTTCCCTATATATCGAAACAGAAAACTTTCAAAATCTTCTTGTCAGAAACCACTGGACTTATTTCCATTATAATTTTGCAGAAATGTTCCTTTGGTGATCCTCTACCAAGATTGTTCAAACCATTTGGATTCGTCGAAAACATGGCCGCCAGGGGGCGGGGCTTATTTTCCCTATATATCTATATAGAAAACTAAAAAAAATCTTCTTGTCAGAAAGTTCTTGACCAATTGCAATATAATTTGGCAGAAATGTTCCTTTGGTGATCCTCTACTAAGATTGTTCAAGCCATTTGGATTTGTCAAAAAACATGGCCACCAGGGGGCGGGGCTTACTTTCCCTATATATCTATATAGAAAACTTAAAAAATCTTCTTATCAGAAAGTACTGGACTAATTGCAATATAATTTGGCAAAAATGTTCCTTTGGTGATCCTCTACTAAGATTGTTCAAGCCATTTGGATTTGTCAAAAAACATGGCCGGCAGGGGGCGGGGCTTACTTTCTCTATATATCTATATAGAAAACTTAAAAAATCTTCTTGTCAGAAACCACTGGACAGATTACGATATTTTGATTCGTCAAAAAACGTGCCCGCCAGGGTGTGGGGCTTATTTTCCCTAGATATCTATATAAAAAATTTAAAAAATCCTCTTGTCAGAAACCACGGGACCGATTGCAGTATAATTTGGTAGAAATGTTCCTTTGGTGATCCTCTACCAAGATTGTTCATGCCATTTGGATTCATAAAAAAAACATGGCCACCAGTGGGCGGGGCTTATTTTCCCTATATCTATATAGAAAACTTAAAAGATCTTCTTGTCAGAAACTACTGGACCAATTGCAATATAATTTGGCAGAAATATTCCTTTGGTGATCCTCTACCAAGATTGTTCAAGCCATTTGGATTTGTCAAAAAAAAAAAAAAAAAAAAAAAAAAAAAAAAAAAAAAATGGCCGCCATGGAGCGGGGCTTATTTTCCTTACATATCTGTATAGAAAAATTTAAAAATTTTCTTGTCAGAAACCATTGGACAGATTTCATTATAACTTGGCAAAAATGTTTCCTTGGTGACCCTCTAACATGATTGTTCAAGTAATCGTGAATCTTCAAAAAACATGGCCACTAGGGGTAGGGGCTTATTTTCCCTGTATACCTATACAGAAAACTTTAAAAATCTTCTTGTCAGAAGATATATATTCAATATATATTCAATGTTTCTTTGGTCACCCTCTACCAAGGTTGTTCAAGCCGTCATGATTCGTCAAAAAATATGACTGCAAGGGGGCGGGGCTTATTTTCCCTATAAATCTATATAGAAAATTTGAAAAAAAAATCTTCTTGTCAGAAACCACTGGACTGATTTCAGTATAACTTGGCAGAAATGTTTCCTTGGTAACCCTTTACTAAGATTGTTCAAGCCATCATGATTTGTCAAAAAACATGGCTGCTAGGGGCGGGGCTTATTTTCCCTGTATATCTATAAAGAAAACTTGAAAAAATCTTCTTGTCAGAAACCACTGGACCAATTTCAATATAACTTGGCAGACATGTTTCCTTGGTGACCCTTTACCAAGATTGTTTAAGCCGTCATTTGTCAAAAATATGGCTGCTAGGGGTGGGGCTTATTTCCCCTATTATCTATATAGAAAACTTTAATAATCTTCTTGTCAGAAACCACTGGACTGATTTAAGTATAACATTGCAGGAATGTGTCTTATGTAACTCTCTATCAAGATTGTTCAAGCCGTCATTATTTTCCGTATATATCTGTATAGAAAACTTTGAAATTCTTCTTGTCAAATACCCAAACAACGATTTCAATGTTGCTTTGGTGACCCTCTACCAAGAATGTTCAAGCAATCCTGATTTGTCAAAAAACATGGCTGCTAGGGGATGGGGCTTATTTTCCCTATATATCTAGATAGAAAACTTTGAAAATCTTCTTGTCAGAAAACACTGAATCGATTTCAATTTAACTTGGCAGGAATGTTCCTTTGGTGACCCTCTACCAAGTTTATTCAAGCTGTCATGATTCGTCAAATAAAAAAAATGGCCGTTAGGGGGTAGGGCTTTATAGCTATATAAAACACTTTAAAAATCTTTTTGTCAAAAAACCACTCGACCAACTTCAGTATAACCTGGCAGAAATGTTCCTTTGGTGACCCTCTTTCAAGATTAAGTTCAATTTGTCATGATGCATTAAAAAGAAAAAAAACATGGGGGGGGGGGGGGGGGGGGGTGCAGGGCTATAAAATTCAGAGCAGTGAACTTGGCTGAAACTTCAACAGTAAGTATGCAAATCTATTTGCTCAGGTGAGCGATATAGGACCATCATGGTCCTCTTGTTTGTATTTTCATACAAATCTAGCACAACGGTAATATAATAAGTAAGCTGTGTAAGGAAAATCAACCATAACGTAAGAATATGTACTTCGAAAATATGCGACCAGCGAAGACTCCGATCAGCCCGCGCTTCCGCGCAGACTGATCAGAGTCTTCGCTGAGCGCTCCGTAGATAGCCAAAGCTCCATGTCTTCCTCAGATTGACTGATATAGAAAGACACATAATCGAAAACAGAACGAACAAACGCGAACAAAAGAGCAGAAATACCCCTTGGAACGGTCAAAAGCATATTTATTGAGTAAAGGGGAAGAAGGAGTGGGCGGCTTATTCCTGGGTTTATTGGAATCAGACCTCCCCTTAATCCCGATACAGTGGTAGCTACATATAATGGTTTGGTCCGCTAGGGTGCCCCTTACTCCTTACTCATCAGTGGATAAGGCGGAAAAACAAACAAACAAACACACAAAAATATCTATTAACCTTTAAACACCATGTTTAAACGAAAATAAGGACACCACCACAAACTGAAAATCAGAGCGAAAGAAAACCAGCAGTATAACCAGAATAACCCTACCAGAGACGAGCGTGATCAGACATAAACCGTCTACAAAAGCTTTGAATCAGCGCATGACAAAATGTACTTGTGTGACCAGCGAAGACTCAGGTAGGCCTTCAGTCTCTGCTGGTTGCAGGTGTCTTCAAGCCTCCAAACTATTTAAAGAGGAATAAACGCGAATCCTTGCCATACTGGGTGGAGGTATAGGCTGATCTATGTCTTTGCTGGTCACACAGGTCTTATTGTAGGTTTTGTCGTGCGCTGGCTCATTTAAGACTGAATGTCTGCGGCCCGACCTACCATCGGGCAATTCGAGAGGGCAGCAAAATTGTTAACCGTGATTGGGTTAACCACTACCCGGCAGGCACATGACGTAAATACAACGTCGCCTCAACGTCGATGCAACGTCATGACGTTGCATCGACGTTGAGGCGACGTCATATTTACGTCATGTGCCCGCTGGGTAAGCACTCAGTCTGTCGCGTTACATCAACGTTATGTCCTGGCCTTTTACAACGATCAGTTATCGTTTTGAATTATTCCAAAAAAAATCAGACTTCTGATATGAATAGGCAAGCCATTCAGTTAGACCCTTTGATGATAATTGCGCAAATTCGAGAGTCAGGAATGATTTTTAAATTAACGGTGATAACCTGGCCATCCGCGGGATATAACATATTTCAGTCTTTACAATTCCATGATTCAGGAGCATTAGCCTGAATAGCTGGATCTTAAACTATTTCATTAAAATTATACATTGTATTCAGAACAGTTTATTGTTTGATTTGTAGCAAGTATTGGGCGTTTCATTATTTTATAGTATTTTACTATTATGAATTAACTCATTTCTCCGTAAAACCATATGTTGTGGGTACCATTAGCAGGGCCTACAAATTTTCTTGTGGTGAAATCAGAAAGAAATTCAACATGTCGATTAAAACAACCTTACCTAGAGCTGTAGCTGAGAAAGATACAATTTACATAGATGGGCTAAAGTAATTGTTTACTTAACCCTTGCCCTGTGAATAAATTAAGATGCCACACCCACTTCTAATATTCTGCCAGTCAGATTACTTGATCCAGGTTGTTGATACAAATTCATATGCTTAATGATAAACAGTGAAGATACAGATTAGTTGGCTTCTTCAATAGCCAATTGATCTCGATCTACACCGTTTGCAAAGGCATGGTATATCTTGGTTCAGCAGGACCAGTGTTAATATCATGGCTTCCTACAGCGTGTAAAAGAGACAGCGAATTTTCTGAGATGCCGTGAGTCTGCGGTTGTTCAGGCTGACCTGAGAGCTTCCTTCCGCATAAACTTGCAGCAAAACATCAAGTTAAAGTAATAGTTGTTTTCGACATAGCTACTGACATCAAGCCTCTGTCTCGAGGGAGCTGTGAATCATTTAAATAACTTCAATGTCTCATATTATTTATTGAAATTGTGATACATATCTATCGCCTAATATAGTCCAATATCACAAGACTCAGTGCAAACAAATCGAACTGATGCAAGACGCAAGAAAAAGAGCCTTATGCCGTGTGCGGGTAACGATTGTACAGATCAGCCTGTGCATTCGTGAAGTCTAATCAAGACCTTCATTGTCGACTTACCGGTATCTCCCATATTTATAGTATTTGTGGAATCATTGGATCATAGCTCTAATGTAGACCTCTAGATTAGACCTTTAAATTGACGGCGACTGTGTTGGCTTCTCTCTCTCTCTTTCTCTCTCTCTCTCTCTCTCTCTCTCTCTCTTTCATGTTATTTTTCCTACATCATCATTCGGTGTGCTTCCTAATGTGTAATGTCTTATATTTACCTTTTATAACAAATATGTCGGGACATTACAGTCGAACCTCAATAACTCGAACACCATGGGCTCTTTTACCATGGCTAATTCGAACTTGTTTTTGAAATTCTTCCGATAGATCATAAACACAAATATTAAGGGAAGTTTTCCTGTTTCATCATAAAATTGTATGTTGTGTGTACTCATTAGAATTGCCTCATCGAGGCGATTCTAATAAGTACATTCAATATACAACTATTGTGTAGAAAATCGAAACATATTCTCTATACTATCGCTATTTGCTTCCTGACCTGGCGCCATGATTAACCCTCAGTGGTTCGAACTACCTATATCTAGAACAAATTTCCATGGTCCCAAAGATGTTTGCTGTAAGGAAACTGTGAAAGCGCATGCTCATCTAAATCTTCGCAGGGCGCACATATCCGAAGATACGTTTTCTGACATTGCGGCTCATATCGTAAATTGACATTTCTCTTAATGTGAAGCTTGCGGGGTATTACATAAATCAGCAGATGGCATTTTCACTTGCTTTTCTTCTTTTACCCAGAGAAGTGGTTTGACATTTCACGCAATTTACATAATTCGCATGAAATATCAAAATCCTTGTTTTGAAACAATTTTTTTTTCAGGTTGCTGTTTAATGAATTTGCCAAGCAAGTGTTAATATGATTCATTCAGACTATGCGTTCTGTTTTGCGTAAAACAGACTTTTATGATTGTTAATTACTTGGTCCGCGCCAAGTGAAAAATATCTTCGAGCATGCGCAAACATGTACCGATTCACAACGTCGATCGCATGCGCAAAATATTATCCGGGCCTTTGCTCTCTATTCACACATTCTTTAGTCTCCAATGAATCTGTTAGTGGATACTTAAATGTCTGAATAGACTCTGCTGAAGCGCAGACCGATCTGGGCCTTTGCTGCCAGCATATGCCCAAAGGCACGTTTTCACTTAGCGCGGCCCACTTAAAAACAAATTAATCTGAAAATTATTCGATCTTTCTTCATAAAATTCTATGATGCACTGATTACACCGTAAATTACTAGTCATGACCGCAGTGATTTGAATATTTGTATAAAAAAACTAGTTTATAGATTCAATTTAATGTGCTACAGACAAACTAATGAGGTTTATAGAGCCAAAGAGGATTATGTTATAGGCTACAAACTACCATTGAATTTCCGTTTATATTTTATACATTTTTTGCAAATATTCTGAAGCCCACAGCTTTTTATTTTAAATTGAAATGGTCAATACTGGGTACTTGGTTGACATTAGTCCCTCTAAAATATTCAAAACAAGAAACGGAATGATAGTTAAGTGTCATGTTAAGCTTCTGTATCTTTGACTCGAGGTCACGGTCATGAGTGCTGATGGTGATGATAAAAACTTTTGACCAGTATCTATCATGATACCAAATAGGAACTAAATCCATTATTTAGTGTAAAAAGTAATGAAATCCTAAAAACTTTGACGTAAAATTTAATATGAAAATTCTAAGTCTGTGACCTTGACCTTGACATGACCTAGGGTAGTGGGGATGGTACTGCGCAAAATTTTGGACCAATATGTATCATCATACTAAAGGTGAATCGAATTGGTGATAAGGTTAGGAAATAATCCGTCCTTAAAAACTTTAAAACTCTTTATCATTTGTGGACGCCGACGCAAACGCCGCCGCCAACCCCAACGCCGCAGCCGACGCCGAGGGTAGTACAATAGCTCTCCGTGAACGTTGTTCAGGCGAGCTAAAAATGTCCCATCATAATATTTTTGCGAAAACTAAGAAACTGCTACACATAACGAAAACACGCCTATTCAAATATATTGAAAATTTTACAACCAAAAAAGGAAAATTTTCAGATAAAAAAAAATCTGATATTTTTCATATTCCTGCTCTAAACATAGATTGTGGGAACTCGTTAGAACCGCCTCGGCGAGGCGGTTCTAACGAGTACCCACAATCTATGTTCTTTTAGCAAAATGAGAAAAATGGTGTATACCCCTGTAAACCCCAGTTTTACTATATAAAAGTGGGGTTTAAGAGGGTCAAAATTATATAGGTATGTTTTCGTGATGAAACATTCGCCGGCCGATCAGTATTTTATTGTGTATCTACGTTTAAATGTCACTTTTTCGTTTAACATGAACTCAAACATAGATACTGAAAGAAACCAAACTAACTGTGAATGAAGAGATGGTGGTTTTCTTTTGCTCCAGTCTTCCAGTGGTGTTCTTGACACTCTAAGGATCTCCAAATATCTCGCTACACGTTATTTCTGTTCATCATTGCTTCATTAAAGGCTTTATATGTGATTTATTTGTTGCCCATAATGATTTATAGATCAGTTAGAAGACCTCTCGTTGGGTTTCTCAATTCCTGTAAAAAAAAATTAACCCTACAACCGGAAAGATATATGGCTGAGTTTTTGAATATATAAAGCCAGGATATTGGATCATACAAAACTGCTGTATAACAATTCGAAACTAATTGCATTTTGGAAAAAATGCATGCATTTTGCACGATTTAAAGTTTTGCCAAATAGCTGTAAGTCCTGTTAAGGGTATAGTACACATGTAAAATATACATCCGACTCGCGATGAAATTGTCTGTACAGTTGATGTCTGAATATAAATTAGCACTGATTGTTTAAAATTCTTGTCGCGTTTTGTAAAATGGCACGTATTTTATGGAATTTTGATGAAGTTTTTGTTTGCGGAAATTACGTCACTTATTATGTTTGGTCTTCATATATTCTTATCGAGTATAGTTCGTCAACAAAGGTTTTGAAATTCTGGACATGCCTAAATGCACAGCGATCCTTCTGAACATGTATTTTCAAGACTTATGTAAGTATAATACACTGTTCTATACGAATATTTTTATATATAAAAAAAAAAACAAAAAACGTTAGCACGAAAGCTTGAAAGATGTCTACTAAAATTTAAAATCTGTCATTCAAAATGGTGTCATAAAATTGGCAATCAAACATTTTCTTACAGGTAAATCGCAGCTGTCATATAAGACGAAAATCGAACATTTTTTGGTGTTAATCCATTTCTATATACCTTCTAATAAACGCCACAGAAAACGGCAGGATGTTTATTTGAAAATTAATTAATGCAGTTTGCATGCGAAATTTAAAACTTCTCTTGAATGCGGAAAACAGTCACGGTGTCACTTATGGCTTCAGGTTTGCATATGCACATGAGAAAATAAACATTCTGCTTTCTGTTTTGAGCATTTTTCTTTCTTTTTTTTATGATTTTAACCTAATACACAAGGTTCTCTGTACTTAGAATTTGTTAAGTATCAACTGGGCCGCCATAGAAATGTGCAAGTTTTCGCGAAATGCAATGTATTCGTATCAGCTAAACAATTGTTTTATAACAGACATGTCAAGGCTTTCTTCCTTTATCGAAGTATTACAAGCGTATATCTTTCCGATTCTAGGGGTTAGCAAATATTTTGTACTGGATCCCGCACTACGCCACACAGATCGAACAAATATACGTTTTACCACTATGGAATCTGAGAGCGAGGGTTTGGATCCCTCAAAGCTAGCTTAAGCCACCCCCTCGCCGCCCCCACCCCCCCCCCCCCACCACCACGCTCATTCCCGAGTAATTTATTACTGACCGCTCCAAGGCGGTACTTTCATTGTAGTACTTTTTTGTTAAATTTTCTGTAGTGTTTCGCTTTCTTATGTTTTTTTTTCTTTTAACAATTATGTAAGTTGATTATGTATTCAGTTAAGTTTGGCTAACAGAGTTGCCACCTTCTTGGGAAAGGATTTCTAACTCTGCTTGCCGTCTGTTCATTTTGTGGATGTTTAATTGTATTTGTTTGTCTTTCCCTTTGATGTTTAGAACTTGATGTGGATCTGATTATATCGCATCCTTAGTTCACTTGTTTACTTTGGAATCATCATAAGTACAACCAACTACTTAGGGTTTGGGTTGGGGTTTTAAACAGGTTTAACAGTCCGTCACTTCATCTTTAACCTTGGTCATGCTGAACCGGATATGTCTTTCCTTTACAAACAGTGTAGATCCAGATCAGTAACTTGAAGGCGCCAACTGATCTGCTTGTCTTTAAGAAGGTAAATTTGTATCAACAACCTGGATCAAGTAATCTGACTGGCTGATAATTAAATGTAGGCTTGGTATCTTTTCAGCATGACAAAGATTATTTCTGTGCAGTTCCATATTAGAAGTAAGTGTTGTATACTCATCAGTGAGTCATTACATTAACCCCTTTTAGACTGAATAAACTCCCCCACACGTCGAATTTCAATTTTTGGTATGTCAGGCTGTGATTAAGACATTCCTAGAGAAAACTGGCTAAACTATTTGCAAACAGTGCAGACCTTGATCAGACGCCGCGTTCTGATCTGGGTCTGCACGATTTACTGTTTGCCTATTGCCTTTTTTGAGCTTCTAGGCTAAAATGGGTGAAACACACATTCGGTTACTTCGGTAAGATGAAATACATTAGAGGACTTCACGACAGAAAACTTATTATCACATTTATAAAAAGCCAAACGCCTAACGCTAAATTTTACTGAATAGGTGAGCTGCGCCAAGTACAAGAAACAGACAGACAGCAAAACCCAAATCAGCATGCCTCTCCACGCAGTCTGATCGGCGTCGTTGTTCTCCATGTAGAAAATCAGTAAAAAAAACTTTGGATGGGGAGCGGAGTGAAGGAGTAAGCGGGGTGCCTGGTTTTACAAGCGTTCAACTCTTTCCCTTTATACAGTTCCTACGACAAGTGTTCGTTCCGCGTATAGTTTCCCTAACGATGAGTATCAAACCAAAAAATTCATAGATTAATTTCTCAACACTATGATGAAATGATGAACCACAGCACGTTTTATCGTGGTTCTGTTTGTGGTTTTCTAGTGGTCTGGCTTCAAATTGCCATCTTGCTTTGTTGCTTTGTTTCATCAAGGTTTCTTTTTGCGTTTGTGGTTTCATATGTGGCGTTTGTGTTGTCCTTATCCGTCCCTCTTGTCTCCTCCTTTTGGTGCCTAGGTAGAGTTACGCTTCATGACTGTGGCATTTCCTGGGTATCTTTACTTTTATTTATTTTATATACTGCTAAGTTATAGACACACACACACAAACACCGGATTCATTGTACAAACATTAATAACTGGAAACTGTTGTCAACTTACACGCGTGGCTACTTAGCCAACTGAGACAAACAAACTACCACATACTGCGTGCTTTATTAATAAAGAAGCTGTCTTAGAAAACTTTACTCCCACATACGAACTTAGTCGACATTTACATAACTGCCGCTTAACTTTGTACTTTGCTATAATAATAATCAGAAGACTTGTTAAAAAAGAATACTTGGTGATAATTCTGGGATGTTTATTCTTATTTTTACATAAAACATTGTTATGGGTATTCATTAGAAGCGCCTCGCTGAGGCGCATCTAATGAGTACCGACAGCATATGTTTTATGGAGAACTAGAGACAATTTTCCCAGAACTATCGTCAAATACTACTCCTTAATTCCTCTGTTATCTGTAACTGATTGATTATTGATGTGATCTGCTGAAACGATTGATTCTGTAAACAGACAATGAAGCTCGGTCCCACCTGATGAGGTCTATGTTCTTGATCACCGTAATCCGTACATGGACTCTCTTTCTACGGTGTGCAATATTATTGAGGGCTTCCTTTCAGAGGTCAGAAAAGTGGGGAATTAGAGCAAACATTAAGTACAACGGTAAGGAATAAATGCTGTGTCAATCACATCAAAAAGAATAATTCCTTAGGGTATATAGTTACGTAGGAATGCATTTACTTACTTTCTCACAGTCGTACATTTATTTACAAATAGCAAGGAAAGATAAAGTGAGCCACAACGTCATAAGATACACCGTCGGACGTGCGCCCAGGGAAGATTCAGATCAGCCTTCGCATTCATGCAGTCTGATCAGAATTTTCACTGGGCGCATTTAGAATAACAAAGAATGCAAAGTTTCTTCAAGCTGACAACAAAGACTGATCTGAATGTGCGGATGACTGGGCTGGTCTGCGTCTTCGTTTTAGCGCACACCTGAGAAGGTATGTTTTCTCGCGTTGTGGCTCAGATGATTCTATTTGGTATTCATTATAGCTGATTTGAGTTTCGTGATAGTTTCTCCTGCACTGCCAACAATAATACTCAATCTAGAGAAAATTCAGTTAAAATCATTTATATGATTTATTTTGCTAATTCAGTGACAAGAAAGGCGACAGTTATCCCTGCATCTGATAAAATATAAATGAAGATACCCAGAAAAAAGGCCAGCATAAAGAAGAGTAGTCTTCCCAAGGGACCAAAAGAAGGAGAGAAGAGGAATAAATACAGTCGACTCTCGTTATCTCGACTTCGCTTATCTCGAATAACCGCTTATCTCGGAGTGAAAATCTGGTCTCTGTTTGAACATGGAAGTCTAACAACAGGTAACAAAATATTGTGGAAAAGAGGAGAAATTGCTCCTAAGGAGCAATTTCTCCTCATTTTCACAATATTTTCAATATATCTCTTAACTTCAGTAGTCAAATTACATATCCATTTGTAAAATGTGGTTGTTCGATTTATTATTTTTTTTCCCTCAATTCTGCAAATCTGATATGTCGAGGTACAGATATCTCGAGGTATTTCAGAGAGTCCATTGGACTTCGAGATAACGAGAGTCGACAAAACAAAATGCCACATATGAATCCACCGACGAACTAACAAATAATAGAGCTGCACTAAAGGGAACGCCTTGGAATGATCAGTAGAACTGCTGGAGAAGGGGGTGGGGTGGGTGGTTTAATCAGTTTTACTCGCGCGAAACCAGTCAGTAGCGCGTGTGACTGCATATCCAGGTGTCACGAGTTCGCACCCGAGCTCGGCTAGAGAACTTTCATGAAAATTTATCATGAAATAATTTCTACGGTCATTCTCCCCCTTCTGCTGATTCAAGAAGGGCAGTTGTCAATTACTGACGAAAGTAAATGCACAAGTACTGGTTAACCGCTTTGAAGACTAAGCCTGCCCAGGAACAGTGTGAGTAGATTAACTGACCGCGCTCGACATTACTCTAATGGGTTGACTGGGCCTTAAAAAGTCAACTCAAATTCGCGCACAACCTCGCCCTTAATTCTGATGCAGCTTCAAGTAACAAACAGTGAGATGATACCATGTTCGAACCACATAGGGGTCCTCTACCGCATCTGTGAAACATCAAAGTGAAACACATATACAGTCGAGACTCTCAGAAACCCTTCAAGATATCCGTACCTCGATAATCAGATTTGCGGTATTTAGGAAAACAATAAATCGAACAACCACATTTAACAAATGAATTTGACTCCTGAATTAAGAGATATATTGAAAATATTATGGAAAATATGAGAAATTGTTCTGAGGAGCATTTTCTTCTCTTTTCCACAATATTTTGCTATCTGTTGTTAGACTTCCATGTTAAAATAGGGATCAGATTTTACTTCGAGATAAGCGGTTATTCGAGATAAGTGTTGTCGAGATAACGAGAGTCGACTGTAATCACAAACATTGACAAAACAAAGGGCTACGTGGCGATCTGAAACCACAATAAAAAAATAAAAAATAAAACACGAACAGGACCAGTATGGGCCACCTTGAAACCATGCCTATTAGTGTTAGTTTGAATATTGTGATATGACTGACGGTAGCTTCTTCAAAAAAAAAAAGTATGAGAAAAGTCCAAGGAGTGCCACAATCACAAACCGCAGCCCTTCCCAGACACCAAGAGGAAGAGGAAACTGACAAATCCAAACATGCACAAATCGAACAAACGTACGAAAAGCACTGAGATTAGCTCTCTCTTCCCCCCAGCTAAAAGGACTGAAAAACACAAGAACAAAATGACACAAGGTAAGACATAAAACAAATCGCCTCGTAGAATAAACCATAAAGCAACAAAGAGTAAGACTAACACCGGGACCACCGCCTTAGAACGGTCAGTAGAGTAAACCACCGGAGAGTAAATCTATTTCAGAAGGTTGGTCCTGACAACCGCCGTTTGCATCACGAAAACATACCTATATAATTTTGACCCCCTTAAACCCCACTTTTATATAGTAAAACTGGGGTTTACAGGGGTATACATTATTTTTCTTATTTCTGCTCAATACATAGATTGTGGGTACTCGCTAGAACCGCCTCGGCGAGGCGGTTCTAACGAGTACCCACAATCTGTTTTGTGCAGAAATGTGAAAAATATCTGAGTTTTTTTTATCTGAAAATTTTCAGCTTTTGTTATAAAATTTTCTATATATTTGAATAGGCGTGTTTTCGTAATGGTCGTCCATGGTCCTTTTAAAGGTTTTCTTTAGCTCTGGTTTCAGATCGCCATTGAGCCTTCTGCTTTGTTTCATCATAATGTTTGTGATTTTATGAGTTTTACTCGAGTGTTTCACTGACGAGGTAGAGGGTATCTCTGCGGACCGTACATATATTTCTTATTATATGGAGAGGCATCAGAATAACGGTCGAGGTTTCGAGCAAGTAAAACACTTTAAAACCCCAAGTAATTTTGGCTGACCGTTCCAAGGTGAGCTGCACAATTTGCCACTTTGTTTATGATTTTGACAGACCCATCTATTTGTCAAAGTAGTGTTACGACCGAGCACTCCTACTTTCGATTATCTGCCTTGGCAGATTATGCATAGCTTCTAAGTATATATTCACTCTCTGACAACTGCGTCAGAGAGTCGACTCTTTGGCTCAGTGGTTAGAGTATTGGATTTTTAACCGGGAGGACCGGGTTCGATTCCCACGACAGGCGTGGAAATTTTTTCAGCTATGCTCCATTCCTTTGTTGCGGCTTTCATGTCGTAAGATGGGGGCTCGTCCGGGATTGGACTTTATTTCGCCGAAAACAGCTTCACGTCATCATAAATGATGACTTCCTTGAAAAAAGTGAGTGTTACGACCGAGCACTCCTACCTTCGATTATCTGCCTTGGCAGATTACGCATAGCTTCTAAGTATATATTCAATCTCTGACAACTGCGTCAGGGAGTCGACTCTTTGGCTCAGTGGTTAGAGTATTGGATTTTTAACCGGGAGGACCGGGTTCGATTCCCACGACAGGCGTGGAAACTTTTTCAGCTATGCTCCATTCCTTTGTTGTGGCTTTCATGTCGTAAGAGTAGATATTTCTAAATTCAAAGATGGAACAGTCCATTTCCGAAACCCAGGGGTGAAAGGGTTAAAATGCTGTTGCCTTTTCTAGCGTGAGACTTCTAAGGTTATCAGGTGGCTCGAATATAAGGGTAATGTAATATTTGAGCGTTTTAATAACAAAATGGGTTGTTGTTTTTTTGCGGGATTTTATTGTGCTTTTTGTCGGCTTATGTTAAATGTATTAACAGGCATTGGATTAGAGACAAATTGGGTTCCCGCCCCTTAGTTTTGACTGACAGTTTTTGTCCAAGTTTTCACTCGACTGCTAGGTGATAAGTGCATGCAGGCAGGCATTTGAGATGTACTATTCGGGACAATTTTTATGATTTCAAAGAGGTTTTGTTTGTTAATACTATTTTGACAAGCACAGATAATCACCTACACTCACTTCTGTGCGTTATGTCTGAAAGGAATCTAGCATAGAAGACGTTTATACATTTGTAATAAACTCTTGCATGTTCAGAAGGCATTCCCCAGCTGTTGCTTGAAATGATACTGTGAACGAATTGATAACCAACTGTGGTGCCCATGGGACATATTTAAATAATAGGAATGTCTATTTTTCAGAACTTCAATTACACCAGTTGCCAGAGTCCATATATATAACACGTCATCGTGAAACTTTAGCCGCAGTTTAGTGCACGTAGGCCAAACACAAGTGCTAATACGAGTAGCATTCCTAGAATTTTGTTAAATGCAAATGAGATAAGCGAAGGCTCTAATCAGCTTTGGCATCTGTGCAGTCATAGCCGCAGGGTATTCACTGCTGGCTTAAAAATAATTAGATACGGTAGATTGTACAGGTGATGGGCGATGACAGGTCAGACAGCATAAATACGATTGGTGATCTGCACCTTCGCTCGTTTACGTGATGCAACTAATATCAGAATGTCAAAATAATGGGCAAGCCGCAAAAAGGATATGTATTTTTCGGACAACGAAGGGTCAGATCAGCAAGCGCATTCACACTGATCAGGGCAGTCTAAGCCCGCTTACAGAAGTAATGCATATTGTAGAGTATATCAACGAATAGGTAAGGCCCTGATCAGACTGCGCGGATGCGCAGTCTGATCTGTGCCTAACCTGTTCGTTAATGGCATAAAGACCATTTTTGTACGTTGAGCATCCTTTGATGAACTTCCAGTGCATGCAAAAATGCTGTATTTTACCATAAGTATTCGGACAAACGGGCCTGAACAAACAGTGCAGGTCAGAGGACGCGCCGTATGATCTGGGTTTGCACCGTTTGCCATTCAGCAAGCAGTGTTTAAACGCAACGGCAACCCCAGATCAGAGAACGCGCCGAGAAATCAGGGTTTACACTATTTGCCACTCAGCCAGCAGTTTTTAAATGCAACGACAAACTCAGATCAGAGAATGCGAAATGTTACCAGGTCTGACACTATTTGCCTCTCATCCGGCAGTTTTTTTTTTTTTGTTTTTTTTTTTTTAACGCAACGACAAACCCAGAAAACGCAGAATGGTATCAGGGTTTACACTATTTGCCACTCATCCAGCTGTTTTTTTAATGCAATAACAAACCAAGATCGAGAACGCGGAATGTTATCAGGTTTTACACTATTTGCCACTCATACGGCAGTTTTTAAAACGCAACGACAAACCTAGACCAGAGAATGCTGAGCGCTGTCAGGCTTTACACTATTTGCCACTCATCCAGCAATTTTTAAATGCAACGACAAACCCAGATCAGAGAACGCGGAATGTTATCAGGCTTTACACTATTTGCCACTCATCCAGCAATTTTTAAATGCAACGACAAACCCAGATCAGAAAACGAAGAATGTTATAAGTTATAAGTGTTTATACTATTTACCACACACCCGGCAGTTTTTAAACGCAACGTCAATCACAGATCAGAGAACGCAGAATGTTATTAGGGTTTACACCATTTACCACTGATTCTGCAATCTTTTTTAAACGCAACGACAAACCCAGATCAGAAAACGCGAAATGTTATCAGGGTTTACACTATTTGCCACACGTTTGGCAGTTTTTTTACACACTACGACAAACCCAGATCAGAGAACGCGAAATGCTATCAGGATTTACACTATTTGCCACTCATTCGGCAGTTGTTTTTTTAATCGCAACGACAAACCCGGATCAAAAAACGCGGAACGTTATCAGAGTTTCCACTATTTGCCACTCATCCGGCATTTTTTTAAGCGCAACGACAAACCCAGATCAGAGAACGCAGAATTTTATCAGGATTTACACTATTTTCCACCCATCCGGCAGATTTTAAACGCAACTTGTTTTTTGTTTGGACACGTATGGTAAGGAGTGAAGGTATCCGAATATTTAGGGAAAATACCGTAACTAATGTCTTGTACTGGTGTTTTCCCCATCTTGTCTCAGATACGTAGTACTTTAGATGTCAAGTCTATAAATAAGAGGTCCCGTGAGGTCTGTCTAGGGTGTGAGATGATACCATGGTTATAAAAAGCGATATTATTTTAAGATGAAGCTATCAACTCATTCACGTGATCTTGGAGAACGACCAAGACGACCAGACTTAAGGAGAAATAAAATACAGGAGGCGTAATTTACCAAAACAGATATGCTTACACAGATTCCTGAGCAAACAGATTAGACCAAGATTAGTCTCCTTAAGGGGCCTTTTGATAAGGTTTTGTGCTGTTTGCCGTACAATCAGCACTTTTTAGAAACATTACTAAGAATTAAGTCGTGTGGATTCATTTATGCCAAGCGGACTTTTTTACCAATCGCAAGGGGTCTGGTTATGTTTGATTATCAGTATATTTGATAGAAATTTCTAGATTTAATGCAAACAGCGTAGACCCATTCTGCGGCGTCTGATCTGGGTCTACACTGTCAATGTCCCTCTTATGGGACGCTAGGCATAAATGGGTTTATATTATTATTTCAATCCTCAGGTATTGTTAGTTACAGTCACTTTGCACACTATATTGTTTTGATCCATTGAAGAGCTAGGGAAATAAAGATATAGAGTAAAATAAAAGCGTGTTGTTTAAGGGCATATGGGCTAGATAGTATATAAGCGGCTAAACATATACGCAGGTATAAAACAACACACTTTTGTTACAGAGGTGATTTATTTATTTATTTATTTTTTGTTTTTATTTTTTATTTTTTATTTATTTATTTATTTATTTTTTTTTTTCATATTTATTTAGATGATAATGGCGCGTCACTTACAAAAATAGCGACTTCAATGATAGCATTCCAAAGCCCAATAACTTTCTAATTTTTAAACCAATTTTGGTAAACCATTTTAAAAAAAAATCCTCAGCTTAATAGAAGTTTTATTTTTTGATATATTTGTTAGTTGATATGCGTTTCAAGTTTTAAGTCATCCAACAGTCTTGCTATTGACCGTTTCAAGGGACAATGTCTTGTAGTTGACCGTTCCGTATGCTCTTTTTGGTTTCCGTTTTCGACGAAGTGATTTCTTTGTCGTCATTACAAATCACAAAACCTTATCTGGTGCGTCGGAGACTGTATTCCATGGTTATTGTCTTTTCTGGTATTTCGTGTGTACTGACTGAGATTAATTCTATGTCTTGCAGTGAATGGACGTTAATCTTTTCAGCCATGCAGACCAAACATTAAGCAAACAGTTCAGTTCCAGATAAGATGTCTCCTAATATAATGTTTCAACAATATTTGCCAATTTGTGTTGATTTTTGACTGAGACCCCTATTTTGGAAGAACGGTTCTGGCCAGATTCGGAGATGGAAGAGTCCACCTCAGAAATTGAGGGATGAAAAGGTTAAGCATTAACAGAGCTAGAACTTATTGGTTGATCTTAGATAACGCTTTCAGTTCAAATAATTGTAGACTGGATTAAGTAATATTCTGCACTGTTTTCAAACATTCTTCTATAGTTCTGTTCTCGTTACGCCTTGAATGTTTGGCTTCCCAAAATGATTTTTTATTCACACAATGTAGACTAAGATCGAATTCCGCAAGTTGTAGCGCCTAATCAGGCTTTCTAGCGTGTTTCATGGCATTAATAATAATTTTCAATGATAGAAGCAAGTGCATCTTCAGGGGATCTCACTGTTATCCCCCTACACCGCTGCCATCTGACTGGTATTCTCAAATTAAAGGGAACCTTCCGAATAAACGTATCCCGAAATGACGACTATCCTGTATAACTGGCAGTCTTACGAAACTAGTTATGATAACACTTTTTATGCTATGGGGAAATTCAGCAGACGACAAACTAATGATAGTTTTCTATTTGTTCCAAGAAAATAGGGTCTAACACTTCATGCGAATCTAGGAAATAGGATCTGACACTTCATGCAAATTGTCTACCTGACACTTCATGCAAATTGTCTCATCAGGAGACAATTTGCATGATGTGTCAAATTCTATTTTCTAGGAAATAAGAACAAAAATCAAAATGTAATCACCTGAATATTTTTACCCAGCATGCAAAGTGATAACAGCAATTTCTGTAACATTCCTGTAAAGGGAATAGGAATTTTTTCAGGGGCGGTAACAATGTCAAAATTGTTCCTTCGGAAAATAGGTCTTTTCAAAAGGGTGTTGATATGCAGGAAAGGAAACATACTGTCACAAAAGGTGAATAATGCAATAATTACAGCGTGCGAAAAAGTACCTTATGAAGTGCAACGTGCGAAATAGTCCCTTATTGTATAAGCGAACAGCGAAGACCCAAGTCAGCATGGACATCCGTGCAGTCTGATCTGAGCATTCTCCGTTCGTCGATGTATACTACAGTGTCCAATAATTCTGTGAGCGAACAACGAAGGCCTTGAAGGCGAATGGGTAGGCTTGTCTGTGCCTAGGTTGTCCGCAAATTACATAAGTAATTGTGTATAGTGCATCTTATATGTGCGCCCAGCTAAACTTAGTTCAGCTGCACATGCGCGCAAACCGATAAGTCTTCACTGGACGCTTTATGAGATAGCCAAGAAGCCAAGATTTCTATAGGTGTACAGCGAGGACTAATCAGAACAGTCTGATCCGAGTATTCGCCGGGCGCACATCAAGTACATTTTGTCATGTTACAGTTCATATGATCTGCAAGACGTTTCCTCTGCATCAGAACAATGTGATCGGGCTCTACATATTTCAGCTTTGGAAGACTATACACAACCTGCCATGCGAAAACGTGTTTTTGGGAATATGCGACAGCGAAAGGCCCAGATCAGACTGCGCATCAGGGCCTTCACTGTCAGCTAAAAGAATCATTGGATACTATAGAGTACATCAATTGAGAGCAAAGGCCCGGTTGTTTAAATAAATAAATAAATAAATAAATACTTTGCACATGCGCAGGGAGATCTGAACCTGTGCATTTTGCGCAATGTTCGGAGGCACTTTTTCGCATGACGTGGCTTATATTATTTGTATATTTTTTATGTGTATATACCAAGCTCCACAGAACAAGAGAAAAGTGGTAGTGAGGAGCGTCCGTCTTTGCTTTGGATTTCTCCAAATTGTGTGAAAACGTTCACTTCTGCCTGTAACGCCACAAATAATGTTTCTGTTCTTAAATGAAAAGAAATCTATTTTTGTAATTCATTGGGCTGTAATAGTGTTACTCAAGGGATTGGATTGAACGTGATGATGTTCATTGAAATGAAAACACATTTTAAAGCTATACGAGGGGCATTCTAAAAGTAGTGGTAAATCCTGTTCCACAACAGGAAAACCTGAACACACAGTGGCATGTATTACAAGTCGTATGGGTCAGGTCAAGCGGAAAAGTGCTTTCGGACATGCGCAAAATGCGCAGATTCAGATCATCCTGCGCATGTGCAAAAAATCATCTGGGCCTTTGCTTTCCATTCATACATTCTGTAGTATCCAAAAATTCTGTTAGCGGACAGGGAAGGCTCTGATCAGACTGCGCGGAATAGCAGGCTGATCTGGGCTTTCGCTGTCCGCGTATACCCAAAGACATATTTTCGCATGGCGCGACCCATATGTGAAACGATCTTTCCTCTGTTTTATGATGTAAGTATTGCACATGCTACATATAGGTTAGCCGGCCTCGGTGGCTCAGTTGGATGCGCGTCCGACTGGTGATCAGGAGGTTGCGGGTTTGACCCCCGCGGGTCTGCATCATTCTTTCGTGAAATATTTTCTACGGTCTCTCCCACAGTTGTCAGTTTCTGGCGGCGAAAGACTGTGCATAATGCTGGTTAACCGCTAAGAGGACTATGCCTGCCAAGTAAAAGTGTGGTTAGGTAAACTGACCGCACTCGACATGGCCCCACTGGGTTGACTGGTCCGTAAAACCTCAACACAAACAAACAAACAAACATGTAGTTAAGTATAAATGACGCTCAAAACTGACCTAATCCTTTACAGTGGTCAGCTCTTTGTTGTTCCATATTAACCCATTTATACCGTGTGTACTCTGCTTCCTGAACCCGTCGGACAGGTCCTTTCGTAATGAACGGGGTGTCTGGGTGGTTTTTATTTTGACCATGTTTTATATAAACGCATGTTTTTAATGCAAACAGTGTAGACCTTGATCAGACGCCGCAGACTGAGGCTGCTGAACTGGGTCTACGTTATTTGTCAATGCCCTTTGAATAAGACACTAGGCATACAAGGTTTAAAGGAAAATCAGGCTAAAGTGGGTTTCTCCCCTATGGGTACCCCATTTATTGTCGCCAGAGCAGAATTACAGAAACCCCCACATCTTTCCGGCTGTGGCGCAAAATGCCGGGAGAGAAATTGACTAAACCCGGGTTTACTTTTATACTCCTGAGAATAAGGACGAAATGATGAGATACCTCTGCACGTATTAGGAGAGCTGGCAGGCGCGTTATCGGCATGTACGCTCTATTTTCTGACGGTGATGTATTTGTAGCACTGGTCCCTATTCCTGAGCACACCGGTATTACAGGAATATTTTACAATGAAAATATTCTGACAAGCTCTTCAGCACTAGGCTACAAAGCTCCCACAGGCAGGTGTGCGTGGAATCCATCCAGCTCATCGTTCAGCCGTGATAACTGAATATTTGGAAAAGCATCTTGTTAACATTCTGCCACACCCTCCCTATAGCCCTGATATTTCTCCTTGTGACGTTTGGTTAAATCCCCGTATTGTATGGCGTATGTCGTTTCGAAACACATGTTGAAGTATGTAGTAGACTTTTCCAGTGTATAAACAGTCGACCCAAAGAAACGTTTGAAAGAGCATTTTCTGACTGGATAAAACGTCTGGATAAAATTGTGCAAGTATACAGAGGATACTTGAAAGGACTGAAATTTATATTTTTGATCAGGGTCGCCTTATGTTAATAACCGCCGCCCTCCCGAGTTAGCATTTTACCATTTTACTTAACTATATATTGGACCGTTATCGGCTCGACAGGAATCCTGTCGGGTCTGTAACGGTCCAATATATATTTAAGTAGAATACTAGCTGCGTTACCAGTACTTTTTGAAAGACCCTCGAATAAGCGAGCTGTGGGCAAAGCTATCCAATTAAGGAAAGAAAGAATCTGTCAAATTCAGCAAATATTTCTTTATTGTAGTTAAGCAGACATGTTACATGTATCAAGCTTCATTAGTAACCCCGTACATGCATGAACCACTGTAATGAACAGTAGAGGCAGAAAACATGTACTAACCTATCAGTAGATGAGTCGCTAAGTCAAAAACGTACCCTCGCACATGTGCACCTAGCGAAGATTCAGATCAGCCTGCGCATTCGCGCAATCTGATCAGAATCTTCCCTGGGCGCATTTAGCACAGCCAAGGATGCAACGTTTCTTCATGCAGACAACGAAGACTCAGGTCACACTGCGCGGATTCAGAGGATGCGTTTATCATCGTTGGGTGCAAATATCAGAAAGTACGTTTTCTAAAGATGTTGTCTAGGCGTTGGCGCAGTACGAATTCAGCTTTACATATCCACTTTTGTATTATACAAACAATAATTTTCATATTTACCTTAAATATGAGGAACCCTAAACTCATAACCATCCTTGACCTAAAATTTGAACAAGTCCATTTTATTACCTGTTGATATCCAAAACTGCTTGAGTGGCGAACGGTGTACACCAAGATATAAATGACAATATATGTAGTTTTAATCAGTCGGCATGCTGTGCGGGATATGTCTGTGGGTTATATTTCGTCCGAATAGGTTTCATATACGTGATCAAAAACGATGAAAATTAAAGTTAAAAAAAAAGAAACAAAAAAAAACAAAAAAAAAAACGCTTACCTAAGAAATAATGATGAAACGGGCTCTGTACAGAGATAAGTAAAACGTGAGTTTGTGTTTGTGCTGTCCATTGTAGTTTGTTTGGTGTAATTGATATGTTCTGTGGCTGAGGATCGGTGTTTGAGTTAGATACAAGACAAAATATTTAGACGTAAACGTCTAAGTACGGGCGCAAATTTTGTTCATATTTACATAGAGATATGAGACACGGGTATACTAAAGTTTAATAAATTTTCAGTGTAAACAGGTAAAATCGAGCAACAATGTGATTCTTTAACTTTCGCTGCCACAGGCTTTTGCAAACAGCATAGAATCCAGATGAGACGGCTCATATGAGCCGTCACATCTGGATCTAAGCCGTTTGACATTCAGTCTTTCAACTTTACGTATAAACTTCTTTTCAAGTGATAGTTTATTAAAAATGAAACACAGACGACAAATGTCGTCTGAAATTTGGCACCTAAAGTGTTAATGTTTGCTTTTATTAAGCTTTATGAAATTTCTTGATTGAAATGAAAATAGAACAGACATTAATCTGTTTATAACACAGTTTGTAACAAGATTTTTTTTTTTATATTTGCCGGAATCGACACAAACCGATGATCCCGGCAAATATAAAAAGTCCTTAGTGAGCTAATCGAACACGCTATATCAAGAGACCGGCGCGATTCCCGCGCCGGTCAATTAACCATTAAGGCCCGGAACACCTGAACCAATGTCAATGCAAGCCGTGTAGATCCCGGTGAGACGGCTCTAAGGAGCCGTCTCATCAGGATCTGTACTTTTTGCATTCTATTCTAAATTTATGGCTGAATCACTTTTTTGCAACAATGGAGGTGTTAAAATTCAAAGACAGAAGAATCCGCTGAATAAATGCAGGGGTGTAAGGTTTAAAACCATAACCTAGGAGAGCACAGTGAATCACTACTGTCCTTTCGACATCCTTTGGAAAGTTGCTTTCTCTTGGCGTTTTATCCTATATGAAAATGTTTTGTTCTGATTGACCAGCAACAATTCGTTTATCCTGTTTCTGCGCTTTGTTTTACTGTAAAAAAAAAAAAAAAAAAAAAAAAAAAAAAAAAAAAAACGAAAAAAAAAAAAATGTAAAAAGAAAAGAAAAACTCTCGGAAAAAAATGAAAAAAGAAAAGAAAAACTCTCGGAAAAAAAAATATGTTGAAAGCAGAGTAGGTAACTATAACTTGCATTTCATAGATCGTTCAACTATCGCCCACGGAGGTTCTTATTAGAGAACACCTACAATGTCTGTGAACTCACTGGGGATTGTTATCAGTATACTACAAGGATAATCAAGACCAGCCAGAAGGAAAATTAAATCATGTCATATGTTACCGATATTAGCTTACACATCTGTGCAGTTCGATCTGGACAATCGCCGTGAGCGAAAACTACATGTTTTTAAGGGGATTGAGACATATTTACTTTGTCGAATTTGGTTTGGTTGCCGTCTGAAAAAGGAGTCTGCTCTAAAAGGAAAAAAATTGCTCCTAAGGGAGCAAATTCTTTCCTTTTAGAACAGACCCCTCTTCAGAAAGTTGGTGTGCAGGGAGGTAAACAGAAAGCCATAGAAGTTGTCCCCCTTAACGGAAATGGCGAATTGTCTTGCAGGTGAGGTGCATCCAGTCCCCTGAAAGAAGGATTTTTAGCAGCATTTCTTGAAGTAAAATTGTAGTACAAAGAATACATTTCATAAAACAATGTATTTTACAAGACAAGATTGGAATAATCGTTGATGTACATAAACCATTAGGCCGATGTCTCTGGTTTAGGTTTTCTCATTGTATGTCTCATTTAATTTCGTAGTAGCACGACTGTATTAAGATGCTAAATGGAATGATTCTTTTTAGAGCAATGGACAAATAGACACGAAAAATGAAAACAGCCGAAGTGTCGAATTATCTGACAGACTAGCTAGTTTCGGTCAATTACGCCTCATCAATGACCCTCTTATAAATTTTCAGATTTCAGGAATGGGCTCAATGATCACAAAGGACCAGAAAGTATAAATTACACTATAGTGAAGTATGTGAAGACGTGTGCACTAACACCAGCAGAAGTAAAGATAAATAGATTCTAAACGGAATGACCTTTGAGAGGAAATGAACACACGCATGCAAATGTAAAAAGCCGATTCGTTGAATTTTCTGGGCCAGAAAGACTTAAATGAATTAATCCTACCCGGTTATTTGCCCGGCTCTTAACTACCTGCTTCATGTCTTGTTCTGATGGTCAGTGTAAGCTAAAAACATATGATCTCAAACACTGATGAAACAAAGCTGAAGTTTTAACGATGATCTGAAGCCAGATTACAAAATAAATAAATAAATAAATAAATAAATAAATAAATAAATAAATAAATAAATAAATAAATAAATAAATAAATAAATACAAGCAGGACCAAAGTGAGCTCGACCACACCATTAAAAACACGCCTATGCAAATATATTGAAAATTTCACCACCAAAACTGAAAATTTTCAGATAAAAATTCTGATGTTTTTCATATTTCTGCTCAAAACATAAGTTGTGGGTACTCGTTAGAACCGCCTCGCTGAGGCAGTTTCAACGACTACCCACAATCTAAACGTTTTGAGCAGAAATAAGAAAAATAATGTATACCACTGTAAACCCCAGTTTTACTATATAAAAGTGGGGTTTAAGGGGATCTAAAATTATACACGCATGTTTTCGTGATGAGCCGTCATTCAGTCTGAGCTCGACCAAAATGTCATAAAATTCAAGCGGCAAGCAAAGTTATCAACTGTAATTGGGTCAACAACCACGCATGCAGTTTACTACCGAAGAAGCAAATTTGAATTTGATAAAAAGTTTAATAAGTATACCCTCGGTGCCTAACATAAGCCTTTGATAATGCGTAATGCTTCGAAATTGTATGCGATAATTCGGCGTAGGCCGTTATGGCTAGTATTACCGGAAGCAAATAGCAAAAATTACGCATTCGTCTCGACCAGAAATGGCATTTACATCCAACTAACGAATTAATTCAGAGAAACGACTTTATGCATCGTTAAAACGTTTATAAATACAAAAAAGTGCATTTCCACCAGTAGACATTCATAACATGCTAACCCTAGGTATTTGAGCAAACAGTCTAGACCCTGATCAGATGCCACACAAAGCGGCGTCAGCTCAGAGTCTGAACTGTTTGCCACTCGTATAGCAGTTTTTAGACACATCAGTACGTAGCGAGATTGTCTTGATGACATTTTAAGACAAATACGAGTTTATACAGAGGGAAGGTGGTGAATACTTAAGGTATATTCGGTACATAACATCTGAGATTATTTTTTCCACTGACCGTTCTAAGGCGGTCCCTCTATTGCATTTCTTCTTTATTCTAGACTGGCTCCAGTCTCCAGTTTCTATAACCCTGTTTGACACATCCACTAAAATAAAACACTCGTAATATCATGCAGGATCATAGATTGATTTCACTGTCAGAACAGAAAATAGAAGAGAAAAGTTGTTTCATTTGATTTTATAGTTTCAGATAATGCAGTTTTATGCAGTCATCAGTTAATTCAAGAGACTAATGCTAGTCTGTCTTTGTTGTCGTTTCATATGTAATTTTGTTTTGTCATTGTCTGTTCCTCATTCTCCTTCTTTTCTTGCCTCTGGAAGGCTCTGCTTCGTGATTCATTACGAAAACACGCCTATTCAAATATACTGAAAATCTTTCTACCAAAAATGAAAATTTTCAGATAAAAAAAATCTGATATTCTTCACCTTTCTGCTCAAAACATAGATTGTGGGTACTCGTTAGAACCGCCTCGGTGAGGCGGTTCTTACGAGTACCCACAACCTATGTTTTTGAGCAGAAATAAGAAAAATAATGTATACCCCTGTAAACCCCAGTTTTACTATATAAAAGTGGGGTTTAAGGGGGTCAACATTATATAGGCATGTTTTCGTGATGGTTGCATTTTCTCGGTATCTTTACCTATGTTTTGCAAATACTGTATTCAAAGGCAAAAACGTATGTCGATTTACCGTATATATCCCAAGTTTTTGAACATCTTATTTCCTCAATGTACTTGTCCTAAATTTTGAACAGCTCCATTTTTCTATATGTTGATGTGCCTACAAGCTGTTGGCTCAGTGGCATACAGTTTATACCTTGATAAAACGCCGCGGTTCATCTAGTTCTACACTGTTTGCACAGGCATATCTGTCAGAATATTTTTAGGTTAAATACAAGTATTTTTTGACTTGTTAAAGAAAGGCTTCATGCTGCCTCGATTTTAAGAAAGAAAGAAAAAAAGCCAATATTCTGGAAGCATTATTTCAAATTCTTGTTTTATACAACCGGCAGTTGCAGTTCTTCTTTTTTGTGCGTCGGTGGTTTCATATGTGGTGTTTGTTTGTCATTATGAAAACAAGCCTATTCAAATATACTGAAAATTTTACCACCAAAAAAAATTGTCAGATAGAAATGCTAATATTTTTCACATTTCTGCTCAAAACATAGATTGTGGGTACCCGTTAGAACCGCCTCGGCGAGGCGGTTCTAACGAGTACCCACAATCTATGTGTTTGAGCAGAAATAAGAAAATAATGTATACCCCCTGTAAACCCCAGTTTTAATATATAAAAGTGGGGTTTAAGAGGGCCAAAATTATATAGGTGTTTTTTCGTGATGTTTGTCATTATTTGTTCCTCCTCTTTCCTTCTTTTGGTACCTCGGGAAGGCTGTGCTTCATGATTGTGGCATTTCCTGGGTATATATACTGAATAAGTGACCAACTTATCTTTCAGCCAGATAAATCAAATTACTCCGATACCGAACTACATTTATAAACATTTAATGATATAACTGTATAAAATATGACAAACTGGACGACTACGATGTCTGAGATGGTGTTAGTGCACAAGGTACGTCATAGGCGGTACATACACTTCCGTTTTTTTTTTTTTTTTTTTTTTTTTTTTTGTTTCTAGTCATATTTAATTGACCGCTAGACATCTTAAAACAAGGCAACGGGTATAAACTATTACAAATGTGATAGAAAATAACACAGCTGTGTCATGTGAGGTGATCTAAAGCTTGGTTATAGCTAAATAATCGTTAACACAGCAGAAATAAATCTGAAATACGCACCAGAAAATGACCCAGAATGAAATAAACAATATTCTCCCAAAATGTATACAAGTTAAGTATTCTGTGGCATTGCTATTTTGGCTGTTCGCTGCGGTATTTTTTTTTGTTTGTTTTGTTTTGACCTGTCTACGCCCATGACAAATTTAGAGTTTGCTATTGCTCCGGAAGCACTTTATGAAAGGTTATAGATTGGTCCAATGCTATTTTTCATGGACTGCTTAACGTTATTATAACCAAGTTTTAACTTTTGTAAAAAGCTTGGTCTACGCTTAGCATACATTGTGTGCTAAGCGCAGACCAACATTGTGTGCTAAGCGAAGACCATCATTGTGTGCTAAGCATAGACCAAGCTTTTTGTAAAAGCTAACATTGTTTGTGTTAATGGTTAACTACAATCGCCATACACCAACACGAAAATCAAACTTAGCTTATTAAAGAAACAATTCCAATTCGATTTCGTGATCGTGGCCTTTCATGGGTACCTAAATTTACATTTTTACTAAAGAACTACTTTGTATCAAATAGTTAAGGTGATGTCTTTGATTTAAATCAACTAGTGTGTTATTCTGGTGCATCTGTAAATTTTACTACTGAACCAAGCTCAGCTGCAATTTTATTTGATTGTCAAATTGTCTTGTTTACATGTATACAAACATTCCATTGGATACTCATAAAGTTATCAAAATATTTTCTCCCTATATAGTTCTTACTTTAAAGACACATTTTCGATTGCATAACACCCTAATGACTCCAAGCAGATTAAGACAAGAAATCGTTGGTGACTTAGGCCACCCTTACAGGTAGGGCCCTGATAAGGGAAAATTAGATTAAGTATCAGCAAAGTTTATGATGAAGACAGGGAAACAGATAAGGTAGGTAATTTGGTGACAATTTGATATTCTTTGTCTTTATTCAATAAAATATATCTGGTTGTTATTCATGAGAATTGCCTCGCCAAGACAGTTCTGTTTTATGGAGAAATACAGATACTTAGACACTAATTTATCATCAAATGCCCTTTTTGTCTGCTTCTTTGGATCAAATACAGAAAATTAGTAAGATAGATGGTATTTTATTTTTTTTTATTTATTTATTAAAAAAAGCTTTATGGCATAAAATACACATTCTAAATTGTCTAAGAACTTTCTGACATATTACATGATGTGTTGTTTTACTGAAGTGAAAGTCATTGTACATGTAACTAAAATCTTTACATTTTCAGTTATACAGTTTTGTTTGTCAACAACTGATCATACTAAGTGCTAGTATCAATAAAATTCCAGTAGCACTATTTGAGTAGCTTGGTAAAAGGATACTTGCTGAAAAGGTGTAATAAATAAATCCATTTTGTCCGAGCATCCTAGCAGCCTGATCAGTCTGTGCTATTTGGACGAAGAATCAGTATATGTTTTAGAGCATGCAGTGAAGACTGAACAGACTGCGCATATGTGCTGGCTCTTCTAAATATTCACTGAACATACAGATTATTTTGTGTTTCAAAAAATCAGTTTGTGAGATTCCACAAAATAAATATTCAGAATTTGGATACAATTACCACTTTTTTAATTCCTACCTATCAATCGCTATGCTTTTGTAGAAAACTTTTTGATAATTCCAATATGTTTAACATTCATTAATAAATATTATTTAGTATTCCTTTGTTGCTCTTTCCTGATGAACTCTAAAAATTAGTCTCAAGATGATTGAAGCTAAAATATTTTGTTTTGAGGCAGCTATAGAACAATTCTGAAGTATTCTTATTTACTCAAGAAAACAAACAAGTAAATAAATAGATAAATGAATAAAAACTTTCAATTTTATATTTCTATTTCAGTTTATTTGTATTTAATTCACAATGCAAGGAAATCAACGCTTTTGTGTTTTTTGAAAATACCATAAAAAATAAGAATAAGAATAAATAAATAAATAAATAAATAGATAAATAAATAAATAAATAAATAAAGCGATACAATACAAATGAACAAATTAAATGCAAAATTTGCAAATGAATTATTTGGTTCTAAAGTAGCATATATATTACTTCACAATTATATGAATTACCCCTTACAGGGCCCCATCTAGGGAGACTTAACATCCTTATAATCACCTCATAATTGCTTAGATAAGATAAGCCTTTGATGTGCACTCTGTTATCAGGACTGCATATTGGGGCTGATCATGCGGGAGGGGCGTGGGGCGTGGGGGGGGGGGGGGGGGGAGGGGGGCTGGGGAGGCGGTCAAGCCAAAGAAGAAAAAAAATGTGTCTTTTAGGTCACAGAATACACATGGTAGATTTCCCGCCATTTTCACAGGAAATACAACTTTTGTGACTTCCTGTTTGCTCCCCTGTACAGCAACCCCTTTCTGAAAAGGGGTTTATCTAAAAGGAAAGAATTTGCTTCCAAGTGCAGATTTCTTTTACTTTTAGTGTAGACCCCGTTTTAGAAGGAATGAAAACCAATTCAGACAGAGTTGCCTCCCCTGAAACTTGAAGATATCGGGATAGAACTGGGCGGCTGCAGTTGAATTATGTTTAAATAATTACCTAATCACAACTTCTATAGACATTTGCGCATAGTACGGATCTAAATTTAGAGAGTACACAATCTGCTGATGTGAAAATAATACGGGACATGACACCGGTTGTCGTCCAGAATAGATAAACAGGCAAAATTCTACTCACTTCGTATGCATTATTTTCTGTGTGATCCCGGCAACTAGTGGGTAATAAATTAGCTCAGAACAGAATCTTGAGAAATAAATTGGGCCTTTTTATTATTCCATATGGGAATACATACAGTCTGATCTGAACCTTCTCTTTTCGCATGCTCCTTCGAGGTTGTTTGAGGATAACTTGGCACAGCATTTAGTACAAAACCAGAAACCCATCCAATTCATATACCGGAAAATTAAACTGTAGACCGATTCATATACCAGTGATGTCATCTGATAACCAATTACAGTCGTACTTCAATGGCTCGGAAAAAAAAAACCGTGACCATAGAAATTTGTCTGAACATGGGTACTTCGAGCCACTGAGGATTAATTATAGCGCAAGGTCTGGAGGCAAATAATTTAAGGATAACATTTCGATCTTCCACAAAGTAATTGCTCGTTGAGTGTTCTCATTAGAATCGCCTCTGAGGCAATTTTAATGAGTACACACAGCATACCTTTTCATTGAAGTTTTGCTGATTATACTCCATTTGTCAATTAAAATATAATAAAAATCTATATAATGCAACATTTTTTGCAGAAGCATTAATTTTCTTATCTTTTTTATAACCCCGACTGAAATAGAATTGAAGGGGCATGTTGCTTTTGGTTTTTTTGTTCGTTCGTTAGTTCGTTCGCTACACATTTTAGTAGGGCTCATGACTAATGAAGGGTGTATGCTAGGGGTTTGATATTTTATACCTGGGAGTTATGCCCCGTTTTAAAAGAATCAAACACATCATTGTGTACACAATATCTTAGAAGGTACTTGAGCTAGGAATTTAATATCTGGCATACTTATAAGGGCTAAGGAGTAAATTCACCGATTAACCTTTGAAAAGAAAAATGCGATTTATGCCCATTTTCAATTTTGACATTTTTACCAAAATGTCGCCAGGAAAGGAGAAAAAAAACTGACAGAGTTATCTTAATTTTACAAAATCAGTCTGGACTTTTTCATATGAGCCGACTCATCAGGATCTACACCGTTTGACTTTTTTTATTTTGTCACTCATATGTTTGCCATTTTGTTTTTGATTTTTTTGTCTATGCGACATCCCTTACTGAGACAATAGACACACTCAACTTCATAGACAGAAGTCCACTTCAGAAACTCAGGGCTGAAAGGGTTAAACCAGCTTTTCAATTTATTTGTTACTTCTGACAACCTGTTTTATTGCATAAATCTGCCTAAATTTGCTTAATAACATTTCTTATGTTATATAGTGAAAATGACATGGCGTACATAGCTTTTCATCATTTACAATGACATTACAATTACACAAAAAATAAAGCATATGTTGTGTACCAGCTTTATAAGAGATAATGGACCCATCCTATTTGCACGATAAGATAACTATGTCCAATAGCCTTGTGGTCGCAGAGCCAAAATACAAGGGAAGGGTGGGAGCGTACTGTATGATTGAAATATGGAATGTAATTCTCTTCTTTGGCTGTTTTTGGCCAATCCAAAAAGTACCTATTTACTGCTAGGCGATCAGAGCGAGTTTGTTTTTAATCATTGGTCGGAGAAAGGAAATCGAAAAGAGGCACTGTTTGTCAAAAAGTCGTCTGCTGACATCGATCTTAAGTATTAAGAGTTTACCGAGGACGAAATATCCATCAATTTCTTACCTTGACTACTATTACGGTGTCCACGGCATATAATACCACTGGCAGGATAAAGGAACGAATGATTATTTGAGTATGTGCACCCAGCTAAGTCTCAGATCAGCTTGCACATCAATCTGATCATATGCAGCGCCCTCTGTGGATAGCCAAGGAGCCCAAGCATTTTCAAGCAGACAGCAAACACTGATCAGATCTGAGTCTTAGCGGTGCACATGCATGCGAGTAGGTAATGCTTGAAACTCAAGGGCCCAGTTGTTCAAAGCGTCGTTAGCTTAACGAGCTCGTTAAGGGTCATTTCGTTAACTGTTTTAATAGATTCAATATACAATATTCTGAATTTTTTTGCTGAAAAATATGAGTAGCTTTTTTTTCAGCAAAAAAATTCAGCATATTTGCGTATCACTCGATGTTAAATATTAACGAATCATTAACTAACGACATTGTTAGCTTTGAACAACTGGGCCTAGATATTTTCACTTGTGTGAGTGTTTTCATTGCTTTCAAAGGTCATCCCTATTAGAATCTATGTAAATGGTATGTGATTTTATTGATCGGAAATAAACATTGAATGACGAACCTCTGAAACAGGGGTATTGGTATCATAAACTGCATTAAACCATGTCTAGGTTTTATCATCGTCATTCTGAATAGTAGTAATCTTGTAGGAAATGCTGTGCCCCGGATCATATCATTTTTATTCATTACCGTTTATTATGTGAAAACATCAGAATAGTTATATTACAGTAAAACTTCAATGACGCGAACACCGATGGCTCGATTACCATGGTTAACTCGAACTCGTTATTGAGTCCCTAGCAAGTTCTCTTGACAGCCCAAGAAAGCAATCATTTATGGACTTATTAGGGAATTTCTTATTTTATCGTGAAATGTATGTTGTTATTCTCATTAGATTCGCTCGTCGAGGCGATTCTAATGAGTACACTCAACATATCATTTTATATAGAAGATCGAAAAGTCGTTCCTAAATTATATCCATTTGCTTCTGACCAGTCGCAATGATTAACCGTCTGTGGCTCGAACTACCCATATCTCGAACAAATTTTCATGGTCCCAAAACTGTTCGAGTTATTGAGGTTTGAGTGTATACAAAGTTAGATTCCGCTTTACTTTCGTCACGTAAACGTGCGAGCTTATTATGACATTTGAGGTTCACATTTTCATCAGTGTTTTTGCCTTAAGAAAAACTGTTGATAGTATATCTCAATACATCTATTGTTTTTGTCCGAGGTTTAATCAAGTATAATGTTTCAATTTTCTACACACTGCAGGCATATCGAACTAAGAATAATTAAGTTCAGTCAAATAAGCAAAGCCCTTCTGACTTAAGCTACCAACATTGCTCTTATGCATCTGCGAAATCTTGCCAGCTCTTTGTTTTTATATTAAGTGTCTTGAGTTTGCAGATTCTAAATACAAACAATGTGCACTTTGATAGGATTAGATAGATATGCAAAATAATCTTGGCCAACATTGCTGGTATAAACCATGAGCTGTTTTTGAAATTCTAGAGACCCAAATTTGTTTGTATAGTAACAGTCTAGTGGTATTGATCTAGTCAACAGAATAATCTATTAATAACTTCCTTGAACCTATTCATACATGGCTGAAGATGCCGTTGATTGATAAAATGTCTTATTTCTGCCAAAAAGTTATATTAGAGTCTTTCCTAAGGATATAAAATCTTAGGATACCATGATGAAAGTATGTAGAGATAATTTAAGACCAATGACGTTTATTGGTAAAATATACCAAAAAACATAAGCTCCTTCCAACAATGTAGGATTGTACCAAACGTATTTACCGAGTATTAGCTTTCACAAAAAGCTTGGTCTACGCTTAGCACACAGTATTGTATTTTACCACATTGATGAAGATTTGGTACAAGTAAAATCAATTTTCACGTCCCCGGTTGTTTTTATTGCTATCCGTTGTAGGGCTTGATTCTACCCAGCAGGCAAACAACGTTGAAATAACGTCGATTCAACGTTGATTCAACGTCAAGACGTTGAATCAACGTTGGATCGACGTTGTTTAAACGTTGTGTGCCCGCTGGGTGTTGTTCTTTGCTTTTGCGTGACCTTGTGACTGCTCGCTGCGGGGCTTTTTCCATGTTTTCTTCAGTTTGTTACCTAATTGATGTCTTTAGCGGATCCTGTCTGGCATTGCCATTACTTCCTTAGGGAAAAGGAAACTGGTTATTTTGCTTTTCTTTTGTGTACGTCATGAGTACTGTCTGTCTTGGTTTGTTTATTCTTCCTCTTGGTGTCATTGGTAGACTATATTCTGTGATTGTGGCTCTTCCTGGATATCTTCTATACTATTTCCCTGTATACATTAAAGAAACACAGGTCATTATTTGCATCGCGAAAGTCTTGTAATGCAATTGGGGAATCCATTTTGCGAGTGGAATAGGCAGAGAATCATTTTATATGTCAGTTTACTATATATATATATATATATATATATATATATATATATATATATATATATATATATATATATATATATATATATATATATATATATATATATATATATATATACTCTGTCGTGATTTGATGTGGTGTAGGAGTTCATTCAGTCTAAAATGGGTTAAGCAGTATTGTCAGGGTTGCACTGTTATTAGATTTAGCATATGTTGGAATTTCTTATGTCGACAGATAGAAATCTCCAATGCCACTTTGATATTAGAACCTAATATTACGATACTAGTATTAACCCATTTTAGACTGAATAGACACCCCCACACTGTATATTGGAACAGTCGAATTTTAATTTTAAGAACATTATATGTCAATCTATGTGATTTAGATACTCCTGGAAAAAAGACTAAATTATTTGCAAACAGTGGAGATCCTGATCAGACTCCGCATTCTACGCCGTCTGTTCTGGGTTTGCACTATTTGCCAATTACCCTTTTGGTGGTTCCCAGACTAAAATGAGTTAGTATTTTTGATTTCAAGACGAGCCAATGGTACATGTAGCTATAATATGTCCTTGGAATTCATGGTTTGGTTGAAAAAAAAAAAACAAAAAACAACAACAAAAAACATTTATGGGGACACACTGTTGCTCAAGCCTGCCTGTCCAAATATTTAATTTAAGTACGGTAAAGACAGTTTCGATTCAGAAGTATTCTATAGAGAGATCAACAAAAAATCAGGAGAAATGCTAAGTTACAGCTCAGCCAGCGGCCTTAAATATTTATCCCCAAAACAGAAAATAACTACAAGTACATAGACAGACAGATTTTTGTCTGGTGATCAAATTATTATGTGTATGAAATTGATGTCCAATATAAAGGGAATCTTGTTTACCACATATACTTGCACTACTGGGACCTATACACTGGATGTCATTGATACAGCAAGCAATTTTTAGACATAAAGGGTAATACAACTGACTTGTACTCGTACATACGGTAAACTTCCGCTATTAAGAGCAGCTTTCACCAGTCCCAAATGGTTGCGTTCTTATTATTTTAGATGTATATTCAACAATATGACCAACACACTAATAAGTCCACTTTTAGGCATTCACAAAGGTGGTCTTAAAGGCGGAAATTTACAGGATAACGCGTTCAGATGTCCTAATATTTTGGGTAAATACGGTATCTTTTTATATTTTTGAAACAAAATAAAACAAAGCAGAAATTTTAATAATGTTTCTGTAGTTGTTTCTCCTTTCTGACCCAGGTTACCTATGTGTAGACAGCAAGGGGACTGAATACACATGGTAGTTTTATGCCCCCCCACCCCTCCCCTGTACACAACTTTGATAACTTCTATTATTTCCTGTTTGAGCTCGTGCATAACTAACCCCTTCTGAAAAGTCTACTCCAAAAGGAAAGAATTTGTCCCACAGAGAGCCCACAAGTAGCAAATTCTTTCTTTTTAGAGTAGACCCTTTTCAGAAGAGACAAACGAGGAGACAAACATATTCTTGCAATTTGCAATAACGCCTTCACCTTTTCTGAAGGAAAGACACAGAGCACGGCATCTGAACAAGGACTACACATTTTGCCACCCTTCAGCAGCTAGACACACCGTCAAATAGATTTGTTCAAATTTATGTACACTTATATGGTAAGGAGATAAAGTATCAGAATATTCAGGGTAAATGAGATAAAAAAAAAACCAAACTAATCTCCGTTAACTCTCACTCTCTCACACCTGGGACTCAATACTAAATCACAGCAATTTAAAAGGTAAAACAAACGAGGACGAAAAGAAAGAAAAAAAAAATGATATAGACGGCTCCCTCCTCAATCTGTTTCAGAGGGTTTTGCCCCTGACTATCAATGTCTGTAGTCGGGCTATTGAGCAAGTTGCTTTGTTTCATTACAGTATTTGTGATAATATGTGTTTCACTGATATGTTTCACTGGCGAGGTAGAGGGTGCCTATGCGGACCAAACATATGTTTGTAATTTGGAGCTGCATCAGAATTCAGCGTGAGATTTCGCGTGAGTAATATAGAGATCAAACATGGTTTTTTCATTCATTAACATTCGCCAGGTCCCGTGGGAGGTGTTGAAAACCGAGGCCGAAGGCCGCGGTTTTCAACACCTCCCAAGGGACCTGGTGAATGTTAATGCATTGAAAAACCATGATCGATCGCTATTATTGCATAAAAACTGCTATTTGCTACATTTCGCGTTATTTCTTGCACTATTTTGTTTCGCCTTTTCACTAATGTCTCGCGAATGTAATTTCCACTGACTATGCTCGTTCTAGGGCCAGGCAGTACACATCTCGTAACGGCAGCAAATCTGTGGCCCCGGTACGAGCATATTGAAAGTTGCGTAGCCGTGCATTAACAGCGCGAGAATTGCCTTGTTAATACACGGCTTTTCGCCGGTTAATGCACGGCTGTTAATTACGTGCGACACTGCTTTTTATGCAATAAAACTGGTTTAATCACCTCCATCGCCGCGTTCCCCACCCCACCCCCTCCTCATCTCCACAACCCCGCCCAGTGATTTTTTCTACTGACCATTCCATGGCGGATCATGTGTTGCAGTTCTTCTTTATTCGTAGGTCTGTAGTTTCATATGTGGCGTTTGTTTTGTCATTGTTCCTAATCTCTCCTGCGTGCTACAGGAAGGCCGTGCTTCGTGATTGTACATGTAGCAGCTCCTGTATATTTTCACTTATACATTGTATTTTTGCTTAAAAACGCACCAGAGTGTCCGATCCTTCGCGACGAAAAGCTTCGCATGTATACATAAAACCAGAGGACCAATAGTTCTAAACCGCTCACCTGAGTACTGAGTGTTTTTTTAAATGAATTTGAAGGTCATTATAGAAGACTGTCACATGGACCGTTAATATGCTTACTGGAAGCCAGGCTCATGTTATGGGCTTTATGCCCCTCCTTAGGATCATGAACCCGGGGGTCTGTACCATGAGTTTATGTACTGATGTTAATTTCTGTGCTAAGGTCGAAGGTCAAGGAGTGATCTTGACCTCTGATACTCATGTAGCTTCATTTACTCAATACATTAAGTTGATTGCAAATACAAAATTAAAGTTCACAGGCAACAAAAGTTTCAAAAAAAAAAAAAAATTAAAAAAATAAAAAATAACGATTTCCACCTTTTCCAATACAAAAGCATATGCGACCAAATTTGACCTTGATGTAAATTAGGTCAAGTTCAAGGCAGTCATCAGTTGAAACAAACTAAGATGGGCCCCGAGACTTTAATACTATATACCAAGTTTCAAGGCAATTGGTCTAATGGTTCCGGAGAAGAAGGTTTTTTAAATGATTTTAACATATACGGGCATGGCAGCCATACTTGTCATGTGACCAAACTCGTATTTACTAATTTTCATTCCCTTGTTCCTAAAAGCTTTCCTATGAAATTTGGTTCAAATGGCCTAGTGGTTTCTGACAAAAGCAAGTTTTAATTTTCAGATCTGAATGACCTTGGGCCAAGGTCAAGGAATGACCTTGACCTTGAATACTCATGTAGTTTCATTTACTTATTTAGCTACCTGCATCTACAAATGTTTAGATCACAGACTGGAATAGTTTCTGAAAATACAGTTTTGACATTTTCCAATACAAAAGCCAATGCGAGCAAAGTTGACTTTGGCCTAAAATAGGTCAAGGCCATCCAAGGGTCATCATTTGAATAAACTAGGATTGGCTTGAGTACTCAATGCTACATACCAAGTTTCATGATAATCAGCCCACTGGTTCCTGAGAAGAAGATTTTTAAGGGTTTTTACCTTATATGGGCATGGCGGCCATATTGGTAATGTGAACAAACTCATATAATTAATTTTCATTTTCTTGTTCCTAAAATTTTTCATATGAAATTTGGTTACAAATGACCCAGTAGTTTCTGAGAAAAACAAGTTTTAATTTTCATATGACCTTGACCTTGAATACTCATGTAGTTCATCTAGTCATTTAGCTCACCTCATCTACTAATTTTCAGACCACAGGCTGCTATAATTTCTGAAAAATACAAGGTTTTGACTTTTTTCCATACAAAAGTCTATGCGAACAAATTTGACCTTCGTCTAAAATAGTTCGATGTCATCCAAGTGTCTTCATTTGAATAAATTATAATTGGCTCAATACTACATACCAAGTTTCATGACAACTGGCTTACTGGTTCTGGAGAAGATTTTTGAAGGGTTTTTACCTATATGGCCATAGCAGCTATCTTGGTCATTTAATCTTGACCCTGCGAATAAACTTTCCAACCCCCATCCCATGGATGCTCCACATGAAATTTGACTTCAATCGGCCGAGTGGTTTCAGAGGAGAGAATGTTTGAAAATATTGACAGACGACAGACTACAGACGACGACAACAGAGGCTAGTCATACTACATGTATAAGCTCATCAGTGAGCCAAAGGCTCAGGTGAGCTAATAACCGCTCTCAAATGTTCCACTATCCATCAGAAATTCGTCTAATCATATTTAGACAACTAATAAACAATAAATTAAATTCGAACGATTTTATACTGGGTCGCATACAAAATTAAAGTGATAAAATATTAGATTCCCGTATTTTATCACTTTCTTCCGTATTTATTTCGATCTAAGTACCATTTGCTGGGTAAAATTTTCAGCAGACGTTTTGAAATATTTTGCTTATTTTTTTTTCAGAAAACAGGTTTTGACATTTCATGCAAATTATCTTCCCCGGAGACAATTTGCATGGAATATCAATACCTTTTTTTTCTGGGAAAAATAAGAAAAAAATATCATAAGTTTGCCATCTACTGAATTAGCACAGAGAGTGATTAAGGTTAACAGAAGCAATTAATGTTTAATATGGAAACATAAACATTTTGAATCAGCATGAGGAAACGTTCTAAACGAAAGCCTCAAAAGCCAGAACGTTGATATACAATATCTGTTTTCGTTCGCGTACATAAATCAAAGTAAATTGCATAAAATGTAAGGAACTAGCACAAATTGTTAATCTTTGCTCGTCTATAATGTCTCTTAAATTCAATAAAGTTTGAAATTATTCCATTTTTTTCTTTCACTGCAGTAAATTAGACTTTCCTTATAAGAAACTTTTGCATTTAGATTGTGGCACAATTGGCCTTGTTCAACAATGTTTGTTTGCGTTCAAGCACATAACTCCGTCTGGCGGATTAATTGTCCTTCATTGAAACGTCTAGGTGTATTGGCATCCATACATAACGTAGTCAGCCTAAATACAGTCGAACTTAAATGGCTCGAATATCTTAGTTACCATGGAAATTTATTCTAGACATGGGAGTTTGAGCCACTGAGGGTTTATCATAGCGCCAGTTTAGGAGGCAAATGGGGATAGTTTTGGAATGTATTTCTCTTTTTTTTCTATAACGCACACACGCACAACACCCACCAGGTCACAAAAAGAACATGAACGAAAATGTCATACGTTGTACAGTGTCTGATGTAGGTGAACACTGTTTGTGCGGCTATCTGTTCCAATACTTAGGGTCTATACGGTATTTAGCCTGGTCAGTTTGCGCGGTAATCTGAACCTTAAGTATAAATGACATTCGTCGTAATTTCTTTAGACTGTCTTTCACCTCATTTATAACAAAGTAAGTCAGTTTTCTCTATTAGATTGTATTGAACAAAAGACTGACATCTAAGTAGGGTATTCCAGTCAAAATAGGACCAAGGGTTGTATACAAACAGCGAATATTAATCTACTGGACCAGATCATACGGCACAGTCGCGCTATCTTCAATTTTATGTCCTAAATTTGCATATTTATGTGCTGCTGCAGTATGCAAACTGCCGGCAGACGGCAGATACACATGTAAACATGGGTCTTTTGCAGCCCTGATATCATAAACTCACCCTTTTCCTTGAGAATTCATGCTTGTTATATGAAACCAAGCCTATTCCGCTTTCAGTTTAGACGAGACACTGTACAAAAAGGTACCCTTCGCTTATGTGGAAACACTGCAAACACTGGTACAGGTATATCCGCGCAGTTCAATCAGGCCCTGATTACCAAACTCGTATGCATAATATTAAGGACATGTTGAAGATAAATAGCGCAAATAAGGATGCTGATCGGATTAAACGGATGCAAATCCGATCTGAATCTAGTGTGTTCGCATTTGATATAATGTATAGCTTTACTTGCCACGAGGCAATTAAGATGTGTCCAGTTTACTTGTAAGGAACGCAGCAAGACGTCAGTTGTTGACAACTCATACAATGTCCGCCAAGAGCTTAATTCATCTTTTGTCCATTTAGAGAATGGATGTTTGTAGTGGAGTACTGAAAGTAGTGGTGCTTTCAGGTGCAGCCAAATAGCGTTTTATAGGGGTAACAACCTACGCCATCAATATGATGACATGCATGCACATAACTGCGACTGCATCATTTGTTCGGATTTATGCCAAAATCACGAAGAGTGCATAATGCAGTGAAAAATCACTAAGTGCACTGAACATGTCAATTTTGGAACTGTCATTCACCCAAAATTGCAAACTCCATACATATTATAGTTATTGTAATATTTCGACGACCAATTACGCTTAAATAATTGGCATTAACTACATGTATCAACGTTGATAGTCGAAGTTCTGAATATCCGTTACGTTTCAGAAGCCCGGCTGTTCGAATGACAGACAGTCCACATGTCAACGAATTTTGTACACTAAGTTAATATTCTGAATTTCTGAAAAGTCTAATTAATTCAGCATGATTCTGAAAATATGGTATTGACGAAATTACGTGTCGTCATCATCGTTATGACGTTTTTTGTAGGGGGCATTTTAGCTCAGAATATGAATATGGCGATACTCAGGAAATGTCACAATCACGAAATACAAACCAGCAGGCTCACAACGTTGAAACAACGTCGATTAAACCTCTCGACGTTGAATCGACGTTCTTTCAACGTAGTGTGCCCGCTTGAAACCTCTAAAAGCGCCAGATAAGGGTAAAATGACATGAAACGACAACGCTAAACAGTGTTTCATCGAAAACAGAATAAACAAACCAAGAGAAACAACAGATTTCTTGAGCAGTACACTTTTTGTCTGCATACATGTCAAAGTTTAAATGGACACTTTCAATTTGCATGCTTTGTTTATATTCTCTAGCATTTGATGCACAACGTGCAAAAAAGGCCCTTAAGCCATATGCGAAGCTCCATCCCTTCAGTCTAATCTGGACATTCTCTGTTTGTCAACACATACAACAGTATAAATTGATTCTTCAAGCGAGCAACGGATGCCCTGACCAGCCAGTGCGAATGCGAAGGCTGGTCAGGGCATGCGTTGTCCGCAAATTTCATAAGAGCCTTTTACGTACGTTATGCATCATTTATGATTCGCAATATACAGTCGAACCTCGTTATCTCGAACTCGCTTATTTCGAATTACCGCTTATCTCGAAGTGAAAATCTGGTCCCTGTTTTAACCTGAAACTATGACAACAGGTAACAAAATAATGTGGAAAAGAGGAGAAATTACTCCTAAGGGAGCAATTTCTCGTCTTTTCCACATTATTATTATATATATATTTCTAACTTCAGGAGTCAAATTACATATTCATTTGTTAAATATGGTTGTTCAATTTATTGTTTTCCTCACTCTCTCAACTATGATATGTCGAGGTATGGATATCTCGAAGTGTTTCAGTGAGTCCCTTGAAATTCGAGATAACGAGTCGACTGTATTCTGCAAGTCCATGTCAAAATCAGTCATCCTTAGCCATGAGTAGAGCGGTTTTACGGAGCACCACTTTTACATTGAATGCTTCAAAAATATTGGAAGACCGTGTCTTAAAAGGATAACTTGCAAAACATTAAGGTGACCTGGTGCACATGTTGGAGGTTCTATGTTTAAAAGGAAGGCGACCTTTTTGACACCTGTTTACTTTCCTGAACCCTTTTTCCCTTCCATTAACGAGTCTACCCTAAAATGAAAGAATTTGCTCTCCGCTGAGAATAAATTCTTTCCCTTTAGAGTAGACCCGTTTTCAGAAAGGAGGCAAACAAATTTAACAGTTATTTTCCTTGAAAGCGTAGCTATTCCCCTAAAGATCGATTAAATTCAATCATAACTTTACGAAAAGTTTCTGAATGTTTTTACCAGTCCTTGGCTTTGAAAGCCAATGCTTGAACATGTACAGCTTCTGCTGTTGGTTTAATAGATGTTTTAAAATGCCTTCATTTTCGACTCCATAAAGGGACAGATTTATTTCCTGGACCTTTTTTTCAACTATCGAATTATGGTCGAAGATATATATATATATATATATATATATATATATATATATATATATATATATATATATATATATATATATATATATATATATATATATATATATATACTGCACGATAAAATAAGAAAATGTCCCTTAGTATTAGTTTTCTTGAGATATCGGAAGAGTTTTGTAGGTTGAATTAGCCATGGTGAACAAGCCATCGGTGTTCGAACTATTGAAGTTTGACTGTAGATAGATTTTCTCCAAAGTACAAGAAGAGCAGAAATAAACATACAAATATATACAAACAAAGCACAAAAACATAAAGAGCGAGACAAAAACATAAGCACTTCACAAGCAAACAGAAAGAAAATATTACATGATTTCACATATACCCATGCATTTAAATGGCGCATATATTATCTTTCGACCTATAATTTTGCATCCCACTAAATGCAAAAAAAACTCTGAGAGGTCACTCTGCGTATTGCAACCGGGGTCTCACCCCTTATCAAAACGAAACACGAGAGGTCATTTCCAGTTGCATACACGAGTAAACTTTACAGGTTCTATAATTATGTTAATAAATACTATCTGAAAACTCTTATGCACCCTACTGACCTTGACCGCCAAGTAATTTCTTTAAATAACACATTCTCCAATATAAGCAGACAATATAAAATCAACCAGAAAACGCTACAATTTTTTTTCACAATATAAGAAGACACTTAGATTCTATGATTTTGTGAAGACTTTAAAAGCTCCATATTCCTAAAAAAATAGACATTTTTTATCCAAGGAAGGTTTAAAATATTGATATATAGTATTAATACGATCATTAAATGTGACATCTGACTGCCTGTATAATTTCAGTTAGTCTCTCTTTTTTTAAATTGCATCACGAAAACATGCCTATATATTTTTGACCCCCTTAAACCCCACTTTTATATAGTAAAACTGGGGTTTACAGGGGTATTCATTATTTTCCTTATTTCTGCTCAAAACATAGATTGTGGGTACTCGTTAGAACCGCCTCGTCCTCGTCGAGGCGGTTCTAACGAGTACTCACAATCTATGTTTTGAGCAGAATCCTGAAAAATATCAGAATTTTTTATCTGAAAATTTTCATTTTTTGGTGGCAAAATTTTCAATATATTTGAATAGGCATGTTTTCGTAATGGATAAAAAATGAAATGATTTTTCATCGTATCTCTAAATTAATGTTGCAAACATTCATACGACATACGATACAACGAATAATTTCATTCGAAGAATGAGAGACTAACTGAAAATGTATAGGCTGTCAGGTGCCACATTTTATGATTGTATTAATATCATATATCAATTTATTAAACCTTTCTTGTATAAATGTCTATTTTTGAGGAATACGGTGCCTTTAAGTAATTTTAAGTGCTTCCATTCAAGTACCAACTGACAAACATGTGTTCAATATTAAAGCACTTAGTGGATTTATAAGATGGTACACAGTGACCATGAACCAAAATTCGCGTTTATTACAAACATGTGCGCCCAGCGAATATTCAAATCAGCCCGCGCATCCGCGCAGTCCAATCAGAAAAAGGTAAGAGAAAAGTCCAGGGAGTGCCACAATCACAATCCGCAGCCCTTCCCAGATTCCAAGAGGAAGAGGAAACAGACAAAACCAAACAAGCACAAATCGAACAAAAGTACAAAAAGCACTACAATTAGCTCTCTCTTCTCCAAGCGAGGTAATCGCAATGCTAAAAGGACTGAAAAACAAAATAACACAAGGCGAGACCTAGAACAAATCGCCTCATAGAATAAACCACAAAGCAACAAAGAGTAAGACTAACACCGGGACCACCGCCTTAGAACGGTCAGTAGAATAAACCACCCGGGGTGGTTGGGTGGGATGGGGGGGGGGGGGGGGAGGTTCAAAGCACTTTTACAGCCGGCCAACTTCACCCTAAGTGCCGATGCTACTCTTAATACAGAAATGCATAAAAAAATTCGGTTCACATAAAGGCTCCCTACTCAGTCACTGCATCAAAGCGAAAACATAAAAATCAAATTAATCACTATAGTCTCCATTGTCCGCATGAAAAAAACTTTGTATCCTTGGTGCAGTCTGATCAAAATCTTCATTGGGCATGCAAAGGTACGCTTTTTTACTTTGCGTCTCAGTTCATACTAGTTAGTCTGTCACTCTTTTGTTACTTACCCAATAGCCAGCCTGAGTGTTTTGCTACATTTTACACTTTATTCATTACTCCAATCAACTCTCTGTCACCACTACAGAACTAATGGTAAAATGCCATGACTTTGCTTATTCTATTTAACTCTTAGAACTCTGGGTAAAATTTTCAACAGACGACATATTTTGAAATATTTCTTTCTTATTTTTCCCAGAAAACAGGATTTGGCATTTCATGCAAATTGTCTCCAATTGAGATAATTTGCATGAAATGTCACATCCTGTTATCTGGAAAAAAATAAGAAAAATGTCACCAGTTTGTCGTCTGCTGAATTAGCCCAGAGAGTGGTAAAGGTTAAAAGAGAACAAACCGTTATCAAACGTGCGAGACATGATTAATGCTTGGGAAGCAATGCCTGCTGGCTTTTTGACTTAGGACAACATGGCTGTGTTAATAGAAAATGTTATTTGGGACATATGCAGACTGTGAAGGTTCAGGTCAGTCTGCACCTCCATGGAACTGAGAGGGATTTTGTTGTTTGATTACAGAATTATTCGGTACTGTAGAATATATTGACGATGGATTCTCAAGTTGATCTGGCCTTTCACTGTTTTACCATTTCCTCATTGAGTGGCACCAATATAAATGAACAGCTTAACTCATATAAGCCTGGTGTCCCTTTTGTGAGACATAGGCAAACAGTGCAGACCTTGATCAGACGCCGCATTAAGTGACGTCTGATCAAAGTCTTCACTGTTTACTTACTGGTATTTCAATTACAAATAGAACAGAAATGAAGAAAAAAAAAACCAAAAAAAAAAAAACCCACCTGACTCCCCTTGAATGAGCTATCCAGCCACCACTGTCACATAAACGAGCAGCAAAGTATCTTACTAGTCTATGCATCCTCTTACTGCTCGCTAGAATAATTTATATACCATTAGACAGGAGAAAACTCGGATCATGCTGTCAGATCATGACTGCACAGCGCTTCATTGCAATCATTCTTTCATTATCAACCTTCCATGGACCCGTTATGAATTAAATAATGTAAAATGGGACGTAAAACAAACCATTTAAGCATGCTACTAGAATAAGTGGACTGGATTGTATCTTCGCTCTAAGTACATATTCATTGTTGGTCTATTATTACCTGAATCACAGAAGAGTGAACAGCCATCTTTGAGAAGTCATTAAAGGATCTCGTAGAGAGGTTAAATATAAACATATAGTGAAACAGTATTTTGGGGACTCAAAAAAGTGACTGTTCTGGGTATGAGCTGTAAGAGAGGTGGCCATTCGAAACGATTTTACTGCATATCCATTCCACTGACAAACTCAAAACTATTTTTCCATTTCTGGAATCGTTCTGCATTAATACTATTCAATCTGTTCCTTCGGGTTAGCCACAATATGTAAAAATAGTAAAATGTAGATATTTTGCCATGGAGTTAGAAAAATGACAGCTCTCTATCATCTTTCCTGTTTGTGAAGGCTGATAACTGACATAAAAATTTTTCATCTGAGCTAGAGAAAGACCCTGCTGTGTACCTCTCCACAATAATTGACTCAATGATCCTGAATCAGCCTGGTGTTTTATTTGCATTGTGATTTTTAAATAATTATTAAAATTGGACCATTTTTCTTGATTTGAACGATCAAATTTCTGTTGATTATCCTCTCCATGTGACCTGCGACACGCCAAAAAGTGTCTTCTATACATTAGGCCAACTGCGCATGGACGAGTCTGCGACACGGTGTCGTCCGAACATGCGCAATTCGCATATACCATATTTGGCATTGTAGATTAAAAATGCGAACTAAGTATGACCAGACGTAATTGCGCATGTCTGCTGCCTATGTTGAGCATGAGCAGTTCCCATATGACTGATATTTGGTTGTGACACGTCTCGTGAACTGTTATATTGTTATCACATTACTACAATAAATAGCCCGCTGTTTTCATTACGTGCAAGCACAGACATTTTGCAATTATAAAGTCAATATTAACCGCAAGACAGCAAAACACTCGTTTCTCCTAGCTGCAGGCAAGGACGGTCCAGAAACATGCCTCCATACGCAGTCCGTAGCGTGTTTAACTGCAGATCCGTTCGAATCCCAACTCGCCCACATAACTTTCATGAATTCATTTTTACGGTCATTCGCCCACTTTCCTCTGTTTCAAGAAGGGCAGTTGTCAGTTACTGTGAAACTATGTGCACAAGTACTGGTTAACCGCTTAGAGGACTGAGCCTGCCCAGGAGAAATGTGAGTAGGTTATCTGACCGTCTTGACATAATCTTAACAGTGTCGGAAACCTCCATCTCCAACTCAGAACGAAAAATATGTGCATCCGCACAGTCAAGTCAGTGTTGCTTTGCTTTTTGCTAGCGCAATATTCTGGAATCTAAATATGCACAGAGAGTGTTCTTTCCAGAATTTGCAGATGCTTTTGGCCTTTGCTATTCGCAGCCCAGCGGGCACACGACATTTATACAATGTCGCATCAACGCTGATGCAATTTCATAACGTTATACAACGTCTCATTAACGTCAATGCAACGTTGTGTAAACGTCTTGTAACCGCTGGGGGATTTGCTATGTGGTGACTCACTTTATCGAAATTATATCCGACGACCTTTGCGATTCAAGCTTTCAGCCTTGAATACCGAACCAGATACTTTTGCAAACAGAACAGATCCAGATGAGATGATACGTAACGATCCGTCTGTGCAGAATCTATACTGTTTGTTCATGAGCCGTCTCATCTGGATCTACACAGTTTGCATAGGTATTTGTACCGGTCTACACGGTTGAAAGGGTTAACCCTTGGGCTATCAACATGGGCGTGTCAAGTGTTGCATGTGACATCACTGTTCATGAACAGACTAGCTAAACCGGGTCTACCATTTTCTTTAATATTTTATCGCAAGTTTTTTTCCAGAAGTACATCTGGTGTAGCGGCTGTAAAGCTTCTCCCTTTTACTTCACGTTTAGTGTAGTTCACATTTTATGGTCCTTTGGGATCACCGAGCTTACTTTTATACATGAATTTAAAATTAGAATATCCCCTTTGCTTCATTTTTAAAGTAGTTAATATTTTATGGTCCTTTTGAGATAACAGAGCTCATTTTTATTACATGAATATAAAATCGGAATATCCCCTTTACTTCATTTTTAGAGTAGTTTACATTCTATGGTCCGTTGAGATCACAGAGCTCATTTTTATTACATGAATATAAAATCGGAATATCCCCTTTGCTTCATTTTTAAAGTAGTTTATATTTTAAGGTCCTTTGAGATCGAGAGATCATTTCGATTTACATGAATTTAAAAACAGAATATCTCCTTTACTTCATTTTTGGAATAGTTAATATTTAATGGACCTTTGAGATCACAGAGCTCATTTCGTTTTACATGAATTTAAAAACAAACTATTCCCTTTACTTTATTTTTACAATAGATAGTATTTTATGGTCCTTTGGGATCACTGAGCTCATTTTTATTTACATGAATTTAAAATCAGAATATCCCGCTTGCTTCACCTTTAGTGGGATCACTGAGTTCATTTTGATTTATGGGGGTGGTTGGGTGAGGCAAAGGTGTCGTGTATCTTACGTCACCGGGGTGCCAAACTGATATTGACTTACAGTTGGGCAAGGCCTGCTTTCCTTGTAGCAGGTAAAGGTAGAGGAGGAATATTTTGATTTCGTCTGTTTCTTCACTTTCATTCATTTTCCTTTATCCCCTGTCCCTCTCTTTCATATCCTCTACTATCTCTTCTATCTCTCCCTGTCTCTGGAAGACGACACAAAATGACCCACAAGGGTTGACATCGTTTAACCCCAACTCAATCAATCAATCATTTTGATTTGCATGAACTTAAAACCAGAACATCCCTATTACTTCATGTTTAGAGTACTTTATATTTTCTGATCCTTTTGGATCACTGGGCTCATTTTGATTTCATGAATTTAAAAATAGAATATCATTCGACGATGGGCTAGGAGGCGTGAGAAGTATTGCACGTTTCATTATTGTTCAGGAACAGACTCAATAAAACCGAGATTAGTTTTTGGGTCGATTGTTTATACTCGAGCCATAGTATACAAACGCCAAAACTTCCTTTGACCAATATAATCAAATCGCTCGTTAGACGAAATCCAGTTAACGGTTATTCTTCTCGCTGTGACGTCAGAGTGCTGTTGCTAGAGGGTTATCTATAAAACTTGGACTGGGACATTAGCAAACAGTACAGACTCGGATCAGACGCCGTATAAAGGCGGCGTCTGATCAGTGTCTGCACTGTTTGCTTATAAAATAGGAAGTTAAGGGTCAAATGAAACAGGACCATTTTCCCAGCCTACAATTAGAGTCATTCGACCAACCAGTATTGTCAGTGCTTTGATTTCAGAATTTATAGCAACGCAACATACTGGTGGTAAATTGTCTAAGCGCCCTAACCCTATAGAGTGTCTAGTGGGCAATACTAGTGCAAGCTGATCAGTTATCCTGTGTTCAGGGTGTAAATATATGAGCCGCACGTCAGAAAACGTACCTTCGGCCATATGCACCCAGCAAAGCTTCAGATCAGAATCCTCACCGGGCGTATTTTAGATAGCCAAGGATGCAAAGTTTCTTCGTGTAGACAGCAAAGACTGATCGGACTACAGGGATATTGGGGGTACGTGCTTTCACGTTGCGGCTAATGTTATATATGATTTTTTTAGATACATGTAGTTTGCTTCAACATACTTTTTGTTCGAAGCCATTTGATCTCACCGGTGGCCTTGACCTCATTTGTTGAAATGGCATAAGCACAGAGAGTAAATAGACTTGTTCAAATTTAAGACAAGTGTGGTGCAACTTCGGGCATGAAGAACTGTAGACTTCATGAGTATACGAACGTAGGGAATTTTGGTCCGTTGTAACGGTCTAGGACACACTCAGGAAAACTCGCAGACTTTCGGGAATTAGCATTTGGTACTAATAACGTTTTAATATTGCATACTGATCTGTCTATCCGTTTGCATTGGCCTGTAACAATTTTAGGAAGACTCGAACATTTGCAATAACTTAATTGTTAGTGCAAAAGATATTTTATCTTTCCGAATTGATCTGGTGTGATCATGTTCCATTTTAACTAGACACCCAGCTAGCATTCTACGTAAATCTACATCGGGCCGTCATCGGCCCGTCAGCTACCCTGACGGGCCGATGACGGCCCGATATAGATTTACGTAGAATGCTGACTGGGACAGCTAAACAGACTTTCAGTATAACCATTAAATTTTCATGCCTAATGATTTTACTCTGTCAAACGTTTTGGTACAATCCATACGTACTTTGTTTTTGCACAATTTGAGAAACAGTCACACATGTTTTGAAAACATTTCAAAATCGTTATTATTGTATTTATGCTGAATAGTTCAACAAACTGACTTCTTAACATGAATGTCTTAAAATTTAAACAAGTGCATTTGAAGATCTGTTGCTGCGTCTAAAACTGCTGGATGTGTGGCAAACAGTGTAGACTCTAATCAGTCGCCGCAGGTTGCGGGGTTTAATTAGGGTCCGCAGCGTTTGCTGAGGCATTTCTGTCCCAATACTTAGGGTATTTACGACACACTTGCGATGTACTTTCAAATAACGTACTTTGGACCAAGCACTGATGCCTTAGGGTTACATCAGAATGGCCGTTTACTTATACTCCATCGTGAAAAGATAATGCTAAAATGAGAAAAAAGCTGTCTTACAAGATGGGTAACTAATCATAAGAACAACGAAAACGGCTGTGAATAGTTGTAAAATCGGTAAGCCGTTGTTTATTTGCAAATAGGGTACGTTCACCGTAGGCAACAAAAGTCAATATACGAACTGCCATATTGTCATCGTTGAGAGCATTTACGCATTATCTATCACTCATGCGACTATAAAACGCAGCTGTGCGTGCATGCTTCAACAGATATGAGCCAGCGCACGACAAAACCTACGATAAGATCTTTGTAACCAGAAAAGACTCAGATCAGCAGCGAAGACTCGGATCAGCATGCGCATTCGTGCAGTCTGATCAGAGTCTTCGCTGATCGCATGTATATTCAACAGCATCCAGACTATGCAAATGGAATAAACTAGAACCCTTGCCATACTGGGTGGATGTACAAGGAGATCTGAGTCTTTTCTGGTTACACAGATCATATTGTAGGTTTTGTCGTGCGCTGGCTCAATTACTGCAATTAAATATGTTGCAATTTTACAGTCAGAGTGCGATTGAAGAGTCCACTTCAGAAATCAGGGTGGAAGGGTTAGGGTGTGTTAGTAAGAATTACGAATACCTATGGTAGCTACGATAGGAACGGTATGTGTTACAATACCTCTGATGAACGTTGGTCCTCTGATGAATGTTGGATGTCATTGTTACTCTATTTGCATACGACATTTATAAGTAGACCGAGTTTTTGCATATTGTGTTTATCACTTCCGTACTTCCATACATTTACATGCGTGAGAGGGAAACGCTTATCATTAACAACAAGACAAAATATTTTGACGCAAACGTCTAAGTACCGGCGCAAATTTAGTTCATGTTTACACAGAGATATGGGACAAGGGTATACAAAATTTAATAAATTTTCAATGTAACAGGTATAAAGAACAACAGTGTGATTCTTTCATGTGTGCTTTTATTAAGCTTTATGAAACTTCTTGATTGAAATGAAAAGATTTTTTTTTTTTATATCTGCCGGGATCGTCACAAACCGACGATCCCGGAAAATATAAAAAATCCTTAGTGAGCTAATCGAATAGTCTACCGTATATGAAAATCCAAAGCTATATTAGAGGCGCGATTCCCGCGCCGGTCAGTTAGCATGCTGCGTAAAATTTTCAGCAGACATTTTTAAAAAGTTTTCTTTTTTTTTCCCAGAAAACAGGATTCGACATTGCATGCAAATTGTCTCGGAGACCCTGTTTTCTGCAAAAAACATATCATGAATTTATTGTCTGGCGTCTGCTGAATTAGCCCAGAGTGGAAAGGTTAGTGCTTAGCTTCCCAGCAAAACACAACGTCACATGAACGTCGTTACAACGTTGCTGCAACGTCATGACGTTGCAGCGACGTTGTTGCGACGTTATGTGTTTGCTGTTTTTTTTTTTTTTTTTTAAACCAAATAATAGATAAATAATTAAATAAATGATAAACACAATTATTCCGACCGCAAACCGCCAGCTTTCGTGTCATGCTGATAGCTCTAACCAAATTATACCTTTAGTTTATCTTTTCATCTCATTAGCAGATCCAGACGATGATTAGTTATCACTGTGCATGTGGCAGTTAATGTGAGTCACAGCCTCCTGCGTATACAGAATTTATATACATTCAGTACTTAGTAACTGGTTAAAACCCTCACCAGACCATAGTTTTAATATTCTCGTACGTCTGACAGGGTTTGCATTGTTTGTTAGGCCAGCCGGGTCGAATACTTACGAAACATATGGTAATGGACCATGTGATGTACGCTTAAAGGAAGCTCAGACCAGACTGATTACCAGCGCAGTCTCACTCGAGTCTTTGCAGAAATTTCTGCGGAGTGCAGAGTATCCATGGATCTTCTGATATTCTAATACGGGGTTATTCTGCTGTAATTCTAGCAATGTGGTCGACCCAAACTGCTGCATACTTTGCTTTCCATTCTATTGTCTTGTTTTGATGCTATCGTTCTGGTCACCTTACACAATACCTGCGCAATGTGCTTTTCGTTTTCCTTTTATTTATGTTTTCACGTTTTTTTTTTCTTTTTATTCTGGTGTTATTCCTTTCAGCCCGGCAGACCATTTTGCAATCAGTGTAGATCAAGATAAGCCGTCTCATTAGGATCTACACTGTTTGCCAGTCTGTTCTTGATTTACAATTGTCACCCTTTTGGCAACAATGGATGTGTCTAAATGCAGAGACAGAAGAGTCTATATCAGAAACTCAGGGGTGAAAGGGTAAATGTCTGGACCTACTTAGGAGATAAGGCTGATGTTGCGCATGATTGAAACCGCTTCAAGCCGCCAAGAAGTTTGTTTTTTCCGTTGGTCGTTCCAAGGCGGGCTCCTCTGTTGCAGTTCTTTTTTATTCGTACATGTATATCGGCTACTGTAAATGTGCTGTTTTGTTTTGCAATTGATTGTTCCTCATCTACTCATTCTGTGCCACGAGTAGACTGTGCTTCGTGATTGTGAAAAAGTGCTCGACAAGCATATGCAAAATTCTCAAGTTTCAGACCATCCTACGCAGCCACACTGTTTTAAACCTTTCAGCTCCTCAGACCAAACCAAATATTTATGCAAGTGTTGACTCATCTTATCAGAATTTACACTGTTTACCATTTTTTTTTTTTTTTTTTTTTTTTTTTGAATAATATCCCTATTTGCAACAATGGACATATCCAAATTCAATGATGGAAAAGTCCACTTCATAAACACAGGGTGAAAGGGGTTAACAAGGCTTTTGCTGTCCGTCCATACAGTCTACGGTATCCAATAATTCATCAGGCTCTGCAAGTATACAGCCTAATCTGTGACCGGAGTATTATCAGCATACAGCGAAAGCACAGACTACTGCTCGTCAATGCAATCGCAGTTCACACCCAGATGTTGAGTATTGTTAACTTAGGATCAATCTCAATGAATAACGTCGCCAACCACACTACTGGAGAAATATCGAGATATAAACTCAGGAAGGTCCCAGTCACGGACACAGCCTTCACAAACCACGGAATAAGGGTTTATTTACATGAAAAGACAAAATAGTGAGGTTGAGGAGAGGACAGGGCATTAAATCTAGTATGACTTTATCGAAATTTCGCGCAAAACTTGGATTCACTATAAATGACAACTATGTGTTCGGCCCTCGTAGGGGATCGCTGCCTCATCAGTGAAACATTGCAATCACAAGGACTATGATGAAACAAAGAACATGGATCAATGGCGATCTGAAGTCAGAGCAATAGAAAACCATAAACAGAACCGCGTAAAGCGGCCGACGATAGCGGTAGTCAGGCGCCAACCTTCTGAAACAGATTGAGGAAACAGCCGACATTCAGTCCTCGCCCGAACTCACCTTTCTACAATTAATGATGGAATTATAACTGGAACTAAACAGCACTTTATCAAAAAAAAAAAAAAAAAAAAAAAAAAAAAAAAAAAGAAAAAACGAACAGAACGAACAAGAACTGCAACAGAAATACTGCCTTGGAATGATCAATAGAAAAGACTGTTGAGGGCTGGAACTGGTTTGGTATTTTGGAGGGTTACGTTAAAGTCTACTCGAATTTCAGTTAAAGACTCTTTTGTAGTAATATGGGATAAGAAAATAAAAATAATGCTAGAGTTATGAACAAGGTACAAAAGCTTTGTCTTGGCTATATATGTTTAAAACTTCTAACATGAAATCCGCATGAGACTAGCATATCAATGATTTGACAACACATCAGCTTCAGAGGTACAGATTGTGGACATATATAAAAGTAACTGAATATTAAATCCGCAAAATATAAATTAAAGTTACCCAGCAACAAAAGATCACAATCTCGAAGCACAACCTTTTCTAGGTACCGGAAGTAGAAGAGATGAACAAACAATTACAAAAAACAACGGCACAGTTGCAATTAACAAATGTAACAGAGCAGAAAAACTACTGGGGACTTAAACTAGTTATACTGGATCGAAACCTCGCCTTAATGGCGAGGTTTCGATCCAGTATAGCTAGCTTAAGTCCCCAGTAGATTTTCTAATGTAGGTCCAAATTACACGTGTGTATTCGGTTCGTATAGGGTCCACAGCCTCGTCAGTGAAACATCAGTTTGAAAGAAAAACATAAATAATTAAAAATACTGCGATGAAACAAAGTAGAGGTCTCAGTGAAGCCAATGCAAGAAAACCAGAAGTTGGATCACGATGGTCCCAACCATAGATTGCAATAGGCAGGCGCCAACCTTCTGAAACAGAGAGAGCAGCCGTCATTCAGTCTGAGACTTGACTCGCCGTAGTGCAATTGAGGAGGGGAACAAATAATCAAGAACAAATTGGTTAAAATCGTGCATGCAGTTTTGCCACATAACGTCCATGTTGTATCGCAAGAAGAGAGGCCACGTTTGCACTTGGCATTTAGCAATTATATCCCGCCACAGGATAGTGTCGGATATAATTTCCCCTCGAGTGTCTGTCCGACCGTCATCGCTTGGTTTCTTCTCTCTAACTCGAATAGTTTTTGGCGAATTTTATTGATATTTTGTATACATATTTATACCGAGAGAGAGTGATTTGGGAATATTCAATTTTAATGGGCAAAATCCGTTACTGTCCTTGCTTACCGACAAAATTGGGTTCCACTCAATATCATGAGAACAAATCAATGGATTTTGTCGAAACTTTAGAGGTCAAGTGATATTGACAATACCTTGCTTCGGATTATTACTCAGCAATTTCCGCCAAATTTCAACCGAGATATGCCTTTGGTTACTGACAAAAAATGGTTTCCACTAAATAGCTTGAGAAAGAATTGATTGAATTTGGATGAAATTTCATATATCAAATTATATAGATAACATCTTGTTTCGGATTGTTGTCCGGCATTTTTTGCCAATTTCAACAGAGTTACTGTCCTAGGTTACTGACACAAATAGTTTACGCTAAACATCTTGCAAACCCTACATAGTGACAGAGTATTATGCGGCGTCTGCGATGCGTTTACTGCGTTATGTATGCGTTTAAAGAACGAGGAAGTGCCCTAGAAGTTTATTGGCTGTTGGCTTTAACCGGTGCGAATTCTTATCTAATACCTGAAGTAAAACGTTATGTTGCGTAATAACTGGCATAAAGTTACAAATGTAAGTTTTCGCTTCTGCTTCCAGATCAATTGCGCATACGCATTACTCTGTTGTATTGCTCATAAGCGTTATCTATTGATGGCATAACTGTGTTATATATCAGTCATGTGCGGAATGATAAAATTATACTGCTGTAATTGAATGAGTCGCAGCGTCAAAAAACGTACCATCTGACATGTGTGCCCAACTAAGACTTCACCTGTCTGCGCATCCACATCTTAAACATATATGAGCCAGCGCACGACAAGACCTACAATGAGTCTTGTGCGACCAGCGAAGACTCAGATCAGACTGCGCACCTGCGCAGTCTGATCTGAGTCTTCGCTAATCGCATCGTGTGTGTGGGGGGTGGGGGTGAAAAGAGGGGGCTAAGTCGTCCGCATAAAGAAACATTGCATCTTCGGCTATCCGAAATGCGCCCAGTAAAGGTTCTGATCAGATTGTGCGATAACGCGCAGACTGGTCTGACTCTTAGCTGAGCGCACATGTCCGAATGTACGTTCTCTGACGTTACGGCTCATTAGCCTTGTGAAACACATCTGTATTACTTGCCTATAATAATACCCTGCTGCAACTGACAATTAGATGGCAGCAAATAAATCATATAGTTTCTTATATTAATAGAGCCATTGGAATTGCTTTTCCAGTCTTCTTATATGAAATTTCAAAGCAGTGTTTCAGTGTAAAACAAAATAATTATAATAATAAACGGCCTGTACTAGGGTTATGGTATTATTTATATGAGTGTAACGGTACAAGGCTCTTCGGTCTTTCCGTCAAATCAACCTTCCCGCAGGAACACAACGTTGAAACCACGTCGATTCAACTCTGATTCAACGTCAACAAGTTCGTTGTGTGTCCACTGGGCTGCCAGTGCACATGTTCGGCTCTTTAACGAGTCCACATGTCTAGTTATTTGGCTGAAGTTCCCTATCGCCCTATCGCTTACGTGAGCGAACAACATAGGTTATGGCTGATTTTTTTAGCATATTCTATAACGGCTCTTTTCCCATGACGCGGCTCAGTATTATGCATTTCGTCAATGATTTTGTGCTTATATCTGCAGTTTTATGCTGCTATTCAGTGCGTCCTTGCCTTTTATTTTTTTGTGTAGTAATGGATAAAACATTACAGTCGTTTGAATGCAATATGCTTAATTGATGAAATAACTTGTTTAAAATCGACCCAGCTACCAAATGTATCTGTTACATAATGTTTTCGCCTACTTTTCTATCTTCACATGATATGGTTAATACAAGATAACCTCCTGAAGGCACTGTGGCTCTACTCGAGTGGTAGGGTAATAAAAGAGTAGGCTGTCCTACAAAGTGGGTGTAGGGTAGGTTTTAGCATTGGCTGAGATTCACGTGTTAGATGTTGGTATGGGTAGGTTGGATGGCTGAGATTAGATGAGATTGTTGGATTTGAAGAGTGATTTTGCGGTGGGTATAGAGAATCAGAGGATGGCGAGAGTCTATGAGTTTTGGGTAGAGTAATTACGGTGGAAATGGGTAGCTGAGAGTAGAGTGCCGCTTAGTGTCATTTAGTGGGTGATTTTATTCGAAATGGGGTGGGCAATATGGAGTTTCTATGATGAGTTAACCTACTTTTTCTACATTTTCTTATATTAAATTAAGCGTAACAAGTGCGGAATGAGATGAGGAATCTTTATTTACTTTGTCCTAAATTATACCACACATTATTGGTATACCAATGGGTACAAATTGCAGATCTGTTTCCGTTTTGTAACTAAAGAAACTAAATTGTCCTTTCTCAATCAGGTGAATGTTATTGAAGCATTTATGTGGATGACTTACTTGATATTGAAAATAAATGGTTTGAAAAAATGATCGATGCAATTTATCCAAAAGAACTACAGTTAAATAAAATCGACCCAGCAACAAATTGTCTGTTACATAATGATTTCGTCTACTTTTCTATCTTCTTTTCCAAATAACTCCTATCGCTGTGTTTAAATGTGTTTCATTTTAAGACTACTGTGATCATTCCTGAACTTCTATATGGTATTTAGCTCTCATACGACGGGAAATCAAAACAAATGACACTGGGATCATTTTGTTAATGGTTACAGGCTTATTGACACTGTTAATATTTCAAAAATTGAATTTTAAAAAATGCTTGACAACGCTCAAAAAAGCTAAAATAGCAAAATCTGCTTACATGTGATCTGCTGCCTAATTGCATGCGTTCAAACGGTCAAGAATAAAATTGTTTGAGAGGGTTGGGATGAAAGCAAACATTTTACAGTTCATGTCTTTTGAATAAATCCTGTTAAAAGGTGTGTTTTTGCGCTTTTACTGGCAACAGCGCTACTCAAGTTGTCTCATAAATACCATTTGTCTTAGAAACGTTTGCTTTACTCACGTCTACCACGCACACAACATAAAAAACAATTAACAGTATCACTAAAAGTCGCTGTGCTGTTATGTAAGTTATGTCTTCACAGTGCAAAAAGGCCAAATTTATTAAGAATAAAGAAAATGACATCTTAATTAACCAAGGCTCAAATATCTATGCTATTTTCCCCAAGACCTAAATATTTTTTTTCTGATTAACCACATACCCACATACCATTATATAACACAAGATTGGGCAAGGCAGCTACTTTTTCATTCGTAACCCTATAATCGGAAAGATATACGGCTGAGTTTTTGTATATATAAAGCTTGGATATTAGTTTATATAAAACCGCTGTATAGCAATGCGAAACGAAAAGCATTTTGAGAAACGCATGCATTTTGCATGATACTGGTTAAGAGGTTTGCCAAGCAACTGTAAGTTCTATTAAGCGTATAGTACACATGTATATACTAACAGATAAAAGACACCCAATATGCACCAAGCTCGCGATAAATTAATCTGCGCAGTTGATGTCTGAATAAATTGGCACTGATTGTTTAAAATTCTTGTCACGTTTTGTAAAACGGCGTGTATTTTATGAATAGTGGTGAACAATTTGGTTGGCGTCATTTATTGTGTTTGGTCCACATACACTCTTACCCAGAGTAGTTCGTCAACAAAGATTTTTAAATTATGGAAATGAAGAAATGCGCGATGATTCCCCTCAACATGCATGTTTAACACTTACGTAAGTAAAATACAGAGATCTATACGAGTATGCTTTATTGAAAAAAAAAACAAACAAAAAAAAAAAAAAAAAAAAAAAAAAAAAAAACAACATAAGCTCGAACGCCGGAAAGATGTCTGGCAAAATTTAAAACGTGTCATTCAAATGGTGTCATAAAAATTTCAATCAAACGTATTGTAGCAGCCAAACTGGACGAAAAATCGAACATTTTTTGGTGTTAATCCATTTCTGCAACCTTCTAATAAAGGCTTACTAAAGACGTCATGTTCACATATGCGCATGAGAAAATAAACATTCTGCTTTCTGTTTTAACATTTTTTTTTCTTTCGAACGGACATTGACTGACCACAATAGCTCACTATGAGCACAACGTGCTCAAGTGAGCTATTGTGGTCAGTCAATGTCCGTTCGTCCGTCGTGCGTCGTGCATCGTGCGACGTCAACAATTGCTTTAAAAGCCTACTTCTCCTACACCCCTTGGCCAATTGACTCGATACTTGGTAGGAAGCATCGGGGTGACTTGTAGATTAAAAATTGCTAAAATCGTGCCGATCGGAAATCCAAGATGGCCGCCATCTTGAAAATCTATTTTTCGCTTCTTCTCCTGAACCGAAAGGCCAATTGACTCCAAACTTGCTAGGACACATTGGGGTGACTTGTAGATCAAAAGTAGCTAAAATCGTGCCGATCGGAAATCCAAGATGGCCGCCATCTTGAAAATCTTTTTTTCGCTTCTTCTCTGAACCGAAAGGCAAATTGACTCCAAACTTGCTAGGAAGCATCGGGGTGACTTGTAGATCAAAAATAGCTAAAATCGTGACGATCGGAAATCCAAGATGGCCGCAATGGCAGCCATCTTGAAAATCTATTTTTTGCTTTTTCTCCTAAACCCAAAAGCCAACTGACTCCAAACATGGTAGGAAGCATTGGGGTGACTTATAGATCAAAAATAGCTAAAATCGTTCCAATCGGATATCCAAGATGGCCGCCATGACAGCCATCTTTAAAATCTATTTTTCGCTTCTTCTCCTGAACCCAAAGGCCGATTGACTCCAAACTTGCTAGGAATCTTGCTCAAAATGTTTGTCTTGATGATTTCTAGGTCAAGTTCGGAACTGGGTCACCTGGGATCAAAAACTAGGTCACCTGGCCAAATCAGCGGAAAACCTTGTTCTCTAGTGGTCACATTTTTCAAGCAATCATCTTGAATCTTGCTCAAAATATTTGTCTTGATGATTTTTAGGTCAAGTTCGAAACTGGGTCACTTGGGGTCAAAAACTAGGTCACCTGGCCAAATCAGCTAAAACCTTGTTAACTCTCTAGCGGTCACATTTTTGAAGCAATCATCATGAATCTTGCTCAAAATGTTTGTCTTGATGATTTCTAGGTCAAGTTTGAAACTGGGTCACTTGGGTCAAAAACTAGGTCAACAGGCCAAACCAGCAGAAAATTTTGTTAACACTTTAGTGGTCACATTTTTGAAGCAATCATTATGAATCTTACTCAAAATGTTTGTCTTGATGATTTCTAGGTCAGATTCGAAACTGGGTCATATGGGGTCAAAAACTAGATCACCGGGCCAAATCAGCAGAAAACTCTTAACACTCCAGAGGTCACATTTTTTTAAATAATCATCATAAATATTGCTCAAAATGTTCGTCTTGATGATTTCTAGGTCTAGTTTAAAACTGGGTCACTTGATATCAGAAACTAGGTCACCTGGCCAAATCAAAGGAAAACCTTGTTGATGCTCTAAAGGTCACATTTTTGAAGTGATCATCATGAATCTTGCTCAAAATGTTTGTCTTGATGATTTCAAGGTGATGTATATTTTTCTATCCAGTGACTTTCTTAAGTTTTTTCCGTTTAGGTCAGTTTCCCAGTAATTATTGGTCCTACAGAGTGATATTTGGTACTTGTGAAGTGTTTGTGTTTAGGTCAGTTTCTCAGTAACTATTGCTCCGACAGCCAGTGATACTTAGTACATGCATACAGCATGGCCTCTTGAGTGCAGTCATCCGTATTTGACCTTGACCTTTATTTCACAGTCCATTAGACATGCTACATTGTCTTACTTGTTAATATAATCATTTTGAATTTTGATCAGAATGTTTGCCATGATCAGTTCTAGATCAGGTTCTCAAAGTGCTATGATGCTCAGGTGAGCGTTACAGGGCCATCATGGCCCTCTTGATATGATTTTATCCTGAATAAACAAGGTTTTGTATACTTAGAATTTGTTAAGTATCCACTTGGCCTCCATAGAAACGTTAAAGTTTTCGCAAAATGCAATGTATGCATATCTGCTATACAGTTGTTTTAAATACAGACATGTCCAGGCTTTCGTCCTATATCAAATTAAATCGTATATCTACCCGATGCTAGGGTTAGCTTAAACTGAGTACTGGAGTCCATATTAAATGACAGCCTTGTGCGAAGGCGCATTGTCACGGAGAAGCTTAACATACTTAAATTTATATTTCGGCCGACGTTTCTGAAAACAGGACTTTAGTTTTTTCAACACAAGGCGCGTGCAAGAGAGACAACTCTCACTATCTTCATGTAGTTATCTCCCCTGAAGCTGAAATATTGTGCAGGCCATAACTCCCATACTGTTTCAGATAATTTGATAATATGTGGTAGGGATGAATAGAAGGACCAGTAGGCACGTCGTGTGCAAGAGAAACAACTCTCACTTTATTCATTATGTAGTTATCTCCCCTGAAGCAGAAATTGTAGACACATCCTTGTTCGCTCCATAACTTTGATAACCTAACATATTTTGGTAATATTTGGTAGGAATGAAGAGGAGAACCGGAAGGTGTGTCGCGTGCAAGAAAGAAAACTCACTTTCTTCGTTTTGTAGTTCTCCCCGTAAGCAAAAATCTTGTGCAGGCCATAACACCCATACTCTTTATGATTTGATAATATTTGGTAGGGATGAAGAGGCGGAGTATTTGGCGTGTCAAGTGCAAGAGAGACAACTCTCACTTTCTTTGTTTTTGTAATTATCTCCCCTGAAGCAGAAGTCTTAGACGCATCCTTGTGCACTCTTTAACTTTGATACCCTTAGGCATATTTTGTTAATATTTGGTAGGAATGAAGAGGAGAACCAGTAAATGTGTAGCGTGTAAGAGAGACAAGTCTCACTGTCTTTGTTATCTAGTTATCTCCCCTGAAGCCAAAATCTTGTGCAGGCCATAACCCCCATATTGTTTGAGATAAATTGATAATATTTGGTAGGAATGAAGAGGAGAACTAGTATGCATGTCGCATGCAAGAGAGACAACTCTCACTTTCTTTGTTATGTTTATTACCCCTGAAGCAGAAATAATAGACGCATCTTTGTGCACTCCATTACTTTGATATCCTTAGATATCTTTTGATTATATGTAGTAGGAATGCAGAGGAGCACCAGTATAGATGTCGCGTGCAAGAGAGACAACTCTTACTTTCTTTGTTATGTAGTTATCTCCCTTGAAGCCAAAATCTTCGGCCGGCCATAACTCCGATACTGTGAGATGATTTGATAATATTAAGTAGGGATTACGAGGAGGACCAGTAAGCGTGCAAGAAAGACAAATCTCACTTTTCTTCGTTTTGTAGTTATCTAACCAGAAGTAGAAATTGTATACGCATCCTTGTGCACTCCTTAACTTTGATACCCTTAGACATATTTTTATAATATTTGGTAGGAATGAAGAGGAGGATCAGTAGGCGTGTCGGGTGCAAGTGAGACAACTCTCACTGTCTTCGTTATGTAGTTGTCAACCCCCACCCTCCCCCACACACACACCCAACTGGAGCCGAAATCTTGTGCAGGCCATAACTCCCATACTGTTTGAGATAAATTGATATTTTTGGTAGGGATGAAGAGGAGGACCAGTAGGCATGTCACATGCAAGAGAGACAATTCTGACTTTCTTCTTTATGTAGTTATTTCTCCTGAAGCTGAAATCTTGTACAGGCAAGAACTCCAATACTATTTAAGATAATTTGATAAAATATGGTAGGGACGTATATCAGGTCAAGAAGGAGTGTTATATACAAGAAAGACAACTCTTGCTTTGTTCTTTTTCCAGTTATCTCCCCTGAACTGATTTCTTAGCCAAATTCTTGTGCACTCAATCACTTCTTAACGGTTTGAAATACTTTGATTATATTTGGTAGAAGCATAGATAAGGACCAGAAGAGACAATTCATTATCTGTTATATAGTTATGTACCCTTAAACCGAAATCTTGTGCAGCTTTAACTCCCATACTGTTTGAGATGTTAATATTTGATAGTGACATATATCAGATCAAGTAGGAGTGTTGCGTACAAGAAGGATAACTCTTGCTTTGTTGTGTCGCATGGCACACATACTGATCATGCTGTCCGTCCGCGTCGTCCTCGTCGGTGTCGTCGTCACACTTTTCGTTTCCGCTCAATAGCTTTTGAAGGGATGTATTGATGTCATTCAAATTTTGCAGAACTTTATATCATGGTAAAACTCAGGTCAAGTTCGATATTGGTAATCATCCGCAAAATTTTGGCTGGGTTATGGCCCTTTTTCGAATTAGTTTTTGTTGGTGTGTTGATATTGGTTTCTGATCAATAACTTTTGCAGGGATCCATTGATGTTATTGAAAGTTTGCAAAAGGATATATCATTGTAAAATACAGGTCAAATTCGATATTAGTGATCATCCGCAAAATTTTGGCCGAGTTTTGGCCCTTTTTCGACTTAGTTTTTATTGGTGTGTAACTATTGGTTTCCGCTCAATAACTTTTGCAGGGATGCATTGATTTTATTGAAAGTTTGCAGAAGGATATATCTTTGTAAAATACAGGTCAGGTTCGATATTGGTAATCATCTGTAAATTTCGGCCAAGTTATGGCCCTTTTTCGACTTAGTTTTTTATCTACTTGATTAATAAAAAGCAGACAAAGTAGTGAGGGGTTATCTTTAGGGATAAGAGCGATTATTAGGACAAATGCAGTGTTTTTTTTTTTTTTTCATATCAAATGGTTGGCGCTTTAAGCAGGTGACACGTCCAATTCTCGGAATTCTAGTTCTTTTTTCTAGTTGTCTATCCTGAACAAATTTCTAAGCCAAATTCTTGTGTACTCCTTAAATTCTTAATTGTTTGAAATATTTTGATAATATTTGGGACAGGCATAAATAAAGACTAGTAAGCATGTCACATTATAGTTATCTCCCCTGAATAAATTTCTAAGCCAAATTATTGTGCACTCTATAACTGCTTATTGGTTTGAAATATTTTGATAATATTTGGTAGAGGCATAGATAAGGACCAGTAGGCGTGTCATGTGCAAGAGACACAGCTCTCACTTTTATGTACGTATCTCCCCTGGAGCTAGAATCTTGTCCAGGCTACAACTTCCATGCTGTCTGAGATAATTTGATAATATTTTGGTGGGACGTATATCAGGTCAAGTAGCAGTGCCATATGCAAGAAGAACAAATCTTGCTTTGTTCATTTTCTTCTACGCGCCACTGAAGTTTCTGTAGCCAAATTCTAGTGCATACAGTAACTTCTTAATGACTTGATCCTGTACAAATAATCACATCAGAAGTCATTAATAGATGATTTTTGACAAAAATAAAACATAATAATAATAATAATAATAAATTAAAAGAACATTCAAAAATAAAATCATTTGCAGTACACCTACATGTATTATTGTTTTCACTTATTATTTTTGTCACATTTCATATTATCTTTGCATCTTTTTACTTTGCTCTGTTTCAATATTTCCATGATATTTGATTGAAATATACACCAAATTTAAATATGGCGGTTTGTTCGCGGGGTTTGCCGTCTCTTCTGATGGCTATTTTTTTTTCGCATAAGAAACACGTGCCCTCTTTTGTTCTTTAGAGAGAAAATGTGTGATCCACCGAGCCGTCATCTTTCTTGCACGGCGCTGTATTTGTAGAATAAAATGCACTTTTGATGATGAGATGCCATTTATCTTTTGTAACTCCCTGAAGGTATATCCCAGTCAGCATTCTACGTAAATCTATATCGGGCCGTCATCGGCCCGTCAGGGTAGCTGACGGGCCGATGACGGCCCGATGTAGATTTACGTAGAATGCTAGCTGGGATCTTGCATCAATTCTAAGAAGTTTTGTTTTAATTTTCGCTTCTTTTTGTTTGGTGGTTTTATTGATTCTTCGACCTGACCTTGGTTCAATTTCAAGACGCTCCCCCCCCCCCCCCCACCACGGAATTGCTTTGCCCATCTGGAAACTGTCTTATATGAAACTATATTGTCTCCATGTTTGTTCACAATTTCATTATAAATTAATTTAGAACTTTGTCCAAGTTTTGTGCGATTCTTAATGTAATCCCGAATTCCTATAGAAAGTGGGTGTCCATAAGGCCCCTTTTCTGCCCCGTAACAGAAAAAATGAAGACTTTTATTACGGGGCAGAAAAAGGGGCTTTTTTTTCTGGCAACTTTTATCCATAGTTTTACACAATGGTCAAGCCGGCTTCGGTGGCTCAGTTGGATGCGCGTCCGACTGGTGATTAGGAGGTTGCGGGTTCGACCCCCGCCGGGTCTGCATCATTCTTTCGTGGAAACTGATCATGAAATATTTTCTATGGTCATTCTCACCCTTCCGCTGACTCAAGAAGGGCAGATATCAGTCATTGCATGGTAATACTGGTTAACCGCTTAGAGGACTAAGCCTGTCCAGTAAACATGTGGTTAGGTATACTGACCGCGCTCGATATAACCCATTGGGTTGACTGGGCCGTAAACCTCAGCGCAAACAAACACAGTGGTCAACGAGTACACCGCTTAAAAACAGGATAACACTACATTAACATGCATGCACATGTACGAATTTGATATAAGTATAAAGGCATTGAACCGTTCAAGGCGTACATATGCTATTCTTTGCAATTTAAGTGAGCGAGAAAAAGGTCCAAAGACACTTAAAGATCACCCCTTGTATTGCAGATAATGACATGATGCTGATTGATAATTGGCTAGTGCAAACAAAGATGTGCTGATTGATTACATAACATTATGTAACAATTAATCTTACTTTATTATCCTACATTTTGTGTAGCAAGCTCTGTCATTGGTAGTCACTGTTTTGTAGTCTGGCAGTTTAATTCACAAACTCATTGCTAGAAATAATAGATAGTTCACTCAGCAGGAAGGGGTACTACTACATGGAGTTTATTCAGACCTTGGTGTGGCAAGATGACACTTTTGATTACCATACTGCACAATACGTTTTATTGGGTCGATTACTTACAATCGAGCCATAGTATACAAACGCCAAATTTCCTTAAGGTAATTGTCCATGTGAATATCATTGACTAATGTAATCAAACCTACTTGACTAATGTAATCAAACCGCACGTTAGACGAAATCCAGGTAACGGTTATTTATAGCCGCTCTATTCTTATCGCTGTGAAGTAAGAGTGCTGTTACATGTAATAGAGGGTTATCTGTAAACCCGGAACTTGGATATTTTGGACATTGGCAAACAGTGCAGGCCCTGATCAGACGCCACAGAACGTCGCATCTGATCTGGGGTATGTATTGTTAGCTTAAATTACAGAAAGTTAAGGGTTAAATGAAAGAGTCTTGAGTTCCTGTTCAGGACCATTTTCCCAGTCTACACTCAGAGGCCACCAGTGTTGTAAGTGCTTTGATATAACTATATGTACAGTTATGCTGCCAGTACGTAGGTTGTAGACGTATAACGTAGCTCCTCTCTTTATAATATGACAGTTGAGTGCATCTGACACTTTAACCCGTTACCATACTTGTCTTAAGGTTTTAACAAACACAGCAACAGTGTAGATTCTTATCAAGGCGATCTCAATGCGTACCCACAAGATGTGCTGTGGAAGAAACACACACACACGCGCACGCGCGTGCGCGATATATGTAAATCTAATTAAATTTCCGATGGGACATGACGATTGCGCACCTCTTGGTTCTAATTTCTTTCTGTTTTGTTTCGAGAGAGAATTCCTGCTGATAGATGTCTCTGAGATAAACTAAGCCGATATGATTGGGGCATTTAATTCAGCTTCTAAATATATGATGACTTGCTAAATATAGATGATATATAAATTGAGTCAGTGGTGGATAAAAGCACTTCAGCTAAATAAAGCAAACCCAACTGTTACCGGAGCTTACAAAACTCATTTTATTTATATTTTTAAGTTGAATTTTCGCGATAACGTTTTGCACTTTTTTAAAGAAACTTTCTTGGATATAAGTTGTTCAAGATGGCAGACACGTCGTCTCAGAAAGGTTTCAAATTTGAGATCTACATAGGATTTTACTGTAATCATATGAAGGTTTTACGATTTTTGGAAGTTGCTGAAAATTTTAAAGTCGAAAACAACCTCAATAATTTTCAATTAATGTCCGTGCTAATGCATGGATTTTACTTTATTTCAGCGTAGCTCCCAACTGCGTGTCGCATAGACCTTAATGCAATAATTATCGTTCATCAGGCTGAAAAATCCATAACGTAATATGCAAGACCTATTTTGCCGTATTTAAGACGCTTTGTAAGCAAAATATCTCTTTGATAGCACATAACGGTCTCAATACGACCTAGAAACTGTTTCTGAGATACGTTTCCACCAGTTTCGCGCAATAAAGTACAGTAAGATCAATATCTGTTTACAGTACCATGTATATTGTCCGAGTTTTAAGTGTACGTTCTCATTTCCGAGTAGGATTTTAACCCTTTCGACTCTGATTTTCTGAAGTAGACTCTTTCATTCCTAAATCTGGTCAGAACCATTGATCCAACTAGGGGTCTCAGTCAAAATATCAAAACAGAATCGCAAACAGTGTATATTGTGATGAAACGATTCATTATCTCTTAGACTCGCAATAAACGCTTTAACGCTCTACTTGTTGTCAATTACAAAGCACATTGTTCATGTCGTCAGATCTAAGCAAGTCAAGAACAGAATGTTTTGTAGCTAATTTTCTGGAGAGAGAGAGTCGTTTAGAAAAATCATGCGTATTTCTTAGAGCTCGATTAAATGTAAATGGACACACCATTTAGTTTTGCAGCCATTGCACACATTTGTGACTTACTGTTTCCTTTCTGCAAGACCTTTCAAAAAAAGGATGAACTAAAAAAGAGGCAAAAATTCACTCCCAAGGGGAACCAATGCGTTCATTTTAGAGAAGACCGTTTTCAGAACGCGGGCAAAGCACTATCCCCTTAAAAGTATCTTCATTCCCTAGAATCAATAAAATGGGCCGCGACACACACGTTAACACACACACACACATACACACACACACAAACACAGACTTACATGTACACACATATATACATACACATACACACACATACACACACACTAACATATACACACATATATACATACACAGACATACACATATACACACATTCACATACGCAAACACATATACACGCACATACACACACACCACGCATATGTGTATATGTGTGTATATATGCGTGTATATATATATATATATATATATATATATATATATATATATATATATATATATGAATACGCATATATACACACATATACACACATGCAAATGTATGTTGTCTACACTCATGAATATCGCCTTATCAAGACGATTCTAATGAGTACACTCAACATACAATTAATGTGTAGAAAATCGACCTTAATTATCGTTACTTGCTTCCTGACCTGGTACCATAATTAACCCTCAGTGGCTCGAACTACCGATGTCTCGAACAGTTTTCTAGGGTCCAAAAGATGTATATCGAATGACCCTCGTAAGGTAAATGCGGTAACTGCCTTTTTCGCAAGCTACGATGCGTAAGGTTGAATACAATCTAGGCAGTTATAACAGAGCCAATCAGAATCCCTCGAACAATGTTGCAATTGATGCGCCGTTTCAAGAGAAACAAGAAAAATGTCTGAGAACCAGTGGGGACTCCGCACCAACAGACAAGCCTTAGCGAATGCGCACTCATCATGCTATGCGCCGTTCGGATTTTAAATATTGCCTGAATAAAGTGCGCATGATTTGATCAGACTGCTCATGCGCAGTCTGGTCAAAACATGTTCACTTTGCCTACGACTAAAATATTTGTCCATGGGGCAGATCAGATGATAGATACGGTTAATCCTGCGGTTTCATCAGGCTTCGATTATTCACTATGTTTCGTAGAATAATTGCGTAATTGAAGCGTTATTGACCTAAAAGGCTTCGAGCTGTCACGTACGTTACTTGAAAAGACCGGAGCGATACTTCATAAGGAAAACTAGTACGGAATTCTACCATTTGATACGTGTAACTAGGCTAAACTGTCTTAAATGTGTCAAGCACTATTAAAGGAACACACGTTGCCCATTATGAAATACAGGTCATTTCGACGGCTCTTGCGATTATTCCATTTTGTTAGGTCATTAAATGGTAAAAGAGGCATTTAATTTCCTAACTCATAAGTTGGAATTTCTAGATGCGAAGTTTTTCTGTTCATTTCCTTGATATGGAAATCCAGTATTACATCACGGAAACATACCTATATAATTTTGACCCCCTTAAACCCCACTTTTATATAGTAAAACTGCGGTTTACAGGGGTATACATTACTTTTCTTATTTCTGCTCAAAACATAGATTGTGGGTACTCGTTAGAACCGCCTCGGCGAGGCGGTTCTAACGAGTACTCACAATCTATGTTTTGAGCAGAAATGTGAAAAATATCGGAGTTTTTTATCTGAAAATTTTCAGTTTTTGGAGATGAAATTTTCTATATATTTGAATAGGCGTGTTTTCGTAATGATATGGGTTAGAAAATAAAGAGATGATAATAACTTACTGCCAGTAAAATATACAAATAAGTATCACGTTTCATAATAGTTAGCTTTATTACTTTTTGAGTAACTTGTATCACAGGATCCGATATTCAGACAGTCCAACTGTCGATAGTTCAGATACACAGACTGTCGGGCGGGACCGGAAGCAGATCAAATGAACATGTACTTTCCATGGACTCAAAATAGACATTTACCATAGATGTCCTATGTCTATGGCATGAAAGTAATATTGTATTGATGGTATGCTGTTTCTGTTGTTTTCCCTTTTGTACAAAAAAAGCCTGTGCAAACAGTACAGACCTAGATGCGACTGATCCTAGAGGAGCAGTTGGATCATGATCTTCACTGTTTGCCAGTCCATTTGCATTTTTGAACACATCTTCTGTAATGTGAAAGTATTTTTTTTCTTACTTTTAAAATTGTGTCCAAAATCTTAGGATTTTCACTGTTGTATTATTTGTTCTCCTGGCAGTTTATATTGTCTAGAAAAAAGGCTACACTAACATAGTGTTGAAGCTTGTTGTGCTAGATCCTTGACCAGGAATCGGGGAAGTTTTCATGGTGATCCTAAATATTTAGACAGATAGGCATTGGCAAGAGCTGTATACCCTGACCAGGAATCCGAGCATGATATACACCTTTTTCCCATTCCAGTGTCTAGAATTTTGCTACATCAATTATACTACATTGCAGTTTATTATTTAGGGCTTAATTCTGGGGCTCTTTGCAGTAGTGTGTTCCCCTGGCATATATAATACACTCTGTGGTTCACTCTAACAGGATAGCTTTACTGAAGTCTGCTCTGGGGGACTGACTTTCAGACAGGAGCTGAAACACAAAAACTCGTCAATGTAAAGGTAAACCGGAGGAGCTCGAGAAGCATAACTAGAAAATCTTGAGTCCTTGACCAGCCTAGTCATTATACATGTAATACCATAGTGATCCAGGATTTTGGACAGATTTGAGTAAATGGAGCTAGCCCAGCTCATGCTGCCCATGTGTGGCAGCCTGGTTGGGGTCTGGCTGTTACATGCAATTTACTTTGTGATGAACCTCATTATTCAATTTCTGAGACAATTACAGAGATCATTGGATGACCAAACTTTTGGAATCTCTGTGGTATAATTAGGTAGAAGTCTTTATAGTTTACTTGACTGCTCACCTTTGACCTGGTCAAATTCTTTTTTGAAGGAAAACATCCCAGAAAAGAAAAAAATCACATAGTGTTCCAGTGGAGCCCTTATGAAAGACTGGACGCCTCGTGAGAGAAAATTCCTGGCTGCAGGCCATATATATATATATATATATATATATATATATATATATATATATATATATATATATATATATATATATTATAATATATATATATATATATATATATATATACTGAAAGGAAAAAGAAACGCAGGGTAAATTTTATTCCTAAATTTCATTCAAGTTTGAAAAAGTTTGTTAAATATTTTACTATGATTACAAAACGGTACATGTATGGAACAAAAGTTCCAAATTTCATTGGTTTGTGATCAAAAAATCTCGAGTTATTGAAGTTCATTGGTAGCTACCCCCCAAATCTTGAAATCAAAATCAAACTGAAAATCAATATCGGGTTTGCCCCCCGCCCCCCCCCCCCCCCCCCCCCCCCCCCCCCCCCCCCCCCCCCCCCCCCCCCCCCCCCCCCCTCTTGCTGCCGTTGCTGCCCTAATTCTCCTTTGGATAGAGTTAACGAAAGCATTGACAGTTCGCATCGGGATGTTATTCCATTCATCGATCAAAGCATTCCTTAGTTGTGCGAGAGTTGCGGGGGATTTCGGCGTTTCCTAACCCTTCTGTCCAGCTCATCCCACATGTGCTCTATTAGGGTCAAATCTGGACTGTACGGTGGCCATGCTAGTGGTGCGATGTTATTGTTTGCCGGGAATTCCTGACAAACTCGGGCAACATGTGGTCGGGCATTGTCCTGCTGCAGAATCAGATTACGTTGTTGAACAAGCGGGACAGCAGCAGGACGCAAGATCTCATCCCTATACCTTACTGCGGTCATATTGCCCGCAACAATAATCAACTGTGATTTTATCCCGTGAGCAATGCCTCCCCAGACCATAACGGAGCCACCCCCAAACCGATCCCGTTCGACAACACAGGCGTCGGCAAAGCGTTCTCCGCGACGTCGGTACACACGACGTCGACCATCTGCGCGATAGAGAGTGAACCTAGACTCGTCCGTAAAAAGAACTCGTCTCCACTGCCTCATCGGAAATAGCCTGGGCGCATGCGCCGTCAACCACGCCATACGACGCAACCTACGTGCCTGGGTCAGAGGCAGACCAACGTATGGACGACAAGCTCGAAGACCAGTCTCACGCAATCGACTCCAACAGTCTTCGGAGAAATCTGTCGATTATGCGTACCTACTGTATTAAGGGCAGTTTCGGTAGCAGTGAGATGACGATTCCGCAAATGTGCCAGACGGATTGTCCTGTCTTGACGTCGCGACGTCACGCGGGGACGCCCAGACCGCGGTCGGTCTGCTAAATGCCCTGTCTCCCTTAAACATTTAACAAGACGTTCAATTGTTCAGACGTTAACCCCAAAATGATTGGCAACTTGCTGTTGCCTCTGACCCTGCATCAGCAACGCAATTGCCCTACCCCTCTGAACATCAGTCAATCGTACCATGATTGAAAAAAGTTCAAAGTAGCGTAAAATTGAAAAGAAAAATCGGTAAAAGAATCTAAGAGCGTTGTGTATCGTTGAAGTGTACCAAATGGTGTGAGGAAATCTTGTGCTGAAGGTTTAAACATGCTTGTTTTGCACGAAATTTTGGCTTTCCGTATTGTCCGTGCAATGCACCGTGTAGTGCACGGTTGAATGATTTCACACACTTGGTAGATAGCACATCGACCAAAGACTCGTATACCCGCGGTTCACATTCACAGGACAATCTGTAAAAGTGTATGGCTATAGTAAACACCGTAAAAATGGTTAAAATAAGAAGGAAAAAACTCTACCCTGCGTTTCTTTTTCCTTTCAGTATATATATATATATTGCATCACTAAATGACTTTTCAATTCACAAGCAGGTGACAAAGCAGAGACGACATATCTCTTTGCTAATAGGATAAATATGGTATGACATAAACCTTTGATGTACTGAGGAAACAACTAATGATCTCATCTCAAATGGGACAGCTGAATTGTTAATACGATTAGATACAGAAACCAATGTCTTCAGTTCGTGGTCAACCCATTTCAGTCTGGAAACCCCCAAAAGAGTAATTGGCTAACAGTGGAGACCTCCTTGATCTGACGCCACAGAATGCGACGTCTGATCAGGATCCACAGTTTGCAAATAGTTTAGCCATTCTTCTCTAGGAATATCATAATCACATAGCCTGACATACCTAAAATTGAGATGGACTCTTCTAATATATAATGTGAGTGAGTTTATTCAGTCTAAAATGGGTAAACTGTTGTATTGCCACAACTGTCTTGACCACTGAGCAAATTCTGATATCTTTTGGGCATTACTATTTATTAGTACTCTTTTCTACATTTTTGAGTTCTGTTTCAATTTTTGCGGCCAGCTCGGTGGACGCAAAAATTGAAGGCGATTCCATTACATGGGCCGCACCAGGTCATTCACTGTCCGCTAACAAAATCATTGGAGACTACAGAATATATAAATAGAGAGAAAAGGCCCTGATAATACTTTGCGTGTGCGCTTGATGATATGAATCTGCGCAGTCGAAGGCAACTTTGGAACCCCTGGACCAAATTTCTTCAAACTTTATGTAGCCTTCTGTTAAATGGGGATAAAAATTATAGAAATAGTTTAATGGTCCGTTAATCGAAATGGCCGAGATGCCCATATATGGTAAAACATTTAAAAATATTCTTCTCCAAAATCAAGAAAGCTTTGAGGCTGAATCACTTTATATAGCATCGGGCACTCAAGATCTACTAAATTTGTTCAAATGATGGTCGTTGACCTTTGACCTTTTTTCGGCAAGGTCAACTTTGCATTCATATACATTTGTATGGGAAAATATTGAAAGAGTAGCGCGGCTATAAATAATCGTTACCTGGATTTTGTACAAACGAGCGGTTTGATTTCATTGGTCAATGATAATCACGTGGACAACAACCTTAAAAAATTTGGTTGATGTATACTTAGACTCGATTGTAAACAATCAACCCAAAACAAATTGAAAAGTTGAAAAAATAAATTCTGAAAGCCCTCCATAAAATCTAGATTCTTACATACCCATGTTTTCACTATGCATTATCATGATTATTGGGGAACATCTGGGACACATTGCGTAGATTTGTCAACGGAATGCCATTATGCAGGCAACATAGACAAAACAAAGCTGTGCATTTGCACAACCTGACATTGGTCTCTGCTATCACACACAGTTGAGTCTCGTTAACACTGATAATTCAAACTGCTGTTTAAGTCAAATTAATAAAGGAAAACATTGGTTTAGTTTTCAGTTTTGCTCCTTTTATCTTAAACTACTGTTATCTCAAACCAAAGATTCTGATCCCCTGGAATTTAAGATAATGGGAGTTAGTTGTATATATCTCCTACTACGATGGACTTAGAAATAATGGCGAACAGCGAATGTCCTCTTCCACCTATGCAGAAGGACAGACCTTTCTGGCTTATTAATATTTGCAGTCTACAGTTTCTATTCAAATTTTGATATATTATGTCTGGTAGCATATTCCGGATACAACATTATCTTGACAAATGGAACAACTATCAGTCCTGTCCAATGTATATATGCTTGTTGCGTGTCGAATGTCATTATAACAAAAGCAATTTGAATTTTTGAAATTGAATTATAGGACGAACTAAAATAACGTGTTTAATTTACCAAAATAAATTGTTTCTTAAGCGGTAAACCAAACATTATGGGACTATAGTTTTTGTTCTGTGATGTTTACTGCCTAAACGGCATTTTCGGCAGAAGAGTTTTCTATTTTCTAAAAAACGATAAGCCATAAGCGGAGAAAGAAGTATTTTGAAAAGCGAAACATGAAGGTTTCACTTTCAATAGAGCAACTTAATGAAAATTGTTGAAATGTATAAAACGACCATTTGACTTGCGACTTGCATTTTTCTGTGACGTTTCACTGATGCAAGCTGAGTAATCAGTTTGCATTTTTTACAATATTTGAATCTAGAGGGAATATAGGGTAGCAGTAAAATCAATTTACCTCCTCCCCATTCCCCTTCCGGTACTTTTACTGTTGACCATTCCAAGGTGGTGGTTCTGGTGTTGTTTATTTTCGTGTGGCCTTGTAGCCACTCGCTGAGGGATTTGTTCGTTTTTTCGTGTTTTATCTGTTCGTTGTCTTTTTGTTGGGCTTAGTGGATCCTGTCTAGCATTGTGAACTCCTTACTGGGGAAGCGAGAGCTAGTAGCTTTGCTTGTTTAGTTTGTGGCTTGTGCACTGTCTGCCATGGTTTGTTTGCTCTTCATCATTGTGCCATGTTCTGTGATTTCGGGTGTTCCTGAACATCTTTTAGACTATTTGTATGGAAATGCAACCCTCATCCTTAATCATGATACATTTACAGCTTCATGGACATCAAGTATATACAATTATTAGATTCGCCTAGGCGTTCCATAAACATCAGTGTATCAACACAGAAAAAACAAAAAGCAGTTTTTGTCTTCTAAATGGATCTCCATACAATACCAGCGACAAATACACTAGTTGATTCGTAGAACAAATTGAACCCTACATAGACAGACGTTGTAATGTGTCTGTGCTGCATTCATTTAAGAAATGAATTTTATTTTCTTCGAAGTTCATTGAGGTATGACCGCAGTGAATCGCGTGTAAAGTGAATGAACCCCGAAGGGGTTCATTCACTTTGCACGCGACCCACTTCGGTCATACCTCAATAAATTTCGGAAAAAAATCAAGTTCATTACTTATATTCACATTATTTTTCTAGCGTACTTGGAGAGAACTTCACATTACAGGCTGCATTAAGGGCAGGCGGATTATATTTGGATAGCTTAAGAGCAGCGACGATATCACAACAGTAGCAGCGTCCAATCAAATCTCCGAAATATTTTATTCTATGAATCAACCAGTACATTTCAGATTCTTTGTTGCCCATTAGTGTATTACAGGATAGAAATTCTAGGGAACACAGAATAGGACATCTCTCGTAAGATGACTGCATTAGTTAACCATAATCAATAAACTTTTTCACTTTGCTCGTTCCTAACCTTATTTTCCAGACTAAACGAATTAGTTCTTATAGACACACCGTATTTTTGCTTAAGATTTCAGACAGACTAATATCAGCAAACATTGAAGACCCAGGTCGGACGCCGCAGCGCGGCGTTTTATCAGGGTCTGCACTGTTTACCACTCATACGACAGTTTTTTGGAAACATTAGCATGTAGTGAAGTGATGAGTTGTTCAAATTTTACGGTAAGTAGCAAAGAAAGGTGTGCAAATACTTAGGGTAATTACACTAGTGGTAAGAAGTAAACAGATCTAGTTTCTTGGGTACGAAGTTGAAAACAGACTAACTCAGAGAAACAGAAAAATTGTTCCAAATGAGACCTGTAAAGGACCAGATTAGCGTGTGCTATAGAGCAGTTTCTCAACGTCTTCGGTACTTGTCTGCATGGTACTAGAACCTAAATATTTAACCTTTACCAGCAGAGGACAAATTGGTGATACTTTTTTTTATTTTTCACAGAAAAAAAGATTTGACATTTTATGCAAATTGTCTCCAGCTGAGACAATTTGCAAGAAATGTCAAATCTTGTTTTCTGCGAAAAAAAAAAAAAGTAAATATATAAAACTGTCCAGCTGAAATGTTTACCCACAGTGCTTAGCATTAATGTGTTGATATATTTGTGGTAAACCATGAGTACATTGATCTTCATTGGCAGAACTGGACATGTATTCATTGCAGTTGGCATCGTTTATCAGTTCCTGTGTAAGACCTCGCCAGATTCTTTACAAGAAATGAAGCATCATTGTATCATGTCATAATGTATATGACACTTGGGAACAATGAACTTCAGAGATTTACAGACCAATACATTGGTTAATGCAGATAGCTCTTCAGAAAATACAAGTTATAGAAATATAACCAAATATAATCTATCTATCTCTCTCTCTCTCTCTCTCAGATATCTTTTATAACGTCTTATTTTTTACGTCACCACTGAATTACAGAAATATATTAAACAGTCTGTCTGTCTGTCTCTGTCTATCTCTCTGTCTGTCTGTCTGTCTGTCTCTCTCTCTCTCTCTCTCTCAGATATCTTTTATAACGTCTTATTTTTTTTACGACATCACCACTGAATTACAGAAATATATTAAACTGTCGTCTGTCTCTCTCTCTCAGATATCTTTTATAACGTCTTATTTTTACGACGTCACCACTGAATTACAGAAATTTATTAAACTGTTTGTGTCCGTCTGTCTGTCCGATTTTCTCTCTCTCTCTCTCTCTCTCAGCTATATTTTAATATGAAAATAGGCTTAGCCTAAATGCGAGCACAGAACAGACCTATATCTGCACTCTTCAAAAGTCCTTCACAGCATCATTAAAGAATGAATATTAGTATATAAAAATACTATGTAAATCAATAATAAATAATAAAAATAATCAGCAAAATATGTCCGTGAAACTTATTCACACTCGTTTGATCACTTCGTGACACTTATTAGTGAGACCCATAATCAAGTCCTCCAACTTCCGGGAAGAAAAAACGGAAGAAAATTGGTCAGAGCGATTACTGCTGACAGTATATATCGTTGTATGTTACTTTTCCTTGATCATATTCTCTACCGTAGAGCTCACTTCGTTCGCGACGCTATGCTCGGTATAATTTCTCATTTTTGACGACTTTACCACTGAATTATAGAAATTAAACTGAAATCTTTTTGTCTCTGTCTCGCTGTCTCTCTATCAGCCATCTTTTATCATTTTACTTTTTGACGACGGCACCACTGACATCTACAAGAATGGTGGTTGAATGGCAATCAATGTAGACCTTGGTCAGAAATCGTCTTGAGTGGCGTCTAATTTGTGTGTACACCGTTTGCTCTGGCATGTCAGTCCGAATCTTTCGGGTAAATAAAGTACATTATGCTGTTGTAATTTTAATAGTTTACAAACTTTAATCCATTAACAAGTCAGTGCAAATGTCTAAACCGGCTGACGACAGATTATTTTCATTCTGATGTGCAAAGGAATATGGTTTAAGTTTTCATTCAAATGGTCTTCAGCTTAATTAAACACCAAGCTTATTATTTGTACAAAATAAGAAAAATAAATAAATGAATAAATAAACTGCCGCCTGCATCTACTCAAATTAGTTAATAATACTCTGTAGTTTTCATTCCATGTGTGAATTGAATATCCAATTTCTAAACTAAGTATTTTCATTTTATGTCACTATGCGTCTAGTACAGCATTTTTATACCCGCCACACGATAGTGGCCGGGTATTATGGTATCACATTGGCTGTCCATGTGTCCGCCCGTCTGTCCGTCCGTCTATTATACGTCCGTCTGTCCGTCCGTCCGTATCTTCGTTTCCGGACGATAATGTGGGTAACTGTCAATGGATTTTCACTAAACTCGGTGTGTTTATTGATATTGTGGAGATCTGATTTAGGATTGTTAATGGGCAAATTTCATCAATTTTTGACTATGTTATCTGCCCGTGATAGATCCATATTTTCATTTCCGGATGATAACTTGAATATATATCAATAATTTTTCACCAAACTTCGTGTGTGCATTGATATCCTGGAGATCTGCTTTGGGATTGCTGATAGGCAAATTTCGTCAATTTTTGACAGAGCTATCTGCCCGGTACACGTCCGTATTTTCATTTCTGGACGATGACTTTGCTAATATCAATAGATTTTCACCAAACTTTGCATTGATACTGTAGACATCTGCTTTTGGATTACTATTGGTAGAATTTCGTCTATTTTTGACAGCGTCATCTGCCCGCAACACATCCGTATTTTACTTTCAGGACAATTACTTGAGAAAATCTCAATGGATTTACACCAAATTTGATGTGTGCTTTGATATTGTGGAGATCTGCTTTGGGATAGCTCAGCAGCAAATTTTGTCAATTTTGACAAAGTTATCTGCCCACGACACGAAAATGGCAGGGTATTATCGTTTTACGTTTTATTCCGATCATAATGTACAGTTCTGATTATTTTTATTTCCAGTTATAATGCACATTTTCGATATTCCGATCACTATATAGACTTACAGATTTATTAAACATTGACAATATTTACTTTGACTAAATGGTGGACCGCATATACCCTACAGAACTCCAATTAAATGGAGCCCATTCTTCCGATACCGAGGCACCTTTATTGGATTTGAATCTCTGTATATCTAATGGTACAGTTTCCACCAAACTTTATGGTATTAAACGGGACGATTTTGATTTTGATATAGTCAATTTCCCTTTTCTTGATGGCGATGTCCCCTGGCGTACCTCATATGGGGTATACATATCTCAACTTATTAGATTCGCCAGAGCTTCTTCAAATCTTAGTGACTTTAACTGCCGTAATAAAGCCCTTACTGCCAAACTTCTTTGGCAGGGCTAACGTTATTTTAAACTTCGTGAGGCGTTTTCGAAATTTTATCGCATACACAGTGCCTTGGTAGAAAAATATAGCGTCAGTCTGAAAACACTTCTGCAACAAGGTATAGCGGAACCAGAATTTTACGTTGACTTAGTGTACAGATTTAGAAAAAATGTGGGAAAATCTAACTTTTCGGAGCAATTCAGAAAACTAATTAATCGTTATAAAAGAATTGGCTATAGCCTGGACATTATGCGACAGACTTCATGCCTAGTTGTCAACCCAATCATTGTTGATGGCTATGCTTCACTCTTTAATTGTACGACGGCGGTTCGGGCCTCAGACTCAATGACGGCCTCTTCGTAAGATTTTAACCAGTGGGTTGGGGCTTGACGATATGTGTCTTTGGCATGGCCCGCCGTGGTTCAACTATTGGTTTACGTTTACTCTGGCACACGGTAGACTTAGCATGAGTACTCTTTGTTAATCATTGTGATTAATTTGATTTTTATGTTTTCGCTTTGATGTATTGACTGGGGGCTTTTATGCGAACCGAATTTTTATGGATTTCTGTATTAAGAGTAACATCGGGACGCAGGGTGAAGTTGGCTGGCTGTAAAAGTGCTTTAACCCCCTCCCCCCCCCCCACCCACCCCCCACCCACCCAGTGGTTTATTCTACTGACCGTTCTAAGGCGGTGGTCCCGGTGTTAGTCTTACTCTTTTTTGCTTCGTAGTTTATTCTACGGGGCTATTTGTTTTATGTGTTACCGTGTGTTATTTTGTTCTTATGTTTTTCAGTCCTTTTAGCATTGCGATTACCTCGCTTGGGGGAAGAGAGAGCTTATCTTAGTGCTTTTCGTACGTTTGATCGATTTGCGCTTATTTCGTTTTGTCTGTTTCCTCATCCTCTTGGTGTCTGGGAAGGGCTTCGGTTTGTGATTGTGGTACTCCCTGGACTTTTCTCTTTCCTTTTTTTTTACAATTATCATATATATTTCTGATGAGTACGTAAGTTTACGATTTTCCGAAACATTTTTATATTTCCGATTATTATGTACATTTCCGATTTTTATGCATATTTACGATTTTTGATGATTATGTACATTTCCGATTATTATGTACATTTTCGATTATTATGTTCATTTATGTTTATTATATATATTCACAATTTCTGATTATTATGGACAATTCCGGTTATCATATACATTTACGATTTTTTACTACTATTATGTACATTACCGATTATTACATGTATGGACATTGTGCAATTACGATCTTCCATTTATTATTTACATTAACGACCGAACAGAACAAACATTATTTTACGTTTTTTTTCTTAACGAAAACTCAAAAGATAAAACTCAAAAGTCAAAACAAGGAAGTCACAAGTTCCTTACACAGAACTCAAAACATCCTTAGACTAAACATAATGTTGCATATAGGCTGTCGGGAAGGCAGTTTTGAGTTCTGTGTTTGCATCTTGCGACTTCCGTTGTTTGAGTTTTACGTTTTGAGTTTTCGCTTTTGTGTTCTAACATGTGCGTTTTGCCTTTTAAACGGTGGGATAAAGGAAATAAAAGAAAAGGAGGTGAAACAGGAAAAAGCGTTAACTTTGTTATTTCTCAGCTTTTTGTATGCTGCAGTAAAAGAAATAAAAAAGACAAGACAGGTTTATTGCAAATGCAATAGGCCAAATGGCCCTTAGCACATACAATTATACAGTAAACGTAATGGTGGCGGATATGGTACGGACCTTGCAGTACAGGAAATGGAAAACCCATACAATCATATTATAAGCATATGTATGCTCAATGGTACTTTAAATCAGTGACTATCAGTGACTATTAAACCCTAAATGAGCAAATTCTTTCCGTTAAGTATACACACATGGATAGGTCTCCACGATCCTGTCTTGCCGAAACGAAGCACAAGACCAGGATCGAGGATATAGAAGATCATACACACATATATACCCATAGCTCCTGATAAGTTGGTTTTCTCAAATCCAAAAGTATTGATACCTCTCCTATTCCTATCCCTCCACGAAATCACACGCCGTAGGCACCCATCTGCAGCGCCTCGGCGAAGCGCTTCTAGTGAGCACCCTAACATACGCACTTCCGGAGAAACAAGAAAACTGTTTACCCGATACTCACTCTTACCAAGACCTCTGTATAGTTATATACAAATATTAACGGTAATTAATATTACTCATGCGTTTACTTCTGAAATATACATCTGTTTGTTTCTTTCCTCGAATGCTTTATATATAATAACGCCTAAATTTCGGATCTCTCTTTTCTATTTGTAGTAAGTAATTCTATTAGTTTAAACATATTCGGTCGTATAATGTAATATTTATCTATGTATAATTTTCTGAGATCAGTATAAATTGGACATTTAAAAATGAAATGATATTCGCTTCTAGTTTGTTACATATGCGACATTTTCTATTCAATCATAATTTATTCGTACTGGTCTAGCCCGTCTCCCTGCCTCTGCTTCTAACTTGGTGTGATGAAACCCTTATTCTTATAAATGCAGTTCTATACTTCTAAACATTTACAATATCTAAATAAGTCTGAAAGCCTAAGCTCGAAAACATCTTATAAAAAGAACTGCTCTTGATGAATCATTTATTTCTAAGTTCCTGTTCTGGACAAAATTATCTTTCAGCCGCTGTTTAAACATACCTAGAAATATTTTAACGTTCCCAACATTTTGTTGCATTCAAGCTTCTGCAAAACCTATCCTAAAAAGTAAATGTTTCACCAATTGTGCCCAGTTAATTTTTCTGTTATTCTCTTCGATGTCTTGAATCAATATATTATAAATCGATTTAATGCATTTGTTCCGCTCTGCATTCACTATCTTTAACCAGTACTTAATGACAATAAAAGATCTTTGATAATCTTAACACGCCAATTCTCCATAAACATTTTTGTGAGTGTGGATTTCTTTACTCCTTATAGTCGCTTACAGAATTGCAAATGCGTTCGTTCTATCTGACTGGCTTTTGAAAATCCCAATACCTCTGTCCATAGTTCAGAATTGGATCTACCAGTTTATCAAACAGTTCAAAAGTATGCCTTGGTGTTAAAATTTATAAGATTACAAAGATATCTGTTAAACTTAAATATTGCTTATTGGGCCTGCCCCGAGTAAAGTTTTTGGGCACCAGAAACACCGTGTAGCATCGACTCCGGAACTTGTTACTTAAAAATATCAGAGGAACGTGATCCAGGGTAATGTCAACGGTAGAAAATTGCTTAATTTGGCGTTATTACGTAGCGTCAGAAATAAAAACTAATTTCCATATTTACTCAACTTATTTTTCTCTGAAATTATTGTACAGAAATTTTGGAAAAAGCGTTGTAAACTGCCATTTTAATACAGAAATAAGTCAGCTGGTACGTGGCTGGTACCGCAAAAATATATGGCAACTTCACAACCTGTGAATTTATGATAGGAACGCCTGTGACAATCTTTAATTCAATGGTATGAATAAATTATCCATTTATTGCTGCTGATGCTGTATCAGTAGTTTTTTACCAGACAATAACAAGACTGAATAAAACAAGTTAAAATGATCGAAGGTTAGAGTACAGCAACTTGTGACTCTACGTAAAATACTGGACGGCATCTTGCTAGGAATTGTGCGGCGCTTTGCTGTGAACAATTATACATACGGTGCTATGACGGAGATGTTCAGTGCATTATTCACTCTACATATTTTACCTCGGGTGTGATGGTTAGAGGGTACCGCTAGGTAAAGCTCCGATCCTGCACCAACATGCGTTTTTTTGTGTTTTTTTTTTTTTTTTTGTGTGTGTGTGTGTGTTTTTTTGTTTTGTTGCGTTTTTTTTTTTTTTTTTTTTTTTCATTTGAACGAAAAATAATGAATATTCGCTATCTGACGTAATCAGGTTTCCAAACAACAAATGCTGTCATTGACTGATCGACAAATTATTTGTAGAACGACATATTGTTTGTCGATTGGTCAGTTTACTAGACTAGGGCCCAGTTGTTCAAAGCATTGTTAGCTTAACGAGCTTGTTAAGCTCTCGAACCTGTTCTCGACATGTTTCTGGAATTACATTGAAACAGTATTCACAGATATGAAGCGTCAAATTTCTTAAATCTGAATTCTTTATTACAATGTTCTGTCACAAGATGATTCACTATCTCTTTGAAATCCACCGTTGTTTTCGGGCAATAACCGCACGTTAAGGGCACTGAAACCTGACCATGAGTACTCGTCTTTGTTTATCATAGTAATTAATTTATTTTTATGTTTTCGCTTTGATGGAAGCCTTTATGCGAGCCAAATTTTTATGTATTTCTGTATTAAGAGTAGCATCGGGACCCAGGGTGAAGTTGGCTAGCTGTAAAAGTGCTTCAAACCCCACGGTGGTTTACTCTACTGACTGTTCTAAGGCGGTGGTCCCGGTGTTAGTCTTACTCTTTGTTGCTTTGTGGTTTATTCTACGAGGCGATTTGTTTTATGTCTTACTTTGTGTTATTTGTTCTTGTGTTTTTCATGCATTTTAGCATTGCGATAACCTCGCTTGGGGAAGAGAGAGCTAATCTTAGTGGTTTTCGTACGTTTGTTTGATTTGCGCTTGTTTGGTTTTGTCTGTTTTCTTTTCCTCTTGTTGTCTGGGAAGGGCTGCGGTTTGTGATTGTGGCACTCCCAGGACTTTTCTCTTACCTTTTTCTGCAACAGAAACATGTATTCACGGTTGGAAAACAAAGCGGTAAACACATTTTGTAAACACGCCTATGCAAAATCTTAACAATAAAAAATGACACTTGTTGGACTATTTTTGCCGATGTTTTCCTTACTTTTAGTCCAAGCAAGATTGTGGCTAGCCGTAAGAACTGCCTCGACTAGTAGCCACATTTTTTTTGCAGTAATAAGTAATAGCCCTATTAAGTAAATGTATTCTATAGAAAGTGTGATTTACTGGGGTATTCATCGCATAGGTCTGTTCTATGAGATTCCATAGTAGCTGTCAACTGTACTGACGTCATACAGTCGGAAGACGTGTCGAGTGTATTCTAACATCTTTTACAACTGTCAGTGTTGGTATATACACAGGTTTGTTGGACATAATTTGTCTTTTGTCTTTACTTTCATTATCGGTCTGCTTTTCATAATTAATTAGAACACCAGGGACAGACGGGTTGGTCTAAACAGCAAAAGGATCATTCCTTTCGCGAAAGGAAGTTTTTTTCTACGAAATGAAATTTTTCTATTGAGCTCAAATTGCTTTATTTCATTTTAAAGATGGTTGCAACTAGGATGAAAGTTATTTTATGTTTTCAAGCTGTCCTTTATATTAAAAGTCGTCCTTTATGAAAGGAATTTCCTTTCGCGAAAGGAAAAACATTTTTCTATGAAAGGAAGTTTTTTTATTTTATTTATTTTTTTTTATTTTCAATTAAATAATGTTTTTTCTTATATTTCTTATATTTTTAATAATTTCTGTAATGCTAGGGGTTGATGTATAAATACGGTATTATTTTATGTTAATCACAAGAAATCTTCACCTTCTTCTAAAAAGAGATGAACACTTTTTATACAAGATACAAGTTTTTGTTGGCTTTGTCGTTGTACAAGATACAAGTTTTTGTTGGCTTTGTCGTTGCTAAACTATATTAAAATGAAAAAAAGAATGTGCAAGATGAAAAATATAACATACACGCACCTCTGTGTGTTTTGTTTAAATTCAAATTGCATACGCCGATTTCAGGGAAAACAAAACACTATCCATAACATAAAATACGATTTCAAACAACTAAAAGAATAGAAAATAAACAAACAAATTAAAGCCGCAATTATAATTTAAAATAACTGAAAATAGGACTATTCGTTTTGTTTGAATAATCTTAATTTCGCAAAAGAAATGGACCTCTTTCGAATTCATAAATTTTGTCAATGAAAGTCATTCCCCTTACTATAAACGACAATTTAAAAACATAAAATAACTTCCATCCTGGTTGTAACCATCACAAAATCGAAGTAGAAACTATTTGAGCTCAATAGAAAAACTTCATTTCATAGAAAAAAAAAACTTCCTTTCGCGAAAGGAAGTTTCGCTGTCTAGAACAACCGGGGACAGATTTTGTTTCTACAATATGCCCTAAGCATTCACAGTAATCAAACAACGCGAAAGATAAAGAATTCAACCTCCATCTGTAGCATGCAAGAATCGATTGATTTCCGAATACTACTGGCACTAGATACGACATCCGACTGTGTGATGAAACCAAACATGATTACTACCATGGTGTTGTTTTTTTTTCCAACCATGTCAAAATTGTAATCAGTGGCTTCAAAAGTGGCAATTTTATGATGCAGTAAATTCAGCGTTTTTTTGCAAGTTGCCGTACATAAAAATATAAGTCGCCGTACTCTTCTCGATTTGTTTGTTTGGAGAAAACTGCAGTAAAAAGCGGATATTTCAGTTATGACTTATACACAACTATTTTCTAACCAACTGAATGTTCCAGCATGGAAAAAGAAGGTCAGGAGTCTTGAATCAAAGCAAAACACGAGTACTTTTCACGATATCGAATATATATTTTTGGTACCAGCTGTCAAGATTTCAAGTTGTATAGGGATTTTCAGTGGGTTGTTATCAGACTCGTGGAAGCAGGCAACAACTAGATATCTTTCCGACACATATTAATTTTGTTTTGAAGTCAAACCCCTCGAAAAGCCCGTAAAAACTTTTTACTTATCCTGCTATGTGCCATGCCTGCGGTCAATATTGGTTTCGCTGGTACTTTTGAGTAACAAGTTCCGGAGTCGGTGCTACATGGTGAGAAAAGGAACCACCAGGTGTAAAAACTATTCCTAAATATGAAACAGATGTTTCTAACTCTTCATCACCATAATGAAATTTCAATAGCCTTGGTAAAATACCACCCTTTCTAAAAAACATTATTTTTGCTTTTATACGCCAGTTTGAGAAACGGGACGTATTATGTTATGCCCGTTCGTCCGTCTGAAAACTTTTCGTTTCCGGATAACTCCTCCTACTGTTTACATCCGATCAAGCTGAAACTATATATCGTTAAACCATAATGTGGAGCAGCGCATATTGTTTCGAGGTTACAGTCCACCAAATATTAAGAGAGTGATGCCCTTTTTTTTTTTTTTTTTTTTTTTTGTAAACATTTCGTTTCCGGCTACCTCCTCCTACAGTTTACATCCAATCAAGCGTAAACTTGATATATAGTTAGATCATGATGTGGAGCAGCGCATAACGTCTCGAGCTTGCAGTCCACCAAATATTATTATGTCCCTTTGAATTTGTTTTGTAAACATTTCTTTTCCGGCTAAATCCTCTTATAGATTATATTTCACCAAGCTGAAACTTGATTTATAGTTAGAGCATGATGTGGAGCAGCGCAAATTGTTTCGAGGTTGTAGTCCACCAAACGTTAACAGAGTTATGCCCCTTTGAAAATTTCTGTATACTTTTCGTTTCCGTCTAACTCCTCTTACAGTTTACATTCAGATCGACCTGAAACTTGATTTATAGTTAGCCCATGATGTTGAGCAGCGCATATTGTTTCACGGTCACAGTCCGCCAAATATGAAGAATTATGCCCCTTTGAAAATTTCTGTAAACATTTTGTTTCCGGCTAACTGCTCCTGTAAATTACATTGTATTAAGCTGAAACGTTGTAAATAGTTGGACCATGATATCGAGCAATGCATACTATTTCGAGGTAATAGTCTACCAGATAGAAGCAGCGTTATTTCCCTTTGAATTTTTTTTTTTTTTTTTTTTTTTTTTTTTTTTTTTTTTTTTTTTGTAAGTGTTATGTTTCTGGCTAACTCCTGAAGTTTACATTCAATTGATTTATAGTTAGACCATGATGTGGAGCAGCACATTTTGTTTTGAGGTTACAGTCCACGAAATATTAGCAGTAATGCCCCTTTGAAAATTTGTTAAGCTAACTCCTCCAATAGATTACATTACATCAAGCTGAAACTTTGTAAAAAGTTACACCATGATTTGGAGCAGCGCATGTAATTTCGAGGTTATAGTCCCCCAATATTCCTTCTTCAGTTTATATCCCATCAGGCTGAAAGGTGATTTATTTATAATTAGATCATGATGTGAAGCAGCGCATTTTGTTTTGAGTTTACAGTCCACCAAATATCAATAGAGTTATGTCTGTCTGTCCATCCGTATAAACTTATCTTTTCAGGCTAATCCTTCCTACTCTATGTCAGTGTAGGTGCTACACCTGATTACTTGCTCCATGTTTAAAAACATCTTTTAGTAACTTATCTAGCCCCCAGTTTTATTTGTGTTACTGTCCTTTATTGCTTTTGTTATCTCCTGAATGCTTATTTCACTATCTAGTTCGCTAAATTTTACTTGAAATGTTGAGTTTACAAATCTTTCATTACAATAAACTATATCTTCATCTTCCTGTTCGGATTATTCATAGATTTGAATTAATCGCACGCGCACGCGCCTGTGTGTGTGTACGTTAATTCGACATAGTTAATAGATAAATAAAAATGGGTTAATACTAATGGCGTGCACGAATCTTGAACGTGTTAAACTGTAGACACGGTTCCGTTTTGTATAATTATTTTTCTTAGGCTTTGTAAATTCGACATAGTAAATAGACAAAAAACTGCCAAGGAAAATTAATTTAATGTTATCCCGGTATATTTCAGTGTATCAGTACAATGGAAACAAATTAGAGATCAAATCAGTAAAGTTCGTGTTTCCCCACACTGCGTGATAGCCTCTTGTGCTCTCTGAGAAGCAGTTTTATTGAGTTGACACATTCAGTAATTGGTTTCTTTTACATTAGCATCTCTTTTGTTCCCTATTCTAGTGCATCCATCTCAGGAAGTGACAACAATAACCGTGTCTCTCCGCAAACACAATGTGAGGTCAATGCGCTATGAGGAAAGCAGCTTTTTTCCCTTGATTTCCTTGTTGAACTCATACGAGAGAATAGACCTTAAGATGAATGAATACTCTTTCAAGGGAGGGAACATTTCTAAAATTGTATTTGCTACCCTTCTAAAAAGGGGTCTAAAAGAAAAGACTTTGGTCCTACGGGGAGCAAATTCTTTCCGTTTAGAGTAGATCCCTTTTTAAAAGGGGCTTGTTGCGTAAGAACGGAAACAGTAGGTCAAACAAACTTGTTCTTTTCTTAACTCTTGCCATAAATTCAGATGTCACGCCCACTTCTAATTTTCAGCAAATCAGATTACTTAATTCAGGTTGTTCGTATAAATTCACATACTCAATAATGCCAAACAGTTTAAAGTCAGATTGTTTTTTTCAGAAGCCAGCTGAACTAGGGCTACACTGTTTGAAAGGCAGAGCATATCAGGATTGAGCAGGCCCCGGGTTAAGAAATGGCAGAAAATTTACTAGGTGTATCCATTCTTCATAAGTCCATGTGAATACAGACAATACTCTAACTATTCTTATCAGAGCCTTTATGATCTTTGCAAATATAGCAAATTATTTCTAAGGACGAGTATTTGGTATTAATCCTTGGTAGATTGTCTCCAGTGCTCCGTAATAACACATGTAGTACTCATTAGAAGCGCACCATGAGTACCAACAACATATATCGTATAGAGAACTGACGGATAAGAAACTTATCTCAAAATTCATACACAAATACACCTTCTTAACAATTCCTATAGCATGTGTGTCTTAACATACCTATATAAGTTTCATCCCCTTAAACCCCACTTTTATAGAATAAAACTGGGGTTTACAGGTGTATACATTATTTTTCTTATTTCTGCTCAAAAACATAGATTGTGGGTACCCGTTAGAACCGCCTCGTCGTGTTTCTAACGAGGACCCACAATATATGTTTTGAGCCGAAAGACAAGGCGGTTCTAACGAGTACCCACAATCTATGTTTGAGCTGAAATATGAAAAGTATCAGAATTTTTATCTGAAATTTTTTTTTATGGTAAAATTTTCAGTTTATTTGAATAGGCATGTTTTCGTCAACATCACAAAAATAAGCCTATATAATTCTGACCCCCTTAAACCCCACTTTTATATAGTAAAACTGGGGTTTACAGGGGTATACATTATTTTTCTTATTTCTGCTCAAAACATAGATTGTGGGTACTCGTTAGAACCGCCTCGGCGAGGCGGGCTCTAACGAGTACCCGCAATCTATGTTTTGAGCAGAAATATGAAAAATATCAGAATTTTTTATCTGAAAATTTTCCTTTTTTGGTTGTAAAATTTTCAATATATTGGAATAGGCGTGTTTTCGTTATGAAGCTTTAAGCTTTCAGTACTGAAATTCCGGGAGCAATCAATAATCTATCCAGTGTCCAAATTCGTATAATATACTTAATGCGTTAAGTGATATACAGCGTGAAAAAAAAATGCGTGTACTGTTTCTAAAATATGTACTTGGAGTCCACAGAAAAGCCTCCACTGGCCAAGTTTGCACATACTATATATAGTTCGACTATAGTTGCTGCTGTTACTTTTATAAGATCTTACTCCCTTGTAAAAGAAACAACCAATCAATGCCAACGAAACAAAAGTACCAGTTCCAGTGTTTCACTGATTTCAGGGAAAACTGGGAACAAGTTCGCCCTAGTCTGACTAGAATGATGAATTTATAGTATGTGAAATAGGCCAGTACTGCTTTATTAGAAAATCTCACGTTTTATATGTGTACTGCGTACACAATGTAAATCTGTTAAATATTGTTAAAATATTTTTTTTGGTCAATCTAAATACAGAGGGTTGATTGCATTATTGCAGTGCTGTGGAAATATCATGCCCGACGTCCAACTTTTCCCTTTCCCTTAGGACAAGTAAGAAATTTCAATTTACTTGTGCTTGGACAAGCACTTTATAGCTCTAGCTAAGAAGAGTATCCAGATTATGATATTATATTTCACCGATGCGCTTCTAATGTGTACTAACAACATATGTTTTCGAGAAATAAGAAAAATGCTACTTTTCGGGCAAGTAAACCTTGGTTGGAAAAGTAAAATTTGACGATTTTACCTGTCCGTGTACAAGTAATAAAATTTGATAATTCCACAAACCTGGATTATTGCTATTATTACTGTTGTCCTAATATAAGGAAATTTACGCATATACTCATTGTTTAAAAGATTATGTAGTGAATCATATCTTACTATAATAAAGGACAGAAACATGAGGACATCTTATATGCATTGTACATATGAGAAGCTGTTCTCATTAAATGCAAGTAGAGATAGGACGCTGAAGGGATATGTAACTTAGGCTTCTCAGGTCTCCTCGATGGAGAAATTTACTTTTTATTCGTAAGACAACAATTTTTACATACAGTATGTTCCTCGATTCAGTTTCATATAAGACCATTTTAATGCATGTATAAGTTTTGTGTATACATATATAATTGTGCAATGTAGTTATCTTTGCTGGACGTAAATATATATCATTTGTTCAGGCAGATAACGTTTAATATTGTGACGTTCGTGTCACTTTGTTTGGAGCAAGTGTGAATTGCATGTATATCCGTTTCAGACTGGGCAATTGCGTAATCCTGTCTTCGTATGCACACATAAACATATCTACAAGTTTTGAAATATTCCCCGACAAACTGCGAATGCTCTGACGAGAATGTTCTTTTGCACAGTCTGGGGTAAATCCGTGCTTTTTGCGTATATGCAAATACAGATTTTGTCAAGACACTGCTCATATGCTCTAAGAGATCCACAAGTAGTTTTATATTCACAACAGCAAGCATTTGTCTGGACATAATTGCTTAGATCAGACATTCCTTTTTAGCCTGATAAATCAGCTGAAAATTGACGAGCATTTCTTCATTGATTTCCTTATATTAAGTCAGAATTGCTTAATTTAGCAAAGGAGATGATCGCTGACATTGTCAATCAGACGTGCCTCGCCGGTCACAATAGCCAGAACAGTTTTCATTGACAATTTATTGCTACTATTACAACCATTGTTATTATTAATATAACAGGAAACATCATCAAAAAAAGAAGATAAGCGACGAAGAATAGTAGATATTTTTTTGTAATTTGGTAGGTGCTGGGGCAGATCATTAGGGATAAGAACTAATGGATAACTTAGATGAGGTAACACGAACTACCCGAGCAATGGTGCGTCTAAACATCCAGTGCACACAAACATACCCTTGACAAACTACAAAGCTACTGCATTCCGATAAAGATAAATTGCAGGAAGTGTACTTTGGTTTACCTCTTTGAAACATTACATGCCACTTAATTATTAATAACGCAAAATGATGACTTTCTAAGTTTTTAAAGGAAGAAAAAAGCTAACCTTTTTTCCTTTTAAACAGCTACCCTTGTTTATATTTTCTTATGAAAGCAGTATTTACGATAGCACACCAGTACAATCGAAAATATGGGAAAAAGTGAATTTACCAAACAGTTTGTTCTGTCTTCTGAAGTGCTGTTTCATATTTTAATAACATTTACAGCGACAAGTTAAAAATCAAAGGGCTGAATAGCCCTGTAATGACAGATTCTGTGAGAAACATATACATTCCAGAAAATCATTTTGCCTTCCATTTAAGCTTATGTGAAGCTTCTCCTTTAAAAAAGAAGAAAACAAAACCAGCTACAGCGAAAAACAAAGGCGCTGATCAGTCTGCGCGCACGCGCAGGCTGATCTGCGGCTTTGTTGTTCGCACATGTATTAAAGCGAGTTTTCTTAGCGGTTCATATGAAGACTTGAATCATGGATCAAGTACAAGTCGCACTACTTTTTGTTGATATCTCAATGGCATACCAATATACACATTTGGTCTACGTTTTTGCGCGGATAAATACAAACTTCAATAGAACTCAAAGCCACTTTCTCTAAAACCACGCATGGTAACGAAGAATGACAGATAAAATCTGTCATTAATCAGATATCGAACATCCCAAATCACTGAGCTTAATTAAGAGAGTCGCTTTTAATAATATGAAAAACAACGTTTGACGCAAAATATAAATAGCCCATGAAATATACTGTTTTCCATACAGATATTTACATTCATGAGTATGCGAATGATTCGTCGAATAATACATTTAATGCTTATCATGCTGAGTAATCATGCTGGATAAACAGTCAGCAGACGACACTTGGAAATATGTTTTCTTATTTTTCCTAGAAAATAGACTTTGATATTCCTTAAAAATTTTCTGCTTAAATATTTTTTTCTTATTTTCCCCAGAAAAAAAATACTTTGATAATCCATGCAAATTGTCTAAGGAGACAATTTGCATGGAATATCAGAAAAGGTAAGAGAAAAGTCCAGGGAGTGCCACAATCACAAACCGCAGCCCTTCCCAGACCCCAAGAGGAAGAGGAAACCGACAAATCTAAACACGCACAAACCGAACAAACGTACAAAAAGCACTAAGATTAGCTCTCTCTTCCCCAAGCGAGGTAATCGCAATACTAAAAGGACTAAAAAGCACAAGAACAAAATGACACACGGAAAGACATACAACAAATCGCCTCGTAGAATAAACCACAAAGCAACAAAAAGTAAGACTAACACCGCGACCACCGCCTTAGAACGGTCGGTAGAGCAAACCACCGGGGGGTTTAAAGCACTTTTACAGCTAGCTAACTTCACCCTGGGTCCCGATGCTACTCTTAATACAGAAATACATAAAAATTCGGTTCGCATAAAGGCTCCCAACTCAGTCAATGCATCAAAGCGAAAATATAAAAATCAAATTAATCACTATAATAAACAAAGACGAGTACTCATGGCTAATTTTTCTGTATGCCAGAGTAAATGAAAACCAAGCTAAACCACGGCGGGCCAAGCCAAAGACATATCGTCAAGCCCCAGCCCACTGGTTAAAGTTTTACGAAGAGGCCGTCATTGAGTCTGTCTGAGGGCCGAACCGCCGCCGTGCAATTAAAGACTGAAGCATAGCCATCAACAATGATTGGGTTGACAACTAGGCATGAAGTCTGCAACATAATATCCAGGCTATAGCTATTTTATAACGGTTAATAAGTTTTCTGAATTGCTCCGAAAAGTTAGATTTACCTACAAATTTTCTAAATCTGTACACTAAGTCACCGTAAAATTCGGGTTCCGATATACCTTGTTGCAGAAGTGTTTTCAGACTGACCCTATATTTTTCTAACAAGGCACTGTGTCTGCGATAAAATTTCGAAAACGCCTTACGAATTTTAAAATAACGATAGCCTTGCCTAAGAAGTTTGGCAGTAAGGGCTTTATTACGGTAGTTAAAGTCATTAAGATTTGAAGAAGCTCTGGCGAATCTTATAAGTTGAGATATGTATACCCCATATGAGGTACGCCGGGGGACATCGCCATCCAGAAAAGGGAAATTGACTATATCAAAATCAAAATCGTCCCGTTTATCATAATTTTTGGTGGAAACAGTACCATTAGATATACATAGATTCAAATCCAAAAAAGGTGCCTCGGTATTGGAAGAATTTGCTCTACTTAATTGGAGTTCTGTAGGGTATATCCGGTCCACCATTTGGTCAGAGTAAATATTGTCAATATTTAATAAATCGTTAAGGTATCTTGAAGTTGAATTGAAAGCCTCAATAATGTCAGCCTGATTTTCATGTGAGAGAGACTTCATGAAATCTCTCTCATAACAAAAAAGAAACCAATCTGCAAGAAGAGGAGCACAATTAGTTCCCATCGGAATACCAGTAGTTTGTCTATAAAGTTTAGTTCCAAATCTAATAAAAATATTATCCAAAAGATAAACAAGGGCATCACAGACTTTTTGACACAACCATAAATTGTGATTATATATAGAATCTAGGCCTGAAGCAATATAGTTGTTGAAATGTGATTTAGAATCTGTGCTTGTTTTTGTGCCCATATAAATAAATTAGTGATTGATATGGAATAATTTGATTATCATAAGATGTAGCAGTAGTCTAACATTAATGGTGTGAAATATCTCTGCAAATAGTTGCTTAATTAAGAAGATATCTTTGAAAAAAGAGACTCAGCTTCAGTGAACAAAGGATTTCTTTTTCATACCTGTGTCACCTGTTGAACAAAGGAAATATTGCTCTAGATTACTTGTACTTCCTTTTGAGAGCTCCCCTGTGTACCTGGAGAATTACTGAACAATGGCCAGCAACAAGTCTGAGGTGGTAACAACAGGGTCACCTGGCAGTACAGTTAACCTTGCTTCAAGCAAATCCACAGGAACAATTAGGCCAACAGAACAAAAGGAAAAAAGATCGCACACTGAAGTGGCTGATAGCAGTATAGGTGATGAATTCGCATCTATTCAAAAACAGTTAGATCAAATGAGTTCAGAAATACAACAAACCAGGGAGGATTTCAAAAGTCTTATGAAAAAAGAGGAAATGAAAACATTCATTAAGAACACAATACAGAATATGACTGTAACAATACAAGCTAAAGTGGAAGAAGCACTTTGGAAAAGAATGAATAACAAAATAGATAATTTGCTTGAGGAAACGTTAGAGGAAAAGCTTGAGGATAAGCTAGAGGAAAAAGTGAATCTAAAATTGGCTGAAGTGAATGATAGAATGGATACTTTGACATGTGAAAATATAAAACTGCGTGAAGAAGTAGATAACCTCAAGAAAAGACTCGGTCATACTGATACAGTTGCTAAGACTGCTGCTCAAAAGGCCAATAAAAATGAACAGTACTCGAGGAAAAATAATGTCAAGATTATGGGTGTAATAGAGGAGCCTGATGAGACTGAAGATACCTTAACCAGAAAAGTGCAGCATATCCTGGAGACAAAAGCTGATGTTGTACTTGCTGACAGCAAAATAATAGCATTACATCGTATACCTGGAAAGAGTGGGATGCCAAAGCCAGTCTTGATAAAACTCAGGAATAATAATGAGAAAACAAAGATCATGAAAAAACGTCGTGATATGAAACATGCTGGCTATAGTCTGGTTGACGATGTAACTAAGCAAAATACCAAACTAATAAACAGACTGACTCTACACAAAGACATAGAATCAGCATGGTATTTCAATGGGAATGTCTTTGGGAAGGCCAAAGCTGGCAAACGCTTTAAATTCGAGATATACTCAGATATCAATGAAGTCCTAACAGGGAAAAAGAAAGACGAGACGGGAGAAGGTTCAGCAGATGCCGAGCCAATAGCTACATACTATAACTGAAGGATGTGGTACTTGTCGCTTCACTGACTATATAGACTTGTGAAATAGTGATTATTATATACATCAGCAGTGAAAAAAACACATTCTTCGTTGCAAGCCAAATATTGGGTATTCTCCCGAATAAACGTTCGGTTAATTAAATCAATAAGTTTATCTTTTATAAGATGATGAGGTAACGTAGTATACAGTGTAAAAAAATCATATGTAGACAATTTAGATGCCTGAAATTTTTTAGATTTAAATTATTGAGAACATCATTAGAATTTTTAATTGACCAAAAATAGTTAATTCCGTCCCTTTCGTAAACAGTATCATAGTATCTAATCCAATGTTTTTTAACAGCAGTAAGGCATGAAGTTAGCAGTTTGGACAAAACAGTAGTCGTACAAGAACTAGAATTAGCAATGAAACGTGACTTATAAGGTCGTTTATGAAGTTTCGGTAACCAATATAACGTAGGAAGTCTGTCTTGCTTTTCTTTAATACTTACTGCAAACTTAGCAGTAATATCGATAGAATGGGTATTGACAATAGATCTCGTCAGTAGAAATCTGTTCATATGTTTTGGTACTACCAAGTTCGTGTTTTAGAGTATTGATATAATAAAGTCGTCACACAACAACAACATCATTAGCAGCTTTATCAGCTGGAGCCAAAACATACTTCCTATGAAATTCTTGGATACCTTGTTTCAAATATCGAAAAGATAATTTAGGCTTAGGAGGGAGAAGATCAAGGTTATTAGAGTAAAATAACACACGTTCATCAATGATCTTAAAAATCTTTAATTTCCAAATATTTAAAGCATTAGACTCAACATGCTCTAGTTTACACCAACGCGTACAATAATCATTTAAAGCACTGGCAATTGTTTCCCGATATTTATTGAAATCAATGTGGGCTGGGAATCTATATTTAGGTCCTTTTGAAATAACTGAACGGATTCGTGAATCAGTTATTACCTTCAAGTCACCAGTGACAATATGACCCGCTGGTTGATGTCACATAAAAGGTTTTTAAGGCGTTACCAGAAAAGTTAACCTAGTGTTACCTGGTCTGTTATCACGGGCGTTACTTAGTCAGTTGTATAGGTGTTACCTGTAGTGAGTACTACTCACAGGTGTGATTGTCTAAAGTATGAAAAGCTAGTCATTGTATTGTTGAGAGTGAAAGAGAATACACTGTACATGTATTTGTGATCTTATAATGGATAGTTTGATGTCAACTGTAAGTTATTTTATTATTTTCCTGTTTTTATATTTTATTCTGAAGAGTCTCATTACTTATAAAAGCACTTTGGTGAATCATCTCTTCAAAAGTATAAAATATCACTTCATCACTTCATATGTATTGTAAGAATCAGGCTCTGCAGTTTTGTTTAAATGTAAGAATCAGGTTTTGCAGTTTTTGCTGATATAGAGTCGTCAACCTGTTCATACAGTTTAGTACAAGTTATGGCGGCTGTATAATGGAAATGCATAATAATTAGTAACTTAGTAAATCAGTTGTTTTAGGCCTTTACACTAATTATAACCTTTTATATTCAGCAGAATTTTCAGTTAAATCTATTCCTCAAGACTGTTTCTTAGTGCACTTGCATTCTTTTGCAGGTGGCTTTATACTTATCTAGCAGTTTAACACACTGGTCATCCTGATAATCCGAGAACTGGCTCGATTATAGAATCCTGTGTTTATGACTTTACTATTACATTGTGTGATCAGCCTGCGCAACATAAATGTGGAATATAGCTTTTCTGTGTGGACGACTAGCCTGTATGGCATATTTATAGAAATTAAACTATCTGTGTGGTTAATCAGCCTGTGTGGCATCTGTGTGGTATAATAGCCTATGTGGCATGTAATTATATAAAATTCTGTATGGAGTATATTTTATCTATGCGGTCGACAAGCCTGTGTGGCATAAATATGTAACTGTATATTCCACAAGCCTGTGCAGTATATGTGTGGTGTATGATAACTCACTATCGTTATGGAGTATTATGTCTATAGCCCAAACTTGTGATAGATCTTAGAACGGTTATCTGAGTAAAGGACTTCAGTAGAATATAAACTGTGTGATGGCTCATATTTACCACTTGAATAAACTTAGCTATGATGGGTGTTCATCTTGCCTAACCTGTAATATATGGCTGAACAGTGATACTTATCGCCAAGTGATAGTGGATTATGATAGAGATCATTTAAGTACCGTTTGATAGAGAGACTATATAGACATTTTCATAGCATAAAATTTTACCCTTATATGCATGTGTAGTATACTTAGACAATAATAATAATAGTATATATCTATGTCTTGCGTATTTATCCGGAGTGTCAAAGTCAGGCTATGCTCAGCGAGAAATATTTATATAAAAAAGAGTCCCGCAGCACGATTTTAGTTGATCGTGACAAATTGGCGATCCCGACAGGATTCTCTTTTGATGCATTGTGGTCTGTTGTAGTCATCCAACGCCTGTTTTTTGACATTCCTGATAATATGTCTGTTTAGCAATGGAGAACTTAGATAAACTTATTGCAGCTGGTAAATCGCTTGGGTTAGAGGGTGACAAACTCTTACAATTTGTGCATGAGAGAGAGGAAAGAGAGCAAAGAGAGAAATTAGATGCAATAGCTAGAGAGGAAAGATTGCGTGATAGAGAGCAGAAGAAAATAGAGCTAGAGGCACAGCTTAAACTAGAAATGTTAAATAAAGAGATTGAGTTGCAGAAAGCTAAGGCAGAAACTACCCCACCTCCCCAGCCTGTCCCTGATGCAAAAGCTAAAATTCCTAAGTTACCTCCCTTTAACGAACAGAGGGATAACATGGACGCGTACTTGAAACGTTTTGAGAGATTCGCAGAAAGTGCTGGGTGGGATCGCAGTCGCTGGGCAACCAATTTAAGTGCACTATTGCAAGGCACTGCTTTAGATGTGTATTCTCGTTTGTCAGGTACTGAAGCTTTAGACTATGATATTCTTCGCACGTCACTTTTAAAGCGTTTTCAACTTACTGAAGAGGGTTTTCGACTTAAGTTTAGGAGAAGTACGCCTGAAAAAAGGGGAAACGGCATCTCAATTCGTCACACGTCTTGATAGTTATTTAAAACGCTGGATGAATTTGGCTAAAGTAGATGAGACATATGACGGGATTCGTGATCTGTTTTTGAGAGAACAGTTCATGAATTCAGTTCAACAGAATTTGCAAATATTTTTGAAGGAGCATAAGATACAATCAGTTAAAGTTATGGTAGAATTAGCTGAACAGTACAATGAGGCCCATGGCATATATGGAGAACCTTCATTTGGTAAGTATCAAAAGGATATCACATCTAACATCCAGAGAAGTATAAGTCACCCTGACAGTCAAAACCCTAAAGTAGTAAACCCGAGAGAACGGTATTGCTATTCCTGTCATAGTAGTGACCATTTTGTAAAAAACTGTCCAAACAAAAGAAGCTTATTATCCCAGCCCAGAACAGCGGGTATGATAAGTACTGAATCTACTAACTCAAGAAGGGGTCCATCAAACTACAGAAACAGAGGTGGAAGTACCAGGGGCCAAGGTAGAGGTCAAGGTAATGGAAATCTTAATGCCAGAAATTAAAATAAGGAGGATGCAGAACAGGTAGATAAAGATGAAACTAATCTCAAATCAGCAGCTAGTTGTGTTGTACAAGATATAGGAACTCTTCACAAATGCTGTATATTTGATAGTAGGGTACCACTTAAATGTGGACATGATCTGCCAATATTAAGCGCAACATGCAAAAATAGTGGTTGTCAGTGGATTGCAGAGAAAGTAATGCCTGTAGAAACCGGCTATGTGGGGCAACACAAGGTAAATGTTCTAAGAGATAGTGGGTGTAGTTCAGCTTTTATTAAGCAGAGCTTGGTAGACCCAAAAGAAATGACGGGTAAGTGTAAGCACTGTGTGCTGATAGATGGTACTGTGAAGAAAGTAGAAGTAGCTAAGATATATGTTGAAACCCCATTCTATAATGGTGAGCTAGAAGTTCTTTGCATGGAAAATCCAATATACGATTTAATAATTGGAAATGTTGCTGGAGTGAAAGATCCATTCCGTCAGACTGACAAAGAAATGCGATTAAAGGTAGGAAGAAATGATGATAGAATAGATATGGAAAGCAACAAAAATGTCATAGTTGATAAGGTTGATATAGATGATGTAGTAGATATAACTCAGAGTGTACAAACTAGGACTCAAAAGGAGCGAGAGAAGAAAGGACTAAAACCACTGAAGGTAAGTGACCAAATCAGTGCTATTTCACCTGCAGAAATAATAAAGGCTCAGCAAGAGGATGAAACATTAAATATTCCTCGACAGAGGGCTGAATCAGGTGAGAAAATGACATACAAGAATGGAAGTGTCTTTTGGTATGTATATCAGGGAAACATGTTGTATAGAGAATTTCAGTCAGACAAAGTTGAACATGGGAGAGTTTTTAAACAATTAGTTGTCCCAAAGATGTATAGAAACAGAATACTCCAACTAGGCCATGATTCAATCTTTTCTGGTCATCTGGGAGTTAAGAAGATGACAGAGAAAGTATTGAATGAGTTTCACTGGCCAGGAGTACAAGGCGACATTATAAGATATTGCAGATCTTGTGATGTCTGCCAGAGAATTTTTCCTAAGGGCAAAGTTTCAAAGATACCCATAGGAGAAATGCCTTTCAATAGAGACTCCTTTTACAAGAGTAGCAACTGATCTCATAGGGCCAATACATCCACCATCAGAAAGAGGTCATAGATTCATATTAACTTGTTGATTTTGCATCAAGATATCCAGAAGCCCTACCTTTAAAACGGATAGATACTGAGTTGCCGAGGCCATGTTAGAAATATTCAGTCGGGTTGGATTTCCTCGAGAAATTCTGACGGATTTAGGAAAGCAATTTACGTCAGATTGTATGCATGAGGTTTGTTGTCTCGCATCTATATCTCACTTAACCACGACGCCATATCACGCTCAATGTAATGGCTTAGTTGAGAGATACAATGGCACTTTAAAAATGATGCTCAAGAAGATGTGTGAAGAACAGCCTACTCAGTGGGACAGGTATATCTCACCATTATTATTTGCTTATAGAGAGGCGAAGCAAGAAAGTTTAGGTTTTTCGCCTTTTGAGATCATATATGGTAAGTCTGTTAGAGGGCCTCTAACAATTTTAAAGGAATTATGGACTAAAGACGTTCCACAAGATGAAATTAAAACTACATACCAGTATGTAATAGATCTCAATGAGAGATTAGAAGAAACGATGAAGATAGCACAATCAGAGCTACGTAAGTCGCAGAAGAAGTATAGGCATTATGCAAATCAGAAGACAAGGGACAGACAGTTTAAGGTAGGTGATAAAGTCCTATTACTGCTCCCAACAGACAATAATAAACTTCTGATGCAGTGGAAAGGTCCATATGATGTTACAGAAAGAGTGACCAGTCAAGATTATAGAATCAACATGAAAGGTAAATCAAGACTTTTTCATGCCAACATGCTAAAAAGATATATACAGAGGGAAGGAGGTAATGCAGTGGACGTAACTAGCACCCAAGTAGATAATGTAAATACAGGACTTATGGCACAAGTATGTGTAGCTGTCATAGATGAAGAAATGGATGAGTACCAACAAGACAATCTGCAAAGAAATATCGAGGTAAATTTACCAAATTTTCAAGCTCAAGAATCTCTAGATGATATAAAAATAAATCCAGAGTTAAGTGAAAGTCAGAAAACTGAATTAAGAAATCTGGTTACAGAGTTCGAAGATGTCATAACTGACATTCCAGGAAGTACTGATCTTATAGAACATGAAATTAGATTGACCTCAAACGAGCCAGTTAGATCTAAAACGTACACAGCTCCGTATGCATTAAATCAATGTATAAAAGATGAAATAAAGTCAATGTTACAAATGGGAATAATAGAACCTTCGAGTTCTCCATATGCATCACCTGTTGTAATTGTGAAAAAAGCTGATGGCAGTACTAGATTTTGTATCCACTACCGTAGGTTAAATCGCATAACAGTTTTCGATGCAGAACCTATAGGCAACCCAGATGTGATCTTCACAAGGTTGGGTAAGAGCAAGTATTTTACAAAACTAGACTTCGCTAAAGGTTACTGGCAAATCAAGATGAAAGACTCTTGTATACATCTAACTGCATTCATAACAGCAGATGGACTTTTTGCCTTTCGGAGAATGCCATTTGGTTTAGTCAATAATGGAGCAACATTCAGTAGAATGATGCGTAAGTTGTTGTATGACTTAGAACAGACTGAACATTTTGTTGATGATGTTATGGAGCGTACAGAAATCTGGTACTTTCATCTGGTGTGCTTGCGTAAGTTGTTGTCTAGATTAAGGGGTGCCCATCTAACAGTAAAACCATCTAAATGTATGTTCGGCTTCACATCGGTCACATTTCTAGGCCACGTAGTTGGCAAGGGTCTTCTGAGTCCAAATCCAGAAAAACTGACTAAAATTGAACAGACTCCCACACCTACAACAAAGAAACAGGTAAGATCATTCTTGGGGCTAAGGGTATTATCAGAAATTCATCCCTAATTTTAGTGCAATCGCTTCTCCCCTGACTGACCTCACAAGAAAAGGTAATCCTAACATTGTGATTTGGGAACAAGAACATGAAAAAATGCTTATAAGGCTCTAACGGGGGCTTTATCAAGACCCCCTGTTCTAAGATTGCCACAGTTTGATCAAGTTTTTATTCTCAGAACTGACGCCTCAAATTATGGACTCGGCGCTGTCATTCTTCAAGAGCATGAAGATATGAAATTCCCAGTCTTTTACGCAAGTCGTAAACTAAAAGGTCCTGAACTCCATTATTCTGTCATAGAAAAGGAATGTTTTGCTGTTATCTGGTCTATTCAGAAATTTCAGCCATACCTTTATGGTCGTGAGTTCATCCTTGAAACTGATCACCAACCCCTGTTGTACATTAATCGTGCTAAGGTCACTAATTCAAGTATAATGCGATGGGCTCTTGCTCTCCAACCTTACCGATTCTTTGTACTTGCTATCAAGGGTAGCGAGAACTTAGGCGCCGATTTCTTTAGTCGAACATTGCCATAGATGTGACATAATTATAAGACCAAAAATCTGTATTTTTGTCTTAGCAGGGGGATATTGTCACATAAAAGGTTTTTAATGGCGTTACCAGAAAAGTTAACCTAGTGTTACCTGGTCTGTTATCACGGGCGTTACTTAGTCAGTTGTATAGGTGTTACCTGTAGTGAGTACTACTCACAGGTGTGATTGTCTAAAGTATGAAAAGCTAGTCATTGTATTGTTGAGAGTGAAAGAGAATACACTGTACATGTATTTGTGATCTTATAATGGATAGTTTGATGTCAACTGTAAGTTATTTTATTATTTTCCTGTTTTTATATTTTATTCTGAAGAGTCTCATTACTTATAAAAGCACTTTGGTGAATCATCTCTTCAAAACTATAAAATATCACTTCATCACTTCATATGTATTGTAAGAATCAGGCTCTGCAGTTTTGTTTAAATGTAAGAATCAGATTTTGCAGTTTTTGCTGATATAGAGTTGTCAACCTGTTCATACAGTTTAGTACAAGTTATGGCGGCTGTATAATGGAAATGCATAATAATTAGTAACTTAGTAAATCAGTTGTTTTAGGCCTTTACACTAATTATTACCTTTTATATTCAGCAGAATTTTTAGTTAAATCTATTCCTCAAGACTGTTTCTTAGTGCACTTGCATTCTTTTGCAGGTGGCTTTATACATATCTAGCAGTTTAACACACTGGTCATCCTGATAATCCGAGAACTGGCTCGATTATAGAATCCTGTGTTTATGACTTTACTATTACATTGTGTGATCAGCCTGCGCAACATAAATGTGGAATATAGCTTTTCTGTGTGGACGACTAGCCTGTATGGCATATTTATAGAAATTAAACTATCTGTGTGGTTAATCAGCCTGTGTGGCATCTGTGTGGTATAATAGCCTATGTGGCATGTAATTATATAAAATTCTGTATGGAGTATATTTTATCTATGCGGTCGACAAGCCTGTGTGGCATAAATATGTAACTGTATATTCCACAAGCCTGTGCAGTATATGTGTGGTGTATGATAACTCACTATCGTTATGGAGTATTATGTCTATAGCCCAAACTTGTGATAGATCTTAGAACGGTTATCTGAGTAAAGGACTTCAGTAGAATATAAACTGTGTGATGGCTCATATTTACCACTTGAATAAACTTAGCTATGATGGGTGTTCATCTTGCCTAACCTGTAATATATGGCTGAACAGTGATACTTATCGCCAAGTGATAGTGGATTATGATAGAGATCATTTAAATACCGTTTGATAGAGAGACTATATAGACATTTTCATAGCATAAAATTTTACCCTTATATGCATGTGTAGTATACTTAGACAATAATAATAATAGTATATATCTATGTCTTGCGTATTTATCCGGAGTGTCAAAGTCAGGCTATGCTCAGCGAGAAATATTTATACAAAAAAGAGTCCCGCAGCACGATTTTAGTTGATCTTGACAGTTGATAACAAAATTTAGACTCTTTACAATCTCAAGAATCAGGGGAACTAGTTTCAATATCAAGATCAGAAACTAATTTATTGAAATTAAGTATAGTATTACGGATAGGTTTGTTATATTTATAACAAATAATAGGAGATTCCGTGTTTTCGAAATATGAAAGTATAGCTGATATAACATTATTATCTCGAAATATGCTAGGTAAATCTATGAATTCAATACCTTTATTAATGAATGGAATTTTGATGAAGTGTCTAATATGGTTAATTTCAGAATCAGTGTAAGGACGAAGAGCATGTTGGGTATAACATCTAGTAAGGAGAGCTGCTTCATACAAATTATGTTTTCTATTATAAAACTTATTCGCCTCATCATCTAACTTACGTAATGAAGAAACAGACAGTGAAGCTAGTTTAGAAAGCATTTGATGACGTCCAGAATTTAAAAGAAAATTAAAATCAACAAGAGATAAAACAGTTTTATTTTTTCGTTTAAAATTGCCATTTTTGCGCTTACCATGGGATCGTTTATTACGTTTTTTAATATCTTAAAGGGAAAAAGCATAGAAATCCGGCATTTTAGAAATATTTCCTTCATGGTAAATATTATCATTAAATCCAAGTGGAAAAGGGTTTGTAAACGTTTAATCCATTTAAGTTCAAGTTTATGTCTTAAAATATTTTTGAATCTTTCGATAGAATTGGACTTGTGTATAATTTTTCAACAGGTTGAAACAAAACTTTACTAGATGATCATGAATGACCATTACTCCGGAAATGTTGATAAAGAAACGTATCAATTTTTTTTTTGCTTTTTTTATTTTAAGCAAATGTTCCTTAAACCTTGTTTTAAGGGCCCGTTTGGTCTGTCCAACATACTGCATTCCTCAGCCTCCTTCGCTGCAAGTGAGAACATATATAACATCCTCTGATTTTCACTCTAAATCAGAGTCGTTTACAACTGAAAATTGTCTATGATTAACTGAGGAAATTATAGTTGACCGACAAAGTAAGTCTATTTTTCTGGAAGAATATGAAAACGTATCAATATTTCGCCTTAGGAGACAATTTGCAAGAAATATTAAATCCTGTTTTCGGGTGGAAAAAGAAAACAATGTCATAAAGTTGCCATCTGCTAAATTCGCCCATATATTTGAACAGGTAAACATTACTTAACATTGACCTGTAAATGAGTATGCCCATGTGTATGGAGTATGGGAAGAAGAGAAAGATACAGTCTGACAATGAAGATAGAGATAACAAGAAGCATCTTCAAAAAAAAGATAAGCAACGAAAAATAGTAGATAATTTTGGCCATTTTCCCAATACTATAACAGAAGTTCTTGTGTCAAAGTCACACCCCACTACGTAATGCTTGATACGGGTTAATATCTATTTTCACCGCCGTACGCGCCTTTCTTCGCACGATAGCTTCTTTTCGTCATTCTGACAAACCGCAATATAAATCCATAGAATGACTGTCGCAATCTTTCAATTCCGGGGACGCTGGATGTGCAATCTTTTGGGGTCCATGTCTGTTCATATGAACATTCTGACTTGCCACCGGTTCAACGTTTTATGAATGCTCTATGACTTCGGTACGTCGACCACGTAGTTCTTGGTAAGAACAAAAAGGCCTTGTCACTTTGCACATTTCCTGCACGTTTCAAATTATTTCCTTTTGTTTGAATTAAGGTCCTAAACATGCTAAATAAGCATACAATTCATTTTATCCTCTGACTTTGAGAATCTTTACTAACGTTCCGTTTTAATTTTGTCCCATTTGATTTTCGGTAGGTCCCGTCAAATAGGCATATGATTTATCCTTTTTACGAAAGCATTTTCGCGCAACGTACACCATTAATTCTATGAAATTGTTATTCTAAATAGAGGGGGTTTTCTTTGACTTTGACATCTTGTTTTGGCGTGAACTTGAAGACCATAATTGTAAAGATGTTTTAAAATACACACGACAAAAGTTGAATCAAAGGATTGGACAAAAATAACCGTTTCATAAGATTTGTCATCGATTCAAGGCACGTACATTCTTCCACACAGAGGCTGACAGATTCAGGTCACAAATGATCTTGCAAGACTTCGTCTGAAAATCTGAAGTTTGGGGCCGTTGTCTCATTACCTTTACTAATCTCTAGGTTAATTCAGCAGACGACAAATTCATGATACTTTTCTTCAGTTATTTTTCCTTGAAAATAGACTTTGATATTTTATGCATGAAATGTCTGTTTTCTGGTAGAAATAAGAAAAAATATTTCAAAATGTCGCCTGCCGATTTTTTTTTCCTGCATGCAGAGCGTTAATTTTCAGTTTAGGTTCTCTAAAGGTTTTGCGTTATTCGGAGGATGTTTCAGTAATCAGAAAAGGTATTTATTCACTTAGTTATTTACTTATTTATTGTCTGCTTTCACAAGTCCTTATAGGGATTATCGGAACAGATGGCGTGACGTCATCGCTCTACATACAAGTAACTCTCTCGGGTACAAATCAATAGAGGACGCATAACAAACTATATAGAATATAGGTTAAAAGGCCCCAGCTCTTTATTTTTGTTACTTCATTACATATAATGTTTCGAAGACAAACTTCAAAACAATCATGTTTTGCTATTTTTCTTATATTTTTGTATAAGTTTAATATATTAACTAGTGCATCAGAAATGCACTTTGGACAATTTTAGCCGGTGAGAATATTCATCCAGGGATTGGCGTGAGTTCTTTTAAAGGAAGATATTATATCTATTTTTTTTCTTTTTCTACGACTTGGATAAAATGCATTTTAAAATAATCATTATATATATTTACATATATTAAAGTATTTTCGTAGAATATGTGTGTAAGTTGATATACACAGTTTGAATCGTACGATTATTCGTATTCATCTCAGCAGTCATATACGTCTTCCTAATCTGCTCTTTGGTACTAAACTGAAAACGTATGCGCGCGAGAAACAAAATCAGATCGTGTTATTTTGTAATAAAAGTTGGAATGGGGGATATTTTTTAATAGAAAGTTTGCGTTAATTAGAAAATGACACTGACAATGCAAACTACTGTGATGTTATTTTAAAATAAATTTAACATTTTATGTTTAAGAATATTGCATCCTTATAACCACTCATAATTTAGTCATTGTACGGTTCTTACTGCAAAGAAATTATGCTTTTTACCCATATTATTCATCTTTGTAGCCTTATTTCCGTACAGTTTCTATGCATGCCCGTTTACTATGTACCCGTGAACTTACCTGTACGATTTGCGATTTCGTCATAGCCATCTTTTCCGATAACAGCTATATGAGCTTCTCCTCATTGGAGAATACATATAATTACAGTTAATCCTGTTATTGACCCTTTGGTGACGAATGAACTTTTCTGCCTTAAATCTTCAGACGGGTCCAGTTCCTATAGTTATTGTGACTGTTTTGTTTTTATTATTATTAGTTGTTCTAGAAATCCCTAGTCTTAATGCAAACAGTATAGACACTGATAAAAGGCCGCGTTCTGTGGCATCTGATCTGGTCTACACCAATGTACCAATGTCCCTTTCGTGGGACGCTAGGCTTAAATGAGTTAATTTGTTATGTGGAATGTTAGAGAACTCAAAGCTTTTTGTCATACTGATAACATAGGAATGGGTCTTTAAAAGCTTTAAAATTTCCAATACAAAATTAAAGATCCATATCTGAGTTGCTAGCTGTAAAAGTGCTTTAAACCCCACTACCGACCGTTCTAAGGCGGTGGTCCCGGTGTTAGTCTTACTCTTTGTTGCTTTGTGGTTTATTCTACGAGGCGATTTGTTGTATGTCTTTCCGTGTGTCATTTTGTTCTTGTGTTTTTCAGTCCTTTTAGTATTTCGATTATCTCGATTGGGGAAGAGAGAGCTAATCTTAGTGCTTTTCGTACGTTTGTTTGGTTTGTGCTTGTTTAGATTTGTCGGTTTCCTCTTCCTCTTGGGGTCTGGGAAGGGCTGCGGTTTGTGATTGTGGCACTCCATGGACTTTTCTCTTACCTTTTTTTTTTAGAAATTCAAAGATCTTTTAGAGGAATTGATACATTTTCAGGCCGGCCTGTAGCTTTACTGATGACTGTTCCAAGTCGGTTTCTCCTCTGTTGAAGTTTGCCTTTGATTGTATCGATTTGTTTTGTCATTGTTTGCTCCTCTTAAGTTAGACAGTATTGTAGGGACAAGATATTGTGCAAAGACCTTGACCGTACTAAACTTTAAACCCATTTTAGTCTGGAGACCCCCAAAAGGTACTTGACAAACAGTGCAGAATCAGATCAGACGCCGTAGAAAGCGGTGTCTGATCAGGGTTTCCACTGTTTGCAAATAGTTTAGCCATTTTTTCTCTAGAAATATCTAAATCGCATAGCCTGAATACTTAAATTTGAAATTCAACTTTTCAAATATATAGTGTGGGAGAGGTTTTTGATATTATCGACAATAACTATATTGACTTTCACTGATACAGGTATGTCTGTCAGTCATTCAAAGCACTGGCCGGTACAAGCAGCAACTTCAGTAGAGTGGCAGGTGCGGATCCAGCGAGGGTTCGAGGGGTTCATTTGAACCTCTTTGACTAAAATCTCATTTTCATGGAACATTTTGGATGATACATTTTGGATGCTGAATTTACCAAGAATATTCATACACTTACAATGTAAATACCTGATAGGTCTAATAAAATTCAGATCAACATTTCATCCTGTGAAAGTGTCTAAAATTGCTGGATGAGTGACAAACAGTGTAGGCGCCGTTCAGATGCCGCGTTCTGAGGTGCCTGATCTGGGTCTACACTGTTTGCGTAGACCTGTCTGCTCAAATACTTAAAGTAAGTACGGTAGTTTGATCTATTCGAACCCCTCAGAAATTTTGAACTCCCCATTAAAGAATCCTGAGTGGCTTACAAGACAATATAAGTAATTCCAAGTCACTTACAATTTTCAATAGTTAAACATTATCTTTTCAAAACCATCGTACAAGAAATAACCATTGAATATATCTGTACCGACAAATTTAATATTTTTTAAAAAGATATCTAATGTTTCGTCTAGGTATTTATTTCCTTTGATGTCGCCATCGGTCAAACCAAGGACACAATAAAATGTTACAATGATTTATATAACTTTTGTGATTAACTCTTCAAGTGCCAAATTTCTGACGACATTTGTCGTCTGCTTTTTTATTTTAACAAACCATCGCTTGGAAAAACATTTATATGTAAAGTCGAAAGACTGAATGTCAAAAAGCGTAGATCCAGATGAGATGGCTCATTGAGCCGTCCCATCTGGATCTATGCTGTTTGCAAAAGTCTATCATTATCGCCTGTGGCAGCGAAAGAGTTAAATGTAACATTAACAGCAGTTTAGAGAACTGCTTCTCGCTCCGACTGTAAAAAACAACACCAACAACAACAACAACAAAAATAAAAAATAAAAAAACTCATTTTCCTTTGAGAAACGTTAGAATATTTTTTATGAAAAGCGCAAAAATAAAATAATCAGCAGGAAGAATAAAATCGGGGAGCGAGTTCTCACTCCAACAATACAAAAGCCACATTGTCTATCCATTGCCCACCGGTATTGTAGAGTGTACCGTCTGTGCCAAAACTGTTACAAAATATGAATGGAAAGAAAAACAGAAATGAAAGGAAAAAAAGTTTCTATCCCAGAGTAGTCATTGCCCGCATGTAGCGAAGTTTTGTAAAGTCTTGCATTGCTTACTCCACGAGGAATTATGCTGTGTACGTACACAAAGAAAAAATACTGATAAACAATAAAGTCTTGCATTGCTTACTCCACGAGGAATTATGCTGTGTACGTACACAAAGAAAAAATACTGATAAACAAAGGGAAGACTAGAAGCCAGGAGTGAGTTCTCAGTCTCTTGATATGACAGCTCATTGCTATCCAGTATACAAAACTTGAAAATTGAGTTGTTTCATCACAGTGATTTAATTCGATTTGCATGTTTTCCGTGACGTTTCACTAATCGAATTAGGCTGCCTTTATGTAAACCGAACTCCTGTTCTTTTATGTTTTACAACTTTTGAACCTATTATGACCGTGGAAGTTTCACTGAATGTGAAAAGTTCTTCAAATTCGGAGATAACTCAAGCACACTTGGAAACTCAATGAAAATATACAAGCTAAGGCTTAGAAAGAGTTTTCTTCAGAAAGCTAAATTCTCAAGCATTCGAGTAATCAATTCTTTGAATGAACTGCCCGAATATGTTATATCAGCGCCTGGAATAAACTCCTACAAGAACAATAGACCGATACTACAGAGATAGACATGGGGCTCAAGAAGCATCCGCCCAGCTCATAACCCCCGTCATCCTAACGTAACGTAACGAAAATTCGGTACCAGTAAAATCTAATTAAGCCCCACGGTAGTTTCTACTACTGACCGTCCGAAGTGGTGGTTCTAATGTTGTCCGTTCTTTGAGGGACCTTGTGACTGCTCGCTGCGGGGCTCTTTTTCATGTTCTGCCATGTTTGTTGTTTTAATATTGTGTTTGATGTGTCTGTTTGACATTATGATATCTAGATGGGACAAAAAGGAGCTCATTGCTTTTTTTTGTTGATTTGGTCTGTTGTACTGTAATTACTCTTCCTCTTGGTGTTATTGATAGGCTATGTTTTATGATTGCGGCTCTTCCTGGACATAAAATGAACCGTCTCATCTGGATCTACACTTTGCAATTCTGGTCTTGATTTATGACTAACAGCCCTATTTGTAACAATAGACAAATCTAAATTCTAAGATGGCAGAGTCCACTCGGAAACTCAGGAGTGAAAGGGATAACTACCGAGAAAAAAGGATGAATAAGAGCCCAGGTCCATGGTCTCAATCTTACAAAAAAATACTTGTTTGCCTTCATATAGTTTGAAAAGTCTTACTTTAGTCACCTAATTACTGACAAATGAACATACTCGTAACTATTCCCGTGTTCATAATATGGAAAAGAGTGCGCCGAAAGTTCAAGCACATTTATACTTAAAGCATTTACAATACTTTTTTTTTTATTTGTAAAATAGTTTTAGTATATTGAAAGGCAACTCGAGAATTACAAAATAACTATGAGATATCCGAACCTTATGCGCACTATCCAAAGAAATGGTAAATCCTAGACATTATTTGTCATTCGTAAAGCAGTCTTCAAAACTTCATTTCGCTTATCTTCCTTTTTTTTCAGTGTATTCTATCTATTTTAGATGTGCAACAACAAACGCTACTTTATTAGAGTTTTATGCATGGAAAACTTATGCTCAGAAGCTTCGCGTTTTGTCGAAGTTACAATTTATCACTGTGTAGTTAATTTGTACCATTACGCTTACAAATAATGCAGACAAGTTTTTGCATCAATGAGAAATGAGCTCAAAACATTGAGAGTGCTGATGGGGCGGTTGCCTGAGCTGTTGAGCTGATTGGGATTTAGGTTGAAATTAAAAAAAAAAGCAATGCATAAACAATACCCAATAATGGCAACTCGTTTGGGCCTTTACCTATTTATTGCAGATATCTGCATTTTAAATACAGATTTCTCTTTTAATAAATACAGATATTTGTATTTTTTAATTACAGATATCTTTAATTGAAATGCAGATATCTGTAATTGAAATAGACGTATCTCTAACTAAAATTCAGATATTGGTATTTGGAATACAAGCATCTCTATTTTCGATCATAATATAGATATCTGCATTTCAATTAGAGATATCTACATTTCAAATACAGATATATCTGCATTTCAATTAGAGATATCTGTAATTAAGTTGAATTCAGGGTATTTGCATTTGAAATATAGGTATCTCTAATTGAAATACGTATCTATGTATATGAGATATCTGAATTTCTAAATTAAATGCATATATCCGTTATTTAAGTTTGATATATCTGCATTTCAACTAGAAATATCAGATTTATGATTGAAATACAGATATCTCTTTTCACTCCACTTACTGGAAACTGATACCTCCCTTGCCGATTTTTACATGTGCACCGTTCACTGGTCACAAATATCAATGTGACGGACGGCGCAGTTCGCCCCATAACAGATGACACAAAGAAATCCTCAAGATTTCACATCATTAACATTCCTATTTTTTTTTTTTTTTTTTTTTTTTGTTGCAAACAAGCATTAATTCGCATTGGCCACCATCTTTTTTGTGCCAAAAAACAGCTTGAGAATAGTCCCTTCTCTGCCCTTTTTCTGTGGTTAGTAGGACCATGGCTAGGGTAACTTGTTTTTCAGAGTTTACTATACAGCGCGGAATTTGCAGCGATTTCTGGTGGCCTCTCGTTTAATGTACTGGATGAGGGCGTGCTTCAGGCAAAACAAAAAAAATAAATAAAAAAAAATGAAGATTCCCCTCAATTTTTTGCGCGATTTTAATTTTCTACGGACCTAAAAATATTTAAGAAGTTGGTTATCGTTCATTTTACTGTGACATGAAAGCAAGTATCAGCTTTATTGATAAAAAGAAAACAACATTGAAATCACTCATCATATCAGTGGTTGGATCAGATGCTTACCCGTTACAAAGGGAAAAAACTTAGCTTATACGTCAATCTCCAGATAGCATAATGTTGGCAGGAAATTCTTTGAATATTTTATTCTGATAAAAACTGTAGAAAATAAGTATTTTAAGGACTATTTTGTTATCATTTGCATGTTCTAAAGCAACACTCAGGCTAACTGTTATAACGGTACAACTGTTATAACTGCTTCAAAACGTCCCGCCTATATTACCGAGATATTATAGGTCAAGTAATACCATTCGCTCAGCTTTTACCAGGGCACTAGATAAGTAAAAAGAAAACAAAATACGCGGAATATTTAATAGGTGAGTTAATGCCTCGAACCTTGTGTGTGTGGGGGGGGGGGGGGGGATGGGGGGGGGGGGAGGGGGGGCGAGGGGGGAGTGCGGGGGGGGCTCCCCCTCTTATTGCAAATTCCTAAAATCACCTCTGCTTTTAGACAACGCTGTAGATTTGGTATGCTTTACTTTTACTTTACTTTTTTCATATTCGTCCACCGATATTGTACGCAGTATGATTCAAAATCTTAATTCTTCAAACAATTTGACGTTTTCTTTGCCTTTGTTTATTTATTCGCTATTTATAAGCATCGGAGTGTATAAAGCCAATACGTTTAAATGCAGAATTTAGCCGTTATCTGCGTTAGCAGGGGACACTATTTTGGGGGCGATTTTAGGTAGTCATTAGGTAGGTATTTTTCAACTGAACGGATAGTTGAAATGCGGTATAGTAAATCTGGTGGCGATAAACCGCGTTCCCCCGCACCCGCCCCCTGTCCCACAATGCCCCCCCGCCCCACAACCCACAAAAAAAGAAAAAAAAAGAAGAAAACAAGAGGAGTGATTGAATCACTAATTGCTCGGTATGCCTCGCCGAGTTCGACTAAATCCTACCACCACCCACTTTCGGAAGCGGACTCTTCCGACTTTGGATTTAGATGAGGCTATTTTTTTTTTTCAAAAAGAGATGATGCACAGATAACAGTGAAAACAATATGACAAACAATTAGTGGCATCACAGAAAAGGCAAACAGTGTAGATCCTGCTGAGACGGCTTGTTACGAAAAAGTCCAGTGATCTACGTATTTGCTGCTTCCTATAGTACGTCGGTCTAAATATAGAGGTTATTTTCCTACGATATGTTTAATCCATTTATTCCTAGCGTCCATCAAAGGTGGTGTTTGCAAACAGTGAAGACCCAGATCAGACGCCGCATAATGCGGCGTCTGATCAGGGTTTGCACTGTTTGCATTAAAAACAAGGATTTCCATAAAACATATCAATAATAAATATAACCAGGCATACTGCTATTGGAAATACAAAGTAGACCAGTCCAAAGAATTCTAGTAGAAGAGTCTACTCGACGTAAATTGGTTAGACGCGAAATAACAAAGGCTACTTTAGAGTTTATTTTGACTGTATTACTGTATGCATAGCACATTGATGTTCAGACGCTTCGCCCTTCGCCAAAGTCATACTTTATTATTGTGTAGTTTATTTATACCATTAAACGTAAAAAAAAGCAGACAAGTTCTTGCATCAATGAGAAATGAGAATAAAAAAAGAAAAAGAAAACGAGAGTGATTGAATCACTAACTGCATGGTATGCCTCGCCGAGTTCGCCTTAACCCTATCACACTGATTTTCTGAAATGAACTCTTCCGACTTTGAATTTGGATGAGTCTCTTATACTAAAAAGAGATGATGCATAGATAACATTGAAAACAAAATAACAAATAATTAGTGACAAAACAGAAAAGACACACAGTGTAGATCCTGACGAGACGGCTCATAATGAGCCGTCTCATCAGGATGGTCCTTTACGCATGCTCAGGATGATCTGAAACTGCGCATGTTCTAATATACTTTCTCGCTTGACACGGTCCCTGTTTACGCATAGATATAACCGTATTACAGTGTGTTGTTTCTGTTAACTTCTTCAGCAGCTTTAAACTCAATTATTTGAAAGTGATGATGTCAGCAAAGAGTTAGCATACCCCTCCCACCATAAACCAAATGCTACGAATCCCGAAACACATCCGAAAGATAATACCATCGCAGGATGTGGAGAAAGCAGTCTGGAAGTATACAATCTTGAACAATTTTCGATATGCAGTAAAACTTAGAGAGCCGCCACGCGGACCGAAAAAATAATTGTTGCACTACAATTGAAGTTGAGGGTTGGGCGCCTACAAAATCATTCAATGTACTTTGCCGCATTGAGACTAAATCATGACACCTTTTCCCCGCAGCGCAAAACAAAAAAGAAAAAAAAAAAAAAAAAAAAAAAAAAAAAAAAACATTTTGCATAGTAAAGCGCATAGCCTGAAATAACTTTTGAAATTCGATTCTTCCAATATACAGTGTAGATGAATCTATTCAGTCTAAAATGGGTTTAAATCATTATATACCAAATGTTAGCACTTAGCCGTATTGAGACTAAATCAGGACCTCTATTACAAATAGCACAAAACCATTCATGTAGTGCATAATGGAAGCTGGTGCAAGTATTTGAAGAGTAATGAGAATACACAAATAAAATAAGAAGAACGTTACTTTCTTCAAAATAACACGAAGAACGAGTCATCAGTTAACCCATTTAGACAGAATAGGCTCTCCCACACTGTATATTGGAAGAGTTGAATTTCAATTGGAGGCATGTAAGGCTATGTGATATAGATATTCCTCGAGAAAATGGCTAACTATTTGCAAACAATTGAGACTCTGATCAGACGCCGCATTCTGTGGCGTCTGATCTGCGTCTGCACTGTTTGCCAGTTACCCTTTTGCGGGTCTCCAGGCTAAATTTGTTGTGGTAAATAGTTTTGAAGTACACGTTTTCTTTTAAGGGTAATATGCATGGAAATTATCACGCATTGATTCGAGCTGTGTAAAAGTGATACAATTTAATAACAACAACATCAACAAAAACAATAACAAAAGGATTAAATGACTAATTACATAACCATTACGAGCTTTTAATTGTTTTGCCATAAATCTGATAAATAATAACACCACTTTCAAAGTAATGCGCTACAACACAAATGCAATATGGAACAATAGCTTAGTTTTAATTTAGGCTCTGTGTTCATTACGAAAACACGCCTATTCAAATATACTGAAAATTTTACCACCAAAAAAATGAAAGTTTTCAGATAAAAATTCTGATATTTTTTTCACATTTCTGCTCAAAACATAGATTGTGGGTACTCGTTAGAACCGCCTCGGTAAGGCGGTTCTTACGAGTACCCACAATCTATGTTTTGAGCAGAAATAAGAAAAATAATGTATACCCCTGTAAACCCCAGTTTTACTTTATAAAAGTGGGGTTTAAGGGGGTCAACTTTATATAGGCATGTTTCCGTGATGTATAAGAATTGAAAATTAAATGTCTAGAAGAACTCATCATAAAACTCTCTTTTCCAGCTGACGATCACACATGGAATTTTTTGGGGACCAAATATCTTGAAGAAAATTGCAAATCTGTTCAAATAAACTACAATAAATAAACCGTTTTATTTATGGTACCTAAGTTAATCATGGTTGTTTTTCTTTGAGGAATTTTAATTAATTCTAAATAATAAAAACAGTGAGGTGTGATATACCGGTGTGTTTACGTGGCTTTGCCGAACTTTCAGGAACTGTCCGTTGGCAAAGATGTATGCATAAGAAAACAGACAAGTACTCATGTTGAAGAGACTCTACAGTTTTGTTTAACAATTTGCCTCGCCACGGAGCCAATCTGAAGCGGGTGCTGACATGTTTTCTTTCGGGTTTTTGATTAAAAGCATAGTTAAAATCAGACCAAACGTGGAACCGCTCACAAGTGATTTTATTGCCCCTACTTAGTCACTAAGCAAGGGAGATCAAAGATATGTCATGAAAAGGTGGCGATGAAGTCTCTTAAGGGTACTATGATATTACCTATGGATCAGATAATTAAGCCAGTACTAAATTTCCCTATTGGGCCTCCACATATACCTGTCTTTCATGTATTAACATTATACTAGGTTTTGTTGTACCCAATTTCTTAGCACTGATAAGACAACTGACCGAGACACATTTTACTTTTACGTCTTGAAGTTCTTGGTTTCTGGTAGAAGGTTACGCAGGCCTGTACTTTAGATGGTTTGCTGTCTGTTGGGCTTTATGACGTCTGAATAACTATTTGTAGTTGCCTTTTAAGGATATATTTTCAGGAGGCAACTCCGTAAACATTGATTTGCCTCCCTACTGAAAGGGGGTCCACTCTCCTTGGGAATGAAAGCTTTCTTTTTAGAGTAGACCCCTTTTCAGAATGGTCTTGGTTTAAATCGTATTTGTAAACAATCTTTGCAGGGAAATATAGGAAAAGAGCGTGCAATGTATGACATGTCTATACAAAAGGGGTCCAGAAAAAAGTCAGTTGATTCAGTCTGTTTCCCAAATGACTGTACGGAAGGGTTTTAGGTGAAGAAAGCAAACGGGAACTCACAAAAGTTGTCTCCCTTGAGAAACACTGTAGGAAAATTTACTAATTGTATCCGTTCCACTTAAACAGACAAATAAGTTATCTAAGATTATTATTTCTTTGATTGCTAGCTTATAACAGTGTGGATGCCTTTAAGTATAATTATTCTCTTTCACCCTTTGTTTTTAAGATCTGTTTATAATAATATAAGTCAGCCGTATACGTGACAGACTACATTAAGCTTGAACACAAGCAAAGTAATGTCGGACTTTCAGAGACGTTTTTCAACAGCTAATTACAGATCTTATATCAAATCAAATGAAAAACGACTTTTTTACCCTCACAAACGAAAGAAATTCAGGACATTTTACGCACATCGCTACGGCAGATATTCCGTCAGTTAATAATACATTCGAACTGTGTAGAATGGCGCAGGTCTTCTATGTTTGCAAGTGTCTACAACGAAGACTCAGAACAGTTTACACTTCCGAGCAGGCTGATCGAATTCTTCGCTTTTAGGCGCTCTGTGTATAGCCAAGGAGGCAGAGCCGTTTAATGCGGACAGCAAGGACTCCGGAATAGGCTGTTCTGGGTCTTCGCAAGGCGCACGTCTTTTAGGTACATTACATATTCGCGCCTGCGCGCGTACACACACACGCACAAACATACACACACGCAGGCACGCACGCATGTATATATATATATATATATATATATATATATATATATATATATATATATATATATATATATATATATATATATATATATATATATATATATATATATATATATATATATATGTCACACGACAGAGATTTATAATAATAAAAGGAGACCCTAGCTCAAGATGAGTCTCTTGATAAATTATGTCTTCAAGAAAACATACATGGCGAGTCGAGTCTAGATGGCGAGTCGAGTCTAGATGTGCTCATAAAAAACGCCCAAGTGCCGCAAATAAACAATGAATCTGTACGTCATTGTTGTAGAAGAATCTTATCTAGATCTAAGGAAACCCTACTACAGAGCTGACTGTGGACGGCATCTTGAGTTATTGTGTACGCTATCAAAATAGCTCATCAGTTACACTTGTGCTGCTTCAAGTGAAATTGAGTCTTATCTCACTAGATCGTTGGAATCTCAGAGAAGCTAGGCAACTGCTCATACATATACTTAAAGGGACATGCAGGGTTGGTGAAGAATGTTCTTAAGATGAAAGATTTTGACAAATCATGCATTTTGAGGTAAACTGGATCAAAATCAGATAAACACTATGAAGATTAAAGATTAAGATTAAAAATTAAAGATTTCAAAACCATTATCAAAGGTGCTGCCGCTTTGAATATTAAATGAGGTTCTAAAGTTTTCAAAATATTAAATGATATCTACTTTCGGGTAAAAATTAATGCGGTTTTCAAGCACAATCGATAAATGCTTATAGAAGAAGCTATAGTCCATAAATGTTTAGAGAAGAAGCTATATATGCAAGTATAACGGTTGAGTATCATTGCAGATCTTATTCATTTATGTTTTGTATATCTAAGTCAGGCTTTATGATGTCATAAAGACTCATAAAATATTTAAAACGCCCCAGTTTTGATATCTTACTTATTTTTCATCCGATTATGATAAAATAACATCAAAAGGCAAGGTTTATCAAGATCTTTCATCTCAGATACATTCTCCAACAACGTTGTTTTGACCTTTAATCATTTTGTTATAAACTGCTGAGGCCTAACTCGACTATGTAAGCGACTGACCTAACTGTACTAATACCTCATAGGACCTTTTCTCTGATGACTGAAACTAAGATCTTATAGCGTGGCTTGGACATAATTTATCGAAGTAGTTTGGGTATTTACAATCAAGGGTCGACAATATTTCTCTACCGTACCAATGAGTAAAGGAATTTATCGCTTAGTATGTTGGAGACTTTCCTTGAGAGACAATTTGCATGAATGCCAAAGCCTATTTTCTGGGAAAAGTAAGAAAAATATTTTAAAATGTCGCTTTGACATCTCATGCAAATTGTCTCATTGAGAGACAATTTCCATGGAATGTCAAAACCTATCTTCTGGGAAAAATCAGAAAAAAAATATTTTAAAATGTCGTCTGGTGATTTTTTCACCAAGAGTGCTAAGCGTTAAGTCGCGACAGAGAAAATCTTGTCGGATAGATAGTTAGCGAAACGGAAAGATCTGGATAAGAATAGTTTAAATATGATCTTGGCTGGTCACGGTTGCACTGTAATAGTCCCTGTACAATTTACAAAACGGAAAGCCAAACCCTTATCAGCCAATGTGCATGACCAGCTTGGTCGTAACCATTTTAACACTAAGTTTATGGAATGGACTCTTCCGTCTTTGATTTGGAACACATCCATCGTTAAGAATAGGAGTGCCTAACATAAATTAAGTATAGAATGGCAAACAGTGTAGTTCCGGATGAGACGGCTTGTAACGAGCCGTCTCATCTGGATCTACACTGTTTGCAAAACATATCTGTTTTGGTCTGCAGAGCTGAAGGGTTAAAGATCATAGACTACTAAATCCCATAGGAAACCGCTAAATCCCATAGGAAACCGCTTACCATTTTGCCTCTTTCTAAGGTCTTTTTTTGCATGTTTTGATGCCAGAAAATGCCATAATTCAGGTATTTCTGCGGTAGATATGAGCAAAATTGAAAGTCTTGAGTGGCTGCTTTGAAAATAAAACTAGAGTCATCTAGAGAAATATTGTCTTTACACCGATCGAGACCTGGCAAACAATATGGGGTCAGTCATTTTAAAAGCACGCAAACTTCTTATATGTCCCATAATCTTCCACGCCCTTTTTTGTTTCGGACTTTTAGAGGGATTTCTATCAGGCAAGTACCTAGTACATGTATTTACCCCCTTTGGACTTAAAACAAAACAAAATCTACGAGCTTCAGCTCGTTTGCAGAGGTGTATATAATATACAAGGAAAAATCAATGACATCCTCTATCCTGTAATCTGTGCTGTTCTCACTGACCATAAAGCACGTTTTTGTCTTTCCTTGTCTGAATTATCACAGTCGTATACAGTATAAGAAAGTGAATCCCATGACACATGCAGTAAATCAAGCTGTCTCAGGCTTCACACAAGTAACATTTGAGCCGCGTCCAGTAAAAAGTGCCTACGAGCATGCGCAAAATGCACAGTTTCACATCATCCTACACAGGCGCAGTCTCATCTGGACCTTTGCTCTCCATTGAAACATTTTATGGTACCCAATGATTCTGTTAGCAGACAGCGAATGCCCTGATCAGACTGCGCAGATGGACAGGCTTATCTCGGGCTTCGCTGTTCGCATATGCCAGAAGACACGTTTTCGCATGGCGCGGCCCATTTAGGTTATGTTACACAAGCAGCTTGCTGCAAGAGCTAAATTAACCCTTTCATCCCTGAGTTTCTGAAGTGAACTCTTCCATACATGCCCATTAATGCAAATAAGGGTTTCAGTTTCACATCTATAACAGAATGACATACAGTGTAGATGCTGATGAGTTGGCTCTTTACGAGTCGTCTCATCTGGATCTACACTGTTTGCAAAGGTATCAGTTTTGATGTGCTGGGTTGAAAGGAAAATTGATACACTTTCAAACAACTATATCAATATTGGTGTTGCTCCCTTCTGAAAATAGGTCTACTTTAAAAGGAAAGCATTTGCTCCTTTTAATGCTTTTCTTTCAGAATAGACCATTTCTAATCCCCTCTGAAAAGGGATCTACTTTAAAAGGAAAGAATATCTCCGCTTGGCAGCAAATTCTTACCGTTTTGAGTAGACCATATTTCAGAAGAGGTTTTGTGTGCAAGAAGGCAAACAGGAAGTCACAAAAATTGCCTCCTTTGGCAGATATGGCGAACCACCTGCCAAGTGTATCCAGTCTCCTTAACTGTGCCACTTCTTCCACCTGTACAGGAGTCTTGAATCAAAATGCTTAGTAAAATACTTTTATGGCAGAATAGTTCTAAATTCTTGTTTTCTTTTGTTTTTGCTTTTATTGTTTCATTACTAAAACTAGCCGGGCACAGCAGTTCCTAGAAGATTAAATGTACACCCACTGAAACTGTATGATCAGTTTTCGCAGGGCACTCTGTGGGTAGCCAAGAACCAAAGCGTCTACAGTCGGACAGTGAAGAGCGTCTTCAGAAAGACAGTGATGACTCTGATCAGCCTGCGTGGATGCGCCCGCTGATCCGAATGTCCGCTTGGCTCATATGCAATCTGGTGGGAAATGCTGTGCCCCGACTCAAATGTCATCTTTATAGGAGATGGGTGAAGCAAAAGGGCGACATATATAAAATGTCCAGATTAGCATTTCCAAAACTTGCCAGTTTCAATACCATTTTCGGGACGCTTCTTCCAGCAAATAGCGAAAGGTATACTTCTTCAACTGTACTGCTCGTATTTATACCCCCGCAAAACTATGTTTGTGGGGGTTGGATATACTGTTTCCACGTTGTCCATCCGTCCGTTACGTTTTTGTTCTTGCGGCACTGCTTATGGGAAATTTCTTGTGTGTTCTACCTGGAAAGTTGGCACAGACATATATAATGCGCAACGAAAATGGCCCTTATGCAATATGCGGACAACGCACAGGCTGATCAGGGCCTACTTTGCCCGCTTACAGAATCAATAGATACTGTAGGATATGTCGACGAACAGAGAATGTCCAGATTAGACTGCACCAATGCGTACCCTCATCTTGACTTTCGCTGTTCGCATATGACATAAGGGACATGTTTCCACGTTGTGCTTCATATGTCTAAATAGGGCATATCGAGGGTTGAGCGCAAGACTGGCGTAAGTCAGATGGTTGTTTTTCCCCAAACCTAATCTCCTCACCATGAAGGCGTTATGAAGATTACAACATTTCTTTCTGTAAACAATGAAAATTTAGGTGCCATTGCTCGTATGAGCAATGGCACCTAAATATGCATTGTTTACAAAGGGGTCCAAGTTGACCCTAAACAAGGGTTTCAAAAATATGTTTGAGTTACCATAGTCTTGCGCTCAACCCTCGATATGCTGATAGCGAATAGTATTATAGAGTACTGTTAGTGGACAGCAAATTTCATGGTAGACTATGAGCATGCACACATTTTTTCTGATTCTTACAAACCGCCTAAAGGCTGTACTTCACAATAAAGCAGATACTATTTTATTTCCTTTGGGATCATTGGGCCCATTGTGGTTACTTTAAAAATGGGGTTGTTGCAATGTTGCAAACTTCATTACTGCTTATGAAGAGTCTCAATAAAACCGAAACCTCCTTTTTCTATCTGTTATGTATTCTATGTTTCCAAAGGCAATCTTCTACATTTTTATTCACTCTATTCATTTATGCTAATGTCATGGTAAACCGTGCAGACCCAAATCAAAACCCGTTTTTTTGCGGCGCCTGATCTAGGTATACACTTTTTGCAGATACAACTTTTGTGACTCTGTGATTTAATAGGTTAAAAGTTGTCGACATAACGCTAACACTCAGCCCGGCAGACCAAAACATAACGTGCAAATAGCTCGTAACGATCCGTCTCATCAGGATCTACACTGTTTCGACTCGGTTTTTGTTTTAGTATTGACTGAAAAGCCTGTTTGCATCTGTGGACATATCCAAATTCAAGGGGATGAAAGGGCTAAACAGTAATCGGTGGACTCATTTGGTCATGCTCAGTCTGTGTAAGCTCAACTAGAGATATAAAACGTGTACTTTATTAACCCGTTTATGCCTAGCGTCCGATAAAAGGAACATTTGCAAACAGTGTAGATCCAGATCAGCTGACAGCTCTAAATTAGAGCATATCAAATTCCCTTGCTTTACAACCAAATAGAAATTTAACCCATTTTAGTCTGGAGACCTTCGAAATGGTAACTGGCAAACATTGCAGACTGCGGCTTCTGATCAGGGTCTATACTGCTTGCAAATAGTTAAGCTATTTTTCTCTAGGTATATCTAACGTGGAAGGAGTTTATTCAGTCTAAAATGGGTTAAAATTCAAGTGTAATCAAAGCGTCTTCAAGCGGAGTCTTTGTTGGACGCACACGGATAGTAATTTTTTTCCTTTTAGTATTGATCCCTTTTGTCCAGGAAAGCAAACAGGAAGTCACTTAAATTGTCCGCCCTTGTAAAAATGGTGGGGTGTTACCAGTCTTTAACTGGCGTCTGGGCTGTGTTCAGTAGTGATTGCGAACCCCTATAGCTAATGACGAACGCCAACAGGAGCAGGGGTCCAGGACAAAACACTCGCCTGTGACTTGCACTTCTGAACGCAGCCCTAGTCTACGCTCAGAAGAGATAATTACTCGCGAGTCTTTTTGCCTTGTACCCCTGCTCCTGTTAGCGCTTATCATTAGGTATAACGATCCAGGGCAAAACATTTCCATCACTTTCTACCTCTGAACGCAGCCCTGAATATTCTGCTTATCTGCAGTCTTGGCGTTTACGCTAGCTAGCAATAAGGCGACGATCAATTAGAAAATACTTATTCTTGATAGCCGTTAGAGACCAACCAGTTTATTATTAAGGCAATGCGAAACTCGTGTATCCACTGTTGCGTTTGTCTCAGACACGTTGCAAAAATTCAATTAACACTTAGCAGACTGAAAAAAAAATCAGTAGACAGCAAATAAGATATTTTGGGACTTTCTTATGAAAGAGAGCTTAACGTTCCCGATTTATCTGCTTCAGACGATATGCATGGTAGTTCTTTAGAGTCATCTCCTATAGAAATACTGTAGAGCTTCTGATTTGAGTTGTCTCAAAAGGCAGAAACTTTGAATGAAATATTACCGTATATACTCTAAGTATTCAGCAGAAAGATCTGAACAAACAGTGTTGGCCATTTTGCCAACATTTCTTTTAGATTAGTCAAATGTACTTCATGTTAATTTAACCTTGTTCTGCTGAACCCGGATATACCCTGACTTTGCAAACAGTGTAGATCCAGATCAGTTGGCTACTGATCTAGATCTGCACTGTTTGTCATTAAGAATAGAAATTTGCATCAGCAATCTGGATCGAGTAATTTGATTGACTGACAATTAGAAGTGGGCGTAGCATCTTAATTTATTCAGCATGACAAGAATTAAGATTTAGAAGTATGTCTAGTAATTAAGTGTCCTATTATTCATGGCATATAGCTAAGCCATATGAAAGGTCTCAATGAAACCCTACCTCCGAGACTCCTTGTTTTATGTGTTGTTTGTTTACAAGACCAACCTTTATAGATTTTATTCGACTTCATTGCAGTTGCTGTTCAGTGCCGAGAGGTAGCGTAAAATGTCTCACCGTACTTTATCATATATTGTAGCATTAATTATTATTATCATTTTTTTATAATTAATTTCCTAAGGGTCACGTAGCCCATTTTGGATTTTTGGAAAATCAAGCTCTGCTCATATCGGTGCTAGGGGCCATATTTGACCTTGCAAACTGTAAGTCATGCATATGAAGAGTCTAAATGAAACGGAGACTCCGATTTTCTTTCTCAAGTTTATGCGTTCTTTGTTTCTAAGGGCAACATTTATATAGTTCGTTTAGTCTGGGAAAAAAGACAGGTGAGTACAACTTCATTCACCAATTATTTAACCATGTAGAATGCAAACGCACACAGAACTGTAAACTCTTGAAGTGTCCATGTTCCTGAACCAGACTAAGTACCCTTCTGTTAAAATCTTTTGAAGAGTCGTTTTTTGCCTGCTACTTTACATATAAGTAAATTTGCAAACGTTTTGCAAAAATATTTGTCGTACCTACATATGCAGAAAAAGTTTTATTCTAGTTATTGGTTTAAATAAGTCGAGTATTGTCATTACTACCACAGCAAAACTGCTGCAAAATATGAAATATCGATAGGATAGGTAGTTTGGATGCAGGATTTAAACAAGTTCAAAATCTCTGAAATTTTCACAGCATTGTTAATGAACATCAGTAATCTGAAACCAGTGAAGAAAAGCAAAAACTATTTTCTTAAAAAGAAATAAAAAAAATGTCAGTTTACTACAGAAATTGCATAGGTCAGAGCCAGCTTTGGCCATAAAATTAATATTGCTGTAACTATTTGAAAACTAAGCACATAAACATAAACGACAACTGGTTTCTGATAAGATATTGTCAATCACAAATCAATTTTACTATTTGGAATAAAACGCCGAATAAAAAACGTCTTCCCAAATATTGTCAAAAAAGGTAAGAGAAAAGTCCAGGTAGTGCCACAATCACAAGCCGCAGCTCTTCCAAGATACCACGAGGAACAGAAAACAGACAAAACCAAACAAGCGCAAAACAAACAAATGTCAAGACACCAAGAGAAAAGTCCAGGGAGTGCCACAATCACAAGCCGCAGCCCTTCCAAGACACCAAGAGGAAGAGGAAACAGACAAAACCAAACAAGCGTAAATCGAAAAAACGTACGAAAAGCACTAAGATTAGTTGTTTCTCTCCCCAAGAGAGGTAATCGCAATGCTAAAAGGACTGAAAACCACAAGAACAAAATAACAAAAAGCAAGGCTTAAAACAAATCGCCTCGTAGAATAAACCGCAAAGCAACACAGTAAGACTAACATCGGGACCACCTACCTAGAACGGTCAGTAGAATAAACCACCGGGCGGAGGGGGGTGGGGTGGTGTTGGGGGGAGGTCTAAAGCACTTTTACAGCCGGCCAACTTTACCCTGGGTCCCGATGCTACTTTTAATACAGAAAAAATACACAAAACTTCGGTTCGCATAAAGGCTCCTAATTCAATCAATGCATCAAAGCAAAAACATAAAAAAAACAACAAAGTGAGTTCTCATGGCTAATTCTACTGTGTGCCAGAGTAAATGAAAACGAATAGTTGAACCACGGCGGGCCAAACAGTGTCGAAACCACAGCAGTTTCGGCCAGTTAAACCTCATAAGCGACCCTCATAAATTTTAGTTAACACTTTCCTGCTGAACCCGGATATACACTGTCTTTGCAAACAGTGTAGATCCAGATCTTGAACCACACTGTTTGTCATTCAGTATGTGAATTTATATCAACAACCTGGAATAAGTAATCTGATTGACTGATAGTGAGAAGTGGGTGTGGCATCAAAATTTATTCAACGTGACAAAGGTTAAAGTCCCGGAAAGGGCGTATGATCTTAAACGACCAGAAATATCTATTTCATTCTCGTGAAGAACGTGGAGACGTTTTACGGCCCCACATTATGCTAATACAAGCTGTAACAGCTTACTCGAAAATTTATCAACAAGTGATAATAGGTTTTGCTCAGATCTCGCGAACGCGTAGAATGATCTCCGATTTTGCTGTTCACTCATCCTTCAAAGACCTATTTCCTTATGGCATCAACCACTGTGATCTATATGACTGATCCACAATGAGGGAAAATAACAATCATGCCATATGCGAAAAGTGAAGACCCATTCTTATAAAGTCCGACTGGTAATCAGGAGGCCGTGTGTTCGATTGTTTCGTGGAGATTGATCATGAAATATTTTCTACGGTTCTCTCTTGCGCTGAGTCAAAAAGGACAGTTGTGAGTTTCTGATGAACGAGAACTAAGGCTGCCCAGGAAAATTATGTAGTAAACTGTCCGGCTTAACATGATCTTATAGTGTTGATTGGGCCGTTAAACCCCAAACCAACCAACAAGTCTGATAAGAACTTTGTCTGCTTGTCGACACTTTCTACAGTACCCCTGATTCTATAAACGGGCACCGAAGGCCCTGATCAAACTGTGCAAATCTGCAGTCTGATCAGGGCCTTTCTTTCCCACATTAGGCATAAGGAGCCATCTTTCCTTTGGACATCATGTAATTGTCTTCAGCAGCAAGCAAAATATGCAGCTGGTATGCTTCATTTGAGGAACAATTTCCCTACATTATTCTTGTTGTTTTTCATCTTAAGAGATACATAATTTTATCAGTATGGTCCCTGATGAATAAAAGTGTTTTGTTGTCTGGTAAAACAGTTTGATCCGATAATTCTTGTAGACAAGGAACGCTAAACTCACGATTATTCTCATTGATTTTCATTTTCTTACATCATGCCTAAGTAGGTCAGCTTAGAACGAACAGTATAATGCTAGAGGTATCATGGCATCCGGGCATATGCGGACATCGAAAGCCCAGATCAGCCTGCGCATTCGCGTAGTTTGATCAGGGCCTTCGATGTCCGCTAACAAAAGCATTGATACTACAAAATGTATCAATGGAGAGCAAAGGCCCAGGTGATACTTTGCGCATGCGCAGATTGATCTGATTCTGTGCATTTAGTGCATGTTCGTAGGCACCTTGCGCTTGACACGGCCCAATTGGTGTGTGTGCCTAATACCAGAGGCATGGTAAGATAGAACAAATGCGTTTACTCTGTGTGTGTGTGTGTGTGTGTGTGTGTGTGTGTGTGTGTGTGTGTGTGTGTGTGTGTGTGTGTTCAAAGTTTATAAGAAAATACAGGAACTGATACAATTAGAGCATATCAAGTGCTCAAGATCAAAAGGAAGGACACACGAATACAACAGCCACAAAAAGAACAGATTACATGCAGAGTTGGCAGCCCTTTCCCAAAAAGGTGGCAATTCTGTTACTCAGTTTTAATTGACTATATCAATAACTTACAAAATTGTTAAAAGAAAAACTTATATAAGTGAAACAGTACAGATACTGGGGTGAAGGGGGTGGAGAGGTGGATGGGGGATGGGGATCCCTACCCTCGCCCTCAGCTTCCATTGGGGTACAAACATATATTTGTTCGATCTGCGTGCAGTCTTGAACTCATCAATGAATCACAAGAGGCAACAAGAAAATCACAGATAAAGCCTATAATGAGGCAAAGATTAGAACTTTGGTGTCAAACAACATCAATGGAATAATAGAGCAAAAATAAAAGCACCCGTTAAAATCCGGTTGACCGAGAAGCATAAATAAAAAAAAAATATTCCGGCCCAGAATATATAAATACCACCGGCGTGCAAGCAAAGTGGTCAACCGTAATTGGGTCAACCGCTTAGTATGAAGGCTGTTTTATGACATGAATGTTATACCCCTTTCATTCATAACATAGGACGAGTCACTAAATTTATCAGAAAATTCAGGTTTACCTACAACGTTTCTAAACTTGTACACCAAGCCGCCATAAAATTAAGGTTCCCTTAGGCCTTTACTTAGGGTTCCCATTTCTCATGTCTTGCAAATACCAACACAATCCTATAATCAGAAAGATATACAACTGACGTTTTGCATATACTCGTATAAAGTCTGGATATTGGATACAAAACCACTTTATAGCAATTCGAAATAAATTGCATTTTGGCAAAATGCATGCATTTTGCAAGGTACTGTTTTCGATTTTTGCCCAGCAACTGAAGTTCTATTAAGCATGTCAAAAACAGGTATACATTAACAAATAAAAATACATTCAAATCGCAGGGGATTAATCTATACAGTTGTTATCTAAATATAAATTAGCACTGAATGTTTTGAAATCTTGTCGCGTTTAGTTAAATAGCTTGTATTCTATAGAATTTCGATAAATACTTTTTGTTTGTGGAAAGTGCTTGACTTATTGTAGTTGGTCTTCATACGTTTTACCGAGTGCAGTCCGTCAACAAATGTTTTAGAATTGTGGATCGCAGAAAACTCGCTCAACATGTATTTTAAGACTTACATAAGTATATTACTGTATTGTATATGAATTAATCTATTAGGAAAACCATAAGCACGAACGCCAGAAAGGTGTCTGGTAAGATTTAAAATGTGTAATCTAAATGGTATGGTAGAATTTTCAAAACAAACGTTTTCTTATAAGCTTATCGTAGCGGCCATATTTGATCAGAAATCGGACATTTTTGGTGTTAATCAATTTCTATGAATCTTTTTTATAAATGGCATTGACAAAAGTAGACGATGTATTTGAAATACAGTTTGCATGCCAACCTAGAATTTTTTTCTGGCAGTAAACCAGTGTACGCTCCCTAGAATGCAGAAAACAGTCTCAGTGTCACTTGGCTTCATACATGTAGTTGTATATGCATATGAGAAAATAAACATTCTGCTTTCTGTTTTAGCATAGTTTTCTTTCTTTCTATGAACTTAATCTGAATAATCAAGGTTTATGTATACTTGGAATTTGTTAAGTATCAACTGGGCCTCCGTAGAAACATGCCTGTTTTCGCGAAATGCAATGTACGCATATCTGCTATATAGGGTCTGAATAATGGTGCGAATAGTTCAACCATTATTCTTTAGGAATATCTATATGACATAGCAAGACATGCCTAAATTCGAGCATGGACTCTTCCAATATTTAGTTTGGGAGAGTTTATTCAGTTTTTAATGTGTAAGTATGGTAAAATAGTCTTCCCATTCTCGCTATATTAGAAGGGGCTTTGTTCTCGGCTTACAGAAACAGCGGAGACTGTTGACGAAATATCGACGAAACCTGATTAGACTGTGCAACTGATCTCGCTGTCCTGCACCTTCTTTTTCCGCATATATGATATAGGGACCCTTTTCTCACATTCCGACCCATTTTATTTTAGTAGCTAATAAGTCCGGTCCCCATCCTTAAATTCTTTAATACATGAACCGCGTCTTGACAGTCATACGAGACTTGTTTATGCTGTTCGCCCAGACATTCATCTACCTTACAGACTGGTATCATCGCCTTGTTGTGTTGTTGTTGTTTTTAATAATTTCTTTTCCGGGCACAGGGTATAGAGGTAAATGCACATTGCGTTTAAAGTGCAGGAATATTTCCCGAGAGTGTTGCAACGGGTGCGACAGCACGAGTTTGTAATGTAAGATTTACAAGGCTGGTGGCAAATTTGCAAATCCCGAGGGAAATATCTCTGTTATTTTAAACTCAATGTGTTTTGACTTATACATTACGTATCATAAAAAGGACTTTGTATCTTTCATACGGAAGCCTATATGTGACATTGTGTTTTATGTAAGGATGTTTTGTAAGGATGTTTTGTGTTTGTTACTTGTGATTTCTGTGTTTTGACATTTAAAAGTGACGACCAGTATACTGCCAAACGGTGGCCAGTGACTCTACCGCAAAAGCTACGGGTATTTCTGATAGTGCAATGTAAAAAAAAAAAAAAAAAGCTGAAATACGCTCGTATAACAAGCGCTTTTTACAATTTCACACCGCTTTCTTTTATGTCCTTATCGCACCCTTTAAAATGCATAACGCACATGTCAAAAGACGTAACTTAAACCACAAGTGTTATTTAAAACTCAATTTGTTTTGATTTATACATTGCGTATCACAAAAGGATTGTCTCTTTCATACGGAAGCCTATATGTGACATTGTGTAAGGATGTGTTTATTACTTGTGCTTTCTGTGTTTTGACTTTTAAGGTTATTGATAAATGTATTTAAAAAAAAAGATAAGAGGAAAGCCCAGGGAGTGCCACAATCACAAACCGCAGCCCTTCCCAGACCCCAAGAGGAAGAGGAAACCGACAAACCTAAACAAGCACAAACCGAACAAACGTACGAAAAGCACCAAGATTAGCTCTCTCTTCCCCAAGCGAGATAATCGCAATACTATAAAGGACTAAAAAACACAAGAACAAAATGACACACGAAAAGACATACAACAAATCGCCTCGAAGAATAAACCACAAAGCAACAAAGAGTAAGACTAACACCGGGATTACCGCCTTAGATCGGTCAGTAGAGCAAACCACCGGGAGGGGGGGAGGGGGGGGGGTTTAAAGCACTTTTACAGCTAGCTAACTTCACCCTGGGTCCCGTTTAATTTTATTTCCAAAATAATAATAATAATCTCTTACCACCTAAACATAAATCTACTTTTGGTCAGCTGAAGCTGGGTATAGCAGGTATTTTTGGTTCCAGCTGACTAAGCCACAAACAACGTTGTCGTTGTTTGACGGCTACATTATATTTATACACTTAAAACAGGAACTGGGCGGTACCAAAGCCTATAAAGAGTTTTCAGAAGAAGAGAAGTCAGTTGTTTATGGCCACTGCAACAATTCAGCCCAGATGGTCTGTTAGTGTTAATGAACAGCAAATCAAGCCTCCCACGATGTTTTGGTTGCCTTCGTATCATAAAAGACCATATGAAGCAAGGTGTATCGCTAAATCTAGCTCTTATATCACTACTGAACTTTCTATATTGTTAACGTCCTGCCTCACTGCTATTAAACCTCATGCAATTAGATATTATGAAATAGGTTACGAAAAATCAGGCAATAATTTCTTTTGGTCAATTAAAAATTCTGGTGAAGTACTGGTTCTGGTTAAAAAGATTTCACGCGTCCAGTTTGCCAACATATATATATATATATATATATATATATATATATATATATATATATAGAGAGAGAGAGAGAGAGAGAGAGAGAGAGAGAGAGAGAGAGAGAGAGAGAGAGAGAGAGGGAGAGAGAAGGCTTCAGACTTAATTGAGATTACTTTCCAAAGTGAGTGCTCTCCTTATCTTGTTTGTAATGATAGAATGCATTCTTGTCTTCTGATGACCAAAATGGTTAAAACTTTGTCTTGTCAAAACGTAAGTGACGCATTATCATAACCTTTAAATAACATTTTTATTACGAGTAGACTTGACACTAAGTTACACAGACAAATTGTGGGAATTCCGAAGTGCAATAATTGTGCCCCTCTTATAGCAAATTTGATTTTGTTTTCAAATCCCTGCTCAGACGCAGCGTTCTGCGGCGTCTGATCTGGGTTTGCACTGATTGACAATTACCCGTTTAGGGGTCTCGAGTCTTCATTGGATTAAACAGACCTACCAGAGCAAACAATGTAGTCCAATAATCTACACTGTTCATCAGATCTTTCAGCAATTTTTAACCAATCAGCAGGTAGCAAATTGCAACTGTATAAAGTTAAGGACAAATATAGTAAAAGTCCAGGAAGTGACACAGTTACAAGCCGCAGCCCTTCTCAGACACCAAGAGGAAGAGGAAACAGACAAAACCAAATAAGCGAAAATCGGACAAACGTACGAAAAGCACTGTTCCCCAAGCAAGATAATCGCAATGCTAAAAGGACTGGAAAACACAAGAATAAAATAACACAAGGCAAGACTTAAATCGCCTCGTAGAATAAACCACAAAGCAACAAAGAGTGAGACTAACACCGGGACCGGGTAAGTTTAAAGGAACAAACACATATTCAAGGGAACTATACGAAACAGTTTTTCTCCCTTCTGAGAAGGATCTACCTTAAAAAGAAAGACTTTGCTCCCCAGTGGAACGGATCCTTTTTCTGAATGAGTTTGTTGTGCATCACAGTTAAACAAGAAATTACGAAAGTTGTTTTTCTTGCCAAAAACACACACGCATAATGACGGAAATCAATCTTGTGTATTCACTTCCTTTAACCCGTTCGACCTGGCAAACCAAAACAGATACATGTACAAACAGTGTGCAAGCAGTGTAACGAACCGCCTCATCAGAATCTACACTGTTTACCATATTGTTTTTGATTGAAACTCCTATTTGCATCAGTGGACATGTCCAAATTTAAGGATGGAAGAGTCCATTCAAATACTCAGGGTTGAAAGGGTTAAAAAGTCTGAAAATTTAGGGTAAATACGGTAGACCGCTGTTGCCCACATTGCAATAAGGGCCTTTTTCACATCTTATAGTTCATATAGTTCGTTTCCTTTTGTCTGAAACTTCTTTCATAAGCGACAGAATCGACTTGGCAAAATAATGAAACTACGTTAATGAAAGAAATCACCGGCGCAGCTAATCTAAATAAGAGCATCTATTACCTAAATTTGTGTTTGTGCCAATCACTTTTGTCTGGTCAAATCAAAATTGAGCCGCGAACAGTAAGGAAAACACGACCATATCCTCATAATTCCAACTCAATAGGCTTACACTAAATCAAAGCAATTTGAATGGTCGAGAGCAAATTCAAAACGTCATTTATACTTCAATAAATCCACTGAGCAGAAATCTTGGCACTTCATGTATTTGCGTACATTTTAAAAGTACGCTAATAAACTAACTTGCGTTTTCTGCGTAGACATAATTGGGTTGGAATGATAAGAAACGAGTTAACCCTTGTCCTGCGGATATACTTTGCCTTTGCAAACAGTGTAGATCCAGATCAGTTGGCTTCTGAAGAAGCCAACTGATCTGGATCTGCACTGTTTGCCATTCAGAATTTGAAAATGTATCAACAACCTGGATCAAGTAAACTGATTGGCTGAAAATTAGAAGTGGGCGTGGCAAGCATGACAAGGGTTAATATTTTTTTCTGGATTTTATCGATGTTTGAATAACAGCGAATAATCACAAACGTAACATAAGTCCGTTCGGGCTTTTTGCAGTTTGTTGGTGATGCGCCTGCGTTTACACGTCGACAGAATTAAAATAAAATAGTTAGTCCCTATTTAAATATGATGTTTTATCTTGTGGTACCAAATACAATACGCTTATAGCACAGTATGGATCGATTATTCCCTGTTCGTTGTACAAATTGTTCTATAATAGTGCCACATAGTGTCAAAAGTAATGACTCTGATCAGAAATTGCGAATGTGCATGGTGGCTTGGACCTCCACGTTCCACGTGGGATACGTACCTAATTAACCTTTGCCACTCTCAGGGCTAATTTAGCAGACGACAGATTGGAAATATTTTTCTTATTTTTCTTTTCCAGAAAACAGACATTGGCATTTTGTGCGGATTGTCCATTATTTTTCTTATTTTCCTCAGAAAACTGGCATTGGCATTTCATGCAAATTGTCTTCCTAGGATAAGGAGATAATTTGCATGAAATGCCAATGCCTGTTTGCTGGTGAAAATAAAAAAAAAAATGTGTTTCAAAATATCCTCTGCTGAAACTTTTACCCAGAATGTTAAGCGTTAAGGTCTCAGTTTTGGTTGAGCTGAAGGTTTTGCTACACGCACCGATGCATAAGATTCTATCTGCTTGGGTACTTTCGTGAAGAATGATCAGAGAAACTCGCAGACAAATGCCAGGAATTGTATTCTGAACACTGCTGAAATAGGCTTGACATCTCTTATAGGAGACATTTTGCATGAAATGCCATAGCCTATTTTCACGGAACAATAATAAAATATATCAAAATGTCACATGATGAATTTTTACGAGGCACGCTAAACGGTAAAGGCTTCAAAAGTTTCCAGATAGATGTAATGTTCAGTCATCTGTTACAGATGTTTTCAGCAGTCATATGGCAAAAACATTCCGAGATCACTTAGAAAAACTTGTTTTGCAATTATGTTTGCACGCCTATGCAAAAATGTGTTCTGTGCCATGGCATTTTCACTGTATAATGTGGGAAATAAGAAACATTTGGTTATTTCGACTGCTAATACAGACATATAGAGAGCAAAAAGCTTATTAAACTAATATACAAACTGAATTAACCGGGTTGGATACAACTTTTTATGGCTTCCTGTTTGCTTTTCTGCACACCAAACCCCTTTTGAAATGGGGTCTTCTCTAAAAGGAAAGAATTTACTCCCACTAGGAGCAAATTCTTTCCTTTTCGAGTAGATACTTTTTTAGGTGTGTCAAAACAATTTTAGTAGAGTTGCCTTCCCTGAAAGTATCTCCCATTTCCCTAAAAAACAGAAAAAAAAATGTAAAAAAAGTTGCCAAATAATATACACACCTGAGTTCCTGGATTTTCACTGTATATTATAAAGTAACGTTGGAGTCCGGATTACAGAGACTTGTTAATGTAATGCAGTCTTACATTTAACTCTGATATTCTAATTGATACAGTCTAAAATTAGGCCATTGTATTCATGTATTATGCTAAATTAGTAACATATAACTTACTGGTCTGTTTTGACCGATGCAGTTTCTACATTAAACTTACTTTCCTGCATTTTCTTAAAAAAAGTCTCTGCCTATGTTAAATTATTGCTGTTTCATAACACGAAACAGGATAACTGCCATATTTTATACAAGCCTAGCTTGTATAAACTCTGCTTCAAGTACATCAGCAAAGCCTTTTTTTTTTTTTTTTTTTTTCTTTTTCATATCTAAAAGCCGAGTTTGTTTTTCAAAACCAAAGAATTTTACAAAATTAGATGGTTACGTAAACGCTTTACAATGTGTGCAAATTAACATGTTTTGAAAAAGAGCCAGACAAAAAGAAAATACCATTTTCAGGGAATTAGATACACCTTAAAGGGAGACACATTTGTCAAAATGGTGTTTATTTCTAAAGCGGGATCTGCTTTAAAAGGAAAGACATTTCTTTCCTTCCAGACTTGACCAATTTTGAGAAATAACTTAGTGTATAGAATAGACTGGAAGTCGCAGAATTTACTCTTCTGTGAAAATTATGGAAACTCTACCTAGAGTACAATTACTGTGCATGAAATACCCTTAAATATATCAATATGTAATTTGCTTGTGATTGCGTTTTAGCTGGATTTGTTTGTTTAACTGACTAGCACATTAGGCCGATGTCAGAACTAGACACCTGTAAATCCCCGAGGCGATCCTTTCTTTAAATGAGACTCAACGTGAGAAAACGTACCTTCTGACGTGTGCGGCCAACGAGGACTCTGATCAGCCTGCGCATTCGCGCAGTCTGATCAGAGTCTTCGTTGTCCGCATAAAGAAACTTTGCATCCTTAGCTGTCCATAATGCGCCCAGTGAAGATTCTGATCAGATTGCGCGAATGCGCATGCTGATCTGAATATTTGCTGGGCGCACCTTGCAACGCTTTCTGACGTTCTGGCTCATATACAGTTTAAGTGCATTTATTGGCGTCAAAAGGTCAAAGGCAGATCAACTATTATCATATTCGCTGACATCCCTCTCTCATATTTCTCATGTTTACGCTATTTAACTTTGTTTTCAGACAGACAGGCCTGAGCAAAGAGTGAGAACCCAGATCAGATGCCCAGACTGTCTGATCTAGGTCTTAACTTATTTTGCCACTCTTTCAGCAATTTTAGACACATCAGCAGATGGTTAAATGGACTTGACCATGTGTTAGGACACGAATGGTAAAGAGATAATGTGTCTGAATATTCATGAGGGCAAATACATTTTGTCATTCCAACTTTCGGAATCATACGATGTAAAAGGTATGACACATACATCATTTATGTGTTTTTATCACTACTTCCTATTTACATATATCAAATTTCAAATGAAAGCTAAGGTAACATACTGTAAATATCCATGAACTTGTTTTAATAAGGATCCGTTACCCATGACAAATAAAAACCTACAATCGTTTTTTGTAATTTTTCTCTCTTTTGTTTTACCAAAGCAAGCATCCCCGGCCTCGCCTTGTCCTTGAGGGTGCGTTTATGGCTGTTTAGGAACAAGACTTGTCATAAATGTTTTAATTTTAAAGACAAATCAAGTATCTAGAGCATTGATACAACGCTTTATTTAAAAAAAAATGTTATAAATTACACACTGGAACTACGATACACATATATAGTCCAAATATCTGGCTGTTTGCTTTTCAAATGTTATACAGTCTGGTCAGTAAATAAAGTAATGTTAAAAACATAAAATAATCCTCTTAAGTCTGATCAAATTCTCAATGACTAGTTCATAGGAACAGAGCTCAGTTTGTTCAGAGTCTAATTAATTAATCTTCAATGCCTTGGAAGTAAGATTCAGCAGCACATCCAATAATAAGTTGAGCCAATATGAAGATCAATCCTCACATGACTATAAAATAAGTATTCCTGAAAACGACTTTTTCTTCATGATATTACCATAAAAATACAATGGACTCTCGTTATTTCAAACTTCAATGCACTAGAATTTCAGTTTGAGATAACAGTATATGAGATAACAGGAGTTGAAATGTAAAGAACATTAAGGAAAAATAAACCAACATTATCCAAAATTAAATTTGAATTAAGTAGTAGTTTGAGATATCAGTGTTCGAGATAATGAGAATAAACTGTAATTTATTTCCAATCAGAGTCTGTCCAATTGACTCCACCGTCAAGTCACTTGACCATTTAACTGACAACCGCAACTGACCATTCAAAATAGCTAATAAGGTAATTATCAATGTTTTTAGTTCGACAGACAAATCAACACGTGCTTTTTACAGGTAAGCACAGATATACAAAGTTTGTCTAAGGAAATTCGCGTGGTTATAACTGCCTGACGGAGGAGTCAATTAACAATAATTCCAACTCCTTATCTTTATACACATTTCACGCAATTTGACTGGCTGAAGGAAAAATGTTACATTTTAATGACGTTACATTACAATAATTCCAACTCCTTATCTTTATACACATTTCACGCAATTTGACTGGCTGAAGGAAAAATGTTACATTTTAATGACGTTACATTTAAGGATCTTCTCCACGTTGTTGTCTCTCTTTTGAAGAACAGTATATATGTAGTAAATATAGAAGAGGTCCGAAAATAACATGTCCTATATTTAAAGGGCTAGGATACACTTGGTAGATTTTCCGCCACTTTTTTTGTTTATGAGAGACAATTTTTGGGACTTCCTGTTTGCTTTCCTGTATAACAAGTCCTTTCTGAAAGGGCATCTACTTTAGAAGGAAAGAATTTGCTCCCAAGCGGTGCAAATTATTTCCTTTTAGAATGGACTCTTTTCAGAAGGGAGCAGAGCAAATTCTTTCCTTTTAGAATAGACCCCATTTTCAGAAGGGAGACAAAACTATCTTGACAAAGATGCCTCCTCTGAACGCGTATCAATTCCTCTTAACAATCTTCAAGCGAAAATACCTTTTTACGATTCTCTGTAGAAATAATGATGGAGTTTATTAACAAATCATGACTGCCTAAGAGAGAAATCCGGCGTTTCCAGGGAATTTCTTGTATGAAGCTACTTATATGAAAATAACATTACAAAAATATAAAATACATAAGAATAGTACTCGTGGCATACCGTATTTTTTTATCTTAAGTATTCGGGCACCATAATTCCTTGCAATAACTATCCTAACACTTGGACACGTTCATTCAGCTACCTGGTGATGTGATGGACACGTTCATTCAGCTATCTGATGAGATGTTGGACACGTTCATTCAGCTACCTGGTGATGTGATGGACACGTTCATTCAGCTATCTGATGTGTTGGACACGTTCATTTAGCTACCTGATGATATGTTGGACACGTTCATTCAGCTGCCTGATGATATGTTGGACACGCTCATTCAGCTATCTGATGATGGACGTTCATTCAGCTACCTGATGATATGTTGGACACGTTCATTTAGCTACCTGGTGATGTGATGGACACGGTCATTCAGCTGCCTGATGATATATTGGACACGTTCATTTAGCTACCTGGTGATGTGATGGACACGTTCATTCAGCTACCTGATGATATGTTGGATACGTTCATTCAGCTACCTGGTGATGTGATGGACACGTTCATTTTGCTAAAAGATGATGTGTTGGACACGTTCAATCAGCTACCTGATAATGTGTTCGACACGCTCATTCAGCTATCTGATAATGTGTTGGACACGTTCATTCAACTACCTGATGATATGTTGGACACGTTCATTCTCATGCCTGATGATGTGTTGGACACGTTCATTTAGCTATAAGATGATGTTTGGACACGTTCATTCAGCTACCTGATAATGTGTTGGACACGCTCATTCAGCTATCTGATGATGTGTTGGACACGTTCATTCAGCTACCTGATGATATATTGGACTCGTTCATTCATCTGCCTGATGATGTGTTGGACACGTTCATTCAGCTGCCTGATGATGTATTGGACACGTTCATTCAGCTTCCTGATGATGTGCTGGACACGTTCATTCAGCTGCCTGATGATTTGTTGGACACGGTCATTCAGCTGCCTGATGATATGTTGGACACGTTCATTCAGCTACCTGATGATGTGTTGTGCACGTTCATTCAGCTATCTGATGATATGTTGGACACGTTCATTCAGCTACCTGATCATGTGTTGGACATATTCATTTAGCCATCTGATGATGTGTTGTGCACGTTCATTCAACTGCCTGATGATGTGTTGGACACGTTCATTTAGCTATCTGATGATGTGTTGTGCACGTTCATTCAGTTGCCTTATGATGTGTTGGACACGTTCATTCATCTACCTGATGATGTATTGGACACATTCATTCAGCTATCTGATAATGTCTTGAACACGTTCATTCAGCTACCTGGTGATGTATTAGACACGTTCATGTAGCTATCTGATGCTGTGTTGGACACGTTCATTCAGCTACCTGATAATGTGTTGGACACGTTCATTCAGCTATCTGATGATGTATTGGACACGTTCATTCAGCTATCTGATGAATGTGTTGGATACGTTCATTCAGCTGCCTGACGATGTGTTGGACACGTTCATTTAGCTACCTGATGATGTGTTGTACATGTTCATTCAGCTACCTGATAATGTGTTGGACACGTTCATTTAGCTATCTGATGATGTGTTGGACACTTTCATTCAGCTATCTGATGATGTGTTGGACACGTTCATTCAGCTATCTAAAGATGTATTGGACACGTTCATTCAGCTACCTAATGACGTGTTGTACACGTTCATTCAGCTACCTGATAATGTGTTGTACACGTTCATTCTGCTACCTGATGATGTTTGGGACACTTGCATTCAGCTACCTGACGATGTGTTGGACACATTCATTCAGCTAACTGATGGTGTGTTGGACACGTTCATTCAGCTACCTGATACTATGTTGGACACGTTCATTCAGCTACCTGATAATATGTCATGTGTAATGAATGAATGGCAAGCAGTTTAGTCTCTTAAAAGACATCTTTATTTACTGCTCAGGCATTCTGTCCCAATATTTGTGGTAAATGTTGTATATGCGAACAGTAAATATCAAGATCACTGATGTGTAACATTTACGGAGTCGCACTTAGGCCGTCGTTTTCCGCTAACAGATTTATAGAGTCGGAACGTCAGAAAACGTACCTTCGGACATGTGCGCCCAGCAATTTTTTCTTATCGTACATTCGTAGTCTGATCAGAATATTCACTGGACGCAGTTTGATAGCCGAGGATGCAAACTTTCTTCATGCCACAACAAAGACTAATCAGACTGTGCGGACACGTAGGCTGACTTGAATCTTCGTCGGGCCCACATGTCTGAAGGTACTTTTTCTCACGTTGCGGCTCATTAGATTCTGAAGGACACACCCAAGACTCTGAACAAACTACACGAATGCATAGGCTAGGCTAATGTTGGAATTTCATTTTGGCATAGGACCTATTGTAAGCGCTCAAGCTCTGAAGCTATTTCAATAAATGACTGATTTCTTGTTATTTGCCTCTGGAACACTTGACTGTTGGCACAGGCTTTGCCTCTATATAACCTTCTGTCAAAACCGTTGAAACTAGCAGACAGTATCTTGATAACGGGATTGACTGGTTATGAAACATAAACTATCAAATGTTACAGAACAAATCCTTACTGCTCTCATGCAGCGATATGTTAATCTTTTCACCCCTGAGTTTCTGATATGGATGTATTACGAGGGACGATCAAAACGTTCTTGGCCCCTGTACTTTGTGAATCACCAAGAGCAGAAAGTGTGTATTTCTCAATTTAATCTCCCTTTGATTAAATGCACTTTCTCCTACGCTGTTCCATTTTGTTTATCCCTTCAAAATAGAAGCCGTCTTCCTGACCCCCCCCCTCCCCCCCCCCCCCCTCACACACACACTATTTATCAACAGCATCTATGACACCCTTATTGCTTCCAAAATTCCTACAAAGACGTTCAGTTTTCTAGATTTGGGAACATATAAAACTCCAAATGGGCTAAGTTGGGAGAATACAGAGGATGAGGAAGGTCCTCGTAGCTCATTTAATTACAGCAGCCAAAGCAACTTAAGAGGTGTGGGCTGGTGCATTATCTTGCAAGAGCAGGACGCCTCGAGTCAACTTTGCTCTTCTTTTCTTCACAATCTCCTGACGCAACCGCCTTAATTCTTCTGCATAATATGCACCATTTATTGTGCGACCTTTCTCAAGATCATCCACCATGATAACACCCCGACTATCCCAAAACATAGAGGCAATCGCCTTCCCCGCTAAAAACACCCTCTTAAATTTCTTAGGAGAGGGTGAACCAGGATGCTTTCATTGCATACTCTGCCTTTTGGCCTCAGGAACAAAGTGATTGACCCAAGTTTCTTCTTGAGTCACAACTCGATGCATAACTTCCTTAGGGTCATCTTCATAGAGAGACAGGGGATACTTAGAAATAGCAAGCCTGCTCTTCTTTTGATGTTTGGTCAACATTCTCGGGACCCATCTAGCTGAGACCTTGATCATCCCTAAGATATCGGTCAAGATAGACAGAACTGCCCCAAAACTTATGCCTATTTGTCTAGCTATATCACATAGGTTTCTTCTCTTGTAATACAAGATCAGACTGTGCACAAGCTCAAAGATTTAGTTTATAGTAGTCTCTTTACGGCGTCCAAACCGTTCATAATCGAATTGTATGGCAACCTAGTCTACAAATTCAGAAGAATCATTGGAAATGCAGATTTTTCGGAACAATGAAAAACGATTTTCAACCGGAACAAAATGATAGGTTACAATATAAATGTTATTCAACAAACTGCTTGCGTGACTTTTTTCCTGATTATGGTTGATAACATTATTTTCCATTTTAATTGCACGACGTTGAGTCCGGTTCATACTGAATGACGGTTCCTTCCTCAGTCTGTTTCAGAAGGCTGGCTCCTGACTATTGCTGTATGTGGTCCAACATGTGGTTTTCGTTTGGCCTGGATTCAGATCACCATTGAGCCCGCTATTGTTGCGACTCCTCTGTTGCAGTTCTTCATTGTTCGAGCGTTGGTTAACCGAGAAGTTTATTCATATATGGCGTTTGTTTTCACTATTTTTCCTCATCTCTCCTTCTTTTGGTGCCTCAGGAAGGTTATGTATGCTTCGTCAGTGTGGCAGTTCCTTGGTATCTTCACTTACAGTCGACTCTCGTTATCTCGACTTCATTTATCTTGAATAACCACTTATCTCGAAGTGAAAATCTAGTCCCTGTTTAAACACGAAAATCTAACAACAGGTAACAAAATATTGAGCTTTTTTCCACAATATTTTCAATATATATCTAACCACAGGAGTCAGCTTACATATTCATTTAAGAAATGTGGTTGTTCGATTTATTTTTTCCTTTATTCTGCAAATCGGATATTTCGAGGTACGGATATCTCGAAGTGTTTCGGAGTTCCTTGGACTTCGAGTTAACGAAAGTCGACTGTATGCATTTGTTTAACCACAGATTTGTGAAATGATTTGTGTTTTCCTGTAATGTTTTGCTTATGAGGAACCGGATTCTATGTGAGTCTGTAATTTGGAGCTGCAACAGAAATGAGGGCGAGGTCCGTACGGAAAGTACACGAAACACATGAGTACCAAGAATCAATACAATGACGCCGACTGTTTACAAATGATGACGCAGTCCCGAAAAATGAATAATAGACCCTAAGGTAACTACACAGAAGGGATTAATTTAGACCGTTTAAAACTATCCAGATGTGACTATTGACTGTATGTGAAAAATTATGTGTGCCACATACATATTTTTCTTAAAATGTTTGATTTTGCCACGTTCATAAAACAATGCAGTTGCTGATGAGACAGTTCGTACGTCTCATCAGGAACTACACTATTTACTCTTTATTCATTCTTCTTATTTTTGACTGACACTCCTGTTTTCAACAATGGACATGTCCAAACTCCAAAACGATTGAGTTTTTATTTTATTTATTTATTTATTTATTTATTTATTTATTTATTTATTTGATAAAATCGGGGCTGAAAAGGCTACTCTTACCTGTATAGCCGTAATTTCTTTCGTTTTGGTGCGATTTTAATCTGCTCGATAAACAAGCCGTCATATTTGTAAATCTGTTATAATCACGTGACCTCCACCTCAAGAGATTAACACAACTTGTGAGCAATGCAGGCAAGATTTGATTAAAGGCTCCATATTCCTCAAAAATGGACATTTTATTATCCAAGAAAGGTTTAGTAAGCTGATGTACGGTATTAACACAATCATAAAATGTGACACTTTACAGCCTGTAAAATATGATTTGGTCTCTCGTTTTTTTAGCTGGATCATAAACTGAAATGTTTTTTTTTTATTGTATCTTTGAATAAATGTTGGCAACATTAATTCAGAGATACGATGAAAAATCATTTCATTTTTGAGCCAGTACAAAAATAAGTCTCTGAAACTTTTCAGGTTGTCAGATGCCACATTTAATGATTGTATTAATACCATATATCAATTTATTTAACATTTCTTGGATAAAAATGTCTATTTTTATGAATATAGAGCCTTTAATGTTGTGGGTGCAATTCCCATTTGTACACCGAAAGTTGTTATGGTCGAGTTCGCGTGGATCTCACAGGAGTCTATTGGATCTGAAGGAGAGACTAAAACTGGCCTATTAGCAAATGCTGAAATTTGACTATGAGTTTGGAGATTAATTTCACTGATTAATCTTGAATGCAGGCAAAACTAGGTGTGTTTGAAAGTATATTTCTCCCACTGTCGGAGAAATTAGCCTTATGGGATGGGCCTCGTTTCTGAAGATCATGGAGTGTGCTTAAGTAGGCACAGACCCGAAAACCGGGAAGTTTCTTTCACTGCAGTTAAAAGACTTTAAACAATACAAAATATTCAGACGTAAACGTCTAAGTACCGGTGCAAATTTTATTCATGTTTACTTAGAGATATGGGACAAGGATATACTAAAGTTTAATAAATTTTCAATGTAACAGGTAAAAAACAACAACAACGTGATCCTTTAATGTATGCTTTTATTAAGCTTTATGAAATTTCTTGATTGAAATGAAAATAAAACAGACATTAATCTGTTTATAACACAGTTTGTTTAAAGATGGTTTTAGATATAGCATTGTTTAAAGATGGATTCAAAAACTGTATAGATTATAGCAAAACTGATGGTTAATGGTTATCTTTTATAACATCTACATATTTTTGTTTGGCTATAACAAGATTGTTTAAATAATACAGCTTATGTTTTGGATTCCAAAATTTGTGTTATAAGCAGACTGTAATGTATAACATTTTGAGAAAAAAACATTATCGCCTGACAGGATAGTTCGCCTGAAGTTGACTTTAGGTTAGACCCAAGTCTGCTGCAGTGAAACCGGAAAATAAAATGTCACCAACAACATAAATCACAACAAAAGAGCCGACTTGGAATGGTCAGTTATAATCCTCGCCCTCAACTGTCACTGTGGTTCAAAACACTTCTTTCTGCGGCTCGTTGAGCGATCTTCTAACTCATTGCGCAATTTTGCAATCTCGCCAGAATCTTAGCCAGTTGCTCATACGAGCTTTCTCAGCCAAACAACCAGGTCCTAGGCCCTCTGAGTGTCTCAACATGCGCATTCAAAATTAGACATTACCAAAAACAACAAATTAATAGCTTGGATGAAAAGTCGGACACTGATGTTCTCGACAGATACAAACACTTAAATGCGTGGATGAAACGTCACACGCCGACGACCCCGGCAAATATAAAAACCGCCGATCCCGGCAAATATAAAAAAAAATCCTTGTGAGCTAATCGAACACTCTACCATATGTAAAAATCAAAAGCTATATTAAGAGACCGGCGCGATTCTTGCGCCGATCAATGAGGCATCCAGTAAAACAGGAGATTAATATACAAGCGAACAACGAAGGTCGATATATGACAGATGGACATGAAACCAAACTAAATCGGATGAAATCAGGCGTCCATGGACAGTAAGCATTACCTGGTAAGCATGCTTCGCCCACCATACCTATCAGCCTGAACTTTGGCGAACTTCTTAAGTGTTGACATCAGTTAAGTTCTTTTGACAATCTTCATAAAACTCTGCCTCAATATTTGACTTGATAATATCTTGGCCAAGTTCGAATATGCGGTCAAGTCAGATCAAAAACTAGGTCATTAGGTCAAATTTCGTTAAAACATTGTGTACACCCTGGAGGCCACAGTTTTGCTTCAATCTTCGTAAAACTCTGCCAGAATGTTTGACTTGATAATATCTTGGTCAGATTTGAATATGGGTTATGTCGAATTAAAAACTAGGTCACTAGGTCAATTTTTTAAAAACATTTTTCACCTTCTGCAGGCCACATTGTTGCTTCAATTTTCTTCATGAAACTCAGTCAGAATGTTTGACTTGATGATACTTTAGTCAAGTTCGAATATGGATCATATCAAATTAAAAACTAGGTCAAATTTCTTTAAAACATTATTCTGCCTCGAGAGGCAATAGTGTTGCTTTTACGAGACCTAGTCTTGATAATACCTCAGTCTAGTTTGAATATGGGTCATAGTGGATAAAAAGCTAGGTCACTAGGTCATTTTTAAAGCCTTGCTCTCTCCCTACAGGCCACAGTTTTGCTTCAATTTTCACAAAACTGCCTGATTGTTTGTCTTAATGATATCTTGATCAGAGTCAAATATACACTTGGAAAAAAGTAAGTTAAGCATCACTCACAGTTTGACAAAACATTTTTATTTCGATTTGATAAACAATCCAGCTAAGAAGCAAAACCGAAATATTATTGAATCAGTGTATAAATGGGTATATTAAGAGTCAGGATCACAATGTTATCATATGAAATCACGGCTTTTACTGGCTTGCAAGTCCAATTGATTTGGATGCATTTTTTTTTTTACAAAAACTGCATATGGTTAGAAGTATGGTCCTATAGGCCACCAAAGAAAGATTAGAACATGAGTGTCTTCCAAAGTTAGCACTATCGAAGACAATTAATTTCAGTCACTTTGAGTCAGTATTTTATGTAACCTCCTTGAACTGCAATGGTAGCGTCAAGACGCCTCCTCATACCCTGGACCAGGCGTTGTATCCACTGCTGAGGGATTTGCTGCCATTTCCGATGCAATGCAGCCTCAAGTACAAGTAGTGTCTGCACTGGAGGAGTGATTTCACGAATTTTCCGGCCAAGAATGTCCCACAACTGTTCATGAGGATTCAAATCAGGACTGCGAGCAGGCCATGGAAGTGTTGAAATCGCATTTTGACGCAAACATTCAATCACTGCACGTGATCTGTGAGGTCTTGCATTGTCATCCTTAAACACAGGTCTTGTTAAAAAGGAGATGGTCATCAAAATGGGGAATTACAGCAGTTTCAAGAATGTCCGTTTGGTACTTTTGTCCAGTAAGGGTCCCTTGCACAGTAACCAGATCAAGCTTACAATCATGCGATACACATCCCCATACCATTATTGAGCCTCCACCGAAAGGAACAGTTTCCTGGATGTGCCTTTGAGAATAAGCAGTATTTCGCTGCCTCCAAACACGCACACGGCCATCCGTCATATGGAGAAGAAACCTTTCATCCGACCAATGAATTATTCTCCAAGACCGGATATTCCAGTTCCTGCGTTGCTGGCACCAGTACAAACGCGCTGCCTTCTGTCCCGGAGTAAGCATTGGCCGTCTGACAGGCCGACGAGCACGATAACCAGAAGCCCGGAGCCTATTACGAACTGTTCTGGTTGACAATGGCCTGTTTGTCAGCCATCTTTGCTTCACAACAGTACTGGTTAAGAACGGAAATCGCCGAACAAATCTCAGTAACGCCCCGTCTTCCCTACGTCTTTCGGGGCCTCCCTGAGCGTGCTCTGTCCTGTACGTGGTTGGTTTGCTGAAATTTATTGAGCAGGCGACAAATGACTGACTGACTATACCCAAGGCGACGGGATATTTCTCGCCCGGATAGCCCAGCGTTACTCATTCCAATAATCTGCCACCGAGTGGCGTCTGACAGTCTTCTACGAGCCATAGCACATGTACACAAGTTAGATTCAAGCACAGGTTCATTATTCTGTTTGTTATTAACACAAGACAAAACAGCATTATTTTCATGCATGAGGGTACCATGAAATTCATACTAATCACGGCTGTATTATATAGTCGTGGACGATAAAAAGTATATGTATGTATGTACGGAAGCCAAGTGTCATCGTATATCAAAATTTTAAGTGCCTATATTTTGATTAGGAAATATGACGCTAAAAACCGCAAGTGATGCTTAACTTTTTTCCATGTGTATATGTATCAGTAGATCAGATTTCTGTAAAACTCTTTTCACTCACCAGAGGCTACAGTTATACATTAATCTTCATGAAACTTTTCCACATTGTTTGTCTTGATGATATGTCAGTCAAGTTTGACTATGGGTTATGTCATACAAAAACCACGTCACTGGGTCAAATTTCTTTAAAACATTGTTCTCTCTCCCTAGAGGCCACAGTTTTGCTTGAATCATCTTGAAATTTAACCAGTATGTTTGTCTTGTTAAGACTGAAGTTAAGTTAGAATATGGATAAAGTTGGAATATGGGTTATATCTGGTTCAAAATTAGGTCACCAGTACAATTACATAGACTTGTAAACGTAATGTTTAATAATTTTGCTAAAAAAATAACTACTCTGCACCATGTTTGTCCAAAATGCCCATTATAAAATGAGATAGATAGATAGATAGATAGATAGATAGATAGATAGATAGATAGATAGATAGATAGATAGATAGATAGATAGATAGATAGATTGCATTATTTCAGATCGTCCCTTGTATACTAGTATCTTACTTTTATCGCCTACATTTTTTTTCAGCAGCAGTAATACTGGCAATACATGACAATGAAAACGTATACAATCATTATAACTTCCATTATTTTTATGACCATTATTAATTTCATTCTATTAAATGGTCTGAGACAGCACTACATAACTATTCTCAGAGCTTTTGATTGGTTACGACTGTCCCAAATACGCACACACAATGCTGTTAAACTCTTGCCCACTGGACTAATTCAGCAGACGTTAAATTGATATTTTTCTTCTTTTCCCAGAAAACAGGATTTGATAGTCCATGCGAATCGTCTCTATTAGAGACAATTTGCATGAAATGTCAAAACCTGTTTTCTGGGAAACAAATAAAAAAATATTTCAATATGTCGTCTGCTCAAAATTTTACCCAGAGTGCTAAGGGTTGAGCTGGCAAGAAGTTTTACTTTTCAGTTTATATCATCGATCCTTACTTTTATGCCAAATTTACATTAACAAATTAGAAGCAGCTACTGTAATCATTGGCTATTAGAAGCAGGATCTGCAAGTCAGTTATTCTAGGTCACTTCAGGTCATACACTACTAAATCTCACAGATCACCGGTTACGTAGAACACCGGTTGCGTTTCTTTACGAATGTAGTTCCATAAAATAGAGTCCCCGTTTATTACATGCTTTGACACCAGAATTGGTCAGAATGTATAATTCAGGCAGTTCAGCAGTAGGTAATGGTGGCTTAATTGTAGGTCTTGATTGGTTGCTTTGAAAATGAACCTACAAAGTCATCTAGAAAACATACCTACTATCTTCAAACTGATCGATCCTGGTAGGCAATATAGACTCAGTCAGTTTAAAGACATGGTAACTTCGTACATGTCACATAACCTTTCTGGTTATTATGCTTTTCTGAGGGACTGCATCAGGCAAGTACCTAGTATTTACCCTTAGAACTTAAAAACATCTATGGGCTTTAGAATGTTTGCAGAAATATATGTAATAAGAAATAAGAAAAAAATCAACGCTAGTCTCTATCCTTTATGTAACTTTGTTGTGGTAATTCTTCAACATTATATATTAATTGTTAGCAGACAACATTCAACTGTCGTATTTACCTTCAATATTCAGATAACTTAAAGACTCACCACACGTGTCTTACACTTTTTAGAACCTCCGGATGAATGGGAACGAGTATAGACAGTGATCAGCGTTGTGAGACTCTGTTGTTGGTCCACACTATTTACTGAAGCCTGTAGACCGAGTACTTAAAATAAATACGATATTTAATTTCACAAAATAGGATTTATCGTTTTAGACGATTTTGATCAAAGAACATTCTTTCAGGGTAAATATGAAACCATCACACATTTGTCGTCTGCAGCTTTATGTAAATCATATCAACGCCCCGGATCAAGTAATCTGGGCCCAGTTGTTCAAAGCGTTGTTAGCTTAACGAGCTCGTTAAGGGTCATTTTGTTAACTGTTTTAGTTGATTCAATACACAATATTCTGATATTTTTGCTGAAAAAATGTGAGTAGCTTTTGCACTGCAAAAGCTACTCACATTTTTCCAGCAAAAAATTTCAGCATATTTGCGTATCACTTGATTAAAATTTTAACGTAGCGTTAACTAACGACATCGTTAGTTTTGAACAACTGGGCCCTGATTTGCTGAAAATTAGAAGTGGCGTGGCATCTAAATTTATTCAGCATGGCAAAGTTAAAGCAGAATGAGGTATAAGAAATGAAATTTATTTTTGTGGATTTTTTTCTGTGTAAACGCCTGCGAATCATTAAAAAACTTCGGGCTTTATTCAGTTTGTGAGTGGTTTACCGGCGTTCACGTATTGATAAAGTCCACACAAAAAAATGACATTTAAACTATATAATAATACGCCATAGTTTCCTGATACTCCATTCTGACATTCAAGCCAATCACAGAATCACACAACAAAAAATCATTCAGTAAATGAAAACAATAAACTGATCGATTTACGTCGCTTTTGATAATTTTTGGCCATATTAGGCAGGGACGTGAGTTCAGTGCTCTCTTTATAGTCTGGCCCCATTGAAATATCGCGTCTCAGATACGAAGGAAGATATTCAATTCAATCAACTTATCCCTCACCAGCTCAACCAGCCTAACTTTACATTAATACATTGTGCGCCAAGTGAAACAGTAGTTAGTACCATTTCAAAAGGTTTAAGCTGATACCAATTTGGCCTGCACCAAGTACTTTGAGCCTCGCCGAGAGAAAATGCGCGTCATAAAGTTGGTCTAGCGAACACAAATCAGCCTGTGCACATCTGTCGTTTGACCAGAGTCTTGGCAGTTCATCTGAGGAAGCCTGGAACCCTTCGTTGGCCACTGTGTACCCAGCAACCACTCGAATCAGACTGCCTGTATACTCAGGCTAATCTCTGTCTTCGATGGGCGCACGTCATAAGGTACGTTTTCTGAGGGACCCATATAGAGTATTTATTTCCCATATATTGTGTAACAAAGGTTTGACTCGAAATGAATGCAAAGTTTATAAGTGAACTTCTATGCCACGTTGTATTTGGGAAGCAAGCATTGCTGGTGTAAACAAGGCTTGATAGTCTTAACCTATAACCTGACATACTTGAATACACAAAAGTTTGGGCCTAAAGTTGGCTTGTTAAAGAATAATGTGTAAAAAACGTTTCCCCTTATCATATAGTGAAAACAAAGATTAGCTGGCGTCTACATTATTAGATTAATTTTCAGAATTTTACAGTTATTTTAACCAGCTTTTTAAATATAATTGTTTACTTCTAGCAACCTTTTCACTGCATGTCTGTCTTTATGTACTTAATAAACAAACTGTTTCTCATTTCTTATACTAAATAGTGAAAGTTCCATATATTACATGACTCTATATAGGAAAGGTATTAACTCAAATATTTTATAATTTCTCCACAAAAAAATACCTTGTAGGTACTCATTAGAAGCGCCTCTGGGAGGCGCTTCTGATGAGTACTCACAACATACGTTTTTGTGGTGAAGTCAGAAAATATCAATATTATTTCTAAATCTTGGCTTAACTAGAGTTATGACTAAGAAATATACATTTTATACAGGAGTGTTAACGTAATATGGCAGAAGCTGTAACAAAGGTCTTTATAATATTTTCTGTAATAAATACTTGACAGCGTGAGAACGCAAATACACGTGTCAGTTTTGTGCTATATTTCGAGGTGACAAAGACTCTTCGCGTGTGCAGACACGTTCTAACGAAAGTACTGATACGTGCCTATATATGTGTACACGTGTCAGTTTTGTGCTATATTTCGAAGTGACAAAGACACTTCGCGTGTGCAGACACGTTCGAACGAAAGTACTGATACGTGCCTATATATGTGTACACGTGTCAGTTTTGTGCTATATTTCGAGGTGACAAAGACTCTTCGCGTGTGCAGACACGTTCTAACGAAAGTACTGATACGTGCCTATATATGTGTACACGTGTCAGTTTTGTACTATATTTCGAGGTAACAAAGACTCTTCGCGTGTGCAGGCACGTTCTAACGAAAGTACTGATACGTGCCTATATATGTGTATAGGCTGTCTAGTCCTACGATGTTTGCATATGTACTTAGGCCCTAGCTACCCCGATCGGACCCGCGTGTTTACATTTGTCTGCAATTATTTTATACCAGAACGTTTTTTATACTTGTTTTGTAATTCAGTACTTAATTATAGAGCCCCATAAAAGTCACCTGGCTCAAGAATCTGAAAAAGCTGTTATGGTTATTTTTTAAATAAGCTTCTAATCGCATACTAACAAAACATTCTTCACCCTTAGTACACTGACGACAATGTGTTAGTTTTCCAAGAAAATAGAACTTGCCATTTCATGCGAATCGTCTCCTAAAGTGTACATCTTCAAATTCAAAGCAGCGCGCATTTGTTGTTCTAAACAATGAATATTTAAACTTCAAAGGTTTGGGCATTGCGGTCCAGCTACAACAACACCATTTATCTAACAAAAATAATCTCTTAACTATGACCTTTTACAAACAAACAATTTCAAGCCAAGATGTAATCAGAATATGATTTCGGTGTCTGTACAAAGACGTATCTGGGCCAAGTTGTTTAAAGCAACGTTAGCTTAACGAGCTCGTTAGTGGTCAAAATGTTAACTGTTCTAGTAAGTAAACTTTCTTATTCACAGGTACTTTTGCTGAAAAAATGTGAAAGCTACTCACAGTTTTCAGCAAAAATATTAGTGTATATGCCATATTTTAATTATCAAAATTTTAACGATACGTTAACTAACGACGTCATTAGTTTTGAACAACTGGGCCCTGGCTTCCAGAAAACTAATTGAAATATATTGTCGCAGACTCAAGTAGCTATACATCATTGATGATGTCAAACGTGAAAAAGGGCCGTTATGCCAAGTGACTGGTTCCCTCACCCTATAGCTCAATACTTCGCAAATAGAACACAGGAAACCAGTTAATTATGCCAAATGCTAGCCAACCTGTAATCACTGGCAGTCTGACTAAGACCTTCTCTCTTCGACGATATATTCAACAGTGTTGACACATTTCGTAAGCCAGCAATGAAGAACCTTAACTGACTGCGAGACTGTGAAGGATGATTTGGACTACTTTACCCGCACAGGGCATAAGTGCCCTTATGCTGCATGTCGAATAAGACTGGTTTAGGCCTTGCAGTATTTTTTCTACTGACCATTCGAAGGCAGTTTCTCTGTTGCAGTTTTTCTTTATTTGTGCGTCGGTGATTTCCTTTGTGTTGTGGTGTTGTCATTGCTTTTTCCTCATCTCTCCTTCTTATGTTGCCTCAGGAGGGCGGTGTGGCTGTGCTTTGTGATTGTGGCATTTCCTGGGTATCTTTACTTATTTTATAATATGCCATCAGAGATGACTGATTAGTCTGCTTATCTACATAGTTTAATGAAATAACGTATTTACCTTAAGGGGAACTGATACATTTTCAGGGAAGATAACTTTGACAAAATTGTTTTTCCTACCTGGAAAAGAGTCTGCTCTAAAAGGGAAAGAATATGCTCAACTTTGGAGCAAATCCTTTCCTTTTAACGGGAACAAATTCTTTCCCTTTAGAGTAAACCCAATTTAGCCGGGCTCCTTATCGCAGCTGGTAGCGCGTCTGACTACAGATCCAGGGGTCGCGAGTTCGAATATCAGCATGGTCACATGATTTTCATGGAGAGTGATCATTAAATCATTTCTATGGTCATTCACCCTTCTGCTGATTCAAGAAGGGCAGCTGTCAGAAAGTATGTGCACAAGTATAGGTGTGAGTAGTTTACTGACAGGCTCGATATGATCTTAACAGTGTTGACTGGGCCGTAAAACTCCAAATCGAATCAAACAATATAAGACCCATTTTCAGAAGCAGATTGGTGTATAGAACGGCAAATGCTGTCTCCATTTTCTTTTAAACAGTGTCCTGGAATGTTTACATTAAGTCTTGTTTAATGATGTTTAAGTTATTATGACAACCAAACTCCAATTACGAAAGAAACCCTCTGGGTAATGCAAAACATAAAGAATTATTCTTGTTTAATCTATACACCATCAAAGCGCTGATACTTGCATCGCGCTAGAAATCTCATTTTTCATGTATCAAAAGCAGCTTAGCCCTTAAAGTGCTAAACAAATTTGCAGCAGAAGAATTCTAAATTGATTTTGTTATTGTTCAGAGAAAATTAGACTTGACAATTCAACTCAGCAGGCGATTTACATGAAATACCAAGCCTTGTTTTCTCTGAAAAAATAAGAATTTATATTTTAACGTGTTGTCTACTGTAGTTGTGATTAGCGCCGCGTTAGGGTATACGCCTACGCTTAAAGTGAGAATATTTGAATGAAAAATGAAGCCTTACTTTGTGTGAAAAAATAGAGAGAAAAATATCACTAATTTTCTTCTACAGAGAGCAAAAGATTAACTGTATGTGAGTCGCATCACGTGATGATTTTCAGGTATATATTTAACAAATGATTTTAACAAAACCGTGAAAATTTCGTGCATGCAGAACTAGATGTTTTAAGCCTATATTTAGTCCGTATTGAAATCTGTGTGAGTCTCATGTTACACAGAAACAAAGGAGAGCATTTTATTCCCGATCTAAGAGAAGCATTATTCTTTGTATGCGAACACGAAAACCCTGACCAGACCATACCAATGTACTGTAATATCAGGGTATTTGGCTGCAGTCGTTCCAAACTGTATATTACTGCACTTGAGTACCAGGTTATAAATATCAATAATAACATTGAAGGTAAAAATATAAGCGAGGGGGGGGGGGGTCGGATGGGGAGCGGGGGAGCTTAAAACCTGTTTTATTCCTAAGGATAGATTGATATAATTGACTAGAGCACAACAAACATTTTTAAGGTGAACGATACACTTTCAGATGGGTAGGGGGTGGGGGCGGGAGGTAACGTGTGAAATTGTTTGGCTCACTTCTGAAAATAGGGGCCTAATGCCGGGCAGCAAAACATTTCCTTTCAGAGTCGATTCCTTTTCAGAAAGGTTTTGGCGTGCTCAAAAACCAGCCCATTACGGAAACACGCCTATTCAAATATATAGAAAATTTCACCTCCAAAAACTGAAAAATTTTCAGATAAAAAAACTCTGATATTTTTCATATTTCTGCTCAGAACATAGGTTGTGGGTACTCGTTAGAACCGCCTCGCTGAGGCGGTTCTAACGAGTACCACAATCTATGTTTTTGAGCAGAAATAAGAAAAATATTGTATACCCCTGTATACCCCAGTTTTACTATATAAAAGTGGGGTTTAAGGGGGTCAAAATAATATAGGCATGTTTTCGTGATGGGAAAACACACACACAAAACAAATGGCAGAATATCAACCAAGTGTGTGCATTCCCTTTAAGAGCACTTTTCTTTGAAAAAGAGTACAGATAGGTTCTAAACAGTGTCGTATAACTAGTAGAGGTATCCATTCACTTCTTAGATCAATCATGTGTAGATGGTTGCGAGCAAATAACAATGTTCAAATAAAGCCTTATCCTAACGGTATTAGATGTAAACAAATATTATAGCATGTACTGCAGAAAGTCCAACTGACCCTTCCTCACGTAGAAGTACAAACAAATATATTACGTTCGTCTTCTTTTTGGTAGACTGCTGACCGTCTAGCATTCTGAGCACTCCAAAATATGTCTCTACTTGCTGACAGAACAACCGAATATGCAGACACTCAGGTAGCGCCCCATTCAGGGAACACAATCTCTCCCATTATACCAGATAAGGCTCTAATTACATGAAATTACTAAACAGAGTTTGTGGAAAATACAACAAACAAACGAAAAAAGAAGAGCAAACGAAGAGGAATTAAGTAAAAAGGCCGCATTGGAATGTGAACCGGACCACAGTCGAATAAGGTCGGTCACAAGCCTTCTAGAAAAGATTGAGCCTAATAGAATCTACGGCCCAACCCGTCGTCAAGCAATTATCTCTTTCATCTATAAGTTTCTGGACTTGAATTTAGACTAGTCTACTGATGCAAATAGGGATTCAGCCTAAAATAAAAACGGAATGGCAAACCGTGTAGATCTTGATGAGACGGTTCGTTACGAGATCTCACATCTGGATCTACACTGTTTGCACAGTTATTGGGTTTTGTCTGCCAGGCTGAAAGGGTTGAAAATGGCAGCAGTGTTGTTAACCCTGATAAGCTTGCGACACGAGAGGTGTTCGAAAACTTTTGCAAAATGACACGTTGAGATATCAATTAAAAATGGACAATTTTTGTCTAGTTTCCTTTGAAATATTTTCCTTTAGCTTTACTTATCTTTGGGTACACCCATTAGAAACTGGTGAAATACAGACCCCAATGCACTTTCGGACCTATATCTCCTACCAGAAAGGTTTTTTTTTTTTCAATTTCGGAAAGAGAAAAAAATGACAGGGCCAGGTCTTGGCTGTAGGGAGGGTGCTACAATACATTGATCTTTTCAGACTTCAAAAACTGTGCTGCAGTTGAGGATTTGTGGGCTTGAGCATTGTCATGTAACAAATACAAATACTGGAGACCGGTTTTTGGACGTACTTTTCTCTTTTTTTTTTTTTTTTTTTTTTTTTTTTTTTTTTTCGTAATTTTTTCAGAACCACATTCTTGTAGAAGCTACCAGACACACCCTACCTTTTGAACAGCAATTTTCATGAGTGGCCCAGAATTCCTGAACAAAATGCGTATAACACCTTTGCTGTCAGTGTGTCTTTAGCAATACTTGGCCGTTTTGCATGTTTCAGAGCCCATATTCTGTTATCAACTTTGCGAAGGGGCTCATAAAAATGGACCCATGTCTCATCACCAATTATGAGACTATTAAACACATTTTTTCTGATACGTTTGGTACTTCTTCAGCAGTTGCTTTGCCATTTGCACCCTTGTACGTTTTTGCTCATCGGTGAGCGAACTGGGGATCCATCGAGCACTTAACTACGTAACCTTAAGAACTTTCTTCAGAATGATGAGGACAGATGCTAAACCCAAGTTTGTCATTTGTGTCAGCTGTCTAAAAGTGAAACACGCATCTTTCTTATTAATGGACTTGATCTTATTGATGTTAGATTTGGTAACTGCAGACATGGGTCTTCCTGAATAAGGGGCATATTTGACTGATTCCTGACTGGAACTGAATTTTGTAAACCACCTATGAATTGTGAAAAATGACATTTGTTTATCCCCAAATGGGATACATATCTCATCAACAATGTTTTTGACTATCAAACCAAGTTACAGCAGGTTTTTATATAACCCCTGGTTTCAGCAACATTTTCTAATCGTTTTCTTACTATTTTCAATGCAGTGTTTATGAGTACATATGAAATAAATCGAACTTGCAACAGAACCGGTTTGTGGATTTTAATGTACAGTGATGATCATTTACCCGTTTCGTATTGCTTTGTACAGGTAAATTCCGTGATTGTCGAATATACATTGCGTTTGCAAACGTTTTCGAACACGCCTTGTATGTCGCATAACGTCTACATTATTTCATATCCTTTCATATTTGATGACACTTTGACATGTTCTCAAATATCAGTCTAAAAATTACTATCTGCTCTTCTAAATTAGTACAGGAAGTTACCGTAAAACTCAGATTTCGAGAGAGCTTGTTAAGTATTTTTTTTTTTTTTTTTTTTTTTTTTTGAAAGTTAAGTATTAAAAGATTATTACTGTCCCTAATGTCACTAATATACTTATAACGGATAAGCTGAGATATATACGTATCAGACGTAGCGCATTGGACATGCCAAAATTAAAATCATCTCGGTTTACAAAAATTTTAGAGTTAATTATAAAATCATTATATTTGGCTTTAAAGTATAAAAAAAGCAAATTTTGTATTAGTATCAATATCATGGTCATCTAAATACCTTAATTAACCCTTTCATCCCTAAGTTTCTGAAGTGAACTCTTCAATTCTTGAATTTGGACCTGTCCACTGATGCTAAAAAGGGCTTTTTAGTCTAAAATCAAAAGCAAAATGGCAAACTGTGTAGATCCAAGTGAGACAGCTCATTACATCTGTTTACACTGTTTTCACAGGTTTTGGTTTTGGTCTGCTGAGCTAAAAGGGTTAAATGGCTCGAAGTCAGCGTGGTTTACCTCAGCGAGAAAGACAGCTTGAAATATCTCTCGTAACAAACTTGAGCGACACGAGAGATGCATCGGAATACACTTTGCCTATATAATTTAGCATCGAATCTACGTTTTTTGATCCTCTATAAAGTGAAAAAGAATGCTCTTTATTATAAACTAAGTAAAGGGAATCCTCCCATTTGAAAGTGTCCTTAATGAGATTTGTTTGTTTGAGCGGGAGTTTTACGGCTCATGGACAACACTGTTAATGTCGTGTCAAGGCGTTCAGTTAACCTTCTAACACTTTCCCTGAGCAAGCATAGTCCTCTGAGCAGTTAATCAATACTTTGGCCGCACACCTTTGCCAGTAACTGACAACTGCCCTTCTTGAATAAGCGGAAGGGGAGAATGACCATGAAACAAGTTTATCTGTAAACAGTTACTCAGTATACACAGTTCCGATGTCGCTGCGACATCATGATGGAGACCAACTGTTGGTTTTCTTTTGCTTTAGCATTTCAGTTATTTCTTGCTGTTGAGTCCTCATCGTTGTTTCATCTCTGTATTCGTTTGAATTTTATGTTCTCGGAGATGTTGCACTGATGAATTAGGAACCTTTCACGAACTGAATAAATGTTTTGTGTATACAACGGCGGAACTAAGGGCGAGGGTTGACGCCACTTAAGCCCTCCTCGCCCCTCCCACCCCCACCCCCACCACACACACACACACACATACAGTTATATTTTTACCGACCGTTCCAAGGCGGTGCATCTGCTGTGGTTTACTATTTCTGTCATTATATGTCTTCATGTATGTCCTGGTGAAATTTTTATTTTGGATAGCCGTTTGGCAATTGTTTAGAAAAAAAAGGCTGTCCTTTCGGCTTTCTGCTTGTAGTGATTTGACTGTGGCGCCGTTGCTTTTAGTGCGTCCTTCTTTTCCTTTGGCGTCTTGGACGAAATGTTTTAGGTAATTGTATCGATTCCTGATCATTTCATCCTTGAGTTTCTGTTGTGGACTCTTCCATCTTAGAATCTGGTCTAGCATGGGTCTCAGTCAAAAATCAAAACAGAATGACAAACAGTGTAGACCCTGATGAAATAAACCGTCTCATCATGATTTGAAAAAAAAAATGTTATGGACTGCGAGGCTGAAAGGGTTAAAAGCATGTAGTTTTAATTTCAAAGTACCGATAATACGTTTTTTATTATCACTCAGTCTGTGAAAAGTTTAAATCGATCAAGAAACTATTTTGGATGTTGCATCATTTAAGAAGCTTCGAAATTATCAAAGTTTTGACAAGATCACGTCTGGTGCAACTAATTGATTTTTAAGCGTACATTTTTGCATTTATCTACCGTAAAATTGTCAGATGTATGTGTTCTGATTAAAATGCAGCTTGGAAAGCAAAAAAAAATGCAAGGGAGAATACCATTAGAATCAGTATCCTCTCAGTGTCTGTGACCTAAATGTGAATGGATACATTTTCAAGGGAGATACTTCTGTGAAAATTGCTTGTCTCCCTTCTGAAAAGGGATCAAATATCTTAAAGAAAAAACATGCTCCATTACTTGCACCCTTTTGGAACAACTTTGTTACTTGGTCCACTTGATATAAATTCTTTATTTTTAGTGTAGTCCTGTTTAAAAAAGGGCTTGATGTTAAGGCAAGCAAGCAGGAAGTCACAAAAGTTGTACAGACCTGCAGGAAATCTATCAGATGAATTCACTCTCTTTAAGCGTACGCGAACAGCCAGAGCACAGATAATCCTGCATTTTATAGCAGTCTGATCAAGCTCTGTATATGCTACGGAATCCTATGTTTCTGTAAGCAGACAACGAGGCTCAAAGTTAGTGTGCAAACGCGTACACTCAACCAGATTTTCTAGATTGCGATCGTGTATAGATAGTTTATCCCATTAGTCTGGATACCTTTAAAAGAGAAACTGGCAAACTATGCGACCCAGATCAGACGCCGAAAAATGCGGCGTACATCAAGGATTCCACTGTTTGCAAATAGTTCAACCATTTTTCGCTAGGAATATCTAAATCACATAGCCTGACATAACTAAAATCGAAATTAGAATCTTTCAGTATATAGTGTGGGGGGTTTCATTCAGTCTACAATGGATTAAGCCCTACAGTAGTTGTTTCTGCTAATTAACCCATGGCGGTTCTCCTGTTCCAGTTCTTTTATTGGTATGTCGGTTATGGCAATGTGCCGTTGTGTCTTGTTGTTTCTTGCCATTGTTTGTTCCTAATATTTTCTTCTTTAATTCCTTACCTCGGGAAGGCTAATTGTTGTCCATCTGTATGCGAAAAACGAATATTTTGTGTGTGTGTGTGTGTGTGTGTGTGTGTGTGTGTGTGTGTGTGTGTGTGTGTGGTGGTGGTCTGTGCGTGTGTGTGTGTGTGTGGTGACTAGGTAGCGTAGTTGTACGAGTCTCGTAGACTTTTTGCAGTTTGCACACGTGACAAGGAATATTTTTAATGGTCATGACTGATATGGAATATTTATTTGATATCTATTTGTTTACGTCTAAGATTTACGATTTACACGTCACGTAGAGATACAAGCGGGAGATATATTTTTCATTTCAATTTTCTTTTGATTGGATAAGTCTAACAGCAATGACATTTCGTCTGATAAAGTCGGCTCATTCTGACTGAACCAAGAGTGGGCTTTAAAACTATATTAAATTTTATCAGCATTGAAGTTAGCACATATCGTATCTGTATTTAGCAGGCGTCTGCCGTTACTTATGTCCGGAAGCTACCATTTCCCATGGCGCGGCTAGCTTATAGACTAATGATCACATAAATGCTAAGCATCATGTGTAAACTTTCAACAGACCACATTTTGAAATTTTTTCCTTTTCTTCCCAGAAAATATGCTTTGACATTTCAGTAACTTGTCTCCTAGTGAGACAATTTGATGAAATTTTCTGGGAAAATAAAAAAAAAAAAAAAAAAAAAAAAAAAAAAATGTCTTTTTAAGTTGCCAAGTGAGCGGTGAAGACAAAATAAAAATCTAAAAGGTTGCGTTTGGTAACAAAGAACACACATAAGAACGACTGGATATTCGGTATTATTAAGCCTCTTTCTATGCCGCCATGTTGTTTGCTCAGCTACCTGCGCTACCTAGCACCAGCTTAAACGGTATTTGATTTTCAAAGTAAGCAGATTAAAGTCAATGAAAATATTGTACATTTTTTATGTTCCAGCAAATATTACAAATCTGAACACATTCTTGGTTACCGTGGTAATATCAATACACTCGTACAAAAATAGAGTAGGGAAATGTCCAGACCAAATAGATTTGTTAACGTAAGGCTGCATTCAGTAAGCAGTGAAATAGAAATGCTTAACGTATGTTTTAACAAAAATATAAACACGCTGAATCAATTCCATGTACAGTTGAATCTCGATATCTCAAACACTGATAACCCAAACTAATATTTATGTCAAACTAAATAAAAGACAGTATAATTTCAGTTTGCTAAATGTTCCTTTTTACATTTGAGATTGTATTATCTCAAAGTGCCTTTATCTCAAACAAAATTTCTAACCCTTAGATTTTGAGGTAATGAGAGCTGACTGTACGTTTTTAATAAAGCCGTTTGATAAAATATTCTAAGCTTTCACAAAAAGCTTGGTCTACGCTTAGCACACAATGTGATAGCTAATACTTGGTCAAAATAACGTTGAGCAGTCCATTGAAAATAGCTGTGGACCGGTCCATAAATTGCTTCTGGAACGATGGAAAACTCTAAGATTGTCTACGCCCGTGGGCGTAGAAAATTTTATCGTTAGAAAAAAATAAAGCATTAGAGTCTATTGACCATAAAAGAAAACATAAATACGAAGCATTTCGTACAGCTTAACCTTAATACCTGTACCATTTGAACTGTACTGGGAGTACAGAATCAATTTACAAGGTCGGGAATCAAAGAACGTTTACCTGGCAACCCTGCTTGACCGCACATTATTGTATAATAGAACTATCGACATTAACCATTACCTACGAAAGCCGGGTAGGGACATTTCTTATTTCTAACTTCTAACTTCTTACTTCTAACTTCTAACTTCTAATTTCTAACTTCTAACTTCTTACTTCTAACTTCTAACTTCTAACTTCTTACTTCTAACTTCTAACTTCCATGTTGTATGTATGTATGTATGCGTGCGTGTGTGCGTGCGTGCATGTGTGTGTATGTGTGTGCGGGTAGGGACATCATTTCTGACAAAACCAAGTACATGCACAGCGAAGACTTAGACAAGCTTGTATATCTGAGTAGTCTGATAGGTCTACATTTGCGCTATATGGGTAATGAACACAATACGTCTTTAAGTTATTAGTGTCCTCTCATCAGAATGGACAGACTGATCCGAGTAATCGCTATGCATATATTTTATTATTATTGTTATAACTTTTTTTTTATTTATTTATTTATTTATTTTTGCAAATGATATGCCCCGATAGTTGTTGAAATTTAAAAAACATAGTAATTTTTAATGGGCCTTGCCGTGAGAGAACCTACATATTGCATATATGAATAACTAAGGCACAGATCATGCTGCGAATCCGCGCAGTCTGATCAGTGTCATATTGTTTGGTATGTATGTATGTATGTATGTATGTATGTATGTATGTATGTATGTATGCATATGTGCGCGTGTGTGTGCTTGCGAATGTGTGTGTGCGGGTAGGGACATTTCTTATTTCTAACTTCTAACTTCTTACTTCTAACTTCTAACTTCTAACTTCTTACTTCTAACTTCTAACTTCTTACTTCTAACTTCTTACTTCTAACTTCTTACTTCTTACTTCTAACTTCTTACTTCTAAGTTCCATGTTGTATGCATGTATGTATGAACATACGTACGTACATACGTATGTACGTACGTACGTACGTACGTACGCATGTATGTATGTAAGTTTGTATTTATGTATGTATGCATGTGTGTGTGTATGTGTGTATGTGTGTGTGTGTAGTGTGTGTGTGTGTGTGTGTGTTTGTGTGTGTGTGTGTGTGTGTGTGTGTGTGAGACAGAGACACAGAGAGAGAGAGAGAGAGAGAGAGAGAGAGAGAGTCCGGTAGGGACATCATTTCTTACAAAACCAAGTACATGCACAGCGAAGACTCAGACAAGCTTGTATATCGGAGTAGTCTGATCAGTCTACATTTGCGCTATATGGGTAATGAACACAATACGTCTTCAAGTTATTAGTGACCTCTCATCAGATTGGACAGACTTATCCGAGTAATTGCTATGCATATATTGTATTACTATTATTATTATTATTATTATTATTATTATAAATATTATATTTGGAAATGATATGCACCGGTGGTTGTTGCAATTTAAAAACATAGTAATTTTTATGGGCCTTGCCGTGAGAGAACCTACATATTGCATATTTGAATAACTAAGGCACAGATCATGCTGCGCATCCGCGCAGTCTGATCAGTGTCATTTGTTTGGCGAGTATGTATGTATGTATGTGTGTTCATGTGTGCGTGTGTGTGCATGCGTATGTGTGTGTGCGGGTAGGGACATTTCTTATTTCTAACTTCTAACTTCTTACTTCTAACTTCTAACTTCTTACTTCTAACTTCTTACTTCCATTTTGTATGTATGTATGTATGAACGTACGTACGTACGTTTGTACGCATCCGCGCAGTCTGATCAGTGTCATTTGTTTGGCGTGTATGTATGTATGTATGTATGTATGTACGTATGTGTGCGTGTGTGTGTGCATGCGTATGTGTGTGCGGGTAGGGACATTTCTTATTTCTAACTTCTAACTTCTAACTTCTTACTTCCAACTTCTAACTTCTTACTTCTAACACTTCTAACTTCTAATTTCTTACTTCTAACTTCTAACTTCTTACTTCTAACTTCTTATTTCTAACTTCTAACTTCTTACTTCTAACTTCTAACTTCTTACTTCTAACTTGTAACTTCCATGGTATATGTATGTATGTATGTATGAACGTACGTACGTACGTACGTACGTACGTACGTACGTACGTACGTATGTATGTATGTATGTATGAAGTTTGTATTTATGTATGCATGTATGCATGTGTGTGTATGTATGTCTGTGTGTTTGTGTGTGTGTGTGTGTGTTTGTGAGAGAGAGAGAGAGAGAGAGTGCGTTAGGGACATCATTTCGCACAAAACCAAGTACATGCACAGCGAAGACATAGACAAGCTTGTATATCTGCTATGCATATATTTTATTATAAATATTATTATTATTATTATCATTATTATTATTATTATTATTATTATTATTATTCTATTTGGAAATGATATGTCCCGATGGTTGTTGCATTTTTAAAACCATAGTAATTTTTAATGGGCCTTGCCGTGAGAGAACCTTCATATTGCATATTTGAATAACTAAGGCACAGATCATGCTGCGCATCCGCGCAGTATGATCAGTGTCATTTGTTTGTTGTGTATGTATGTATGTATGTGTGTTCGTGTGTGCGTGTGTGTGCATGCGTATATGTGTGTGCGGGTAGGGACATTTCTTATTTCTAACTTCTAACTTCTAACTTCTTACTTCTAACTTCTAACTTCTAACTTCTTTCTTCTAACTTCTAACTTCTTACTTCTAACTTCTAACTTCTTACTTCTAACTTCTTACTTCCATGTTGTATGTATGTATGTATGAACGTAGGTACGTTTGTACGCATCCGCGCAGTCTGATCAGTGTCATTTGTTTGGCGTGTATATATGTATGTATGTATGTACGTATGTGTGCGTGTGTGTGCATGCGTATGTGTGTGCGGGTAGGGACATTTCTTATTTCTAACTTCTAACTTCTTACTTCTAACTTCTTACTTCTAACTTCTTTCTAACTTCTTACTTCTAACTTCTTACTTCTAACTTCTTATTTCTAACTTCTAACTTCTTACTTCTAACTTCTAACTTCTTACTTCTAATTTCTAACTTCCATGATATATGTATGTATGTATGTATGTATGAACGTACGTACGTACGTACGTATGTATGCCTGTATGTATGTATGTATGAAGTTTGTATTTATGTATGCATGTATGCATGTGTGTGTATGTATGTCTGTGTGTTTGTGTGTGTGTGTGTTTGTGTGTGTGTTTGTGAGAGAGAGAGACAGAGAGAGAGAGAGAGAGAGAGAGAGAGAGAGTGCGGTAGGGACATCATTTCTGACAAAACCAAGTATATGCACAGCGAAGACTTAGACAAGCTTGTATATCTGAGTAGTCTGGTCAGTCTACATTTGCGCTATATGGGTAATGAAAACAATACGTCTTTAAGTTATTAGTGACCTCTCATCAGATTCGACAGTCTGGTCCGAGTAATTGCTATGCATATATTTTATTATTATTATTATTATTATTATCATCATTATTATTATTATTATTATATTTGGAAATGATATGTCCCGATGGTTGTTGCATTTTAAAAACATAGTAATTTTTAATTAGCCTTGCCGTGAGAGAACCTACATATTGCATATTTGAATAACTAAGGCACAGATCATGCTGCGCATCCGCGCAGTCTGATCAGTGTCATTTGTTTGACGTGTATGTATGTTTGTATGTGTGTGCACGTATGCGTGTGTGTGTGCGTATGTATGTGTGCAGGTGGGGACATTTCTTATTTCTAACTTCTTACTTCTAACTTCTAACTTCTTACTTCTAATTTCTAACTTCTTACTTCTATCTTCTAACTTCTTACTTCTAACTTCTTACTTCTAACTTCTATCTTCCATGTTTTATGTATGTATGTATGTATGTATGTATGCAATATGTAGGTTCTCTCACGGCTAGGCCCATTAAAAATTACTATGTTTTTAAATTGCAACAACTATCGGGGCATATCATTTCCAAAAAAAAAAAAATAATAAAAATAATAAAAAAAAAATAATAATAATAATATTAATAATAAAATATATGCATAGCAATTACTCGGATAAGTCTGTCCAATCTGATGAGAGGTCACTAATAACTTAAAGACGTATTGTGTTCATTACCCATATAGCACAAATGTAGACTGATCAGACTACTCAGATATACAAGCTTGTCTGAGTCTTCGCTGTGCATGTACTTGGTTTTGTCAGAAATGATGTCCCTACCCGCACACACATACACACACACATGCACGCAGGCATGCATGCATGCACGCACGCACGCATACATACATACATACATACATACATACATACATACATACAACATGGAAGTTAGAAGTTAGAAGTAAGAAGTTAGAAGTTAGAAGTTAGAAATTAGAAATTAGAAGTTAGAAATAAGAAATGTCCCTACCCGGCTTTCGTATTTACCACTCTCAGGGCTAATTCAGCAGACAACAAACTGATGATTGTTTAGCTCAATTAGGCTGAAGCCTCCAGGGGATCTTATAGGATGGTAGGTCATCTGTCATCCGTTCGGACGTCTGTCGTCCGTCAGCACCTCTGACCAGTTATATCTCCACAGTCTGCCTGCTAATCTCAATCATTTCTCATCTATAACATGCCTCTGGTAGGACATCGATGACATAAGCTTTTCATGGAAATCCAATTAAAATCTTGGTTGTTACGGCAACCACAAGGTCACGTTGACTAACAATTTGAAAATGCTTGTCATCACCATAACTCCTTCAGTTTTGATAGGATCTTCCGGAAACTTGCAGATAAGGCGGACATATGTAAAATCCCGGACGAGTTCGAAAACTAGCCAGATCGGATCATAAATCTTAGAGTTACGTCTCCTTGATTGCTGAAAAAAAAAACTCTGTTTGACTTTGTCATCAGCGTAAATCGTTCACTTTTAATCAGCTCTTCCTGAAACTTGCAGGTAAGGAAGATATGAATAAAATCTCAAACAACTTTGAAAACTGGTCAGATCGGACCAGTAATCTTATTGATTACCTGGATTGCTGAAGAAGCCCCTGCTTTACTTTGTCATCAGCATAACTCGTTCAGTTTAGATCGGATCTGCCTGAAGCCTGCAGATAGGATGGACAAGAATGAACTCTCGGATGAGTTTAAAAATGTTCACATCGGATCATCAGTCTTAGAGTTACGGCTCCTTATGCTGATTATTTATTTTAGAGTTACGTCCACTTGTTTGATAAAAATGCCTATTTTTGACTTTGTTGTCAGCATAACTCTTCCAATTTCTTCCTGAACCTTACATATAAGATCAGGTTGAAACTTGGTGGCCAGTTAGACCATGGGGGGACACAGCGCATATTGTTTTAAGGTTCAAGTATACCAAAGTTTGATAAAATTATCACTATTTATTAAAGAGTTTTCAGACATTACTTTGTTTCCAGATAAATCCTCCTACAAATTTCATCGAATGAAGTTGAAACTTGGTGGACAGTTAGACTATAAGCAGGTACAGGGTATAGCCATTATTCTGTAAAGGTTGTTCAGATATGACTTGATTTCAGGCGCACTACTACAGTTTTCATCGGATCGGGTCGAAACTTGGTGGACACTTAAACCATGCGGTTGTACAGTGCTATTATTTTGAGGTTACAGTACACCAATTTTGATAGAGTTCTCACTATTTTTAAAAGATTTTTCAGACATGACTCGGTTTCCGGATAACTCTTCCTACATTTTTCATTGAAAAAAGTTGAGGAAACTTGGTGGACAGTTATACTATGTAGTGGTACAACGCATATTGTTTCGAGGTTACAATAAACTAAATTTTGGTAGCGTCATTACTCTGAAAGATTGTTCAGATATGATTTTATTTCTGGTTAACTCCTATAGTTTTCATCCGACTAGTTCGATGTCACAGTACATCAAAGTTTGATAGTTATGAGTATTTCAAGCTAGTTCACACGCGACCATTTCCGGCCAGCTCCTTGTACAGTTTTCATCTATTACGCTGAGAGGTATTGGATGGTAAGACCATGAGGTGGAGCAGCGTGTTTTCTGTTGCTGTTACAGTACACCAAACATTAAGAATGTTATGACTCTTTAAGGAATTCGAAAACGTTTGAAAACCTACACAATCTGATACATAGAACTATGTTCCTTGATTGCTTAAGACGCCTGTTATTAACCTTTTTTTTGCTACATAACTCCATAGGTTTTAATTGGATCTTCCTTAAACTTGCAAATGAGGAGGACATGGACAGGTTAAGAGCTCAGTCTTCCGGAATAATGAATATTGTAGGCATTGAGTGACCTTGACTTGCTTCTTCAAATTTTAGTGACTTTAGCTGCCGTCATAAAACCCTTACTGCCAAACTTCTTTGACAGGGCTATCGTTATTTTAAACTTCGTAAGGCGTTTTCGAAATTTTATCGCAGACACAGTGCCTTGGTAGAAAGATATAACGTCAGTCTGAAAGCATTTCTGCAACAAGGTATATCGGAAGCAGAATTTTACGGTAACTTAGTGTACAGGTTTAGAAAAATTGTGGGAAAATCTAACTTTTCGGAGCAATTCAGGAAACTAATTAACCGTTATAAAAGAATTGGCTATAGCCTGGATATTATGCGGCAGACTGCATGCCTTCATTGTTGATGGCTATGCTTCACTCTTAAATTGCACGACAGCGGTTCGGGCCTCAGACTCAAAGATGGCCTCTCCATTGGGTTGAGGCTTTACGACTTGTCTTTGGCTTGGCCCGCTGTGGTTCAACTATTGGTTTTCATTTACTCTGGCATACAGTAGAATTAGCCAAGAGTACTCGTCTTTGTTAATCAGTGTGATTAAATTGATTTTTATGTTTTCGCTTTGATGCATTGACCGAGTTGAGAGCCTTTGTGCGAATCGAATTTTCATGTATTTCTGTATTAAGAGTAGCATCGGGACCCAGGGTGAAGTTGGCTAGCTGTAAAAGTGCTTTAAACCCCACGTTGGTGCCACAATCACAAACCGCAGCCCTTTCCAGACACCAGGAGGAAGAGGAAACCGACAAATCCAAACAGGTACAAATCGAACAAACGTACGAAAAGCACTAAGATTAGCTCTTTTTTCCCCAAGCGAGGTAATCGCAATGCTAAAAGGACTGAAAAACACAAGAACAAAATAACACAAGGTAAGATAAAACAAATCGCCTCATAAAATAAACCACAAAGCAACAAAGAGTAAGACTAACACCGGGACCACCGCCTTAGAACCGTCAGTAGAGTAAACCACCGGGGTTTAAAGCACTTTTACAGCTAGCCAACTTCACCCTAGGTCCCGATGCCACTTTTAAACACAAATAATAAAACAGAAAGCAAAATGGGCAGTGGTTAAAGGTGACCAAAATGCTAGCATCACAACACAACTAGTAAAACAGAAAGCATAGTGGGCAGCTATTGAAGACGTGACCATAATGCTAGCATCACAACACATACAGAAAAAACAGTACAGAGTAAGAACAACACCAGGACCGCCGCCTTAGAACGGTCAGTAGAATAAACTACCGGGGGGGGGAGGGGGGGGGGGGTTAAAGCACTTTACAGCTAGCCAACTTCACCATGGGTCCCAATGCTACTCTTTATACAGAAACATAAAAATTCGGTTCACATAAAAGCTCCAAACTCAGTCAATGCATCAAAGCGAAAACACAAAAATCAAATTAATCACTATAATAAACAAAGACGAGTACTCATGGCTAATTCTACTGTTTGCCAGAGTAAATGAAAACCAATAGTTGAACCACGGCGGGCCAAGCCAAAGACATATCGTCAAGCCCCAACCCACTGGTTAATGTTTTACGAAGAGGCCGTCTTTGAGTCTGAGGCCCGAACCGCCATCGTGCAAGTAAAGAGTTAAGCATAGCCATCAACAATGTTGGGGTTGACAACTAGGCATGCAGTCTGCCGCATAATATCCAGGCTATAGCCAATTCCTTTATAACGGTTAATAAGTTTTCTGAACTGTTCCGAAAAGTTAGATTTTCCTACCATTTTTCTAAATCTGTACACTAAGTCACCGTAAATTTCAGGTTCCGATATACCTTGGTGCAGAAGTTTTTTCAGACTGACGCTATATTTTTTTCTACCAAGGCACTGTGTCTGCGATAAAATTTCGAAAACGCCTTACGAAGTTTGAAATAACGATAACCCTTTCTAAGAAGTTTGGCAGTAAGGGCTTTATTACGGCAGTTAAAATCACTAAGATTTGAACAAGCTCTTGCGAATCTAATAAGCTGAGATATGTATACCCCATATGAGGTACGCCGGGGGACATCGCCATCCAGAAAAGGGTAATTGACTATATCAAAATCAAAATCGTCCCGTTTACCTTAGATTTTGGTGGAAACTGTACCATTAGATATACATAGGTTCAAGTCAAAAAACGGTGCCTCGGTATCGGAAGAATTTGCTCTATTTAATTTGAGTTCTGTAGGGTATATGCGGTCCACCATTTGGTTAAAGTAAATATTGTTAATATTTAATAAATCATCAAGGTGTCTTAAAGTTGAATTGAAAGCCTCAATAATGTCAGCCTGATTTTCACGTGAGAGAGACTTCATGAAATCTCTCTCATAACAAAAAAGAAACAAATCTGCAACAAGAAGGCACAGTTAGTTCCCATCGGAATACCAATAGTTTGCCTATAAAGTTTCGTTCCAAATCTAATAGAAATATTATCCAAAAGATAAACAAGGGCATCACAGACTTTTTGACACGACCATAAATTGTGATTATTGTATACATCAGAAGTGAAAAGAGCGCATTCTTCGTTGCAAGCCAAATATTGGGTAGTCTCCCGAATAAACGTTCGGTTAATTAAATCAATAAGTTTATCTTTTATAAGATGATGAGGTAACGTAGTATACAGTGTAGGAAAATTATATGTAGACAATTTAAAAGCCTGAAAGTTTTTAGATTTAAAGTTATTGAGAACTTCGTCTTTGTTTATTATAGTGATTAATTTGATATTTATGTTTTCGCTTTGATGCGTTGACTGAGTTGGGAGCCTTTATGCGAACCGAAGTTTTATGTATTTCTGTATTAAGAGTAACATCGGGACCTAGGGTAAAGTTAGCTAGCTGTAAAAGTGCTTTAAACCCCCCGGTGGCTTACTCTACTAACCGTTCTAAGGCGGTGGTCCCGGTGTTAGTCTTACTCTTTGTTGCTTTGTGGTTTATTCTCCGAGGCGATTTGTTGTATGTCTTTCCGTGTGTCATTTTGTTCTTGTGTTTTTCAGTCCTTTTAGTATTACGATTACCTCGCTTGGGGAAGAGAGAGCTAATCTTAGTGCTTTTCGTACGTTTGTTCGATTTGTGCTTGTTTGGATTTGTCGGTTTCCTCTTCCTCTTGGGGTCTGGGAAGGGCTGCGGTTTGTGATTGTGGTACTTCCTGGACTTTTCTCTTACCCTTTTTTTTCCATTGGAATTTTCAATTGACCAAAAATAGTTTATTCCGTCCCTTTCGTAAACAGTATCATAGTATCAAATCCGATGTTCTTTTAAAGCAGTAACGCATGAAGTAAGCAGTTTGGACAAAACAGTAGTCGTACATGAACTAGAATTAGCAATGAAACGTGTTTTATAAGGTCGTTTGTGAAGTTTCGGTAACCAATTTAATGCAGGAAGTCTGTCTTGTTTTTCTTTAATACTCACTGCAAACTTAGCAGTAATATCGACAGAATGAGTATTAACAATAGAACTCTCGTCAGTAGAAATCCGTTCATATATTTTGGTACTACCAAGTTCTTGTATTAAAGTATTGATATAATGAAGTCGTCACACAACAACAACATTATTAGCAGCTTTATCAGCTGGAGCCAAAACATACTTCCTATGAAATTTTTGGATACTTTGTTTCAAATATCGAAAGGATAATTTAGGTTTAGGAGGGAGAACATCAAGGTTATTAGAGTAAAATAACACACATTCATCAATGATCTTAAAAATCTTTAATTTCCTATTATTTAAAGCATTAGACTCAAACATGCTCTCATTTACACCAACGCGTACAATAAACATTTAATAATCATTTAATAATCATTTAATGCGCTGGCAATTGTTTTCCGACAGTTATTGAAATCAATGTGGGCTGGGAATCTATATTTAGGTCCTTTTGAAATAACTGAACGGATTCGTGAATCAGTTATAATCTTCAAGTTACCAGTGACGATATATGACACGCTGGCTGATAACAAAATTTAGAATCTTTACAATCTCAAGAATCAGGGGAACTAGTTTCAATATCAAGTTCAGAAAATAATTTATTTGAAATTAAGTATAGTATTACGGACAGGTTTGTTATATTTATAACAGATAATAGGAGATTCCGTGTTTTCGAAATATGAAGGTATAGCTGATATACCATTATTATACCATTATTATAAGTATGCTAGGTAAATCTATGAATTCAATACCTTTATACCTGAAATTTTGATGAAGTGTCTAATGTGGTTAATTTCAGAAGCAATGTAAGGACGAAGAGCATGTTGAGTATAATATCTAGTAAGGAGAGCTGCTTCATACAGATCATGTTTTCTATCATATAATTTATTCGCCTCATCATCTAACTTACGTAATGAAGAAATTGACAGTGAACCTAATTTAGAAAGCATTTGATGACGTCCAGAATTTAAGAGACTATTTAAATCAAAAAGGGATAAGACAGTTTTATGTTTTCGCTTAAAATTCCCATTTTTGCGCTTACCATGGGGTCGTTCTGTTACGTTTTTTTAATATCTAAAAAAAAAAACAACAACAAAAAACATCGAAATACGGCATTTTAGAAATATTTCCTTCATGGTAAATATTATCATTAAATCCAAGTGGAAAAGGGGTTTGTAAACGTTTAATACATTTAAGTTCAAGTTCATGTCTTAAACTTTTTTTTGAATCCTTCGGTAGAATTTGACTTGTGTATAATTTTTTCAACAGACTGAACCAAAACTTTATTAGATGATCATGACTGACCAGCTCCCTGGAAATGTTGATAAAGAAACGTATCAATTTTCTTTGCTTTTTTAATTTTAAACAAATATTCCTTAAACCTAGTTTTAAGGGCACGTTTGGTCTGTCCAACATACTGCATTCCTCAGCCTCCTTCGCTGCAAGTTAGAACATAAACAGTCTAAATCAGAGTTGTTCACAACTTAAAATTGTCTATTATTAACTGAAGAAATAATTGTTGACTACCAAATTAAATGATTGCAGCAGATGCAACTCTTGGCATTGCACTTAGAAATATTAGGGTACATACGGTTCCTTTTATACGGATTCTTATATTTTAGAAGTTAGGAGATTGAATTGGAGAAAGTCTAATCCTAAGGTGATTACGGAAATTATTATAATTATATTAATATTATAATTGGAAGCGCCATATAACTTTATAGATGATACAGAGTGAAGTTTCAATTGCGAAACGTTAACAGTAGGTAACAAAGAGTTAAATCTAGCAGTAGAATGGGGAATCTGTAAAGAAGAAGCAGAATGTAGCCTAATAGGAGAAATAGTAATTTTTAATCTATTAGTGACACTCATATCTATGAGTGACACTCATATAGTTGTATAGGAAGTAATACCATTAGATAAAAAGCAGTAATCGTACCGGCTATTATAGGCAGTAAGTTGCGATGCAAACAGGCGGTAGGACCAATGCATATAGAGCATAACAAAAACCGACAATACATAACTAAGTCCAAAGAAACGTAAAGTAAGAAATTGTTATAAACGGGGTACGAACACCGATAAATATCTAACCTTCAATGAGGTATAAATTAGAATCATAAGGAAGAGGAATACGAAAGATGATTGTAAAGTGCAAACTCTGGCACTTGAAATAATAAGTAATTTAACTCTAATCCGGTGCCATGGGAGGGGCTGTATTCCGTAAATGTGGACATTCCTGGGTATCTAAGTATCCGCATATTTAGTTTCTTCTATCAGAAATTAAAAGCATATCCTGCAGTGCCCAGAATGTACGACTGTCTTCATTCTTCTGAAAATGAAATCCGTTTATTATTAAGTGAAGAAAGGTCATTAGGACTTTTGCAGTTCATGCTCTAATAGTTTGTATGTCTAATACCATTGGGATAAGGCTTTATTTGAACAGTGTAATTTGCTCGCAACCATCTACACATGATTGATCTTAAGAGTGAAGGGATATATCTCCCAGAAACACCACACTGCCCAGAACCTATTTGTACTCCTTTTCAAAGGCAACTGCTCCCGAGGGGAATGCACAGGCGTGGTTGACATTCCGCCATTTTGTTACTTTGAGACGATTTCTGTGACTTCCTGTTGGCTTTACTCTGAAAGGAAAGGGGAGCTCTAATTCTTTCTTTTTTTAGAGTAGATCAATTTTCAGAAAGAGGACAAAACAATTGCAAAAATTACCTATCTCGAGTCTCCTTTCCGAGTATGCGCAGTCAGTTAATCCAGAGATTCGACCTTTTTCTGGGATTTCACTATCCTTTCTAATAAGGAAAAAGAAGAAAAAAAGATTAGTAAAGAATCTATCTTCAATGAAAGATCTTGACAAATCATTCATTTTGATGCACATCTGATTGAAATCGGATAACAATTAAGAAATTCAATGATGTTACAAAAGTTTGTTAAGGGCGCCGCCATTGTGCTGCGGAATATATAATAAAGTTCTAAACATTTCAAAATATTAAATAAAATATCTTTTCTCTGACAGGAAATAGTGCAATTTCAAGCAAAATTAATAATGTAACGAAAACAAAACTATAACACAAATACAGAGGTAAAATATTTTTGAAAATATTTATTCAGATTGATTAAGGCTACATGATGTCAGAATTTTCATTAAATATACAAAAATGGCGTTATTATTTCAGATACATTTACAAACATTCCTTTCGTTTTAAAAGGTAAACAAACATCCTATGATACATATATTGTAGATTAAAGAAATTATTAAGCGGAGCAGTTTGGTAAAAATACGAAATCGATTTAGAACTAAAATAGCTATAGAACTTTGAAGAGATAGAAAATGCTGTCATAATAGCCGTCAGGTTTGTGAGTAAATGACATCATAACACCTTGTTAAATATGCAAGACTTCAATAAATCACATCAGAAACAATACCTTATCACTATTTACCCGTGAATGTGTTTATCTGCATATTAACTGTCAACTAGCCCTCATAAGCAGAATATTCCTGTTCATAGGCAGCTTTTATTTGTGTCTTACAAAAAGTTGAAAAAGTAAGTGAATATTCAAAATGACGGCGCCCATGCTCATATTTATAAAAATATCTTTCTTATTTCTTAATCGATTTTGATAAAATTTACACCAGGATGATTGTTTTGTAAAATCTGTTTAGGTATATATTTCATTTAGTGAGTTTTCCTTTAAGGAAACTAGATATACTTAGTAGTCTTCCAAGGGAGAAAAGTCTTCTCTGCTTTCCTGCACACCCAGCTGCTTCTGAAAGAGAATTAGCTTTAAAACGAAATAATTTATTCGGTCTGCTTGGAATAAAATTCTTGCCTTTTACAGTATACCCTATTTGCGAAGAGAGGCAAGGCAATTTTGAAAGAATTGCCATCACTGGTAGTGTATCCCTTCCCCTTACATAGATGGAGGAACATGCCTGCGGAAACGATGGAGAAACTGGAAAGAAGATGTCCAGGAAGCGCTACAACCATAGAATCTTGCCTACCAATGATAACATGAGGAAGAGTACACAATCTCAACAAACAACACGTTTTAAATCAAAGAAAAGCAAAGCAAAAAGCTCTATCTTTTCCAAAGTACTAATGGCTTGTTAAATATGCAAAATGTAATGTCGAAGATTTCAAACCTCGATAACTTGCTTTTTTTTTTTATCCAATTTTTTGCGTAAAATTGCATAACTAGCCAATATCTTTCATTTTAGATTCATTTTCTTATCAGTGTTGCATTTACCTTTTTAATTATGAACCGTACCCCCTACCCCTCACAAAAAACAACAACTAAAAAAAAACAGTCGTTTATTGTGTGCTTGTTTTCTTGAATACCATCTTAAAGCCTAATCAATAATTACATCAACTACTCTAACGTATGAATATTCATACATTTTCAGTTCAAAAGAAAACAAGAGATTCGGCTGATAGATTATTTGAGCATTGAACAATGACAACACAATCCTGCACTAGCCGTTCACGACTCGCGATGTCTCATTTATTTAGTCCCTATAGATTTCAATAGTTAATAACGTACAATTTTTACCATTGACCTAGTTTTCACGCTATTCCATTGGTCAAAACAAAAAGCACGTCGAAATTCAGCCAATGGCATTGTACTTTCTTGAATAAATTAACTTACGGCTTTTTCCGAAGTCTAACTGAAATAAAGAAGCAATGGGCGTTGCTTGGTTCCAGTAAAGAAGTTTTTTCTACAGTTGGCTAGCAGTTTACGTTAGGTCCCAACATCATCAAAGAAATCAAATATAAGGTAAATGGGTGAATATGTAATTACGGGAATTTCGTGTCCGGAGTATTGCTTCCGTTGTATTCATTGAAAAACACTGAATTCCATGCTGTGTAATAAATATATTCATTATCTCATTGTACAAAAATTTTCAGTCATGTTATACAGAAAGATATTTGAAAATTCATGGTGTCGAGAAAGTGTGTCGTATACATTCAAAGTAACGGTAAAATGTCCGGATTTCAAACTTCATTTCATTTCTAGTCATAAACCCCTTCCATAAAATAGATTCATTCGATCAGGTAATACATTTATATTATCTTTTGTTTATTTTCAGAGTCTTTTAAAAAACAATTAAAAATTGACTGCTTATAAAATTCAAGTTAAAGGTCTGTCCCTAGATGTTATGTCCATACCGTTACAACACCATCTAGATGTTGTCATGAAGCCCCTACATTTGCATTTGACACGGTTGAACTTCAAGAACACTTCTATTACTGCATTATTCAGTTTTCAGGTGGAAACGCAACCGAAGAACATAGCAATATCAGGAAAAATGACTATTAAATGAAAAAATGCATGTTGCATTTAATATGCGTCCACACCGTTCATTTTTTTTTTATCTGAGCGTAATTCTTTTCCATATGAAACCATTTTGACCTAAATGGGGATGATATAAACTGAGTGTTTCTTACTATGGACACCACTCTGTCCGTTGGGACATAGGTGTAATTTTCATAATGAATACAGAAATGTCCATACCGTTACTGTCTAAACCGTTAATTTTACGTCCACTTTGTTAGTCTTGTATGTAACGGTGCAGACATTTTTATGTTTATTGTCTTAAATATGTATTTTTTATTTATTTGTTTTATTTAATTTTTATTTAATTTTATTTATTTATTTATTTATTTTGTTTATTTGTAAATCCGTCTTGAAGTTAACGTTTCCTGTGGATTGCATGGAAGTCGTTGACATAATATGCCAAAATTATGTTTGATCAACAGGTTTATCATCAGTGTTTTTCGCATTTAATGCTAATTCAAGGATACCCATCCCGTTTGTACCTGTGTTGATATTATGTTTGTTTTTGTTTTTTATCAACAATTTTGTTGCCAGCGTAAAATATGTCCAGAAGCCATTATCCACTGAAATAGAGAAAAAGGGTCTGAGACATGTACGTTTAACTTGCCAAAATGCCATCTTGAAGTTATTATATATTTACCATTACGGTTGTCATGTACCGTTACGACTTTCCGTTCCGTTACAAATGAAAATAAAAATGAATTATTTCAAACAGAAATATTTTTACTATATTTCCTTTCATGACTAAACAGAAGTATACATAATGGCATGTTAACCACAGCAAGTGTGACTTTACAAAACACCCCTTTTGATAGTCACAGAGAAAGTTTGTCTAAATTTTACAATTTTTATAATTATCCATACCATTCATGCATTTTATGTACCAAAAAAAAAAAGGTAAGAGAAAAGTCCAGAGAGAAGAGTGCTACAATCACAAAGCGCAGCCCTTACCAGACACCAAGAGGAAGAGGAAACAGACAAAACCAAACAAGCGCAAATTGAACAAACGTACGAAAAACACCAAGACTAGCTCTCTCTTCCCCAAGCGAGGTACTCGCAATGCTAAAAGGACTGAAAAACACAAGACCATAATAACACAAGGCAAGACATAAAACAAATCGCCTCGTAGAATAAACAACAAAGCAACAAAGAGTAAGAAAAACACCGGGATCACCGTCTTAGAACGGTCAGCAGAATAAACCACCGGGGGAAGGGGGTTAAAGCACTTTTACGGCCAGCGCACCAAAGCTAAAACATAAAAATCAAATTCATCACTATGATAAACAAAGACGAGTACTCATGGCTAATTCTACTGTGTGACAGAGTAACTGAAAACCAATAGTTGAACCACAGCGGGCCATGCCAACGACAAATCGTCAAGCCCCAACCCACTGGTTAAAGTTTTACGAAGAGGCCGTCATTGAGTCTGAAGCCCGAACCGCCGGCGTGCAATTAAAGAGTGTAGCATAGCCATCAACAATGATTGGGTTGATAACTAGGCATGCAGTCTGCCGCATAACATCCAGGCTATAACTGATTCTTTTATAACAGTTAATTAATCTTCTGAATTGCTTCGAAAAGTTAGATTTTCCCACATTTTTTTCTAAATCTGTACACTAAGTCACCGTAAAAATCTAGTTCCGATATACCTTGTTTCAGACTGACGTTATATTTTTCTACCAAGGTACTATGTCTGCGTTAAAATTTCGAAAACCTGAAGTTAGAAACATTTTTTTTTTTTTTTTTTTTTTTTTTGATATTTAATAAGTAGTAGAATTCCTCCGCATAAGCATTTTATACTTATTCAGTATAAATACATGTACAGCTTGAATGAAGAAGGTCAAAGCTTAGGTCAAGGACTACCCTATAACGAAAGTGGACATTTTACCGTTTCAGAGCCCTTCCCATTGCTATGGAAACCCTAGTTTGTATTAGAAATATTGTCTATTTAAGAATATTATACTTCATGTGTCATATTTTCATATTTTACATAAAAAAAATGGAAACAAATAAGTTGATTTACCAAATAATAAATGTCAAACAGTCCCATAATCAAATATTCACCCAAATACAGGTTATACGCATGCTATGCGTTAGTTTTGTAGCTGACAATGGTAGAACTATATAAACAAACTGATAAAATAATACAGTGATATTTGCATTGCCCTTTACATGTATGATAGATAACGCTGAATAAAGGTAAAAAAAATGGCGCTCAAGATCTGAACAAATCTTTTCAAACAGGGACCAAGCAGAAAAGCAGACACCCAGTGAAGAAGGAAAAGACTATTTTATACATTAATCGCGTCTCAGAAAATCCGCGTAAACTGTGGTAAAATGCTTGGAATATCAAACATACGTAATTATACGTGTACACATGGGAGCAAGATAAAAAAAAAATCTGATTTACCCTTTCGGCACCTGTGTCGGAAAAGTATTTTAGACGCTAAAATTGAAGGCAGATCTATGTGTAATGAAGTAAGATATATGAGATACATAAAATGGGATGGAGGGTTGTTACTAATTCGATTAGTGATGAACACTTTTTTGTTAATTTTTTATCGAAACGCCTAAGGAAAACGCATTCAGATATGGTCATCAATATACTTTCTGTTTGTATAATGATTGATGCCTTGATCAATATCGTGGACGAACTTTTACTATGATTCGAGCCTCTGTATGACAAAACCAGCAATTTGACATGTGCCCCCTGTGAAAACTCAGATCAGCCTGAGCTATCCATCAAGACTTGATCAGACAAGTCTTCGGTGTCCGCATGAAAAAGCTTGGGTCACCGAGCGCACAGCGATGACTCTAATCAGGCTTAACGGATGCCCAGGCTAATCTGAGTCTTTGCTGGGCGTACATGCCAAATTGTTGGTCTAGCCATGCGGCGGCTCATTTATTGTTCCATGTGGCTATGGCATAGTGTTTTACAAACGCAGTTTTTAGTTTTCGTTGCGTGTCAGCCCATGGCAATTTTGATGGATTGGTAAAATTATTCTAGCTAGAGTGTTAAAGTCCAGGAGTTAAAAACCAGGCCTTTCAGAATTGAGTTAGCAAGACAGTCAGCATATCGTAAAAGATACTAGTACAAGCCAATTTTAAGTTTGGGCGAGCCCATGAATTTCTAACGTTTCCCCTTGTTAAGATATTAAAGGGGTGTTAAATCAAAGACAGAACTATTATGTATTTTTTGGATAAATTAAATAAAATTATATCTCATTGCGGTCACCAGTCTTGGACCCTCTTTTCATAGAAACATAGGGGTAAACAAAACGCACATAGCATTGACAACGTACCAAGCATTGTAAATCTTCCCTTTTATCATAATATGAAGGTAAATTAAAGAAGACAGTATTGGAATCGAAGAAAATATAAAACCGAAAAATTCACCTTAAAATAAATCATCTTAAAATAAATTGCAAACTATTTGCTTGTATATTCTTATTAGGTATAAAATTACAAGAAGATTTCTCCTCATTAGAGTGCAATGATTCTTTTTAGAAGTCTGCTTCAGGAGTATGCTAACTGTGCATGCTCTTACTGGCTTGCAAAAGTGCCAGTTTTGTGCATTGTTACTCCAAATACTCGGACTCATTAACTCCTTACCATACTTGTCCTAAAATTTGAACACGTGCATGTTACTGCTTTGTGATGTCTACAAACTGTTCGATGAGTGGCAAATTGTGTAGCTTATGATCAAACGCGTTCTGCGTTCAGTTTTGTGATTAACCCTTCCAACCCTGAGTTTCTGATGTGGAAATTTCCATTTTTGGATTTGGACATGTCCACATTGTTGCAAATAGGGAAGTCAGTCAAAAATCTAAAACAAAATAGCAAACAGTGCAGATCCTGATGGGATGGATCGTTATGAGCCATCTCATCTGGATATGCACTGTTTGCAAAGGCGTCCGTTATGGTTTACTGGGCTGAAAGGGTTAACAGTAAAACATTGATAAGGAAATTATTTCTGTTGTCGAATGGCGATAAAATACCCTACATCAATTCAATGGCCCCTGATGAATAAACTTGTTTATATCCAAAGACAATCTGTCTAGTCGGACAATTTGATTCAATAATGCTCCTAGCATACCATCTTTTTATCGATTTTTATTTTCTTATATTGGGTCTACATCGGTCAATTTAGCAACATACAAACATATTTGTCTTTAAGCAACCAGGAAAATTGATTGGAATTATCTAAATGGAAAGCTGAAAGTGGGCTATCGACGTAACCTTGTTTGCCAGAGACATTTTGTAGGATAAACCAATCTTGCTTCACTATCTTTTCAGGAAATATTCTGATGGGATGTTAATGTGTTCTCTCTTAAGTGTCTGCGAAAGACCATTTTATGCCTAGAGGCCGAATAACCATCAATAATGCAGATGCGGAACGCTTTGACCATAAACACCACGCCAGCATCATTAGCCGCGACAAGAAAAATGTATCTTTATTAAGATTATTGCATACTGCAACATGAGATGAATTACTTTCGGATATGTGCACCCAATGAAGACTTAGATTAGGCTGTACACATCCGCACAATCTGATCAGAGTCTTCGCTGAACGCCCTTTAGCCAAGGTTCCGACCGCTTCATTGTTTAACACACATAAAATATAACATGCATTTTAAGTGAGACACGTCGAGGAAGAGACAAGTTTCACTGTAGTGTAGTTTATATTTTCTGCTCCTTTGTGACCATTGAACCCATCCCGGGATTTCTGAAAATTTATACGAGGGTCACTGATGAGATCTTATTGGCCGAAACTAACTAGTTTGGCCCAGAATACTTGTCAATTAAGCCATTTTCAGTTTTGTTAAGTGTGTCCATTGCTCTCAAGGATCATTCTTTTCAGAATCTCCTTTTCATGTGGACAGGGAATGCTCTGATCAGACTGTGCGGATGTGCAGGCTGATCTTAGTCTTCACTGTACGCACTGTCCGAAGGTACACTTTCTCACGTTTAGGCTAAACAAATGCATTTGTTCAGACCATGCTACATGTCCACACATTCACAAGGACATTTGCCATCCGTAAATGTGGTCTTTTATATCTAATAATTCCGGAAGCGCACAACTGAAGTTCTTTTCAGACTTAAGAGGTGCAGGCTCATCCTAGGCTTCTCTGTACATATTTTCGTCGATGAAACATACTAGCTCGGCATCGCTTAATGATGCTCCCACATAGTATGCCGTTTATTTATTCTGGGATAGAGGTACTCTAAAATGATAGATAAACCAAACAGTTAAGACTATTAATAGTCTGCGGGGATGTGCACGCTACGATTTGCCTTCGTTGTTTGCTTGTTTATGTAGGACATGAATGTTCTTTGCAAATTTTGTTTTACTGATCATTGATTATTCCATCAACATTAAAACGTCATTCGAAATAGGAGCTGACGACATTTTGATTTATCAACTTTTCAGAGAAGATGAGGCTTGCAATTGTGTTAGTCTTACTCTTTGTTGCTTTTTGGTTTATTCTACGAGGCGACTTGTTTTATGTCTTACTTTGTGTTATTTTGTTCCTGTGTTTTTCAGTCCCTTTAGCATTGCGATTACCTCGCTTGGGGAAGAGAGAGCTAATTTTAGTGCTTTTCGTACGTTTGTTTGGTTTTGTCTGTTTCCTCTTCCTCTTGGTGTCTGGGAAGGGCTGCAGTGTGTGATTATGGCACTCCCTGGACTTTTCTGTTACTTTTTTTTTTTTTTTTTTTTTTTTTTTTTTTTACATTGTAATCCATCAATGCTTAGCGTACCACAGAACACAAGGTCTACACTAATTGCTGAAAGTAAAATCTTAAATAGAGATACTAACATGTATTAAACACGTATCATTTTAAATGAAGATACTGACAAGCATTAAGCACATACTTGTATAATTTTAAATGGAGTTAATTACAAGCATTAAGACCATATAATTTACATGGAGATACTAACAAGCATTAAGCACATATGATTTTAGATGGAGATATTGACAAGCATTAAACACACACACGCACACACACACACACACACACACACACACACATATATATATATATATATATATATATATATATATATATATATATAACTTTAAATGGAGATACTGACAAGCATTAAGCACATATAATTTAAATGGGGATATTGACAAGCCTTAAACACATATAATCATATATGGAGATACTGATAAGCATTAAGCACGTGCAAACTATCATGATTCGCGAAACACAGCAGTCGGAAACATCAGGCATTAGACAGATAGACCTTTCGAATTGGCATAATGGAAATGTCCACGAAAGATATCTGCACAATGAATTTTATCTGCACATTAATGAATCTTATCTGCACATTAATGAACTTGAGGTGAATAGATATTCTTTCAGTAGAAAAATCACTTTCAGTTTTGTTTTCGCTCTTCTGAAAAAGGGTCTACTGTAAAAGGGGAGAATTTTCCTTTTGTTTAGAGCAAACTATTTCCTTTTATACTAGATCCCCTTTCAGGAGAGAGTTAGTGTTCAAAAACACAAACAGGAAGTTACTAAGTCTTCTCCCATGTAAGCAATGGCGGAAATTCTACCAGGTGTATTAAGTTCCCTAAATTCAACAAAGACGAAATACTATGCGAAACAATCTCATGACAGACCTGTGTGTCTCTCCCAAACATTCAGGCGTGTAAGGAACCTCATGATAGACCTGTGTGTCTCCCAAATGTTCAGGCGTGTTCACATATGACATAAGGTAAAAGGTAATGCTACAAGGAACGTCCCCTTACATTTCGGCCATGGTGGACGGTTCGAGTTAGAGTCACCAGTGTCTTGGCCACAACATACGAAAGCTGAAGTGGGCTATCGACGTAACCTTGCCAGAGACATTTTGTAGGATAAACCAATTTTGCTTCACTATCTTTTCAGTAAACATTCTGATGAATTGTTAATGTGTTTTCTCTTTAGTGTCTGCAAAAGACCAGTGCATGCATAGATGCCGAATAACCATCTATAATGCAGATGCGGAACGCTTTGACCACTGAAACCACGCCAGCATTATTAGTCGCGACAAGAAAAATGTGTCTAACTAGCATACTGCAACGTGAGATGAATTATCTTCGGATATGTGCACACATTTAAGACTTAGATCAGGCTGTAAACATCAGCGTAGTTTGATCAGAGTCTTTGCTGAGCGCCCTTTGCGTTGTCAAGGTGCCGTCCGCTTCAATGTTTAACACACTTGACATATAATATGCATTTTAAGAGAGACACGTCGAGGAAGAGACAAGTTTCACTGTAATGCAGTTTATAGTTTCTGCTCCTTTTTGAAAATTTATACGAGGGTCACTGATGAGATCTAATTGGCCGAAACTGACGAGTTTGGCCAAGAATACTTGACACTAAAGTCGTTTTCAGTTTTGTAAGTGTGTTCATTGCTTTCAAGGGTCATTATTTTTAGAATGTCCTTTTCATGCAGACAGGGGAGGCTCTGATCAGACTGCGCGGACGTGCAGGCTGATCTTTGCCTTCACTGTACGGATTGTCCGAAGGTACACTATCTCACCTTTAGGTTCATAAAACGTATTTGTTCAGACCATGCTGCATGTCCGCACATTCACAAGAATATTTGACATCCGCAAATGTACTCTTTAATTTCCAATAATTCCGCATCACTAAAACATATCTTTATAATTTGGTCCCCTTAAACCCCATTTTTATATAGTAAAACTGGGGTTTACAGGGGTATACATTTTTCTAATTTCCTCTCAAAAACATAGAATGTGGGTACTCGTTGGAACCGCCTCGGCGGGGCGGTTCTAACGAGTACCCGCAATCTATGTTTCGAGCAGAAATAAGAAAAATATCAGAATTTTTATCTTTTTGGTGGTGAAGATCTCAATATATTTGAATAGGCGTGTTTCGTAATGGGAAGCGGACAACTTAAGTTTATTAAACAGTTAAGACTGTTGAGAGACCCCTTGATAGACTGCGGGGATGTGTACTCTACTATTTGCCTTCGTTGTTTTCTTGTTCATATAGGACATGAATGTTCTTTGCACATTTTGTTTTACTGATCATTGATTATTCCAATAACCTTAAAACGTCATTTGGAGTTGGCGAAATTTTGATTTATCTATTTTTCAGAGAAGACCCTATCCATGAAATATCTAGCCTTAATTTCTCTAAAAAATAAACAAAAAGGTAATAAGAATGTAACCTGTTGCTATTGGGATTAGCTCTTTACGGGTTACATTGAAATCCGTCAATGCTTAGCGTACCACAGAACACAAGGTCTGCATTAATTGCTGAAAGTAAAATTTTTAAATGGAGACATGTATTAAACACGTATCATTTTAAATGTAGATAGCGACAAGCACTAGGCATATACATGTATTTCAAAAGGAGATACTGACAAGTATTACATACATATAATTTAAATGGAGATACTGACAAGCATTAAGCACATAGGATTTTAAATTAAAATACTGACAAGCATTCAGCACACACATGTGTAACTTTAAATACAGATACTGACAAGCATTAAGCATATAAATTTTTAAAATGGAGATACTGACAAGCATTAAGCATATATACATAATTGTGATCCGAGAAACACAGCAACCGGAAACATCAGGCAATAGACTTTTTCAATTTGCATAATGGAAGTGTCCACGACAATATCTGCACATTGAGGAATTTGAGTTGAATTAATACACATTCTCGGGGCGGGGGGATTGGGGGGGGGGACGGGTGTGGGAGACATCGTTTCAGTTTTAGTTGTGCTCTCTTGGAAAGGGTCTACTGTAAAAGGTAAGAATTAGCTCCCCTTTAGAGCAAACAATTTCCTTTTATAGTGGATTCCCTTTCAGGAGGATATTGGTGTACAAGAACACAAACCGGAAGTCTCAAAGTTGTGCCCAATGTTGGCAATGTTAGCAACTCTACCAGGTGTGTTTTGTCCCCTTTAACAAAGAACAAATACTATGCGAAACAACCTGTGTTCTACCAATGTTTAGACGTGTTAGGACATTCCTTGTCCACATATGACATAAGGTAATGGTAATGGTGGAAGGAATGGTATCCCCTTACATTTCGGCTAAAGTGGGCGGTTCGAGTTAGAGCCACCAGTGTCTTGGGCACAACATATGTATCTAAACCGCACGGCTTAGGCGCCTCTCGCACAAGACATGCTTTATGATGATAATAAATATTTCAAGGCTTCGCTGAAATGATCCTTTCAGTCATTCTATAATTGCCTAGCCATTAGCCTAATTGCATATAGTCTGTATATTCACAAATCAAATGCAGAGTCTGTAACTTCTGACTAAAATAATAATAATTTTCTTGACCTCTGTTCATTGTATCACCATCTGCAAGACACATATGATTGCCATCTTTAATGAAAGATAGCACTATATAATTGATAGATTTTGTGATTGTACTTCAGCACCGTCTGCACATTGGGTAAAAGTTGACTGTTGCCAAAGCGTTCTTTGTCGTTTCGGCCCTGGTTTAAAATGTCTAACGTCGATTTGGCCCTGGTTTCTTTTGGCATGTTTGGTTGATCGTTTCGGCAAAATATTATAAAAAAAAACCACTAACAACAACAACAAAAAATGATTACCTTGCTGCTGTATATGATTGGCAAACAACAACACATGACTTGTGGCAGGGAATTATTAGCATACGACAAAAGATTATTTTGCCGCAGTACATGAGTAGCATACAAGAACGTATAGCTACCAGCAGCAAAAATACTAGCACACGATAAAAGATTACCTTGTTGCAATATTATGAATAGCAAACAACAAAGTATGGCTTGCAGCAGGGAAATATTAGCACAAGAAAAAAATTACCTTACTGCCGTTTATGATTAGCACACAACAACGTATAGTCTACAGCAGGGTAATATTAGCACACGTTAAAAGATTACCTTGCTGCCGTTTATGATAAGCATACAACAACATATGGCTTGTAGCAGAGATATATTACCACACGATAAAAGATAACCTGGCTGCAGTTTAAGATTAGCAAAAACCAAGGTATGGCTTGCAGCATGGAAATATAAGCACACGATAAAGGATTACCTTGCTGCTGTATATTATTAGCATAAAACAGTGTATGGCTTGCAGCAGGCAATATTAGCAAACAAAAAGATTACCTTGCAGCAGTATATGATTAGCATATATTAACGATTGGTTTGCATCAAGGAAATACCAACACATGATAAAATATCATTCTGCTACAGTATATGATTAGCACAGAACAACATATGGCTGTCAGCAGGGAAACATTAGCACGCACACGATAAAAAATTGCCTAAACATTTCTGTCAAGTAATTTCAAAAGCCATCAAGGAATAACAAAGTTATGAACCGGACACGATTACGATTTTTGGTAACACACACACACACACATGAACGGACAGGGAAGACACTATATGCCCGTCCACCATTGGCGGGGCAAAACAGGCTGAAAATAATGCAAGCTTTTTTGAAAAGCTACTACTTGTACGATCGAAATTATTGAACTGAAAGAAACTGTATATATGGTAGACATTTTGCCATTTTGTACGCGTGACGCAAATATTGTGACTGCAAGCCGTTTTAAAAGGAATTTAAGATTTTTTCACACAGGGAGCAAATATTTTGCTTTTAATCCTTTCAACCATGTACACCAAAGCAACTGCTTACGCAAACAGTGTAGATCTAGATGAGACGGCCCGTAATGTTTGCCATTGTGTTGTTTCAGTTTAGACTGAAACTCTTATTTTCAACAATGGAGCTGTCCAGATTCAAAGATGGAAGACACCATTTCAGAAACTCAGGTGTGAAAGGGTTAAACTAAACCTCTTTTCAGAAGGGAAAAACTATTTGACACAATTGCCTACTCTGAAATTGTATCACTTCGCCTGAATTAAACAAAACACAATGCATGAAACAGGATAAAACACATGTAAATGAACTTTACTAAGCCGGATTAATTTCTAAGGCAATTAGCTGTAAAGAAATTAGGAGGAAAACAAAATAAAAGAAGTGAAATTGATTTTAAAGAACTTAATGTATTTAAAACTGATTAAAAGGAAATCATCTGGGCAATACCAGTGTGTCGCAATTAATAATTTACTCAAGATCGAGTCTTGATGCACGTGCATGACTCAAATTATTTTGTTGTAAAAGCAATAGCATCATGTACCTGATTTTCAGTTCTTGAACGTCACAAAGTGACCCACAGGTTGACGTGTCGTAAAACCCCAAAACAATCAAAATTCAGTTCTTGCAGGGCTTGCACTTTCTTTACATGCACTGATCCGTAGCATCTTTGCCTTTTCAATATTTCGGTGGTAGCGACCGGAATAGTGAAATGATGCTATCATTTATGTATTTATCATTTATCATTTCTGTGTTCAGTTCTCTAATGTTGACGGCGGTACTTCAAAAACTTAATGATTCACCAATTAGGATGAAGGCATTCTTGTTATTCGCTGCTAGAGTGGGTTACAGAGAACTAGTGTGTGAATATTGTCCTGTTACAGGGAAAATTGTAACGCTCTCAGGGGAAGTGACTCTTTTTAGATTACTCCCCTTTACAAAAGTGGTGTACAGGAAAGCCAAAAGAAAGTCACAAAAGTTGTCTCGCTCGTAGAATAAGGCGGAAAATCTACCAGCTGTATCCAGTCCCTTGAATGCAGACAATTTTAAACATGATATAAATAAATCAAACACACCTAAAAAGTAGCAGACTGTTAACAAATTCTGTGCCAATTAACCCTTTCATTCCTGTGTTTTTGAAATGGACTTTTCCATTTTTAAATTTGGACTTGTCCATTGATACAAATAGGAATAATGGTCTAAAATAAAAAATAGAATGGCAAAAAGTGTAGATCCAGATTAGACACGTTTTGTTGAGAGCCATCTCATCTGCCGCTACACTGTTTGCTCAGGTATTGGTTTTGGTCTGCCGGACTGAAAGGGTTTAAACATGTAGACGCATAATTTGGAAGGGTCTGCGTAATACTACAGTTCTCACAAGCTATCAACTAAATAATTTTATCAGCATTATTAAGGGGTTAGAAATTTGGAACTTTATCCATTACATCTGAAAAACGTTGCCCTTTACGAATCGTACTAAGAATAATCACACACGAAGTACACTTCATCCTCTGTTTGATTTTGACAGTAGTATTTGCATAATCTGTCGTCAAGTAGTATTAAGTTATACAGACAGACATTTGGCATTCCAATGGGTACAAATTCTGTAGTTTTGCTGTAATACGTGTCATCTGGTTTTGTTCTGTTATGAAATGGACATGTTGTCCCTCTCTGAATATAGCTAAACTGATGCTGTTTCGGACCATGTTGATCCTTTCTGAAAATATCCTAACTAAATGTTTTTTAGGCAGTTTATTCGACTTTTCAATATCTTGATGTTTTATTGAATATGGGATTAAACTAAATTGAGTAATGCGAACTGACTTCTCAGCTAACATTCTATAGATTTAATCCTTTCAGCCTTGCAGACCAAAACCATTTATTTTGCAAACAGAATAGATCCTGATGAGACGGCTCATAATTCTTATCAGGATCTACATTGTTTGCAGTCCTTTTTCGATTTTTGACTAAGATCCCTATTTTGAACAATGGTTCTGACCAGATTCAAAGATGAGAGAGTCCAGTTCAGAAACGCAGGGATTTAAATAGAACGGTTTCAATAGAATGGTTTGTCTGCAGGACTACTATAATGGCTTTGACCGTTATTTTTCGGATGGCTGCATGAAGTGAGCTAATTAATTGTTCCCTGGACAGCGTTGATTTCAGCATATTCCGTACAGGAGTAACATGTTTTATGTATCGAGCTACAAGCTGGTACAGTTAGCTCGGAACAGTGTAATGTCTGTTGGAATAAAATAGCAGATGTAATTACGACCTGATGATAGATGGAGCCAAATGCCCAGCTGGCAGGCTGATAACGGTCCAATATAGATTTAAGTAGAAAGCTAGCTGGGTAATTGATGGTCCCAGTGCAGCATCATTTTCGGGGTTTGTTGCATAAAAATGATGTTTCTGTCGCGTCTGAATCAAATAAAAAAGAAAATCAAAACAATTATACCAGCCTCAACATACTCATTAGCAGGAACATACAAATTTAAGTATTGGTTTGTTGTTAATGTTTTCTGTAGTGTTAGTTTCATTGTCAGTGTTACCACTGATGTTGTCTTATGTATTCATATCATCTTTACGGGTAGATAGGATTTATATGAGGGTTGTTCAGAAATTTTGTAGAATTGTGTTATAAATCACACAATAGTCGTAGTAGAACAAAGTATTCTATACCTATCTTAATTTCAATATCTCCTCTATAAATTCTGTGAAAACCAAAATGATATACTTAAACACAAAAATTTTATGTCCATTACAGGTACGCATGGTACAGGTACCCGGAGCACGCCGAAGTCAGTATGACGTCGCGAAAACGTCAAGCGTTGTTTAAGTCCAGCGATCATCGCACTTTCTTAACATAGTCACCTGCAATATCTACGCATTCCAAGTTCTTCAGTTAATATCCCATGTACTGTAGAGCACGAAACACCAAGCTCATCAGCTATAACCCGTTTATCTGGTTTCCTTGGACGGTTTTATTTATTTTACTTTTTTTAAATACTTTAAGAATAAGTAAAGGTTTATGCATACCCAATTTCATGTACATTGGATTATTAGAGATGTAACAAAATTCTACGAACTTTCCGAACAACCCTCGTACAAATAATAATGTCTATTTTGAACAAATAATTGATATTTTTTCTTCAAAGGACAACAGTTGAATAAAGTAAAGTCACTTACCTAGCTTCGTATTTTGTTATATCTAATTACTGGTCATATGGGCAACTTTAATGAACGTAAACTTTTAAAGACAGTCCGTTTTCATACAGAGTTATCGGTATCAAAAGCTACATAAAACGATTTTTAAATTTTATCATCGACCTTCGGGCTTTATTCCTAAATTTCTTATTGTAGATCTGTATCTATACTATTATTAAAAAGACTTTATGTTGTCCATTTCTCGCAAACCTCAGGCTCTTATTATTGAAGCATCAAATTCTATATTTAGATGGTTTACTGAATATTGATAATGAATACTTGGAACAAATGGCTGATAAAATTTATCTAAAAGAACTTAAATATCGAAGCACCGTTTCTTGATTTAAATGTATCTATATCTAATGATATAAGCTCTATTAGATGTTATGACAAACGGAATGATTTTTATTTTGATATTGTAATTTTTCATATTTCTTTTTATTTTTTCAAATTCGATATTCCTCGTGCTACATTTTATGGTGTATATACTTCTCACCCAATCAAGTCAATGATTGCAGTCATCGAAATAAAATTTTAACGGCTAAGCTTTTTTAGCAGGGGTACCGGTATCATACAATACATGTACGTGAAACAGTGTGTAAGTTTTGTCGCTGTCATTCTGAATTAATATGTCCAAATGTAACGTTGGCCTGAGATCACTTCTGCAAGGTCTATCGGAACATACATCATGTCGTGACTTGTTTATAAATTCAGAAATATTGTTAGCAAAATAATTTTTCGGAACAATTTAGTCACTGGCTACAAAAAGAGTTTACAACATGGATATTTTGCGACAAACTGCTGGCATGGTTGTAAACCATTTATCGTTGATAACTTTGCTTCCTTCTTTAATTGCACGACGGTAAGTAGATTCTCAGACTAAATGACGATACTTTCCTAAATCTGCTTCAGAAAATAGGTGCCTGACTATCAATGTCTGTAGTTCTGTTTGTGGTTCTCTTGTTTTCTGTTTTCAGATCGTAAATAGGGTTGTTACATGACGTTTATACAACGTTTCATCGACGTTAATGCGACTTTGTATAAACGTCATGTGCACGCTGGGATAATACCATGTGGTTTGGATTTCCTCGCTTGGACCTGTACTCCATTCAATTTAGGTAGTAGTAAATTACATGAACTGCATGCGCAACTGATCTGATGATTATTATGAGTTTTACTCTTTTATCCCTGAGTTTCTGAAGTGGACTCTCTCTTCCTTGAATTTGGACGTATCCCTGATGAAAAAAAGGGGTTTCAGTATGAAATCCAAAACAGGATAGCAGACAGTTTAGATCCTAATGAGACAACTCGTTACGAGCCGTCTCATCTGGATCTACACTGTTAGCACAGTTATCTGTTTAGGTCTGCCGGGCTGAAAGGGTTATCTGCATCAATGCATTATTTTCTGCCCATTTCCCTTGTTAAGTTCATGGACACATCGTCAAGAATCAAGAGTTGAAATTATTAACCGCCCTTCACAAAGAAGACTATCTTGAAGAAATGAATTCAGTCCTCAAGGTAGTAAAATTGTTTTTCTTTTTTAAGTGTAGCCTTCTTTCAAAAGTGTTTCGTATACCATATAGAAAGTTAATTTCTCTTCTACTGGAGTGATCTTCCTTTGAGAAGGGAGGCAACATTTTTAAGCTTAGAGTGCTCTCTCTTTGAGGTGTGTCGAGTAACCATACACTGTAGATATAAGCACGGGAACAATGGTTCCAGATATTACAGGTATTGAAAGAAGCAGCCTGATGGTTATTTTCTTCTAGCTGTCTTTTTTTCTAGTCTCCTCCCCCGTTATTGACCGGCGCGGGAATCGCGCCGGTCTCTTAATATAGCTTTGGAATTTTACATATGGTAGACTATTCGATTAGCTCACTAAGAACTTTTTATATTTGTCGGAGCGTCGGTTTGTGACGATCGCGGCAAATATAAAAAAAAAAAATCTTATAACAAACTGTGTTATTGACAGATTAATATTTATTGTATTTTCATTTCAATCAAGAAATTTTATAAGCTTAATAAAAACAAACATTCAAGAATCACATTGTTGTTCTTTTTTACCTGTTACATTGAAAATTTATTTAACTTTAGTATACCCTTGCCCCATATCTCTATGTAAACATGAACAAAATTTGCGCCGGTACTTAGACGTTTACGTCTAAATATTTTGTCTTGTATTCAGTTTATGTTGCTACAATTTACTTTAACCATGGTCCTACTAGTCCCGGATATGTACCGCCTTTCCAAACAGTTTGGATCAAGAGCCAACTCTTCTGGTTCTGCACTATTTGTCATTCAGTATGTAAATTTGAATGAACAACCTGGAGCAAGTAATCTGATTGGCTAACAATTAGAAATGGGCCTGGCATCTCAATTTATTCAGCATGACAAGGCTTAACAATTAACTTTCCTAATATCGGCACCTTATTTTTCAGAACTAAGCCAAACTGAAAACCTTATTATTATTAAACCTTCTTAATTCGCCGTTTCGTAGACTTGCATTTAAGGTTCTTGACCAATAAAATTGGCTGGTTAATTGAACCTTGTACCACTTACAGACAAAGGAAAAGCAAATTTTGAAAATACCTTTATTAAAAGAAAATCTGTTTTGAATATACCTCTGTTTCGCCATACTTTTATGGTAGCAGTCAAAAAATCATCAAACTTTGTAAGTGGCATTAGCTCGCTTGTATGACTATAGCAGCTAGCCATCACGGTGTTGGCATTAGTTAAAGTTTTTAATTAAGGTTTTTTTTAAAAGGCTGTATCTCCTGAACCTCTGGATGGACGTAGTTCATACTTACCCCGATGTTAGATACTGGTCTGATTTTTACACTGTACTATCCCGGCCCACATGAGTGACCATGAGGTCAAGGTTACGGACTTAGAAAAAAATTATGTTAAAAGTTTTAGAGGCAAGGTGCGATTCAGGCGAGCTGCGCTGTCCTTTGACAGCTCTTATGTTATTTCCGAATAGCGTCGGTAAACCTAAAACATCGGATACCATACGTAGATAGTGATGTATTTCAGTTAAATGGAGATAGCTGATTAGTTTAACAACATAAAAATAAATACAGAAAATAATTACTTTCTACATGATGAAAACACGCCTATATAATTTTGACCCCCTTTAACGCCACTTTTATATAGTGAAACTAGGGTTTATAGGGGTACACATTATTTTTCTATGTTTGCTAAAAAAACATAGATTGTGGGCCGAGGTGGTTCTAACGAGTACCCACAATCTATGTTTTGAGAAGAAATATGAAAAATATCAGAATTTTTTATCTGAAAATTTTCCTTTTTTGGTTGTAAAATTTTCAATATATTTAAATAGGCGTGGTTTCGTAATGAAATGTAGATACAGTACCTACCTAACAGGCACACAAGGTTGATTTAACGTCAAACGTTGAATCAACGTTGTATGCCTGCTGGTAAGTTAGAGAATCGCACTATAGACTGATAAGTTTGCTCCTCATCGCTCCTTCTTTTGGTGCTTTGGGAGGACTGTACTTCATGATTATCATTACGAAAACATGCCTATTCAAATACAATGAACATTTCTCCTCCAAAAACTGAAAATTTTCAGATAAAAAACTCCGATATTTTTCTTATTTCTGCTCAAAACATAGATTGTGGTACTCGTTAGAACCGCCTCGGTGAGGCGGTTCTAACGAATACACACAGTCTATGTTTTTGAGCAGAAATAAGATAAATAATGTATACGCCTGTAAACTCCAGTTTTACTATATAAAAGTGGGGTTTAAGGAGGTCAATATTATATAGGCATGTTTTCGTGTTCCATTTAGAGGCATTCTGTTACAGTTATTGCTCTAGATACTCGATATAAGTACCTCTTTACCATAGCTTTACTAAATTTCAACGGATCTATTCGAGCTACTCGTGGCATGTCTAAAAGTGCAAGCAGAACAGTAAACTGTAGATCTCAAGCTGCCATCTTTATAATTTTTGTTCTATGCAGTTCAATACGAATATTTCAAATAAGTATTATTTAATTCTTCTCTCGTGTTTTATATTTCCATATTAATGTAGAACAACACTTACTGAAATGTAAACTGGCTCCTGTCTCCGGTGACTAAATATTTATTCTTATAATTCTGTTTGATAATCGACTAAAATAAACCAAAATAATATCATGATAATATTTTGGTTTTATTTTAGTGGATTTGAGTGGATTACCAAAATAATATCATTTTGGTTTTATTGTAGTGGATTATCAAACAGGATTATAAGAATAAATATTTAGTCACTGGAGACTGGAGCCAGTCTAACTGAAATATAACTGGCCTTTTACAGAACTTACCGTATTTGCCCTAAGTATTCGAATAGACAGTGACAAACAGTGTCAGATCCAGATGCTGCAGAACGCGGCGGCTGATCGGCTGATCAGGGTCTATATTGTTTACGAATAATCCAGCAATTTTACACACATCTATTAATAGTAAATGGTCTTCAAGTTTTTGGCAAATAGTGTAGTCGCAGAATGCGGCATTTGAATAGTATCAACACTGTTTGCGTCCAGCAATTTTAGACACATCAATATGCAGTAAAGTGGATTTGTTCAAACTTTAGGAGAAATATGTAAGAAGTGTTTGAATTGTTAGGCTAAATATGGTAACTGCTAACCAGAGTCGGTGGTAGTGACATCAAATGTTGCACCGTGTTAGATAGTCTTTAACACCATACTGAAACAAGTATTAGCTTTCACAAAAACCTGTTCTACGCTTAGTTAATGCTTTGTTTGAATAACGTTGAATAGTTTATGGAAAATAGCATTGGACCAGTCCATGCCCCTTTATAAATTGCTACCGGAGCAGTGCAAACTCTAAGATTGTCTATGCCTATGGACAAGCAGAGGGTCCAATGGTGAACTGCAGTAAGAGCACAAGACAACACAGATGAGTATTCACAAGAATTTTTTTCATGGAGAAATATAAAAAGTGTATCAGTACTTTTTGGTTGAATACAGGCACCTTATCTGGAGCTATGCATTTACAATACATTATCTGAAACTCACTTGGTTGTTTTGTCGTTTTGTTTTTCCATCAAATATAATATCTGCGCATTTCGGCCATTTTTATAAAAAAAAAAATTGTGAGCAAACAATGGCCTTAATCAGACTCTACAAACTTGCAGGCTGATTTGTGTTCACGAGTATTGTGTTTGTGAAGGTCGTCTATTGTTTGAAATGACTCGTATGTAAGAAGAGATAACCAAACGTCATAGCCAGTTCTCATTAGAGAAAATTGGATCTGAGCGGTGCGAATAGGCAAAATGTCGCCGAGTTTAATTTTCTTGTAATAAGTCTCCGTCATTCGGTTAACCGTGATCATTCAGTTAAATGAATCCCAGAGCAGTCCAGTAAATAAGATAACCAGATTTATGATAGAGATAGACAAACAAAGGACACGTTGTTCAACAATAAAATATAGGTTTGTATGGTCAGTATTGAGATGCCGTAGAAATTATATCAGACTGTTTTTACGTATAACAGAGAGAGAGACAGACAGACAGACAGAAAGAGAGACAGCCAGAGAGAGAGAGAGAGAGACAGACAGTGAGATGGAAATAAGAAAGAATTTTTGAGTGCTGTCCGTCTTTTGTAGAGATTTAAAAAAAACTTATTTGCATGATAAGAGAAGAGGGAGGAAATAGTGAAGGGTAGACATAATACTACAAGACTGCCGAGTTTCTGAAGTATAATCTATCTGTGAATTTGGATATTTTCATTATTGCAGTGAGGGAAATCATTAATAATCGAAAGCAGAATGGCAAACACTATAGATCCAGATGAGACGGCTCCTTTTGAGCCGTCTCATCTGGATCTATACCGTTTGCAAAGCATGTTTTGGTGTGCTGGGTTGAAATAGTTAAATGGAGAAAATGAAGAAGAAACACGTTTTGGAATTTCTAAATAAATTCAGAATTTTTAAATGCATGTTTTGTGGACGAGCACCGACTATCACGGTGATGTTAACACGACAAACACAGCGCTGCAGATTCCAGTTATGTAATTGTTCATAATTCGCCGATAATCTCGCCCACATTACTAAGAAAATAATTGTTTGTTAGCTTTATTTGGCTTTTCTTTTGTATTCAAATAAAAACAACATACATCTTAGATGTTTGTTTTTCTGGGGGGGTTTTTGGGTTTTTTTTTGTTGTTTGTTTTTTTTTTGTTGTTTTTTTTTGTTCTTCAGTCTCCCACTATTATTCTAATCTCCTGTCAGTGTGAGTCTATGCAAATTTCAAAGGTCGTAGAGGACGCGTTTTATCGTCTTTCGTCAGGTAGTAGATCGATGCTCAACTCAGGTAAAAACCCAAACCAGATTCAATATTCTTTCGTGCGCACCGACCTGTTGCTTTTAAGGCAAAAATACGATGCTTTTACCGATTCCGAAATCGAATTTATGAAAAAATCAACCAAAAAATTAATGTTTTTTTTTTTTTTTTTTTTTTTTTTTTTTTTTTTTTTTGTTTTTGTTGTTGTTGTTGTTTTTTTGTTTTTTTTCGTTTCATCGAGCCATGAATGAAAAAAAAACAAAAACGAAGAACGCTACATTTGTATTGTACATGAATGCGCTACGCTCATCATGCATAGCGAGCGTCCTTCGTGTTTTTGTATTGATGCTTTTTGTGTGTGTGTGTGGGGGGGGGGGGGGTCGGAGGGGGGGGGGGGGGGGTTTGAGTCATCCATCGGTCGATGAAACTGAGAAACGAAAAAAAAAAACAATCAGTTCTTAAATATTGTTATGCTAGTCTAATTAAACCGCTGTATATGATACAAAAGTTCCTGTGGAATATCTTAATAAATATCTGAAAAGAGTGAATATTAATATATGTTGTGGCGTGTTTATGTAGTCAGCAGAAATAAAGATGTCTTTCTTCTTCTCTATAAACATCCTAGATAAAATGTGCTGCGTTTTCTCGTGACAAACTATGTAAAACTGAAAACTCAAAATAGGGTCATTGTACCATTCTGGCTGCGGTGCAACTATTCTAGTAACTTAAGTTTCCTTTTCGAAATCATGCCTATTCAAACATATTGAAAATTTCACCACAAAAAAAAACTGAAAATTTTCAAATACAAATTTTGATATTTTTCATAGTTCTGCTCAATGTTTTTGAGGCGGTTCTAACAAGTACCCACAATCTATGTTTTTGAGCAGAAATAAGAAAATAATGTGTACCCCTGTAAACCCCAGTTTTATTATATAAAAGTGGGGTTTAAAGAGGTCAAAATTAAATAGGTATGTTTTCGTGATGCAGATGAGGGATCGACTATAAAACTGAAAGTCAGACAAAAAGAAAATCACTTGTAGAACCACTTTCAGCCCGACCACAGACGAGTAAGGTCAGGTTTATGTCCCGAGGTTATAAAACTTTTTTTCATGCTTAAACCAGCTGAGCATGAAATTTGCCCTGCTGATAAATCTCAAATTACTAACCTTGCAAAATCTTTCCTGCTAAACGTACATAGCTGAGCATGAACATTTCTTTGCTAATAACTATGAAAATGCCGACTTGTTGGCATTTTCATCATTATTAGCAGACAAAATTTTATGCTCAGCTGTGAGCATGAAAAAAATTTTATTACCTCGGGTCCAGGCCATCTATACAAGATTCAGGATTGAGCCATCAATGAACCTGTGACCCGACCCAACTCACCGTCCTGAAATAAACGCTTAGCATGCTGGGAAACTTTTTCAGCAGACGACATTTGAAATAGTGTTTCTTATATTTGCCAGAAAAGGGACTTTTACATTTTATGCAAGTTGTCTCCAAAGGGCGATTTGTAAGAAATGTCAAAGTCTATTTTATGGGGAAAATAAGTAATTTTGCATCAATTTGTCGTTTGCTAAGACAATTTATAAGAACTGTTAAAGCCTCTTTAATGGGAAAAGTACAAAACATATCATCAATGTGCCGTCTGCTGAATCTGCCGAGAAAGCGGTAAAGATTAGAAAGGGCAACAGGATTGTTAACCTTGACTGGGTTAGCCATTAAGCATGCAGTCTGTCGCATTACAGCAGACCTCGATATACAGTATTTTCATAAAAAATGCTATCATTTTATTGATCAGTAGTTTCTGATGCCTGCTTTGGCAATATGTTTTGTCAAATACAATCATAATATGTCATGTCGCCATCAATAACCTCACAGTAAAGTAGACGTTTCATATTAACCTTTATTAACCTTTGACCTGCTTGACTTAATAGAGGCAGACGGAATTTTTAAACATTTGTATAATGTTTCGAAAGAATAGGTTCTGACATTTCATGCAAATTGTATTTTGTATAGGCGTTTGCATGAAATGGCACACAAAATCTTCTGTGAAAATATAAGAAAGATAGGGCCAATTTGCCGTCTTCTGATTTTGCATAGAGCGCGCGCTAAAAGTTACTACTACTGGTTCAACAAAGTCGCGGGTCAAACGGTAACCTTTACCACTCCCTGGGCTAGTTCAGCAGGCGACAAATCGATGATATGTTTTCTTATTTTCCCCAGAAAACAAGATCTGACATTTCATGCAAATTGTCTCCATTGGAAATGTCAAACTTTGTTTTCTGGGAAAAATATGAAAGTAATATTTTAATATGTCGCCTGCTGAAAATTTTACCCAGAATGCTAAGCGCAAAGTTTTATGGAAATTGTAGTTTCTCCTCTGAGACTATGAATAAATAGGTCTAATCTTTCAGAGACGGAAGACAATAAATTATTAAACATCGGAACTCCATCCGTCTTATTTTCTTTTAAATTGATAAAATACAATGTATGGAAACGGATGAGAAAATAAACATAGATAAAAATTAAATTTTTGAAGAAAATATATCCACCTGTCTGTATACGTAATGGGACAATTAAATGCATATTACGTAACCAAGCCTATGTAAAATCCATACTTCTAAGACATCACTCCAGATTAAGCCAATGTTTTAACTAAACTTTGATATTTTGTGTCATTTCTTCACAAAATTCGTAAATTGTAGGTACTCATGAAAAGCGTTTTCTCATGAATACCACAATATACATTTTTATGAAGAAATAAGTAGAGGACATTTACTCTTTTGCTGTGAATATCATAAATATTTTCATCAAGTGTAATGAAAACATTAGTTTTTTCATGAGCGCGAAGCACGAGTGACAATTTGAATATGTTCATTACACGAGCTTAAAATTTTTATGATAATCACTGAAGAAGTGCAAAAATTTTCTTATTATTTTATTGCTTACACGCCATTGCGCGCTTCTGACGTCGTGATAATTAGCGTCGCCAAACAAAACATGAACGTCATGGAGTCGATGTTCAGTGCTAAACATGGAAGCGCTGGAGAGACAAAAACAAAAAAAAATCGGCAAATCAAAATAATTTTATTATTTACTTTGACCAAATGATGGACCGCATATACCCTACTGAAATGAGTTAAATAAAGCCAATTCTTCCGACACCGAGGCACTTTGTTTTGGATTTGAATCTATGATTACCTAATAGTACAGTTTCCACCAAAATTTATGATAAACGGGACGATTTTGATTTTGGTATAGCCAATTTCCCTTTTCTGGATTGCGATGTTCCCCGGCGTACCACATATGGGGTATACATATCTCAACTTATTAGATTCGCCAGAGCTTCTTCAAATCTTAGTGACTTTAACTGCCGTAATAAAGCCCTTACTGCCAAACTTCTTAGGCAGGGCTATCGTTATTTTAAACTTCGTAAGGCGTTTTCGAAATTTTATCGCAGACACAGTGCCTAGGTAGAAAAATATAACGTCAGTCTGAAAACACTTCTGCAACAAGGTATATCGGAACCAGAATTTTACGGTGACTTAGTGTACATATTTAGAAAAAAAAAATGTCGGAAAATCTAACTTTTCGGAGCAATTCCTTACATTCTAAGTAGGAAAATGCTTAGCAACCACTTGATAGTTTTGCTCAGTAACAGAGAAGTTAGATGAGTCAAAAAACAAACAAACAAAAAAAAAAAAAAAGGGGGGGGGGGGGGGATCGGCATCGGTTAGAGAACCAATGAAGACAACCATAGTAGTCCAAAACGAGAAGTGAAAAAAAAAAACATGACCATGTTATCTTTCAGAAGTGAAAGTACCGTATTCTTTCACTGCGTGAAAATATCATTTTTATTTATTTCAGATATACAGTGATTTCATTGCTTGCAATAGAATAAGAGAATAAAATCTCCATAACCCTTTTATCTAGCGACATGTAAGCCATGGCATTTTCATCAAGTAATGTAGGAAATGGGGAATATACTAGTTAAGCTCATTAAGATAGATTTATGAACTAAAAAATATTAGTAGTAACTTACAAATTGAAAATCATGCTTAAAAACTCAAAAGTCCATACCCCACCCCCACCCCTAAAATGTGGACCCCCCACATACCTTGTTTAATATATACGAGGATTGTGGGGGAACATAAGGGCACGTACTACATGGATGAAATAGACACAAGTCTAAGAGAGATAACGCTGACTTAAAAGTGTAAGTCTCCTTTCTCTTAAGGATAAGAATAATTTTCTTTATGAGTAGCTCCTTTGAGAAGGAATTCAACAATAGTGGACGACAATTCTGTTCGGTTAGAGTGATTTACCTTTGAAAAGGGAGGCAGATACTTTCAACCTTATGTACTATGCCTTTGAGATGTATCCCGACACTTTAAAAATTAACTCTTGCAACTTTGTAGACAGATACAGATACGTATACAAACAGTGTAGATCCAGATGAGATGGCTCATATGAACCATCTCATGAGAATCTACACTATTTGCCATTCTGTTATGATTTTTTACTTACATCCCAATTTGAAACAATGGGCATGTCCAAATTTAATGATACTAAATTCAAGGTGGAAGGAGTTAAAACTGAAAATAAATATAATATTAAGCAATCCCCATGAATTGGTCGCTTTGTTGATTTAAGGGTACATGATACACTTAGAAGTCATTCCGCCATTTTTACAAGGAAGACAACTTTTATGACTCTATTTGCTTTCCTGCGAAACCTTGTCACCATCTAAAAAGGGTTCTTCTCTTAAAGAAATGTGCCACAAGAAGCAAATTCAAACCTTCTAGAGTTGACCCCTTCGCAGAAAGGAGGCAAAACAAATGATAGAGTTGTGGAATTGTCTCCCCGCAGAAAAATGTATCCATTCTCTACAAGTTAAACGATCAAGACCAACGCAAAACCAAAACTGTTGCCATTTGCGAACAACAACAACTCCAATTAGCCATGGATCTGTGAAGTCTAAGCAGTTATATTTAATTGTGTTTCATATATTTGTTCTTGCCATTATATTTATTGACTGTTTATTGTATTTTATATGCATTTATTGTATTTTATATGCATGTTTTTACTTGAGGAAATAAAGAACCTGTCTATCCTAAACAATCTTGTTTTAAGAAGCATTTCCAAGATGGTACATCTATTGCGGTTTGGCTTCATTTGTTCGTTTTGCTTTTAAGGAAGCTTACTTTTGTTCAAACATATTTCATTGCCGTAAACATTAGTCTTTCCCATATATCATAAACGTCAAAAAGATTGCCTTTGGTAACAATGAACACACTACAGATCAGAAAATGGGAATCTCAGTTTTATTGGGACTCTTCATAAGCAGTAATGAAGTTTGCAACACTGCTTACGCCCTCTAGCGTTACATGAGCAGAACTCCATTTTTAAATATACTATAATAGGCCCAGTGATCCCAAAGGAAATGAAATATAATCTGTACTATGGTGAAGTACGGGGTGACATTCTACCGCCGCCACACGGCACTAACACTCGCTGCAGTGTAGTAAAATAAACGTCAAAAAGATTGCTTTGGAAACAAAGAACATACTACATATCAGAAAATGGGCGTCTCGGTTTTATTCATTGCAGAAACTAAAGCAATTATAAAGCTTACATTCATCCATCCTGATCAGCAATGTTTCTCGTATTCTTCTGTTTATGACTCAAAAGGTGTGAGTTCGTAATACAGTCGACTCTCGTTATCTCGAACTCCAAGGGACTCTATGAAACACTTCGAGATATCCGTACTTCGACATATCAGATTTGCAGAACTGAGGGAAACAATTAATCGAACAATCACCTTAAACAGAATGAATATGTAATTTGACTCCTGAGTTAAAGATATATATTGAAAATATTGTGGAAAAGAGGAGAAATTGCTCCTAAGGAGCAATTTCTCCTCTTTTCCACAATATTTTGTTGCCTTTTGGTAGGTCTCTGTGTTAAAACAGGGACCAGATTTTCACTTCGAGATAAGCGGTTATTCGAGATAAGCGAGTTCGAGATAACGAGAGTCGACTGTATAGAATTTTGAATGCATTTTCAGTATTGTTAACAATAAATTTCACTTGTATATGCAGGAAGAATACTAACGATACATATAAGGTAACGGAAAACAATGTATTCTTGTTTATGTTTCAGATTCATAATCCACTTTACCTGATGCTGAAACCTTCTAAGAGAGACCAAGCTCAAGCATTCATCCAGTTCTTCCAAGCCAATTTTTGGTTTAACATAATTCTTTTTGTTCAACAAACGTTCATTGTGGACGGATTTTACAATGAAATGAAACAAATATCAACAGACGATAAATGGAACGTGCATGCTGTGATCATACCTGAACGTGTTACTACGTGGGAGCTTTCTTTAACTGTGATGTCATTACTTGGCACAGAGCCACAAATAATAGTGCTTCATACAAAATTTGGAATCTGTAAACGGATATTTGAAATACTGCGTGCTTCAAATGCGTCACACATTAACCACGCATGGTTTTTAACGGAATTAAGTTATACACGGGACCTCGACGACATGCACATGATACCTACTGGTACCCTTACAATAGTCCCAAACTACGTGGTACATACTGATGATATTGTTGTGGACGGCACCAATCTACTTTTGCAGGCGGTTTCAAGACTGTCGTCCACGGAAAGAAAAGTCATTAAAAGAAATTGTTTGTCTAATCCAACAGACCAGCATAGACTTTCTGGAGAGGCGATGTATAGGTAGGTGTTTTCAGACATAAGCATTATACTTTTGAGTTTCCGGTTGAAAAGTCTTTCCATTTTGTGATAACAGACAGGTTTAGTACTCAAGTATAATATTTTAGAGTACCTTATATATCTTGATCATTCAGTATAGACAAAATGTCTTTTGACTGTATTTGGGCCGCGTCAAACAAAAAAGTGTCATCGAGCATGTGCAAAATGTGCATAATCACATCCTCCCTCCTGCACATGCGCAAAGTCTCATCCGGGCCTTTGCTCTCCATTCATATATGTACATTCTGCAGTATCCAATGGTTCTGTTTGCGGACAGCAGCGAATGCCCTGATCAGAATGCGTTGATGCGCAGGCTGATTAGAGACGTCGCTGTCCGCATATGGCCAAAGACACGTTTTCGCAAAGCGCGGCCCATGCTCACATTGTGTCAGTGGAAGTGTGATAATGAAATGCTCGGTACAATAAAACGCCGCGGGTCATAAGCTGAATTGCACTTCAGTTATCTGCAAGTAAATAAATTTAATTGATTAAGTGATTAAACCTGCAGTCCTTGTGAACATCTGCTATAAATCTTGTGGCAGCTAAACATTGTCATCACGTGCAATACGTAACCAAGGCCTTGTATACACATTAAACCCTTTAAATCTTGTATTATTTTATAGTTAAAACAATGCAATCACGTGCAGTACGTCACTAAGACCTTGTATACACAACAAACCCTTCTTACCTTATAACCCCTGCAGACCAATTTATGGCCAGATATTTCCAATGCACGCTTTCATCGTGCTCATTGGAATGTGACATCCTTTTGAAAGGGTGCTGCAGGAACTGCACTAATTGCTCCAGGACCTGTAATTGGTAACTGATAACATGTATCATGGCAAAAAAATATATAGAATCAAGAGATTTAAGTACAAACCAATTTGGAATAAGAGCCGGGGCAAAGCATTTCTTACTACACTGCATGTGCGCCCAGCGAAGATTCAAATAAGCCTGCTCATCATAGCAGTCTGATCAAAGTCTTGACAGGGTACTCTGTGGGTAGTCAAGCATCCAAATCGTCTTCAGGCGGACAACAAAGACTCTGATCAGGCTGCGCGGATGTGTAGCCTGATCTGAGTTTTCACTGGGCGCACATGCAGTCTTGTAGATTATATACTACTCAAAGTTTGCTAAGGATTACTTTTTTGACGTCAGATATTTTGTTCATATTATCACCATATATAATCAAATTGCTACTAAAGGTAAATCGACCTTCGGGCCTCATAAATGTGTAATGCAGTTATTGATTTGATATGTAAATTTTGTACGAGAAGCATGGGAAGAGGCCTACCCGTGAAAATCGTTGATTTATAGCCATTTGCCTTCATGTACATGTGTACCTGAAACAAGGTTTTGCTTGTGTTATCGTCAAATTTTGATCGAATTTAACGTAAGGTATGGCAGACCGACAAGTTAGTTGTCGCCTAAGCGAAGAAGAGATGAATAGGGGCATTGGAATGCTTGAGGCTGGGTTGTCACAGAGGGAGGTTGCTCGTGTTCTTGGGGTGTCCCAGAGCGTTGTCTCAAGAATGTGGACTCGATTCCATTTGACTGTAAACGTAATGCATCAGCACGCCGGAGGTCGTGAACGCTCAACAACTCGAGCTCAAGACCGATTTATCGCTCTACAAGCCCGACGTCACCGGTTCAACAACGCAACAACGTTACGGAGCGAATTGCAGAACACTACCGGTGTTCGTTTAAGTACGCAGACCATTAGAAATCGGTTGCATGAAGCTGGCTTGAGGTCACGACGACCTGCAATACGCATCCCATTGACACGATACCATGTTCAGGAGCGTTTAGAATGGGCACGAGATCATGTTACGTGGGCCCTTAATGACTGGACCCCCATTCTTTTCACTGATGAGTCCAGGTTTTGTGTGGACTTCACTGACAGGCGGGCTAGGGTCTGGAGGATGCGAAATAAACGTTTTGCTGAAGTTTGTATTGCAGAACATGATCGCTATGGCGGGGGTTCAGTTATAGTGTGGGCGGGAATTAGCGCTCAGGGGAAAACGGACCTGCACGTCATCGATAACGGCACACTGACGGCAGAGAGGTACGTCAGTGAAATTTTGGATGTTCATGTTCGCCCATATGCAGGTGCTATAGGTCCTGATTTCATTCTGATGGAGGTGCTATAGGTCCTGATTTCATTCTGATGGATGATAATGCCCGTGCACATAGGGCCCGCATCACCAACCGGTACCTTGAGCAAGCTGCAATTGTGCGATTGGATTTGCCAGCGAGATCCCCTGATTTAAATCCCATAGAACATGCATGGGATATGCTGCAGAAAGCCATTTCTTCTCACCAGGTCCAACCAGCAACTGTCCGGGAGCTCAGAGAGGCTCTCATTGAGGAGTGGGCCCAGCTTCCTCAGCATAAGCTCCGTAGACTTATCGGTAGCATGCGACGGAGATGTCAGGCCGTAATCAATGCCCACGGGCACCATACACGCTATTAACTAAGCTAAAACTCACAGACTAGTGATTTTCCTGATTTTCAGATTTCAACCAGCAATCCTAAAAATGTTGATTTTCGACCCTTACGTTCCATCCGCCATATTCACGCATCAATGAACACTTACTTGGCCATTACGTTATTAAAAATGAATTTTTAAATGAATAATGCTTCCAAAAATGATCTAATTTCTCATGTCGTTCCAATCTATTAAAAGTAGTAGACATTATAAAATGTGATCCTTAGCAAACTTTGAGTAGTATATAGTATATCTCGGCTCAATTTTTAAATTTAGGAAGGATAGTGGTATGTTTTGTAATGTTTATTTGCAGAAAACTATTATAACATTTTAGTAGGCGATTTAATTATGATACAGTATACAGTCCATAGAACTTCTTGATTGATGATCAACCGTTGCTCAAATTCAAAAGTTTTATTATTTTTGTAATTAATCAGTTTTTATATCATGTTAGTAAATAGAATGGTACCAAGTGCCAATGTGCACTGTTTCCACGCAACGGTTCATTGAATCAAGTAGACTGAATTAATTATACCCCACCTTTTCGGAGAAAAGTGTAGGACATGTTTTTCGTGCTTGGGTTCATACTATAGAGAGGGTATCTTGTGTACTCATCTCTTCCTGATGGTTTGTATCCATCGATTTTGAAATGTACATATCCTCTGAACGTAGTCTAAACATCTCCATGTGATTATGGTATTTTCGTCAAATTATTTGCCACCTTTTTAGGGGTTTTCTTCTACAGGACTTTTACGTTACTGTATGCGGTGCATGAGTTGTGTGTGTAACTCCTCCTCGAGTTTCTGACTGGCTGAGATGAAATCTGCAGACGTTTTTGGACACGATCTGAATATGTTCATGTGATTTTGATATTTTTATTAGATTATATGTTTTTGTCATTTTTCATGGTTTTCTGTTTGAACGGCAAAGTTAGAAAACGAACCTTTTGACATATGTCAAAAGGTACGTTTTCTAACTTTGCAGTCTCAGCCAGACTCAAATCAGCCTGCGCATCCACAAAGTATGATCAATCGAAGATTCTGCATAACAAAACTTTGCATCCTTGGCTATCCAAAGTGCGTCCAGTGAAGAATCTGATCAGTCTGTGTGAATGCGCAGGCTGATCTGAATATTCGCTGGGCGCACATGTTACGTTTTGTTTGTCTGGGAGATAAGTGTGTCACTTAGTGCTTAGAGTGCTCAACTTGTGCATGCTACTCCTCCAAGAGCTCTCGGCTGATCGATTTGAAACTTCGCTGTTGCTCTTAGTATGGTTTGAATATATCCATGTGATTTCAGATTTTCATCTGAGTGGAGTTTTACAGTGTTATTGATAGAGTTTCTCTTTTATCAGGATTTTTTTTTGTATTACTTAGTAATATTGAACAGGCTATACAATGACGTGCGCAACTCCTAGAGTGTTTCACTGATCGATTTAAAATGTCACAGATCTTTAGCATATAGTATGAACATGTGTTTGTTAGTCTGGTATTTTTGTCATTTTTCTTTTCCATTTTTCGGGTTTCGAGTTAATCGTTTGTAACTCATCTTAGGCTCAGAACAGGCTGTTATCATTTAATTCTATCCGTCCTCCAACTCCTTAAACAACTTAAACAACTTATCTTCTGAAGCCGCTGAGCTAAATTTTACGAATCTCATACAGAGCCCCTTAGATCAGGAGAACGAAAATTTGTTAAGATGGTTACACTCCGTCCAACAAATTGGCCGCTATGTTAATATTTGATAAAAGTACTTAAAATCTTCTTTTCCAGAATTAAAAACGGTTTGGGGTTAAATCTTGACATATAACATCAGGGCAATCAAGGTCAACCAGATTTGTTCAAATAATGATCCAATGTTGACCTGTGACGGTTTTACGTCAAGGTCGGATTTGCTTTACGTCCCTATACTTTTGTCTGTGTGTGTGTTTGCGGGGGGAGGGGGAGGGATGTTGAAAAAGTCATTTTCTCAAAATTTATTAAAGACTTATAATTTAAACGTACTATGATGTATGATCAAAGTAGCAAAACCTTTTTTACAATCAAAATGTTATTCCCGGTAGTCATCTCCCCTTGCCTTGCCCCTGGGCAATACCGTGTTTACAATCTTGTAATCTTTAAACGACAACTAATTTGAAACCGCTTGGCCAATTTACTCCAACTTTTATGTGGGGCTTTCTGTAGAAGTGATATTGAAAGTTTATTCAAATGAATCCACTCTATTCAACAAAATGGCCATCGTCCCCATATATAGTAAAATATAGTAAAAACACTTATCACTTCTTCTCCAGAACCAAGAAAGCGTGTGGCTGAATCTTGGGTTACAGCTTTTATCACCCGAATGTTCTTTACCAAATTTAACATGCGGCCTTCTATCAAAGTGATATTTGAGAATTTGTTCAGATGGTCTTGCTCTGCTGAACAAGATGCCATGCCTACATGTGGTAACGCACTTAACACCTTCTTCTCAAGTTCCAAGAAAGCTTTGAGGTTGAGTCTTGGTGTATAACATCGTCGACTCGAGATCTGCCAAGTTTGTTAATATGATGGTTCTAGATCGTTCAAGTTATGGTTCTTGGTTGACGTTTGACCGTTTAATGGCAATATCAGATTTATTTCCCCATAAAAGGGACAACTTTTGAAAATAAAATGCATTAAAGAGTAACGGTTAAAATTTACAATATATAACTGAAATAGCAAAGCTTATAGTAACACTCAAAACGTTATCATCCAGGGGATAAATGCCCTTGTCCCTAGGCTTTATATATTGAGTCTTTGTTCAAATGAACCCGCTTATTGAATGAGATGACCACATGTCATCCAGAACCAAAACAGCTTTGAGGCTGACTTAATATATGGCATCGGGAACTCAAGATCTACATAGTTTGTTCAAATAATAATCCCAGGTTAACCGTTCATCTTTTAATGACAGGGTCAAATTTGCTCCCCATACTTTTGTATTGGAAATATACTGAAAATCATTTTCTTAAAATATATTGAAGAGTAAAGGGTTCAACTTACAACATATGATTGAAGTAGCAAACCCTGTCTCCTCGGTGTTATCTGCCGCTCCCGCAGGCTATATACGTATATAAAACCATGACATCTTAAAACGTCTTCTCTGAAACCGCTTGACCAATGTTCACCAAATTTCATAAGACGCTTCCTGTAAATGTGTTTTGTTCAAGTGTTCACGCTCTATTGACTACAATGGCTGGCATGGCAATATAATGTTGTACTGTTAACCCTTAAAGCGCCAAGAAAATCTGCATCTGAAAATGTCGTCTGCTTACCTATGTCGTCTGCTGCATCTTCTTGCAAACTTTTCAAACTTACATTTTTATATAGGCAAACAGTGTGGACTGTTTGCAACAATGACTTTTAAAGTAACCGGCAGAAGACAAAGCAGACGACAATTGTCGTGATTGGTGCTTTAAGGGTTAAAATACACTTGAGAAATTGTGGTTATGTCTGCTCTGATTTACTTTTGTTGCAATTTACATGTGCCGCGAAGATGATTTCGTCACGAAACGTCTCAAACATTCTTTTTTATGGTATTTATTTATTGTAAATGTGTTTCTGTGACGCAAATCTTAAATGTTATGTTTCTTTTATTGCACACGCTTTAACGATGAAAGCGAAGCCGGCTGGAACCAAGTGTTTCAGGAATCAGAAATAGAATCCAATTATATTAGAAGTAAGACATCGGCGCGTCATCTGGTTCACATTAAACACCATACTTCAATGGGTAGCTTGATGTGAACGAGTCAAGCGAAATATATATATCGATATAATTATATGAGATTTGCAGATTCGGATCATCTAAAGCATCCACATAATCTCATCAGGTCTTCTGTTTGTGTTGACATTACATTAATAAAACCTATGGGATGTGTAACCCTATGTTCCGCTATAATACATAGTGAAAACAAGGCATGTAGTGGCCTTATGCGGGTATTCAGAATTATTTTTAACCAGCTTTTTCAATTCTGTCTTAATATGCTAAAGCCAAATGTCAGTTCCCATATTATATAGTGAAAATGCCAGAGTTAGATAAATATTTGTTTTTCTTCTTTTTCTACAAAACATTTGTTGTTGGTATTCATTAGAAGCGCCTGGTTGAGGCGCTTCTAAGGAGTACCCACAATATATGGTTTATGGAAAAATAGGTTGAAAAATTGCCTTACCACTAGCTATGGGTAACAAGTATTAGCTTTTACAAGAGCCCGGTCTACGCTTAGCAAACAATAAGTGATAAAGATGATTTTGATATGGAATAATCTTGGGTTCGTCACATGCAAATCTTGGCTAAATCGGCTTAATTCCATAATGCAAACGGCGCATTCAGGAGGTCAAATGAGATCCCGTCCGGTTGGCTCTACAAGAATGACCCTTACATTAAAAATAATTAAAGCTAATTTCACTCCGCATTTTAGGCTTTCCTCATCAAAACAAAAGTGAGAAGTTAAGGACATCAAATTTTTGTCACGCTGTCTCGGGAATGCTATAAATTGCGCTGAGTGGTACCAGTACATCCGCCCATTTTAAACGTGAAACTATTAAAAGTAATGTATTTCCCATAACCGTTATGTTCTGCAGTAGTAATTTTAAGAATATCTACATATGTGGTATGCCGAAACAGTGCGTGTGCATGGAGAACACCTTCTGTATATGTAGGTTTCAGTAAATTATTTCATTCTATTCAATGCTCCAGCTAATCCCGACTTTTATTTGCAAACAGCAAGCATAAGGTTAATGATGCATTGTGGATCAACGACGGATGGGCGTAGACAAGAAGTAAAAGTTTTACATAGATGTAGGCAAATTCTGTATAGTATTTTAATGATTTTTGAGACCCGGACAACGAATGCCCTAATCAAAGTACGCGGAATGGTTTGATCAGGATGCGTGGATGCATACGTTGTCTCCATATGCTCAAAACTACATTTTATCTTGGAACGGTCAAAATGAGGTTCGTTGCAGGGCATTGACGGATACTCTCACCATACAATGCACAAGCGGATGATAGCGTGCCTTTTCGTCCTTTCGGATTTCAAGCACCATCACATGAAATATGAAATTTCTTATAAATTTTTACCCCTTACCACCTGCCCCCCCCCCCTCCCACCCCCCCCCCCCGCCCCCGCCCACCCAAAACACATACTGATTGATTCGATCTTCTTTGTTTTAAAGATATAGATTTGTGGTTTGTTCCGAATTCTAAATAAATGAAGCGATTCTTTCTAAGGTGGTGTTTAAAATTCAGAAATAATTCATGGCATATGTATTGTTTATTGAACCGCCCACTGAAGGAGGCCGGAGCCTTATTTTGTGCTAACACCTTGGAGAGATTCTAAAGTTGAAACGTTAAACTTTAACCTGCTTGTTATAAATAACAGCAGATTCCATTTATCTTTTTTTTTAATAAAATAAGATTTAGAGGTTATTAGTCTTCCACTGTATCACTGATAGAAGACTGGACACAAGAAAACCAAGTGTATCGTCAATAAACGGTAGACAGGTAGAGGTCCGACAGAGTAATTTAGTACTGGTTGACTTATCTGAGTATAAGTTTAAATCCCTTTCAAAATATTTATTACCCCTCAGAAGGCTTCTTTACATCCCTTGCTGATTTCTCATAATAACCTCTTTATGACATACCTTTGATTTTTCTTGCCTAGGGCCTAGGAACAATAACTTTATTAGTAAGTTGTACCACTGTTGGTCTCATTTTAGCTATGCCATTAAAAAATCCATATTCGTCAAAAACAGACATTTTATTTTCCAAGAAAATTTTAAAAATATTAATACAATCATTAAATGTGGCACCTGACAGCCTGTTAAATTTCAGTTAGTCTCTCGTTCTTGAACTGGATCAAAAATGACATGATTTTTTTTTATCGTATCTCTGAATTAATGTTGCCAACACTAATTCAGAGGTACGATAAAAATCATTTCATTTTTGGAACTGGATCAAAAATAATATGATTTGTTATCGTATCTTTGAATTAATGTTGTCAACATTTATTCAGAGATACGATAAAAATCATTTCATTTTTGATCCAGTTCAAAAACTCGAGACTAACTGAATTTTTACAGGCTGACAGATGCCACATTTTATGACCGTATTAATACCATATATCAATTTATCAAATTTTTTTTGGATAAAAATGCCTATTTTTGAGGAATATGAAGCCTTTAAGGTGCCAATTTGAATAAAATTCCGAGTCGAGTCTATTTTTCAGTGTAAAATAAGAAAAATATCAATAATTTTTATCCGATGATTTAGCTTACAGAATGCTAAAAGAGACCGAACACGTATTGAGTACTGCAGACAGAAACTTGATTCTTTTACCAAGAGACTCAAATCGGATGAAGCCTAGAGTAGACGCAATGGAATACCATTTTACGAAACCATAATAAGTAGTATATTTTGTTTCATATATCTTGCAGCCTACAATAAACACGTTGCGTTAATGTCAGGTTACCCATCACAAAATAATTATTTAAAAGTGCGTTTCGGTCGATATAAGAAATAAGATTACTTTGGTGTTACGTAAGACTTTGATGAAAATCTTTGATTATGTTCAACCTTGTACGGTTTTACTACCGGGAGCAGTTCTATATTAATTTTGTCGGTGTTAAATTGTAGGAATTGCGTGTTTTATAAAATCAGTACTTTAACAGCTTGAAGGTCATTATTTCCTAACCCCATCTTATGCACCGCCATTCGAAAACTGGTGGAAGGCGGCATATAGCATTGCCTTTGTATGTTCGTGCGTCCATCTGTACGTTTACAGTTTACGTATCCGGGCTATTAATTGCTTAACCCTTGGAAAAGTTCCATGAAACTTCAGAATGTTTTCATATGCATCCATCACGTTTGGATTTTGTGTCCTGAATAAGAACGATGGCTTTTGGACAGTTCATTTATGAATTATATATCACTGGCAAGATTTATGTAAATCCTTAATTCATGAGGATATTTTCATGAAACCTCACAGATGCATTCATCAAACTGATACAATATGTCATGAATAAGAACGATGTGATTTGATTGTTATCTATTCCTATCAATACTCATATACTGTTATATCGCTTTAGCCATTGGCGATATGTTTTTATGTAATTTTCACATTTGCACCTATCTTGTAGAGATAATGTGTTATATGACATATGTGTAGTTTGCCTCTAAATCATTCGTGCGCGGGCTATAACTCCAGATCCCTTGAGAACATTTTCATAAACCGTCACATATGCACTCATGTCACTGAGACGACACGTTATGAACAAGAAAGAAAATTCTTGGTCACTTGAGCTTATAGCTGCCCATCGTCAAATTTCGTGTCAGGGCTAAAATTGCATAGCCCTTTTAGCCTGGTATAACACAAACGATACCGGTGCAAACAATATAGGTGCAGATAAGCAAATAAGACAGTTTATAACGAGTTGTATCATTATTATTTGCCATCCTGTTCTTGATCTTTTAATGAACATCCCTCCCTACTTGCAAAAATGAATGTGTCCAATTTAAAAAAAAAAACAAACAAAAAAAAAAAAAAAAAACAAAAAAAAAAAAAAAAACGACTACTTCAGAAATTCGCGGGAAGTAAATTAAACCGTTACCCTTTTAATACTTTTCATAACACTTCATATATGCACGCGTCTCAGTACGATAGATAACTCTTGGTCTCTTAATGTATGATTTGTTGACCCTGTTACACTTACGTTTCCTTCCCATTGTATATGCATGTCGTGCCATGTAAAATTGTGCCTTAGAGTTATATGCGAACAGTGAAGGCCTAGATCAGCCACGCAGTCTGATCAGGTAATTTGCTATTTGCGTTTGAAGTCATTAGACGCTGTAGAATATATTACAAGATTGAATGTTATTTTTTTGGATTTCATCGATATGTAAACGCCGGTGAATTACTCGCAAACTAACTAAAGCCAGAAGGACTTTATCTTACACGTGCATTTGTAAGGGATTCGCCGGCCGTTGTACACATCAATATAGCATAGCCCTTTTGCGTCAAACTTTACAATGCTGAGACTCCTGAGGTATTTACGATGCATTTGTGAAACACGATTAATCAATTTTCTTCTTGTTTTCCAGGCGACTCATAAATACTCAACTCAGCGGTATTTCTGGAGATATTGAATTCGACGAGCAGGGCCAGCTCACGTCATACGACTTCCTAGTCCAAAATCTAGTTCAAGAACAGTCCCAAATCTTCTGGAGAAAGATCGGCCACATCAAAGGAGAGGACGTCAGCCCTTTCGGAATAATCTGGCCCGGGGAATCTATCTCGTCCAATGTAGCAGCAGGCAAAAAGAAATATAGAATTGTTACAAATCCTGTGAAACCGTTTGTTTTATTTAAGGCACCCCATCCAGACTATGATGACTGCGCGGGAGATACTGTCTGTATTTCTATAAATAGTACTAATAAACTTCTTACAATTCAAGCAATAAGAGATTACGAAAATGGAGTTATAGATAAAAACAATCCTTATGATATTTTTTGTTGCCGTGGTCTTTCTATTGATATGCTGAATCGACTTGCGAGTGACCTTGACTTTGAGTATACCTTGTATATAGTGTCTGATAGAACGTACGGAAAAGTGATAAACGGGTCTTGGAATGGAATTATCAGGGATTTAATGACTGGAACAGCTCACATGGCAGTTGCGGCCATGAGTATCACTCGCAACAGAGTAAAGGTCATTGATTTTACCCACCCATACTTTTTCTCAGGGTTTTCTGTACTCTATACTGAAAAGAGGAGAGATTCGAACATGCGTGCTTTTTTAGAACCTTTCGCTCTTCCTGTTTGGTTTGCAATTCTTATAAGTGCCACTTTAACAGCAATTGCAATGGGGCTATTCGAATGGAATAGTCCGTTTGGATTAAATCCGTGGGGAAAGAAACGGAAGCAAAATTATACGCTGGCTTCCGGTACGACAATGGTGTATTCGGTGTTGTTCGGACACACGGTGAAAACGAAATCACCAAAAGCCTGGCCGAGTAAAGTGATGCAAAATTTCTGGGCATTTGCTTCTATTTTCATCATAGCCAGTTATACAGCTAACTTAGCGGCCTTTATTGCAGGAAAACATGCAGGAATAACCTACCACAGTATCTATGATTCCAGGGTAAGTGTATAGTTTACCTTAAGTACCCTAAATACTTGGACACCATAACTACTTACTATAGTTGTCGTTAAATGTCAACAAAAAAAATATGACCTACGTCGCGGGAAAATTCTTCCATTCTTCAATCTTTCAGTGCGTTTCTCGGGCACACATATCTAGTTCTTTGGCTGAGATTTCCGCTAGACTTACCGCTTACGTAAGCGAACAGCATAGGTTCTGGCGAGACTGCGCGGATGCGCAGGCTCGCCTGAACCTTTGTTGTTCGCATGTGCTATAGTGGTTCTTTCCCCCCCCCCCCCCCCCCCCCCTGACGTTCTCATTTGATAGCCAATTTATCTGTCTAAAAACTGCTGAATGAGTTGTAGTGTAACCCAAGATCAGACACCGTAGAACCTCGTTGTTTGCTGTGTGTCCGAATATTTAGGGTAAATACGAAAAACTATGAGGTAATATATACTCTGCGCGAATTATCCGCTGCCAATTGAGCCAGAGCACGACAAACTCCACAATAAGAATTGTGCGACCAGCGAAGACAGATTGCTGCGCATCCGCGGGGTCTCATCAGAGTCTTCGCTGTTCGCATGTACCTTCTACAGCCTCCGGTCTATCCAAATAGGGATAAACCAGAACTGTTGCCATACTTGGATGTAAAGGCAGATCTGTGTCTTTGCTGGTCACACTGGTCTTATAGTAGGTTTTGTCGTGCGCTGTTTAATTTCATATTATCAAACCTTTATCCGGTATTTTGGGATAGCTGTGTTCCCTGTCTGTGGCCTTTCCTGGGTATTTACATTTTTTTTTTCATTTAATGCAAACATACAGTAGAATGTCTTTTAAATTCTAAAAGCGGTCTTATTAGCGGGGTGGTCATACATTTCATGTAATATATACTGAATATAATACAATAACAAGGAAGAATAAATTGGAACTGGAAAGCGGAGTGGTCTTAAGAGAATAGCGAAACTTTACTAGAATTATAATATACGTTCCTTATTTGCGAAAAGGGACAATTATTTGTCTTGCAGCTTGTTATCATCACCTTTTGTTGAAACTTAGGGAATACAAGCAGTAGTTACAAGTAAAGTACATCCTGACGTGTTCATAAAATATATACCAACTGATAATGACACCTTGAAATCATCCCGGATGTCAGTTGCTCGGTATCTTCATCATAAGTAAGCTGACATGGACCCAAAATTAATGGTGTGTAATCAGGCATCCATAGAAAGTCAGCAATACTTGGTAAGCATGCTTCGCCCCGATGCCTATCAGTGAGAACAGAGATTTAGGAAAATACAGGAATAGTAATGTCCAGGGTTTAGAAAGTCAGTTTATGGCTTGGCTGTGGCAAAACAAAAGTATGGAAACAGCCACATTGTCACATTGTAAAGACTGCGTGGATGCGCGGGCTGATTTGAGTGTCAGGTGGGCGTACATGTCAGAAGATGCGTTTTCTCACACACATGTCAGAAGGTGCGGCTCATTCGTCCTGACCAGTTTACAGTGATATATTTTCCATATAAACTGAATTTCAAACGGCATACAACAGATAACTTGTGCCAATACCCATGACAACAGATAGTTACATTTTATCCGTTTAATTTTTAAACGTGAAAAGCTAGCTGTATGGCTGGATGAAATTCCAAAGTAGACAGTCCATGTGTTTTAATATGCCCTTCTTTAAAATTCATATTTTAATTGACCCTCGTGCACGCAGTGCATTAATGTTTATGCTAAGTACGTGTAGCTCATACAATTCAAAATTAGTTTAGATATCAGGGACATATGTAAATATATTCTGAAAGAATGAAACTTGAGAGCAATGAACACACACACAAAATATCGAAAATACCTAGTGTCAAGTGGTCTGGACTAGACTAGCTAATTTCTGCCAATTAGGCCTCATCAGTGACCGTCATTAATTGTCGAAATGCCAGAATGGGCTCATTGATCATAAATGACCAGAAAACATAAACTACACTATATTGAAGTACGGGGAGACGTTTTACGGCCGCCACATGGCACTAACACAAGCTATATTGTAAGTAGATTCTAAAAGGAATGGCCCTTGAGAGCAATAGATACACACAAACTACAGTCGACTTTCGTTATCTCGACTTCGCTTATCTCGAATAGCCGCTTAATCGAAGGGAAAATCTGGTCCCTGTTTTAACATGGAAATCTAACAACAGGTAACAAACTATTGTGGAAAAAAGAAGCAATTCTTCTCTTTTCCACAATACTTTAAATATATATCTAACTTCAGGAGTCAAATTGCATATTCATTTTCGTGAAATGTGGTTGTTAGTTTATTTTTTCCTCAGTTCTGAAAATCTGATATGCCAGGTACGGATATCTCGAAGTATTGCAGAGAGTCTCTTGGACTTGAAGATAACGAGAGTTGACTATCTAAAATGCCTAGTGTCATGTTTTCTGGGTCAGATTAGCTGGCACTGATCGACGTACTAACACAACTAAATAAGCTACAACTTTCTGACGTGCGCCCATGTTGCCCGCATGAAGAAATGTGGCATTCTTGATTTCCAAAATGCATCTTGTGAAGAGTCTGATCAGACTGCGCGATCTGAATCTTCGCTGGCCGCACATGTCCGACGTTACGTTTTCTGACGTTTCGGCACATATCTAAGCATTGGTCGACCCACTAACACAACTAAATGCTGAAATCCCTAACTTTCCACATAGCAGAATTAGAATTCAGAAAGCATGGACTACCTCATGTCTGACCCTATGCTTCCCGTCCATTATATTATCATTTCCTCCTCAGAAACTACAATAATTTCACTAACAAAGAATCAATATCCCATTTCGAGGCATTGAGTCTAATCCGTCAACTTAATTTTGTTTATACCGATTTCAATGCCATGAATAAGGATGGCTATTTGTCATCCAATACGCTAGAGTACAGTTTACAATGGATAAAGTAGCTAGTTTCTTTGTCCATATCTTTGTCTATATCAGTGGCCTGTACAGTGTAGTGTGAAAACTTGGAAGTCAAGAAAGCATCCAGTGGCTTTTCATCATGCAAATTCTCTTATTCAGTGCGACAAGATACGAGAAAACAAAAAGAATCTTCAAAATAAGAATGGGGGATAAGCAACGAAGAAAAATAGTTTTTGCACTTTCTCAATATCATGACAGAGGTTCTTAAAACGAAGTTCACTTTACACCCGAAACTTTGGCAGTTTCCTTGTCAAAGTCACACACCCTCTATGTAACGCTGGGTACGGGAGTGATATCTTATTGCCTTTCTTCGCACGAGATAGCTTCTTTTCGTGCATTAGACATACAGCAATATAAATCTATGAAATGGCTCTCGAATCTGAAGATATGATTATTAGCAATAAAAATATACTTCTTTTCGCTTTACCATTTTTGCATCGTCGTCCTTAAACTTAATTAAATATTTCTACCATCGCTTAATGTATTCATAGCACGCTGTCAAGAAACTCACAGATTAAAGAGATTGTAAGCCTGAAATAAATGACGTTTTTATTGTCATACTTTTATTTCAGTCGTTGAGGCCAGAGGCTTGTAATTCTACTAACGGGGCTATCAGCTCCCCAGTATAGGTGTGCAACATGTATAGTGCGGGTTCCTATCATCTGATTGGCTGCTGACTGAGAATTTATCAGGAATATAATTTAGTTCTCTGAGAGAAACTGGTATGATAGCTTAAACTTCTGCAGTACTTCATTTAATGTTTACATAAATAATAATTACACATGCCAGTTGTACAGTCAAAGAAAAAAAATCAACAGACGACATTTTGAAATATATTTCTGAATTGTTCCAGAAAACAGAATTCGAAATTTCATGCAAATTGTCTCCTGTGGAGATGGAGACATTTTTTCATGCAATCCGTCTACATTGGCTGTCTGACACCGTAGTGTCAAACTCTGTTTTCTGAAAAAAAAATCATCATATTGTTGACTGCTGAATTTCAAACCCTGTTTTCTGAAAAAAAGTATATCATTAATTTGTTGAATTTGCCCTAAGCGTGGTAAGCTTGAAACCATTTCTCAATCTGATATTAATTTGGAGCAAGGGCTATACGAGACTCATTAATGCCAGTCACTGCTGAAACCAGCTAACCAATGATGTGGCACTTTTCTCTTGTAAATCGTTTCGAGGGTCACAGCTCCGTTAGTAGAATTATATGCCTCTGTTGATAGGCCCATTGACATATTAATACGACTTTGTCGAAAAAAAAAACATGGTTCGATCTGTACTGAAATCCGTAGCTCATACAGATCAATTAGATATCTTACCCCATTTATGCCGAGTGGGCTCTTCAATCTCAACTCTTTAGACAGGTCTGTTTAAGGGATGTCTGCTTCATTTTTATTAATACCAGGTTTATAGTATTTCCTGTATTTATTGCAAACGGTGTAGGACCTGACCAGATGCCGCGTCCTGCGGCGTATGATCTGGGTCTACTCTGTTTGCCCATGTCTAAGCTAAAGGACGCTAGGCATACATTGGTTAAGGGGAATTGATACATTTCCAGGGGAGACACTTCTATCAAACTTCTCTTTACCCCCCTGTGTCTGCACTATATTCGTGAGTTGTGCGTAATGGGGTAATGCTGAATCAGACTCGAAGAGAGTAAGCAATGTATGAAAGTATCGATAAAATAAAACACTCCGCAAGCGTGGGATGTACATCGTAATGATTGTCACTAGGTTATGAAAATATTGTCATTAAGGAGAATGTGGATATGGTTTGTATTTCATATGTCTGTGTAAACCATATTATTTTTGGCGAGGCAGAATCTGGACTATATGTTTGGATCGTTTTGACCACAAATGCGGCCTAGCTTGACAAACATCTCTAACATGCTTATGCAAAATATATTCTTTGCCGTAGCGTTTCATAACATACAACTAAGGGAAAATGCCGAAGATGTGGTTACTGCACTCACTCATATAGAATTATGCAGTGCAAATGGCTGGTAAAAACAGTTTTAAACCATTTTACTCGTGAAAATTTGCGTATTAATGTATACCCCTTTTATCCCCAATTTTCACTTTATTGTGTAAAGAACATAGGGACATAAACTTGTAGACGTAATAAAAATGTAGAGACATCTCTTCAGAGGCATGTCTAAACATTCCTCACGTGGCCATGTTTTCTTAGCTCAACGTTTATGGAAAACAATGTTTTTACATTAACAGTCTCTATTCAGCATTTTTCATATTTTTTATTTCATTATCACTGTTTGAAATTAACCACAGAATCTAGTTTAAACATATTTTAGTTGTACACCATCTGTTATATGAATAATGACACATAATAGTAAACATCAATATACTAATGAGATTCGAAAAAAACATTATTTGAATTCGTCTTCCAACAAATCATTGGTAGATTTAGTGTGATCAAACGTATTATCTAGCCTCATGCATGCATGTTTCTGTCAAATTGTTTAAAACTGAATCAAAGCTCTGAAAGCACTGGTGGGTCAGTTGTCTTTGAGTTTAGAAAGGGAAAATGGTCCTGAACGGAGACATAGACTGTTTCATTTAACCCTAAACTGCCTGCAAAGTAAGCAAACAGTGCAGACCCTGATCAACCGCCGCAGAAGACTGATCGGGGTCTGCACTGTTTGCCAATGTCCCAACACTACTCAAATCCAGGTTTTAGGATAGAGTTCGGTTCGGAGACAACAGGCTCTGGATTTCATATCTTGAACATTTTATTCGTCCTTCTAACGCGCGGTTCCATTGGTCAATGATAATCATGTGAACAAAAACCTTAAGAAAATTTTAATGTATGTATACTTTGGAGCGGTTGTAAACAATTGACCCAAAAAGTATACCTAGAAAAAAGTATACAACAGATGGTTTAGGCTTAACGAAATGATACATCAATCGTTTAAATCAGGTTTAAAACCGGTTTAGCCCGTTCAGCCTGTAGACCAAGACAGATACTTTTGTAAACAGGGTAGATCCGTCTCATTCGGATCTACACTATTTGCCAATTTGTTAATGATTTAGAGTAAAACCCTACTGACAACAATGAATATGACCAAAACTTGACAAAGAAGGAAGACTCCACTTCAGAAACTCAAGGGTGAAACGGTTAACTAAATGATAAAACAAGCTTGCAAATCAGGTAGAGACCTGTTATTGAATCGGAGAAAATGCAAGTGTGTAAGAATACTTGTTGTTGAGCAATGATCAATCATATGTTGTTTTTCTGACATCAGAAAGTACAATGCTCTTAATGTATACCCATATATCATAACGAAAACGAACGTGACATTAGTCTTATTTACATAATCAGCAACGTCTGTCGGTATAATGCGTTACACAAGTTGAGCCTTATACATATCGACATTCGATTGAGACTATCTATCTATCAAGCATTCCTCTTGAATCTATACTGGACCGTTATCGGCCGGACTGGAATCCTGTAGGGCCGACAATGGTCCAATAGAGATTTAAGTAGAACGCAAGCTGGGTAGATTCGTCTTCTTTACGTCTCACAAATTGCATTGTTGAAATAGCCAAAAATAACGGTGCATCCTGGTTACAGTACATGTATATACAGACTCTTTGAATTATTCTTACCAAGTTCGTTTTAGTCATACGACTGTATTGTTTCGTGCACTTCGTATTGTTTCTACTGTGGGTTTTGAGTCATTGTTTCATCTCTTCATCTTAAGTTGTATTGACGTTCACAGTCGGTTTTGTTTAACGCTGAGACATCCGGGTAAAATTTTCAGCAGACGACATTTCGATTTATTTTTTCTTATTTTTCATTGAAAACAGGATTTGACATTGTATGCTAATTTTCTGCATTGGAGCCAATTGTGGCCATAAAAAGTTTCTTGTACTTCATCATAGTGCATATTTTTTTTATTTTCACTGGGATCATTGAACCCATTCTGGTATTTTGAAAAAGTCGAGTTCGTTGAAGCCGGTACTAGTGGGCATATACAGCCCTGAAAATTACAATGATGTCGTATGAAGATTGTCAGTCAAACCGGGCCACGAATTTCGTTTTTTATGTGTTATTTGTTTCCAAGGGCAACCTAATAGATTTTATTTGACATTACATGTGAATCGTGTGCTCAGCAGACGAGTCACATAAACGTTAAAATTAAAACAAAAAACGGGGAACGAACAAACAGAGTGGAGCTGCACCAGCGCTCAAACGAAATCAGAACGAACAGGCAAATTGTGTGCCCCGTCTTTTTGAATATCAACCAAATGTACCTACATGTTCTATGTATACAGTTTGATGGTATTGTAGCTCGAAAAATGACTTAGTAATAATGCGGAGAAGTAAAAATGAATCAAATTCAAAACGCGGGAGAATTTATAAAAATTGATTTGAGGGCTATATCCAAATAAAATCATATCTTCAGACCATGACTAAACTACCTGTAAAACTAGATTCCTCTGTGATGGTATTAAAATCAGACTAGCAAGGCCTACATAGAAATAGCGTTGAAACTACCCGTGAAACTAGACTTCTCTGTAAACACATTCATAACAGACTAGCAAGTGTTACGTAGAAATATCGTTAAAACTATCTGTTGTACCAGACTTCTCTGTAACGATATTTAAATCAGACATAAAAATACCGTAAAAACTATCTGTGAAAGACTAGCAAAGATTACATAGAAACGTCGTTAAAACCACATGTGAAACTAGAATCCTCTGTAAAGTTATTCAAATGAGACTAGTAAGTGTTACATAGAAAGATCGTTTAAACCACCGATGAAACTATACTTCTCTTTAAAGATTTTTAAATCAGACTAGCAAGTATTATATAGAAATGTCGTTACAACTACATGTGAAACTAGACTTCTCTGTTAAGGTATTAAAATCAAACCAGCAAGTATGTTTTATATAGAAATGTCGGTAGAACTACCTGTGAAACTAGATTTCTCTGTAGAAATGTCGTTAAAACTACCCGTGAAATAAAAATTTTCTGTGAAGATATTCAAATCAGACTAGCAAGTCTTACAAAGAAATGTCAGTAACATTACATGTTAAACTAGACTTCTCTGTAAAAATATTAAAATCACACTATAGACTATCGTTAAAATTACCTGTGAAACTAGACTTCTCTGTTAAAGTATTCAAATCAGACTAGCAAGTATTACACATACAAATATCGTCGAAACTACCTTTTAAACTATAGGTATTCAAATCAGACTAGCAAGTATTACAAAGAAAATCGTTAAAACTACCTGTGAAACTAGACTTCTCTGTTAAGGTATTCAAATCAGACTTGCAATTGTTACATAGAAATATCGTTAAAACTGCCTGTGAAACTAGACTCCTTTGTGCAAATATTAAAATTAGATTAGCACGTGTTACAAAAAATATCGTTAAAACTACCTTAGAATCCTCTGTTAAGGTATTCAAATCAGACTAGCAAGTATCACATAGAAATATCGCTAAAACTACCTTTAACACTTCTCTCTAAAGATATTTAAATCAGACTAGCGAGTGCTACATAGAAATATCGTTAAAACTACCTATGAAACTAGAATCCTTTGTGAAGGTATTCAAATTAGACTAGCACGTATTACATAGAAATATCGTTATATATTGACCTGTGAAACAAGAATCCTTTGTGAAAGTATTCAAATAGCCACCTGTGAAACTAGAATCCTAGTGACAGTATTCAAATGTGACTAGGACGTATTACATACAAACATCGTTAAAACAACCTGTGAAACTAGAATCCTCTGTAAAAACATTCAAATCAGACTAAAACGTATTACATAGAGATATTGTTTAAACTTTCTCTGAGACGAGAGTCCTATGGTAAGGTATTCAAGTCAGACTAGCATGTAGTACATAGAAATAACGTGAACACTATCTGTGAAACAGGACTGCTCTGTAAAGATCAAATTAGATTATCAGTATTACATAGAATGTCATTAAAACCACCTATGAATCAGACCTCTTTGAAAAGATATTCAAATCAGACTAGAAGTTTTACATAGAAATATAGTATAAACTTCTCGTGAAACTTGTCTTCTCTGTAAAGATATTCAAACCAGACAAGCGAGTGTTACAAATAAAAGTCGTAAACACTACCTGTGAAACTAAACTTTTTTGTGATGGTTTTCAAATTAGACTATCAAATATTACATAGAATTATCGTTAAAACAACCTGTGAAACTAGCCTTCTCTGTCAATGTATTCAAATCAGACAAGCAAGTATTACATAGAAATATCGTTAAAACTACCTGTGAAAATAAACTTCTCTGTAAAGGTATTCAAATCAGACTAGCAAGTGATACATAGAAATATCGTTAAAACTACCTGTGAAACTAGGATTCTCTGTAAAGGTATTTAAATCATACTGACAAGTCTTTCATAGAATTATCGTTTAAGCTTCCTATGAAACTAGATTTCTCTGTAAAGATATTCAAATCAGACCAGCAAGTATTACATGGAAATATTGTTAAATCTGCCTAAGAAACGAGCTTTCTCTGTGGAGATATTTACATCATACTAGCAAGTGTTACATAGAAATATTTTTAAAACTACCTCTGAAACTAGAATCCTCTGTGAAGGTATTTAGATCAGATTAGCAATTATTATATCACAATATCGTTTAAACTATCAGTGAAACTAGACTTCTCTGTAAAGGTATTTAAATTAGACTAGCGAGTGTTACATAGAAATATCGTTAAAATACCTGTGAATCTAGAATCCTTTGTGAAAGTTTTCAAATAAGACTGGTACGTATTTCATAGAAACAGCGTCAAAACAACCTGTGAACTTACAATCCTCTGTAAAGATAAACTAATCAGAATAACAGGTGTTACATATAAATATCGTTTAATTTTCATGTGAGACGAGACTCTTCTGTTAAGGTATTCAAGTCATACAAGCCTGTATTACATAGAAATATCGTTAACACTACCTGTGAAACTGGACTTCTCTGTAAAGATCTTAAAATCAGACTTACAAGTATTACATCAAATCATCGTGAAAACCACCTGTTAAACTAGGCTTCTCTATAAAAGTATTCAAACCAGACTAGCAAGTATTACATAGAATATCATTAAAACTACCTGTGACACTAGACTTCTCTGTAAAGGTATTAAAATCAGACTAGCAAGTATTACATAGAAATATGGTCTAAACTACTCTTGAAACTAGACTTCTCTGTAAAGATATGCAAATCAGACTAGCCAGTGTTATATAGAAATGTCGTAAAACTACCAGTGAAACTAGAATTGTTTGTGAGGGTTTTCAAATTAGACAAGCAAGTATTACATAAAAATATCATTAAAACAACCTGTGAAATTAACCCTCTTTCTCCCAAGGTATTCAAATCAGACAAGCAAGTATTACATGGAAATATCGTTAAACCTACCTGTGAAAATAAACTTCTCTGTAAAGGTGTTTTAATAAGTAGCAAGAACTGGATAGAAATATCATTAAAACTACCCGTGAAACTATACTTGTCTGTTAAGGTATTTAAATCATACTAGCAAATATTTCATAGAATTATTGGTAAAACTACCTGTGAAACTGAACTGAATTTATTAAATATTGACAATATTTACTTTGACCAAATGGTGGACCGGATATATCCTACAGAACTCCAATTAAATAGAGCAAATTCTTCCGATACCGAGGCACCTTTTTTGGATTTGAATCTATGTATATCTAATGGTACAGTTTCCACCAAAATTTATGATAAACGGGACGATTTTGATTTTGATATAGTCAATTTCCCTTTTCTGGATGGCGATGTTCCCCGGCGTACCTCATATGGGGTATACATATCTCAACTTATAAGATTCGCCAGAGCTTCTTCAAATCTTAATGATTTTAACTACCATAATAAAGCCCTTACTGCCAAACTTCTTAGGCAGGGCTATCGTTATTTAAAACTTCGTAAGGCGTTTTCGAAATTTTATCGCAGACACAGTGCCTTGTTAGAAAAATATAGCGTCAGTCTGAAAACACTTCTGCAACAAGGTATATCGGAACCCGAATTTTGCGGTGACTTAGTGTACAGATTTAGAAAAATTGTAGGTAAATCTAACTTTTCGAAGCAATTTAAAAAACTTATTAACCGTTATAAAAGAATTGGCTATAGCCTGGATATTATGCGGCAGACTGCATGCCTAGTTGACAACCCAATCATTGTTGATGGCTATGCTTCACTCTTTAATTGCACGACGGCGGTTCGGGCCTCAGACTCAATGACGGCCCCTTCGTAAAACTTTAACCAGTGGGTTGGGGCTTGACGATACGTCTTTGGCTTGGCCCGCCATGGTTCAACTATTGGTTTTTATTTACTCTGGCATACAGTAGAATTAGCCATGAGTACTCGTCTTTGTTTATTATAGTGATTAATTTGATTTTTATGTTTTCGCTTTGATGCATTGACTGAGTTGGAAGCCTTTATGCGAACCGAATTTTTATGTATTTCTGTATTAAGAGTAGCATCGGGACCCAGGGTGAAGTTAGCTAGCTGTAAAAGTGCTTTAAACACCCGACTCTCCCCGCCCTCCCCCTTCCCCCCCCTCCCCCCCCCCCCCCCCCGAATGGTGGTTTGCTCTACCGACCGTTCTAAGGCGGTGGTCCCGGTGTTAGTCCACTCTTTGTTGCTTGGTTTATTCTACGAGGCGATTTGTTGTATGTCTTTCCGTGTATCATTTTGTTCTTGTGTGTTTTCAGTCCTTTTAGTATTGCGATTACCTCGCTTGGGGAAGAGAGAGCTAATCTTAGTGCTTTTCGTACGTTTGTTCGGTTTGTGCTTGTTTAGATTTGTCGGTTTCCTCTTCCTCTTGGGGTCTGGGAAGGGCTGCGGTTTGTGATTGTGGCACTCCCTGGACTTTTCTCTTACTTTTTTTTGTCTCTGTAAAGGTATTCATATCAGACCAACAAGCATTTATAGAAATATCGTTAAAACTACCTGTGAAACTAGCCTCCTCTGTAAAGATATTCTTATCAGACTAGCAAGTATTACATAGAAATATCATTAAAACTGCATGATATATGAGATCTCTATGTAAATGTTTTCAAATTAGACTAGCAGGTATTATATAACAACCTGTAAAACGAGACTTTTCTATAAAGGTATTAAAATCAAACAAGCAAGTACCACATTGAAAGGTCGTTTAAAGTACCTGTGAAACGAGCCTTCCGTGTGTAAAGATATTCCAAACAGACTAGCGAGTGTAACATAGAAATATCCTTAAAACTACCTGTAAAACCAGAATCCTCTATGACGGTATTCAAATCAGTCTAGCAAGTATTACATGGAAATATCGTTAAAGCACCTGTGAAACTAGCATTCTCTGTAAAATAATTGAAATCAGAGTAGCATTACAAAGGAAAGAAATCTTCAGTTTGCTGTCTGCTGAATTTGCCCATAGCTTGGCATTAAATAGCGCGTTATAATAACGTGGATTATTAAAATGAAGCTCACCTTTGAAAAATTGGCAAAAACGAAATGGACAGTTGATCTAAATGTCTTTTTAAGAGTCCGATATCGAATTACGCAGGATGATCTAAGTTACTGATCGCACATGCTATATAGCTGGGTTTTACTGTGGTCCAGTCTGTATTTGTTTTAATCGTATAACCCTGTCAGCAGATGTGAGTAATTGGTCGAGAAAATTGGCTCGATTATTTAATCTCTCTTCGGCTACAGTCGGTCGTTTATAACAGAGGCATGTAGACTAACCATATGTTATTGTTCCTTTATAGCAGTTCCTGTTTGTTGATTTGTCAGCTATTGTAAATGTGTTGTTTTGTTTTGACATCCCTTCTTCTATCCGTGCCTCGGGTAGACTATGCTTCGTGACTGTGGTTTTTACTGGGAAACTTCATTGATGTTTTTGAACATGCAAAATGGCTAGATTACTATGCGTACCCGCAGAATAATCGAAACCTTCGCTACCGATGATACAGTTCAGAGTAACCACTGATTGTATAAGCGGACAATAAAGGTATGTCTGGCCCAGAAAACTTGACACTAAGTGTTTTCAGCTTTGTGAATGTGTTCATTAGTCCCAAGGGTCATTCCTTTCAGAATATATTTATCTTCACTACAGTTGGCGTTAGTGTTGTGTGGTGGCCGTAAAATATCTCCCCGTACTTCGCTGTAGTGCAGTTTATATTTCTGCTTCTTTGTGACTAGTGAGCTTATTCCGGGATATACGAAAATTTAATAAAGTTACTGATGAGGCCTAGGTTTTGTTGTTGTGTCCATTACTTTTAGAGTCTATTTGGCGAGACAGCACTATTGGACAACTGATCTGGACCTTCGCTTTCCGTTTATGCATCGAATGGGAGGCTTAAAGAATTCTCGAATACATGTAGTGCTTTGCCATATTATGCCCGCTAGGTATGCCATTAGAACCGGTTAAGGAGAACTGATGCACGTTCAGATGCGGCAACTGTCATCAAAGCTATACCTGCCATCTTAAAAGTGATCTGCACCCTCTCTATGCATACTATTTCCTTTTAACATCATGTAATGAGAAGAACGTTGAATAAGTCCGTATCAAAGTTTATTCACTTGTAGATGGTATATTCCTTTTAAATAAAAACAAAGTCATTCGTAAGAAAAACATACCGGACAATAGACATATGTTACACAACTGTCACCATCGAATGAAGTAAAAAAAGATATCCAAGAAGAGCCACTATCACAGAACATATCCTACCACTGACATCATAACATGCATTATCAGTTTCATTAATTAAACAATTAGTAAGACCAGGTGCAATTCAAATAAGTTTTCCACGCAATCTAAATAAGTCCTTCTTTTGACGTCCTGTATAATTTATTGTGTGATAGGGGTATTTTACATATTTGCAGATTACTGAATAGAAAGGTGATACCAGCATTCTGTTTTCATTTGTTCCCTGTACATGAAAATCAATTTTTTTTTGTCTTAAGAGACTAGTAAAATCGTCTTTCTTGACTCCAGTGCCAATCATAAAACATTACTGGTATGTTTTCAGAACATCATTTAACAGATTCTGACCTCCAGCATCAGTTAACGTTACAAGTTACAGGTCTCTTTGCGTGACTTACTTATATAACATATGGTTTCATGTAATATTCTTCAACAAGGTATAATCATTGTCGAGAAACAAGCTGTATTATTGCCTGCTCTTGCCAGACATTTTCTCCAGATAAGCATATTGTTTGGACGAAGTCTTGGAGTGGGGGAGAGAAGTCGGTTAATAACCCGAGTATTCCCTATAATCAGTTTGGTCCAGGTAACTGGATTCCTCTGTTTTTTCATTGGCATCTCGGTTAAATATAGCGTCTTCTACCTTGAGAAATCCAGCTTATAAAGGGTACAGAGAACTCATTATTTTCCCCATAGATTCACTTTTTTGTAGTTTAGAGTTCTTTTAAGGAGACAACTGCTGTGACTTTTGATTAAAGAGTCTATTCTAAAGGAAATTATTTGCTCCCAAAGCAATTCCTTTCCTTTTAGCGTGGACTCCTTTTCAGAAGGGAGGCAGAGCGTTTTTTGAAAGTTGTTTCAATGAACATATACCAGTGTCCCTTAAAGTGGAATACTATTATGTCTGTATCACAATTTGGCCGTGTCAAGCGAAAAAGTGCCTTCGAGCATGCGCATAGTGCACAGAATTAGATCATCCTGCGCATACGCAAAGCATCTTCCGGCCCTTTTCTCTTCATTCATATTTTCTATAGTATCCAATAATTCATTTAGCGGACGGTAAAGACCCTGAACTGACAGCGCGGATGTGCAGGCTGATGTGGGCATTGCTCTACACATATACCCTAAGTCACGCTTTAACATTGCTCGGTCCAAATAATGTTTGTCTAATGGCCACCTTTATGTCGTTTTTGAAACTTTTTTTTTTTTTGGTATTTTGAACGAAACAGTAATTTATAACAAAAGGCATAGCCCACCCCTTATTTACTTGTGTCATACATATTAATATTTATTATGAGTAAATGCCACTGCCACCGCTAGATATTGGCTGAGAAAAAGCTATCCTTTCAAAGCAATAAACACATGAAAGCAAAAGCAGAAGACTTGATTTAATAATGGAAATTAAATTTCAACTGCTTAACATCTAAAGGTGGTACTAAAGTCAGAGGAAAAATCGTATTCTTTCTATTCACGGGAGGTAACTCATGTCGTAATGCAAAAATACATTCGGTTTTTGAAGTTATTTCTTTCTTTCTTTTTTTTTTTTGGTTACAGTTAAGCAAACTGTATTGAACCCCACAATCTCAGTGTCACCTCATACCTCTCTCTCTCTCTCTCTCTCTCTCACACACACACACACACACACACACACACACACACACACACACACACACACACATTTATAGTTAGATAAATTCATAAAATTACACACACACACACACACACACACACACACACACATTCTTACCACCAACAGTCTGACAACTTAAGCTCGGATCTAATAATACCCGGACTTATCATTAACGGAACTGCCAATATATGTTGTCTTGGCTTGATTTTAGCGCTATTTTACAGCACTGCGGTCATTAAAATGATTTTAGATAATAACTAAGGTTGTAATACATTGTTTTTAATAGGTTTGGTCGAAAAATGTTCAGTCACTATTAACTATGATAAAATTGTAGTTATACCATCATTGTGGGTGAATTTCTGACGATTTTCTGCTAAAAGTGACGAAACTAGCTAAAATGGGTATCTAGGTTTCTTGTTGATGTTTACAAAAATTGTTATTTTTCCTTAAATATAATGCTGCAGTCTTAAAGGTAATATATTGAACTATTGCTTTTTGAAAACAAATCTCAGATATTTGGAGAAATAAATGAAATATGAGCATTTAAACTTCATCATATAAAAATTATGAAAAATTAGCCACGACAACATATTTCCAATAAATACAATACTTGTACCATAGTTACTAGGCCAGTGTATATTGGGTCCAAGAATAAAAGGGAGGCAGTCAATGTACTTGTTTATTGATAGTATAAAATCATTAAAATGGTATGGTCAAATTATCTAGATGAGAATTTTGTATGGTTATTTATTGGAAAAGGTATTACTTAATCCTGATCTAGATAATTGTGCACTCCTGTGTGTTAACTTTTATATAGTATTTTGTCCACTTTTACTAATTTGAATGACCCTGTCCACTTATTTGAGGTAAACAAATAAGTAAAATTAACCCAGTACTTTTTTTCTTATTAAGTGATATGAGTTACTTTATAAAACGTAATAAATACCAGTATTATTCAGCTGATTAGGTTATCTTCTAATAAATGTTCCGAAAATGTGGCTTTTCAAAATATGGTTACATTTGTCTTTTGATGTCCACTCATTTAACACACTTAAGCTACCCAGTGTACATTTCTAAAATAGTTCAGTAGTTTGTATCTATACTAGCAGAAAAAAAGAAACGCAAGTATTAATTCTGGGGTTGTATTTTTAAAGAAAATTGTGGATTTCATTTGATTGTTTAATTTTTTTAATTCTTTATTTCATTTTCTGTTAAATGCTATTGGTTTAGTGTCGTATAGCAGACGACGTTTGCAATAAATAGCGTTAAACACAGACACCCAACGTTATTGAATAATGGGTATCAATAGCGCGTGTGTCCACCACGGGCTGCTGTCGCGGCTCTCACTCTTCTAACCATAGACCCGACTAAGTTGTCAATGGTCCTTTGAGGGATATTATTCCACTCTTGAATAATCGCTAGCTGGAGATGTGCGACGTTGTTCGGTACGTTGACGCGCTTCCTGACCCTCCTGTCCAACGCATCCCAAAGGTGCTCGATTGGGTTTAAATCTGGACTGTATGGGGGCCAATCGAGCACTTGAACATTATTCTGGTTGAGGAAGTCGCGACAAACCCTGGCAACATGCGGTCTCGCGTTGTCATGCTGAAACGTGAGATTATGAGCATTGACAAGCGGGAGGACGTGAGGCATAAGCATCTGTTTCCGATAGCGTACGGCTATAAGATTACCCTGAATAACCACTAGGGGCGTTTTCACCCCTTGAGAAATCCCATTACGAACCCTTCCCCCAAATCTGTCGACTTCTCGTACGCAAGCATCAGAATATCGCTCACCAAGACGTCGATACACTCGTTATCGCCTATCTGACCGCTGAAGCGAAAATCGCGACTCATCGCTGAACATTACACGCCGCCAGTCAGCCAGCCGAAACCGATTTGGTGCATGGGCACGCAGCCATTACATGCAGCGTTGACCTCGCCTGGGCGTAAGGTTCGGGCCCACGTAAGGATGGCGTGGACGTAAATCGAACTCTCGCAAGCGATTTCTGACTGTCCTTGGACACACACGACGGCCATGTGTTCCGATAACTTCTCTTGCGGTCTCTGTCGCCGTCCTTAACCTGTTATGAAGGTTATGAAGGTGTACAAGAGGTTATGAAGGTGTACAAGACGTATACGTCTATCTTGACGTTGCGTCGTAACGCGCGGACGTCCGCTCCTAGGACGGTCAGTTAACCTACCGGTAGCTCTAGGACGCTGAACTAAGCGCGGTATCGTCGACTCGTGCACCCCAAATTGCTGCGCGACGTCACGTTGCGACCGACCCTGCAAAATTAGAGCAATAGCTCTACCCCTATCCAGTTGCGATAAGCGTACCATTTCTCTCAACAAACTCAAACAACAAACGTTTTGTGCAACCGATACGAATGGAACGAAAGTTCGATTTGGTAATGTGGTAAAGTCTCTACCACGCGACACTACCCGTGCAGCACGGATATAACGAAATTCAGGTACAACGATATTGTGTAGCCTGTGTTCACGCTTCAGTGATTTTGTGTGATCCATACACGGGGAAGTACACTAATGTCACCAAATACTAGATTAGTTTGTTCACAAACAAACTTTCAGTATTTCAAAATTTGAACTTGCGTTTCTTTTTCCCCAAGTATATTTCTTGCCAAGCAAAAAAGTAAATGAATGCAAGGAATGTATAGATACGTTATGTTATATAAATTATTCAGAAAATATTTTAATTTTGGAGAAAAGGCTACATTTGTCTTCTGGTGTTAACTCATTTTAGCTACAGTATGACTTTTTTTAAATTAGGCCTAGTATTTTATCTTGCTAGACACATAAGTGTTACATTTTGAAATGGAATGGATACAAACAATACTCACAGCACAGCAAAGAGAAATTAACTATGTGTCTACATTTCAAAGTTCCAGATTAGAGGGATATAGAGGTAAATATTTTTTCTTATTATTCCGAAAAAAAAAACATATATTGTGGGTATTTATGAGAAGCAGCTTGGTAACAGCTAAAGTGTACCCAGACCATGTTTTCATGGAGAAATAAGAAAGTCAATACTGTTTGGTGGTATTGCCCAGAATAGGGCATTTTAAGTAATGGCTAAAATGTCTTCTCTGGTGTAACCTCAGCTTCGCTACAAATATACATTTTTGCAGATTAGGCTCACAACTCTTTCCGATACAAAGCATTTAACTTTTTAAAATACAATGGACATAAAGACTCTTCAAATAGATTTAATGGAAAATGACCAGAACTATGTACATTTAAGTGCTCTAGATGAGAGGCTTATCTAGATGATTTATTATTATTATTTCTACACAAAAACATATGTTGTTTAATACTTAGAAGTTCCTTGACAGGGCACGTCTAACACAGAAACTATGCAGTATACACTGATTCTTAAGAAACAGCAGTTTGTTTCCTCAGATGGTCACATACACATATTACGCAAACGCACCTATATATGAAACGTCTTCTACTTTGAACTCTGCTGCATCTGATTTGGGCCTGCACTGTTTGCACAGGCCTGTCTATCCACATAATTAAGGTAAAAATGATATTCAGTGCAAAAAGAAACAAAAAAGAAAAACTGATAAATTTGCCAAGAAACTGAACTAAGCTTATAAACAGAAGCTTCATAAAATTTCGCCTTATAATGTGTACCTTCATGTACCCCAGTTATTATAAATATCATGGGGTAACAGGCAATAAACAATGTTAAGACTTGTAATGATTGATTTTAAAATGGTTATGTTACTATTCTTAGTGGGACTTAACTGTGGCATGCATCATGTGACTACAGTATTTTGAGAAATGATACAGAATCTTGCGGTCATCTAACTTTTTCTCTAATTTTGCAAAATTCAGTTGATCAATAGAAGGCTCTATAAAAGCTTACACACTGAGATTTTTCCTATTTCAGGGGTCATTACTATTCAAGGGTTAATTTGTTATGGCAGGTTCAAGAAAAATACAAGAACTTTGGCCTGTCTAACCTTTTCTTACCAATTTGATTCAAATCAGATAATAAATAATGACAGTGTATATATACTATGTTACAATAAGTGGTGTTTCATAATTTCAGGGGCCATAACTCTTATATATGTTATACAGTGTGGTTGGTTCAAGAGATGAAAGCAGATCTTTTAATTATTAGCTCACCTGGCACGAAGTGCTCATGGTGGTCAGTCAATGTCTGTCGTCCGTCGTGCGTCGTGCGTCGTCCGTCGTCCGTCGTCCGTCGTTCGTCGTGCGGCGTCAGCAATTGATTTTAAAGCCTACTCCTCCTACACCCCTGGGCCAATAGACTCGATACTTGGTAGGAAGCATCGGGGTAATTTGTAGATCAAAAATAGCTAAAATCGTACCGATCGGAAATCCAAGATGGCCGTCATGGCCGCCATCTTGAAAATCTATATTTCGCTTCTTCTCCTGAACCGAAAGACCAATTGACTCCAAACTTGCTAGGAAGCATCGGGGTGACTTGTAGATCACAAATAGCTAAAATCGTGCCGACCGGAAATCCAAGCTGGCCGCCATGGCAGCCGTCTTGAAAATCTATTTTTCGCTTCTACTCCTAAACCCAAAAGCCAGTTGACTCCAAACTTGGTAGGAAGCATTGGGGTGACTTATTGATCAAAAATAGCTAAAACCATCTTGATCGGAAATCCAAGATGGACGCCATGAAAATATATTTTTCGCTTCTTCTCCTGAACTGAAAGGCCAGTTGACTCGAAACTTGGTAAGAAGCATTGGGGTGACTTGTAGATCAAAAATAGCTAAAATAGTGCCGATCGGAAATCCAAGATGGCCGCCATGGTGGCCATCTTGAAAATCTATTTTTCGCTTCTTCTGCTAAACTCAAAGGTCAATTGACTCGAAACTTAATAGGAAGCATCAGGGTGACTTGTAGATCAAAATTAGCTAAAATCTTGAAAATCTATTTTTCGCTTCTTCTCCTGAACCGAAACGCTAATTGACTCGAAACTTAGTAAGAAGCATTGAGATGACTTGTAGAACAAAAATAGCTAAAATCGTGCTGATTGTAAATCCAAAATGGCTGCCATGGCGGCCATCTTGAAAATCTATTTTTCGCTTCTCCTCCTAAACCCAAATGCCAATTGACTCGAAAATTGGTAGGAAGCATCAAGGTGACTTGCAGATCAAAAATAGCTAAAATTGTTCCTATCGGAAATCCAGGATGGCCGCCATCTGAAAAATCTATTTTTCACTTCATCTCCTGAGCCGAACGGCCATTTGAATCCAAACTTGATAGGAAGCTATAGATCAAAAATAGCTAAAATCGTGCTGATTGGAAATCCAAGATGGCCGCCATGGTGGCCATCTTGAAAATATTTTTTTCGCTTCTTTTCCAAACCCAAAAGCCAGTTAACTTGAAACTTGAAACTTGGTAGGAAGCATTTGGGTGACTTATAGATCAAAAATGGCTAAAACCGTTCCGATTGGAAATCCAAGATGGCTGCCATGGCAGCCATCTTGAAAATCTATTTTTCACTTCTTCTCCTGAGCCGAAATGCTGATTGACTTTAAATGAGGTAGGAAGCATCAGGGTTACCTGTAGATCAAAAATAGTTAAAATCGTCCCTATCATAAATCCAAGATGGCCGCCATGACAACCATCTTGAAAATCTATTTTTCGCTTCTCCTCCTGAACTTAAAGGCCATTTGACTCGAAACTTTGTAGGAAGCATTGGGGTGACTTGTAGATCTAAAATAGCTTAAATTGTATGGATCGGAAATCCAAGTTGGCCGCCATGGCGGCCATCTTAAAAACTCTTTTTTTTCGTTTATTTTCTTGAACCAAAGGGCCGGTTGATTTAAAAATTGGGATGTAGATGTAAAAATAGCCAAATTCGTTCCAATTGGAAATTTAAGATGGTGGCCGTCTTGAAAATCTATTTTTCCCTTCTTCTTCTTAATCCCCCCACCCCCATCCCACATGACCCCGCCCCTCTCACACACACATACCTTGTAGTTTTCCTTCTGACAGTTCCAAGGCGGTTTCTACTGTTGCAGTTTTTCTTTGCTTTGTACATCTCTGGTTTCATGAGACTTCTTGTCCTTATTTGTTCTTCATCCCCCCTTCGTTTGGTGCTCATGACAGGTTTTTCTCTTAGAAAAAAAAGTGACAAAAAAATTCATGCTCAACAGATAATTCAACCAGATGTTTTATGGCTATTGCCCTCAACTCTCCTACACTAATGAGTCTGTTCACATCAGGTGGTATTACCAAACTTACCTGGGGGACTACTTTTCTCTGATAACACTGGTTCCCTGCACTGTAATATTTAGTCTTAAAATCTTTATTTAGAATGCGCTGTGACATTCAATATGTTGTACATTGTTTTATTCTACTTCAGTTACTGGATATCCGAGTTGGTGTTCTAAGTGGGAGTGCAGTGGAAGGTGTTGTAAAAATAATTAACCCCAGGCTGTACCAGATGTGCCAGAGCAATCTTGTAGAAACTACGGATAAAGCCATACAATCACTTATGTAAGTTAGTTTCGTGTTTCTTGTAGAAATTACGGATAATGCCATACAATCACTCATGTAAGTTAGTTTCATGTTTCTTGTAGAAACTACGGATAAAGCCACACAATCGCTCATGTAAGTTAGTTTTGTGTTTCTCGTAGAAACTGCAGATAAAGCCATACAATCGCTCATGTAAGTAAGTTTGTGTATATTTAAAGGCGTGATTTGTAGTTAAACCCTTTCCACCCTGACTTTATGAAATGGACATTTGTAGGAGGGTTTAAAGGAATGGGTTTAAACTATTTGTCAGCCAAGCCTCCAAATAACCCCCAGCCCCTGAGCAATGAATTCATTGAGTCCATTTCGTTTATTTCCACAATATGTTCTTAGATGTTAAATTCAGCGCTACCGCGTAATCCATTACAGTGTATTTAAAGGCACATTTACCCTTTCATTCCTGAGTTTCTGTAGTGGACTCTTCCATTCTTGAATTTGAACATACTCACTGATGCAAACTATGTGTTTCAAGTAAATCAAAAACAAAATGGCAAACAGTGTAGATCCTGATGAGACGGCTCGTTACAAACCGTCTCATCTGAATCTACACTGTTTGCACAGGTATCTGTTTTGGTCTGCCGGGCTGAAAGGGTTTAAGAGTCTGTTGTTTTCATTCCTGATGTCTTTCTCGCTTCTCAAAGGATTTGTCACAGAACTTGTTTCGGTGTATGTGAACAAAGAATGTTTGCAGATTAGTCAGTTAGCTACGAAAGACCGGTAGTGACATTTCAACTACATTAATTCAAGGTTTCAACTTCACGAATTCACGATTTCAGCTTCACGAATTCACGATTTCAACTTCACGAATTCACGATTTCAACTTCACGAATTCAACTTCACGAATTCACGAATTCAACTTCATGAATTCACGAATTCAATTTCACGAATTCCACTTCACGAATTCAACTTCACGCATTCACGAATTCAACTTCATGAATTCACGAATGCAACTTCACGAATTCCACTTCACGAATTCAACTTCATGAATTCACGAATTCAGCTTCAAGAATTCACGAATTCAACTTCACGAATTCAAGTGTTGAATTCCTGAAGTTGAATTCGTGAAGTGGAATTCGTGAATTCATGAAGTTGAATTCGTGAATTCGTGAAGTTGAATTCGTGAAGTGGAATTCGTGAAGTTGAATTCGTGAATTCGTGAAGTTGAATTCGTGAATTCGTGAAGTTGAATTCGTGAAGTTGAATTCGTGAATTCGTGAAGTTGAAATCGTGAATTCGTGAAGTTGAATTCGTGAATTCGTGAAGCTGAAATCGTGAAATCGTGAAGTTGAAACCTTGAATTAATGTAGTTGAAATGACACTACCGGTCTTTCGCTTTCGTAGTTAGCATCATCGTTCTTCATTCATCCATTTACCTTTAGTATTCAGACAGACGAGTCAATAGTGTAGACATAGATCAGGCAACAACAAGTAGTTAAATAAACTTTGTCAGTTTAGGACAAGCATAGTAGGAGGTTAAGGTGCCCGAAAACTTAGGAAAAATAAACGTTTAAAGCCTTTGGAAACAAAGAACACACCAAAGAGCGCAGAATTCAAAGATTCTGTTAGTGGAAAGCTATTATCTATATGAACATTTTAGATTTTTATTTGTAATACACGTGCTTATCTACTCTTAAGAACAATCAAACACAAAAAAAAGGTAAGAGAAAAGTCCAGAGAGTGCCACAATCACAAGCCGCAGCCCTTCCAAGACACCAAGAGAAAGAGGAAACAGACAAAATCAAACAAGCGCAAATCGAACAAACGCACGAAATTTTTCCCCGCGAGGTAATCGCAATGCTAAAAGGACTGAAAAACACAAGAACAAACTAACACAAGGCAAGACTAAAAAACAAATTGCCTCATAGAATAAACCACAAAGCAGCAAAGAGTAAAACTATCATCGGGACCACCGCCTTAGAACGGTCAATAGAATAAACCACCTGGGGGTTTAAAGCACTTTTACAGCCGGCCAAATTCACCCTGGGTCCCGATGCTACTCTTAATACAGAAATACGGCAAGTAAAGATCACTGGAAAAAACTGAGTGAATGAATAAGACTTTGTTCGATTCTAGAATGGATTTGATGGACATTTGATATTTATGGAATCACGCAAGTTTCTAATTATAAAACATCTAGACGTATTCAAGTGCATATTATCAATTATGAGCGATTATGAAGTAACCGGCAATTACCCTTGGGTAATTATTCACTAAATGTTAAGGCAAACAACGCTAGGATGATCAAACTGATTTTATTATGTGGTAATTATTTGCAAAATGTTAAATGAAACAAAATCAATTTGATATTTCCAGAATACAACTGTTAAGCTCACAAAGGTTGATATAAGATTGTACACGTCATCTAAACGTGTCTTTCCAATTTATCCCACATTGTAGCATGAAACCAGTTAAGCATTTGAATTCATGCAGCTTGATCAAAACTTTTTTCCGGTTTCCGCTCGTTAGTATATATCATCACGAAAACATGCCTATATAATTTTGACGCCCTTAAACCCCGCTTTTATATAATGAAACTGGGGTTTACAGGGGTATACATTATGTTTCTTATTTCTGCTCAAAAACATAGAGTGTGGGTACTGGTTAGAACCGCCTCGTCGAGGCGGTTCTAACGAGTACCCACAATCTATGTTTTGATCAGAAATATGAAAAATATCAGAATTTTTTATCTGAAAATTTTCAATTATTGATGGTAAATTTGAATAGGCATGTTTTCATAATGTATTACAATATACGGTGTTGCAAGTGGACTGTGAAGGCTTTGATCAAACTGCGCGGATTCACAAGTGGTCTGGGCATTGGTGAGCTGGGCTTTTGAGGTCTGCGATTACAAAAAGAAAGGTTATTTTCTCTTGACATGACTCTTTGATGCTGTTTTGCGTTTGTGTATGCCTTTCAGTTTTGAGAGAAATATTACAAATAATCTATTTCAAATAAAATCATACAAGAGAGATTTCAAAATTTTCAAACCACACAAAATTAGAAACATTAAAACTAAATAAAGGATACAACACAAAACTGCGATTCTATCGATTCGGCCTAACAGCGAACATAGAAATAAGTCCGACATGCGGTCATTAAGAAACATTTACCGCTAAAAGTATTGTATTTCCTGTTTTCCATGGTTTTAATAGTTTGTTACCCCCTGATTTAAAAGTTTTATAAACCATGCATTTTGATACTGTTCTATCGAATTTAAAACACACACACACACACACACACACACACACACACACACACACACCAAAACATATATTGACTATTTGCTCGAAAAATAGCACATTTTATCCATATAGCGGATCTGTCCCCGCCCCTCTGTAGACCCGTTTTTGTCATAATATATCCATATTTCTATCAAACTAAGAATGCGTTTTACACATCACGTCTAATAAGGTTTTCAGAATATCTTTTTTTATATTGGTTATACTCGTATAACAGATGAGATATGTTTTGTAGCAAAATACATTTAGGTTGCATTATGTGAGCAACTTTGCTTTTAGAGCAGTTCCCTTTTCAGAAAGGAGATAAAACTAATTTCGACAGAGTTGCTACACAGAAAGTGCATTCATTCCTGTTAACCCTTTCGGCCCAGCAGACCAAAACAGCTACCTGTGCAAACAATGTAGATCCAGATGAGACAGCGCTCATCAGGATATACACTATTTGCCATTCTGTTGTTGATCTTTGACTGAAACCCCTATTTGCAAAAGCAGACAAATCCAATTTTAAAAGATGAAAGAGTCCATTTCAGAAAATCAGGGTTGAAAGGGTTAAACATAATCTGTCATAGCACGGTTCATTTGGACTTGCTGCGTTGGTATCGGATACAGAGCCAAGACGAAAACGAAACTGTTAACAGAAACAGATAGTGCGTCAATATTTGAATAATTTATTGACAGACTTGTAACAAATGTTGACCGTTCATCCATCACTCCAGGGCGATGGTACAATTTTGCTTAATAACGCGTATTTGTTATGTACTCGAACTAACTACCGTATTTACGTTAAGTATTCGGACACCTTAGCACCTTACCGTAAAAAGCCTAAAACTGGACAATAAAAATCTAAAAGGTTGCCGTTGGAAACTAAGAACACACAAAAGTACGAAACTCGGAGACTGAGTTTTATAGTATCTTCATATGCAGCAATGTAGTTTACGAAGCTGTATAGGCCCTAGCACCGGCTTAGGCGGTATTCGATTTGCACAGTAACCTAACTGGGCTCAATGATCCCAAGGAAATAAAAGTATAATCTGCACTATGTAGACTATTTTACTACATTGTACCTGTTGATTTATGCACAATTACTGGATGATTATCAAACAGTGCAGACACTGATCAGACGCCGCGTTACGCGGCGTCTGATCTGTGTCTACACTGTTTGCTCAGGCTTGCTAGTCCAAATACTTAGGATATATACGGTACGTTGCTTAGTGACAATGTTTTCGTATCTTAAATGAATATATGGTCATAATATGATAGCACCTTTTCCGTGCTTGTCCTAAAATTTGAACAAGTTTATTATATTACCTGTTCATGGGTCTAAATCTGTTGCATGAATGACAAATAGTATAGGCCTTGATCATCTGTTGCGTATTGCAGTGCCTAGTCTGGGTCTACACTGTTTGCGCAGTCTAGTGTTTCCGACTATGGTATTTTCTCTAACTATTCAGATGCCTTAATTCCTTAAAATACTAGTCATAACTTTAGTTCTAATACCTTAACTCCTTGCCATATTCGTCCGAACGTTTGAACAAGAGCGCAATAATACATATTGCTTTGTCTAAAATTGCTTGGTGAATGATAAAGTATCTACCATCGGATCAGACACCACTTTCTCCCACGTTTGTCTATATGAGATAGGACTTTTGCCCATGTGAGAAACTTCAGTCTCACATGACCACTGCAGTCCACCATTCGTTCTAGGAACAATCCACTTAAAGGTGGGAGAACAAGAATCCATCATGAGCCAGTCTATGCAGGATAGGGAAATCTCACCCTCGGGGTAGGAATTTTAACCAGGGACTTCCCGAGTCCCTGGTTAAAATTTCTACCCCGAGGGTGAGATTTCGCTATCCTGCATGAGTCATGACGGATTCTGATATTCTGGGTCAGTACTGTTTGTTTAAGCTTAAATATTCGTATTTTATATATTTATTTTCTTATCCTAAATATAAAAATAAACTCTTTACCGTAAAGAGCAACACTCTGTAGAGTTACTTTCCTAACTTTTGAAGCAGTCACTTAGACTACATCTTGATGTGGTAAAAATCTACTGCATGAGTAGACCTTGATTTGAATCGAACGCCGCTTCCTTCGTGGCTTTGGAAGGCTGATTTTTTGACAGTGGTCTTTCCTTATTTTTGGTATTAATAAGTTCACCAAAGAAAAAAGTTCCATTACATTTTTTTCAGGGCAGATGAGCAATGAATCGTTGCTCGTGACATCTAGATTGCGCATATGTCAAAACAAGATTGATAATGATAACTATGTTATGTTACGTGTTAAATATTTGAAATTAATAGACAAACACCACGATTAGAATCTCGTCATCAATGTATAGAAGTTTGCATAACTACAAGCAAAACACTAACTCTCAAAAATACCATTTTACCCTAAGTATTCGAACAGACATGTCTAAGCAAGCAGTGTGGACCCAGATAAGACTCCTCAAAACGCGGCGTTTGCCACTCATCCAGCAGTTTGTTACACACACCAACAGATAATAAGATATACCTGTTTGAATTTAAGAACAAGCATGGTATGACGATAAGTTGTCCGAATACCTCGGTTATATACGGTATCCCTATTTGAGGCGGTTCTTAACGAGCCCGGAAACGGAGCTTATGCGATATCAGATTGATTCAAGTTTCCTAGTCTGTTGTTCTTTCATGCGAGAACGAAGACTCCAGCCTTCTGAAAATAGAGTACTTCTTTACCCATTTTAGTCTAGAGACCCCAAAAGGGTAATTGGCAAAGAATTCAAACCCAGATCAGACAGCACAGAACGCGGCGTCTGATCAGGGACTACACTGTTAGCATTAAATACAGGAATTTCTATAAAGCATATTAATCATAAATACTAACCAGATACTCTGCCATTGGAAACAGACCGGTACAAAGAACTGTGGTAGAAGAGTCCACTCGAAGAAAATGGGAATGGTCTGTACAACGTTGCATATTGCAGTTCCGCTCGCGATCAGCACAGCTCCGGATAAGAGGGGTATCCACAGAATTTTTTCTTACTTCTCAACGAAAATACATGGTGTGGGTACTTATCAGCAGCACCTCTGTTTTCGATCAAATGCTTTTTTGTTTTGTCATTTCATATAATTAAACCGGCTTATTCGAATGCCTTGGGAGTATTCCTTGACTGTGACCTTTACCGAACCTCTTTATAACAATAAAGCTCGGATCCAAAGAGAAAACCCTATTAACCAAACAACCGTGTTGTATCCAAAGAAAAATGTATAGATCGTATTGAAAATTGACCATAAATGGCCAATTATCTATATATATTCATTTTGTTTGGTTGCATCACTTTCTGGGTGCATCTTTAAATCGTCTTATATCCAAATCGTCATTTAATGAACTGTCTTATACATGTAGGAAGGTTCCACTGTATTTTCTTTTCGTTTTGTTTTTTCTTCTACTTCTTCTTCTTTTTTTTTTTTTTTTTTTTTTTTTTTTTTTTGTTTCTTTGGCGTATTCATTGCTGCTGAAGGATCCATCTTTCAGAATCTATTTTTCTTCACCATAATTTTTTCTCGTTCCTCTCTATAATTACATTTGATGTACTGCTCAAAAACTGTTTTGCGTCATTGTAGATGCAAGAACTAGGGCATTTCGGAAAACTCTCTATTTGTATGTATTTTATTTTGAGCCCTCAGAGCCACCAAGTTTTTTGGACTTAACACCCATAAATGAGTCGCAGCGTGTGAAAACGTACCTTCTGACATGTGCGCCCGATGAAGAATCAAGTCAGCCTGCGCATCCGCGCAGTCTGATCAAACTTCGTTGTTCGTGTGATGGAACCTTGTATCCTTGGCTAACCAAAATGCGCCCAGTAAAGATCTGATCAGAATGCGAGAATGCCTGCTCAGAATCTTCGCTAGGCGCACATGTCTGCATATTTTCTGCCTTTGTGACACAAATGATTTGCTGGACGGTACTTGAACAGAAGCACCTCAAACAATAATGTTCTCAAAGTCATGGTTTCTACTCGTATCGTGTAAAGTACGTGTTGGGTGCATTTTGTTAGACTGCATGGTGATTAAGTCCAATTAATGGAAAAAATGAAAAAAATATAACTAGACATCGATTTTTGGGAAACGTTACAAAACATTAACTCTGCTCTTTTCTAAAGTCAAAAAAAATAACGAATTCTGAACATCAAAGTAGCAGAATAAATGCTGTAAGTGTTCAAATTTTGAACCCCATAGCCAGCCAAGGAACTGGAAAAACATGCATAACCTTTTTTGCATAATATACGATTTGCATCGATCTGTTGTAATTACGCTGAGAGGTTGCATTTTATCAGTCTCTGTGTTTCTGCAATTGCTTTTAAGTGCAATTGATACACTTGGTAGATCTTTCACCAAGTGACAGAACTTTTGTGACTTCCTGTTTGCAGTAGTAAACACTAAAAAATGCGTCTACGCTAAAAGAAAAGAATTTGCTCCCACAGGGACCAAATTCTTTCCTTTTAGAGAAGATCCCTTCTCGGAAAGGGAATCAAAAACCCACAGATAATTAAATATACCTCTACTTCGGTTAAATACGCTAACCCATATTTAGCAGATCTTAACGAATCCAGAAACGGAGCTATGCGAAATACCTCGGTTAAATACGATAACCCATGTTTGAGGCGGATTTTAAATTTGACATTTGCCTCCCCTTAAGTCTTCTAACCTTTCTTTTGCATGTAGTGCTTAACTGAGACTCTTCCAAACCGTCTATAAACATGCAAGAGCAAACATTTAAAACTATATGACAATTGAAAGCTGCTCGCTGCTTGCCTGTTTCAATTTTTGGAAATATTTGACGTTGTGGTGACATTCAGTTGGAACTTTCTCGCAGGTTGACGTACGTTTTATTGTTTTTTTGTTGTTGTTTTTTGTTTTTTTTTTGGTTTTTTTTTTTTGTTTTTTTTTTGTTTTTTTTTTTTTCATATAATGGAACGGATAGTGATGCGAGTTTTTTGCGGGGTAGTACAAATTTGTTTATATATTTACTAAGAATTTGGAATCATTGAGCCCATTTTGAGTAATTTTGATAACAGGGTACATCTTTACCTTTATCACTTTTAGGGCTAATTCAGCAGACGACAAATTGGTGATAGTTTTCTTATTTTTCCCAGAAAACAGGATTTAACATTCATGCAGATTGTCTCCATTGGAGACAATTTGCATGAAATGTCAAATCCTGTCTTCTGAGAAAAATAAGAAAAATATATTACAAAATATCATCTGCTGAAAGTGCTAAGAGTTAACGCGGCGGTATAATTCTGAAAATAGAACTGCTGATGGCGGCGCTATACGGCGTAAGCTGCGTCTGTAAAGGGATGTACTCTAAAAGGAAAGAGTTTGCATCCATTGTACAGAAGATCACTTTTCAGAATGGATTCGGTATCGGTGAAGCAAACAGAAAATCACAAAAGGTGTCTGTCTTGTAACAGTGGCGGAAAAGCAACAAGGTGTACTTAATCTACTTGATCAAGCACTGTGATGACTTCTGACGTTCAGTCAGTATTTTTTCTTTGTTTGTGTCATTGTGTATATTTGTGAATGTCTCAGTACTTCTACATTTGGGGCTCAGGTTGGCTCAGATCATCCTTGTAAATTTCAGTTCAACTTTAAACACACCAGGGAATGCCTTTTACGTATTTACCTAAATAACATACTAGGCGTCTTAACGTTCATTCTGTTAAGTTGTCCTGTTTAAAGCCATTGCAATCATTTAAATTTCCTTCGACACCCAACATGTAAATAGTTCAGCTTGTCTCTCTTCCTAACGGTCGTGTAATTCGACAACTGGGTAAAGTTAATAAAACAATGCAGTAGTTTTGTCTCTTTTATATTGATTAGATACTGAAAGAACTCAAGAACTGTCAAAAGCAAATTAATCTTTCCCGATCTTTTTCTGTTAAAGTGACGTAATCAATATTCCAGCCGCTTAGTATCAACAGAGCTTGTCTTATTTCAATTCCCTTGACACAAAAAAGAAACCACATTGAAAATATAGGGTGATTTATAAAATGTTTCCAATGCCTCATTTTGTCTTCTCAGTTTATAAATGAGACGAAATGCACCAAGCAAACTGATATCCTAACTCTTAAAGCGTCGTTCAAAATAGTTGCAGACATTTTGAATTTGTTTATTTGTTTGTTATCGTTGTTTTCTGAGAAAAAGAACTTAGTATTTAATGTAAATAGACGATTCACATCAAATGCTAAGTCCTATATTCTCTCAAGGATGAATGTTTTTTAGATAGTTGTCTGCTGGTGTTGTGATTATTGCATTATAGCGATCAAACATGGTTTTTCATGCATTAACATTCGCCAGGTCCCGAGGGAGGTGTTGAAAACCGAGGCCGGAGGCCGCGATTTTCAACAACTCCCTAGGGACCTGGCGAATGTTGATGCATTGAAAAACCATGTTCGATCGCTATTATTGTATAAAAACTGAAAACATTTGCTACATTTCGCGTTATTTCTTGCACTATTTTGTTTCGCGTTTTCACTGATGTCTCGCGAATGCAATTTCCACGGACTATGCTCGTTCTAGGGCCTGGCAGTACACATCTCGTAACGGCAGCATGCCGACACTTAAGCTCCTTAAGCCCAGTTCTGTTGTATGTCAATCTTCTCGTCACTATTTGATGATTCTGTAAGCGGACAGCAAAGACTCTGACCATACTCTGCGGATTCTCAGGCTGTTCTGGGCTACGCTCGCCACATATACGTGTATGCATGTCAATGTCAATATCAGTCGCCTGATGAAATACCTAACGTTATGTTATTACACCTATGTGTAATATAAATTTAGCTATAACTTCAGATACGTTAATTTTTAAACACAATAATCAAAATTAATTTTCTGATTTATCCGCAAAAAACATGTTGAGGGTAACCTGTGAGGCGCTAATAACAACTGCTCATGATAGAGGATTTTTTGTGGTGAAGTAAGACAAATATTTATCCTGATACCCTCTTACCTAGAGCTATGACATTTTCCCTCTAAACATATGCAATTTACTAGATAGCTCGCATGATATTGATTGTTAGTCCTTTTGTTGTTTTCGTTCATTAAATGTATATCTGCCATGATCCTGTATATTGGATGCAGATCGAATCTAAAGTCTTTGAATCTTTGACTACACTGATCTGTATCTACAATTATGAATGACAAAATTATGTTTCATTGCAAAAAGTCTATATTTAATCTTCTGGACAGTATAACTACTTCATTTCTAATGAGATCATCATGAAACTTACAAATAGCCGTCTGGCATTAAACCTTTGACAAGTTAATAATGTCTCTTTATGTTGAGAACAGCACTCAAGAGCACATAGTCAATCTCACATACACTTTATTTTTTCACAAACCGTTGCATCCATGAGTCTCAAATTTCTTTGCCCACACGATCAACCTCAGCACCTACCAACTTGCTAATTTTATCTACTAGTTTTCGTCTCCTATCTCCCTTTTTTTTTTTTTTTTTTTTTTTTTTTTTGAACTGATTCTTGTTAAACTACGTTAAGCAGGCATTGATTAAATTTTAAGAAAGATGTTTTCATAGGGCAGCATGCCTAAAATATATGCATCCGCATAGTCTCGCCTGAATCTATGCTGTTCGTTCCCGAGGAACCTAATAATGGAAGCCTCTTTTGATTACACCGAGCGCTGCCATAATGATTTGGTTCGCGATTTATGGTTAACTCTATCCTTGGTCGTCTCGACCTTAGTCTGTTCGCACCTTTTGATTCTTAGTCACCTGGCACCCCCGACTAGCACCTCTACCGATTCAATTCAATTCGACACTCGGCATTTCTCTCGTGCGATGTAGTTTCTTGTTTTGGATGACTTGTAGTCCACCCGGAATAACGGTCTGTATTAAACCTATAAATATTATATACTTGAATAGATAGTCCAGATCTTAGGGCCGATATTGGACCACTAGTCCGTACGTGTCTAGTCGTCCTTATGTTTCTGTGCAGACTGGGAAACTAGAGCTAAAGTTCTCGTAGAAGTGTTAGCACAAATGCAACAAAGTCTCTAAAATTCTAGAAAACCGGCAAATATGGGGGCATCTTAGGACGAAAGTCTAAGGTGCGAGTTTAAGCAGCGAGTTGACCAAGGATCAAACCGCAGGAAATTTCGTAGAGCCTATGAAATATTTTGTTACAAGGTTACATCATATCCCACAATGCCAGTTTTACCCAATATATTTTTTGAACTTACAATGAATATTTTTATTAATATTGTCTATAAATATTTTTTTGGCAAATAAATACATATTTTATATATTGTGATTTTTTTATTGTCCAAATAAAATATTGTATAAATACATATTTGGTTTGCAAATATATATATATGAATAAAAGAGAGCCGTAGCAATAATTGTGAAATATAGATCATGGTAAAGCAAGTTATGTTGATGCTTTAAGGCTTGTAGACATGTGTCCTGTATAAAGCTGCAGCTTTCTAAATTTATTATTTTTCTAAGGTCAAATACGACCATACTTCATATCAATTCTAAAAGAAAAATATTTGCTCCCCTTGGCAGCAAATTCTTTTCTTTTAGAGTCGATTACCTATTATACCGCAAAATCCTTAAAAGATCAAAATCAGATCGAGTTTTAAAACAAGTACAGAAGATGTCCACAATCACAGCCCACAGCCTACCCATGTCATCAAGAGGAAGAGCGAACAAACCAAGATAGACAGTAAACACACCAAAAAATCAAAGAAAACCAAATGAACCAGTGCCCTCTTCCCCAGCAAGATGATCACAATAGCAGACAGAATCCACTCCACACATCAAAAAGACAACAAACAGGACAAAGCACGAAAATATTCTAGCTGCGAGCAACCACAAGGCCGCACAAAGTATACCCTTCCAGAAAAATTAGTTGTCAGGCAAAGTATGTCTAGATGGGCAAGCCTGTGCTACGTCCGCAAATGACCATACATCGTCCAAAACTGTACCGGAGTTATATACTGAGCCTACATACTTCTCCATGAGATTTCTCAACGCACCTACTATCTCAGACTGGCTCCAGTCTCTAGTGACTAAATTTATTATTTTATATGATAACTCTTGATATAGATAAAAAAATAAAAACAAAGACAATATATACATGCAAAGATTATGAAGCACTGGACCAGTGCTTCATCAACTTCAAGCATGTTAAAATTATTTTGGGTTTCTTTTAGTGTCTGTATAAAAAAGAATTAAAAACATTAAATCACTAGGGACCAGAGCCAGTCTGAGATAGTAGGTGTGTGTTTTAACTTGAAATAAAGCTGTACGGCAGAAACTTGATTTTCCGAGTATCGATGAAGAATGCAAATTAAATAGCCTTGAATTTGTGTTGTTACAATATTTACTTATTTATTATATTCTATTAAGCGGCATCGCGCCGAAAGAGGCATTCAAGCATACAGAATTTATCATAATATTCAGATACCTTAAATTCTTACCATACTTATTATAGGACAGTTGCATTTGACCACCTGTTCATGTGTCTAAATAATGTGACACAATAGGTCAGGCCTGTCAATCCGAATTTCTAGGTTGATGCGGAATATTGAACATATCACACTAAAATAAAGTACGTAGTGTGTTCAGACCCTTTTCTGTTTGTCGTTTTATTAATTCATATATATTAATTCTGTATGACGAAAACCAAAGGCCTTGATCAGACTTTGGGGATGCGCAGGCTGTCTTGGCCTCACTGTCCGCATATGATCTGAAAACACTTTTTTATGCACCATGCGGTTCATTTAGCGAGCACCTTCACGCCGCAAGAGGTTGTCGAACCATACAATTTATTCCGAAATCATTCTGCCAAGCAACACACCATTTCTACCGCATTTATCCAAAATGTTTGATCACAATAACTTATTTTAATTATCTCCTAATAATAGACAAGTCAATCTTACCACCTGGTCTTGTGTCTAAAATCTGCCTGATGAGTTGCAAACAGTGTTGACCCTGATCTGACGCCGCGACTGCGGCGTGTGATCTGGGTCGACATTGTTTGCTCAGGACTTTTTATCTGAAAACTTAGGTTAAATGTGGTAATCGGCTGAGCAGTTATCTAAATTCTTCAAACAAACAATCACAGAGATAAAATAAATTAGGCTTGCTTGTAAAGGCATTTAACGCTTAGCACTCTGGGTAAAATTTTCAGCAGACGACATTTTGAAATATTTTTCTTATTTTTCCCAGAAAACAGGATTTGACATTTCATGCAAATTGTCTCCTAAGGAGACAATTTGCATGAAATGTCAAATCCTGTTTTCTGGGAAAAATAAGAAAAAGAACATCATTTTGTCGTCTGCTGAAAATGCCCAGAGAGTGGTAAAGGTTAATGCTGATTATACATTCTTCTTGCGTATTGTTTACGCCAAACCGAAATTCACATTTAAACGTTTCAAACAAAATTAGATGTAAATTACCCAGGGTATGCCACAATCAGAGCCTTCTCAGGACATAGAAAGTAGAGCGTTAGGCACGTGAGCACAGATACGAACAATATATGGACATTTATTAACAATAAGAATACGCTGAACGTTGAACCAGCTTGGTTTAAACAAGTCTTATTTTCAAACGCATGTAAATTTACAAACAAGACAAAATATTTAGACGTAAACGTCTAAGTATCGGTGCAAATTTTGTTCATGTTTACTTAGAAATATGGGACATGGCTATACTAAAGTTTAATAAATTTTCAATGCAATAGGTGAAAAAGAACAACAATGTGATTCTTTAATGTATGCTTTTATTAAGCTTTGTGAATTTTCTTGATCAAGCAATATGCGAATCCTAGTTATATTGGGATCTCCACGAGATTTAGTTTGAACATTATTATTTAAAAAAAAAAAAAAAAAACATGCCAGAATTTAAATAAATTACCAGATCTTATCTAGGAGCTTATTTAGCATGCGTCAGATATGAATATGTTTGAACTTTTTAAGTATGGACCACAGGTCATAGTCAAACTTACCAAATATGGACTGCAGGTCATATTCAAACTTACCAAACTGCGCTCTGCGCTAATCGAACACTTCTCCATACATAAAAATCCAAAGCTATATTAAGAGACCGGCGCGATTCGCGCGCCGGACAATACGCATTTGACAAAAAACTGACAAAAGGATCTGAACGAAAGCGAAACACTTATTTTGTTCATTTCAAAACCAACAAGCAACCAACTTCGAACGGTCAGTAGTAAGATTGTTTAGATGAGTTGAGGTGGTGCGCATGTTTGGGGTGTTGTTTTTTTTAAACAGACCATTACCCATTAGCTACAAAAAACAAGTGGGCGTGAAAGCTTAGGAGTATTCTATCTAATAATTGCTTGGTAAACAGAAAGCATTTTCAGGGTGGACAGAAACAAAATGCTACGAAAGACCCTAAACGCTTCCCTAAATGCATTTAACATACCGAATATTTCCTAGCAAATCAAGAGCACTCGGATAGACGGGGCCTCACCAGAAAGGGTATGAATGTTGTTATAGAATGAGAACAATATAGTCCAGAAGAAATCAGGAAAACAAATCAATAGCATAGCTATGGTACCGCATTTGACCTAAATTTTGGGACAGACAGGCTTGACCAAACAATATAAACCCTGATCAGACGCCGCAGAACGCGGCATCTGATCAGAGTCTACTTTGTTTGCCATTAATCCAGCAGTGTTAGCCTCATAAACAGTGGTACAATGGACTTATTCTGCTTTAGGATATCTTGATACGGAGTTGGTGTTCAAAATAGAATAAATACGGTTTCACCAACTGAGCTGTCAGATTTGACATTATCCTTATTGGCTGGTTGGAATCCGCCATTTACGAACATGCAAAATGCTAGCAAACATTAGAGTGCGATGGTCATAGTCAATCTATAATATATTAAGAAATTATCAAAGGACATCTCGTCCAAAACTGCTGAAGTGATTTGAATGTTAGCACTAACTATCCTTTGAAGGCGACTATTACGTACAGTTATATTTAGTTATTGGTTTTCTCGTCCATGCTCAGGTATTTTAATGGACTTTTCCGTCATGCAAATTTGTCTATTGTCTTTTTAACACTTAGCACTCTTGGTAAAAGTTTCAGCAGGCGAAATATTGATTTTTTGTTTTGTTTTTATTTTTTCCAGCGAAAAGTTAGAAAAATATCCCCAGTTTGTTGTCTGCTGAATTAGCCAAAAGAGCGATAAAGGTTAATAGAGAATTTAGGACACTGGCTAGCTGTATTTTGCTACTGTAAAAATCGGATTACATTGCAGCAGAGCGGTTGCAGCGTTTAACTACGGTGCTGAATTCAGGTTGCCGGTTCAATCCCATCTAAAATCATCGACTGAAAAATTCTTTTTGTTCACGTAGTAATGAATGGTAACCCTTCGGGGGAAGGTTAAAAGGCAGCGAGGGGAGAGATTTGGACCCCGCCTTTCATATGTTGTAGCTCAAGACAAGGTGGGTTTTAAGCCCTATCGCCCCTAGGACCGCAAGGCTATAGGATACTTTTACCGCTATCTTTACCCTTTACTGTAAATTGCTAATGCAAACAGGGTTGACCCTGGTGTGCTGGCTGCTCTGAGTCTACATGTTAACTGGTGGCTTGAGCACTAAGCATTATTGTATTACTATACAGTAAAACTTCAATGAATCTTACACCGATGGCTCATTTACTATGGTTGATTCGAATCATTTTTAGATATCTACGAAATTCTTCCGATAGCTCAAGAAAACAATACTAAGGGATACTGTAGGAAAATTCGATATCTATTATGAACAAGTATGCTGTGTGTACTCATTAGAATCGCCTCATCGAGCGATTCTAATAAGTACACTCAATATACAATTATTTTATAGAAAATTGAAAAGAAATTCCGTTATATCCATTTACTTCCTAACCTTGCGCTCTCAGTGGCTCGAACTATTCATGTCTAGAACGAACTCGCCCCAAAAATGTTCGAGCCATTGAAATTCGACCATAGATCCTCAGTGGCTCGAACGTTGAAGCTCGACCATAGATGGCCTCGGTGGCTCAGTCGGGTGCGCGTCCGACTGACGATCAAGAGGTCGCGGGTTCTATTCCCGTCAGGTCCGGCAAGATTCTTTCATAGAGATTGATCATGAAATATTTTCTACAGTCATTCTCTCCCTTCCGCTGAGACAAGAAGGGCAGTTATCAGTTTCTGGCGAAAAAATTGGCACAAATACTAGTTAACCGCTTAGATGACTAAACCTGCCCAGGAAACGTGTGGTTAGATAAACTGAACGGCTCGACATGGCTCTAATGGGCTGAACCGCATCTCAATCAATCGATTATAGATATAGAAAAAAATTCATTGACCTACCTAGACAGCGTTAATGCAAATAAAAATACTCATTTTTCTGGTCATATTCTCCTATCCTCTAAGGCTATCTTCTCCTAATCACTTTGTAGTAGACGTAATTAATTTAAATGAACCGTTATTGTAAATGCTTCCTCTCTTTTAAACGTCACGGAGTGGGATTAGCTTCATCACGAAAAAATAAAACATTATGACATGAAAAAGCAAGGGCAAGGACGGCTGAGCGTTGGTTTGTTTAGCTTAGGTCTTTCGCTTTTGTTGTTAAGGAGACGGGATAGACTTGTTTGTTTCCCCCATTGTTTACAAGGGAGACGACTTTTGTGACATCAACTTTGCTTTCCTACGAACCAAATCCCTTTTGTAAAGGAATCAACTCAAAAAGGAAAGAAAAGGAAAGAAGGGAGTAAGTTCTTTCCTGTTTGAGTAGCCCCTTTTCAGAAGGCCACTAAAACAGTTTCGACACAGTTATCTCCCTCAAAGTGTATCAATTCCCTTAAATGTGCAGTAGTTATTGTCTCTAAAGGCGACCAGAAATTTACCTGATCTGACCCCATCATATTCCATGCGACATCGTTTATTCTCATGAGACTGTTAATGACGACAGACTAACTATTAGAGCACTCCCACGCTATACGTGCTAATAGCAGATCAGATACGAATAAATTGCTCCCCCAAATTTTGAATAGGGCCTTATATGCCAGCAACGAGCTCGCAGATCAGCCAGCACGTTTGCAAAATGTGGCTAGGCAATTCGCTGGAGTTTCCCATCCGTAGTCAGATTAATAGCGAATGTCCTGATCAGACTGTGCAGATACGCTGTCGGATCTTAGACTTTACTGTGTGGATATGCGTTATTGTGTCTTTTTTACGTGACAAGGCACATTTTTTACTTTCATTGCAGAAATATCTAACAGCTACTGTGAACTGCAAGTGCATATATATTGTTGGCTTTTGAATTCATTATGTTCACACCATATTTAGAGTATTTGGACATCTTAACTCATTATAGTACCTGTTCTAAAATTTGAACAAGTGCAGTTAGCTGCCTGTTAATGAGCCTACAGTTGCTTGATGTGTGGGAAACCGTGAAAAAGCCTGATCAGAAGCCGCAGTGTTTGTTCAGGCCTCACTGTCCGATTACGTTAAGGGTAATATATACATTTCAAAGGGTGGCGATTATTTCAAAACTGTTTTGACTTCCTTCTGAACAGGGCTCTGCTCTACAAGGAAAACATTTGCTCCCTTTGAGAGCAAATTCTTTCCTTGTAGAATGGGCCCGTTTTTTAGAAGGGGCTTGGCGTGCAGTCAAGCAAAACCGAAGTTACAAAAGTCGTCTACCTTGGCGGAAATGACGAAACATGTACTAGGAGTATCCAGTCCTCTTAAGTAATTATGGTAACATATATAGGTAACATTATAAGGGCGACAATGCCACAGGTCACAAACCGTAATATTAAACTCGACTAGCGATGCTAGATGGCATTGTGAAAACAGTAATGGACTCCCACAAGAGTTATTTAAATTGGCTTAATTAAAAGAAGGATAGCGTCTATCCTGTATTTGTAGAGGAACCGTTAAACGAATGTTAAACATATATTCGTCACGCAATCTGACTATAATAACATGTTTAACCATTGGTGGAATTTCGTTTGCAATCGATACAATGCTTAAAGTCAAAAACTATACTGAACAAAATCAAAGCACTAAGAGTGCTGATGGGGGCGGTTGCCTGAACTCTTGAACTGATTGGGATTTATGTTGAAATCAAAAAAGCAATACATAAACAATACTCTATAATGGCAACTCGTTTGGGGTTTTACCCGTTTAATGCAGACATCTGCATTTCAAATACGTACATCTCTTTTAATAAATACAGATATGTGTAATTGTTTGAATTACAGATTTCTTTAACTGAAATGCAGATATCTGTAATTGAAATATCTAAATGAAATGCGGATATTGGTATTTGAAATACAGATCTCTATTTTCGGTCATAATATACATATCTGCATTTCAGTTAGATATCTACATGTCAAATACAGATATCTCCATTTTGATTAGAGATATCTCTAATTAAGCTGAATTCTGGATATCTGCATTTAAAATACAGGTATCTCTAATTGAAATGCGTATATCTGTATTTGAAATTAGATTTCTGAATTTCTAAATTAAATACATATATCTAAATTTCAATCAGAGATATCTGCATTTAAATAAGAGATGTCTGTATTTTTGATTGAATTAGAGATATCCCTATTCACTCAACTTATGGGAAGCTGATACCTCCCTCGCTGATTTTTATATGCGGACCGTTCAAGCGGTTACAAATACCAATGTGTCGAACGGCGCAGTTTGCCCCCTTACAGACGATACAAAGAAACTAATTACAAATGCTCAAGATTTCACATTATCATCTCTTTACAGTCAAACCCGTCTCTATAAACATTCCTATATTTTTGGTTACAAACAAGCATTCATAAACTTTATTCGCACAGGCCGCTATCTTTGTTGTGCTAAAAGACAGCTTGAGAATATCCCCTTCTCTACCCCTTTTCTGTGGTTAGTAGAACCCGCGGCTAGGGTAACATTTTTTTCACAGATTACTATAGAGCGCGGGATTTGCACCGATTTCTGATGGCCGCTCACAGTTTAATGTACTGGATGAGGGCGTGCTTCAGCAAAAAAAAATAATAATAAATAAATAAATAAATAAATAAATATAAAAAAAATTAATAATAATAATAATAAGATTCTCGCAATTTTCTGCACGATTTTCATATTTTCCGGACCTTTAAGTATTCAAGAAATTGTTTTTCGTTCATTTTTCTTTGACATGAAAGCAAGGTATCAAATATTTTTAAGCATTCAATGATATCACTAATCATATCAGTGGATGTTACACGTTACAAAGGAAAACAACAGCTTACACGTTACCGAGGCTATACCAGGGAACAACCCAATCACCATATAGCATAATGTTGGCAGGAAATGCTAATTATATTCTTTAGATAGTTTATTCTGATAATAATCGTAGAAGGTAAGTATTTTAAGAAATATTTTGTTATTGTTTGCATGTTCTGAAGCAGAACTTGGGTTAACTGTTAGAACGGTACAAACGATCTGCTACGAAACGTCCTGCCTATATTACCGAGAAATATAGGGCACTAGATAAATAGAAAGAAAAGAAGACACGTAGAATATTTAATAGGTGAGTTAATACCTCGCACCATGCGGAGTTTGACCCTTCCCATCTCCAATTTTTGTCTCATTGGGAGACTTCCCCTTCTGTTGCATTCCTAAACTCACCTCTGCTTGTTAAACGACGCTGTAGATTAGGTTTGTTTTACTGGAATACTGGAGTATATATTCGTCCGCCGATATTGTACATAATATAATCAAAATCATATTTCTTCAAAATTTTGACGTTTCCTTTGCCTTTGTTCATTTATTCGCTATTTATAAGCATCGGAGTGTATAAAGCTAATAAGTTTAAATGCAGAATTTAGCGTTATCAGCATCAGCAGGGAACTATTTTGAGGGCGATTTTAAGTAGTTATTTGGTAGATATTTTTTCAGCTGAACGGATAGTTAAAATGCGGTTTAGTAAATCTGGTGGCGGTAAACCGCCCCCAAAAACGTTACACTGAAGAGATGATATTTTGAGGTCATAGTGAATGATTCAGCAGTCGAACTTAGCCCAACGAAGACACAGATCAGCCTGCGCATCTGCACAAGCTGATCAGGGTCTTCCGTGTCCGCCTGTAGACTCTTGGGACCATTGGATGCCCACGGAGTGCCCAGTGAAGACTGATCAGAATGTGCAGATGCGCAGGCTGATCTGAGTCGTCGCTGGGCGCATATATTGTCTTGTAGGAAAAGCTATACCTCGGCTTATTTATCCTTTAGATGGTTTGTCAGTACTGATCTAAAATGAACAGCATCTCAGAGACAAACACGCGTCAACACACAGCAAGGGAGGGGGCGGGGGTGGGGTAGGGTAGGGGTTAAAATCAATAAAAGCAATAAAGAAATATTTTACATGCAATATATTATCCTGTCATTGCTTTTCTTTCCAATGAAAGCGTCCAACTAGGGATTTAATTGGCAATATTTTCCTCTATTACGGGATACTTCTTAAACATTTATTTATCACGAAAACATGCCTACATAATTTTGAGCCCCATAAACCCCACATTTATATAGTAAAACTTGGGTTTACAGAGGTATACATTATTTTTGCTCAAAAAGATAGATTGTGGGTGCTCGTTAGAACCGCCTCGCCAAGGCGGTTCTAAGGGGTACCCACAATCTATGTTTTGAGCAGAAATAAAAAAAAATCAGAATTTTTATCTGAAAACTTTCAGTTGTTGGTTGTGAAATTTTCAGTATATTTGAATAGGCGTGTTTTCGTAATGTATGATTTTCTATGACGGAATAATTTTGCTTGAACGCAGTAAACTCCGTATTAAGAAACGGAAACAAAACATTTATTTCCAACACCTTTCAATTGCTTAGGAGATAATTTTACGATTTTTAAACTTTGAAGACTTACAGTTTCCAACATTCCATTTTAGCTCACATGTGCAATGTGATCATCCTGTTTCTGTCGTAAGCTCGTTGTCAAGATTTGCCTTGTGCACACTCTAGAGAATACAGATTTGTTTCAGTGTTCATGAAGCTTTACCGTTTGTCTTATTGATATCTCAGTCAAACTCAAATATGGGTCATGTGTGGTCAAAAATTGGGTCACTAGGTCAAATTTCATTAAAATCTTGTGTGCACTCTAAAGGCTACAATTTTACTTCAATCTTCATGAATCTTTACCAGAATGTTTACCTTAATAATATCTCGGCCATTAGGTTAAATTTCTTTAAAACACTGTGTGCACTCTAGAAGCAACAGTTTTGCTTCAGTCTTCATGAAACGTGACCAAAATGCCTGTCTTGTATATATCTTTATCAAGTTCAAATATGGGTCATGTGGGGTCAAAAACAAGGCCATAAGTTCATTTTTTAAAACATTGTGTGTTGTGCACTTAGAGGTGACAGTTTTGCTGCAGTCTTCAAGAAAAGCCATAAAAATGTTTGTTTTAATAATATCTTGGTCAAGTGTGAAATTGGAATATGTGGTATGGATAAAAAAAAACAAATCTAGGTCACTAGGTCGAATTTCTTCAAAATCTTCTGTGCACTGTACATGCCACAGTTTAGACCTTGTCTTCATAAAACTTCATCAGAATTGTTTGTTTGGTTTATTTCTCGCTCAAAATCAAATATAGGTCATGTTAGGTTAAAACCTAGGCCACCAGATTACATTGAAACCTAATGTGCTCTCTAGAGGCCACAGTTGTTACCCAATCTTCATAAAACCATCGGAATGGCCAGTGTGGGTCATAGGTCAGATTTCTTTAAAACCATGTGTGTACTTCAGAGGCCACAGTTTTGACCCAATTTTATGAAACTTTATGTTTGTTCTGATGTTATGTCGGTAGCAATGGTCCAGTATGGGTCATATGAACTAAAAACTAGTTCAGTAAGGTCAAATCACCTTAAAGCCTTGTTTGCACATCAGATGCCACAGTTTTGACCTACTTTTTTTTTAAGAAATGGCATCAGAATGACGGATGATATCTTTGTCAAATTGGAATATGATTTGATATTTGGTATCAAGTTTATTCAAATTACAGCCCTGTGATCAAACATTGCCCCGCCTCAGGGGTCACTTGTTATCTCATTTAGCACAATAAGCTCATGGTGAGCTATTATAATTATTCAGCACCCCCTTTCGTCGTTTGTCCGTCAGTCCAATCACGTTCTGTATTGTATGGATTTTAACCAAACTTGGATGGAATGATCTATGGGTGAGCTTCTTTGAAAATTGTTCAAAGGTCGGATAAAAGATGAGTCACTGCTATTCCATCTTATAGGACATTCATGTTACTCATGAAACTAAAAGATGCAAATATCTGAAATGAAATACGGAAGTCCAAAAAAACTGAAGTCGATAACTTAGCAAAAAAACTTGAAGATAACAACATAAGTCCAAAAGACTGGTGGAAGACGTTAAAGTATTATATAAAGCCAGATAAACCATCATCTATTCCCCCACTTAATAAAGATGGAACAATTTACTTATCCGCAGAGGAAAAAGCAAACGTCCTAAATAATTTTTTCACTGAACAAACACACTTAGACGAAACTAACGCTTCTCTGCCCACAGCTACAGTCACTCCACTAGATACAATCAACACTATTATTACTACACCACAGGAAGTGGAATCAGTTCTAAAGTCGTTACCTATAGGTAAAGCCACAGGACCCGATTTAATCAATAACAGATTATTAAAAGAGCTCGCTGAATCATTATCTCTCCCTCTGTGTGAACTTTTTAACTTCTCTCTTGCAAAAGGTAAATTCCCAAGTATATGGAAGCAGGCCAATGTTACACCAGTCTTCAAAAAGAATGATCCTTCGTGTCCATCCAATTATAGACCAATATCACTACTAAGTGCTGCCGGCAAAGTTCTTGAGAAAATTGTGTTTAAATATTTGCTTAATTTCTTTCGTGATCATCAAGTCATAACCACCTTGCAATCTGGCTTCATCCCAGGTGACTCAACCGTAAATCAGCTTGTTGATTTTATAACACTTTCTGTAAAGCTCTCGACGAAGGTAAAGAAGTCCGAGCAGTCTTTTGTGACATAAGCAAAGCCTTTGATAGAGTATGGCACAAAGGACTTCTGTACAAACTCAAATATGTAGGTGTTACTGATTCTCTTCTTCATTGGTGCTCAGATTATTTAGCCAATAGAAAACAAAGAGTAGTTATACCTGGTGCTTGTTCTGACTGGTTACCAGTTACGGCTGGTGTCCCTCAAGGTTCTATTCTAGGCCCTCTTTTATTCCTTCTATATATTAACGATATAGTAGATAACATCAAAGCAACTATTAGACTGTTTGCAGACGACACAAGCCTTTACATTATAGTAGACAATCCGCACAATACCACTGGGCAACTAAATACCGATTTGCAAATGATTCATCAGTGGGCTACCCAGTGGCTCGTTACATTCAACCCTACAAAGTCTGAGTCTATTATTTTTTCAAGAAAACTTAATAAACCCAATCATCCTCCCATTTTTATGAATAATCAACCTATCAATGAAGTTCACACACACAAGCACTTGGGCGTGTTTCTTTCAAGTGACTGCCAATGGCATGATCATTTAGCTTACATTAAATCAAAAGCATGGAGCCGCATTAATGTCATGCGTAAATTTAAATTTAAACTTGACAGAAAATCACTCCAAACTATGTACTTCTCTTTTATTCGCCCACTTCTTGAGTATGCCGATGTTGTATGGGATAATTGCACCCAGTACGAGGTAAACGAACTTGAAAAAATACAAAATGAAGCAGCTCGAGTCGTAACAGGAGCCACTAAACTCGTATCTATCAATTCTCTTTATTTAGAAACAGGATGGGAACCCTTGGCATCTCGACGGAAAAAACATAAGCTATTGGTATTCTATAACATGGTAAATAATCTTTCACTTAACTACTTATCTTCTCTCGTACCATCTACTGTTGGAAATACCACAACTTACCAGTTACGTAACGCAGCCAATCTTCATACTATCCGTGCTAATTCACAACTTTACTATAATTCCTTTCTACCCTCTGTTATCAGAGATTGGAATGAGTTGCCAGATAATGTGCGCAACTCACCTAGCAAAATGGTATTTAAACGTCATCTTAACAGTAACATTACAAACCCACCCAATTTTTTCTTTGCTGGTAAACGCCTGGGACAGATTCACCACGCACGATTGAGAACAAAATGTAGTTCTCTATGTGAACATCTATATTCTAAAAATATTTTAGACAACCCATTGTGTGTCTGTGGAGCCATTGAAGACACAACTCATTTCCTTTTGAAATGTAATCGTTTTAGCAATCAAAGACAAGAAATGTTGGACACAGTGACTCATATTCATACACCGACCCTTAATGTTCTCCTTTATGGAAGCCAAGAATTGAATGAAATGCAGAATCAACAAATATTTACAGCAGTACAGAATTTTATCTTAAAATCTAAACGTTTTGAAATTAGATAAGCAATTAAAATAAACTAAAATAATTCTGTAATTATATAAAACAGCCCATGCTTTAACATAGCAAAATAAGATTTTTCAAGTAAGTCGACCGAAGGTCCGTTATATACTTATCCTGACGGCTAAATTTTGTTTTTGTCTTAGAGTTATTACGGTTGTTGTGTTATAGTGTTTTTTTATGAAAATATATCAAGACTCCATTCCCCGTGGAGCTGCAGCATCTCATTTAATCACGAACATGCATATATTTTAGATAGTAGATTATCAGGTTATCAATGGTAAATAAAATACCTAGTTATGCAGAAATAAAGGGAATACAAATGTCCCAAGTATTCTCGTTTCTTCTGCTTATTCTGATGCATGGTTTAACATGTAAAATAGTACAATTAATTAAGCTGTAAGTTGTTCAAATCACGTATTGCTATTGTTATTGTAAGCTTTGATGATTACACATCGGGATACAGATTAATACAAGTCTTTTGACTTTCTTCTGAATCCCATTTGTATAAATTATCAATGTTTGTACTAGTTTATATTATTATATTGAAATTATACAAATAAAATATGTTTAAACCAAATATCTGAAGCTTCAACATTCAGTATGCAAATTTGTTAGCTCAGGTGAGCGATATAGGACCACCGTGATCCCCTTGTGTCTGTTACATGAGCTTTCACCAGCTGTTCTGTATGTCTGTCTCTCATCTTAAATGAAATAATCACGCTACGTTAAAATGTTTATTCACGAGAAATATATGTAATTCTAAAATGAAACAAAATAAATCGCTACAAGACCCTATGTTTTATAGTTGACCTGGCCAGCTTAATTCGGTATGTCTTGTTGCTGAAAAGAGGTAGTTTTGAACCTCTCGAATATCAGAATAAACTGTGTTTTGTTCAGTATATACATCATAATCGAAAAACACACTTTGCCCAAAATAATTATTTGAGAACTAAGTTCTAAATATTAAAAAAAAATTTGGTGGTATGATAGTGATATATAATTTAAGTCTCTGGATGTCACCACTAGATTAAAGGTCAGTTATAGTTCAATTTCAAAAATCTTATTCACTTAAGCATAAACAGCTCATCGTTATAGATAGGGTATGACTAAAGTCACAAATTAGTTCTGAAGAAACCTAGGTTAGTCACAACCACAGTCTCAATATCGCTCGTGAATATGCTGATAAATACTTCATTCGCCATAAAGAAGTAGTCTTTACAATCGAAATAATTTAGTACCAACATTGAAATTGGTTACTTTGTGGTCGATTTAAATACTTAAAGGACTAGAAATTTCCAAGAGTAGAAGGTAGATTTTCACTCTAGGTCAACATAGTTAACAATAAGAGGACATACTAATATATACGAGCATATATGAATGGACATCATGGCGGTCATACTTTTCAATATATGTAGTTACCTCCATGGACATAAGATAACAAATACCATCCACATAAATTATGCATCAGTCACATTTCCCTAAACCAGAATTGTCAATGGGAACACAACAAACGCTAATTTTACCCACAAGAGTCTTATCGAGGTTATATATGACAGATGCTGCTTCTATAGTAGTACTGACACAATACGTGTCGCACCACTATATACACAACATCTACTAGATATTATCTATTGGTGCAAGTTGTATTTGAAGTCCCATACATATGCATACATACATGTGCACGCACATACACATACCCATACATTTATATGCGCAAACACGTTCAAGCATACATGCCACCTGCACACATATAAAAGCATGTGCATGTGATTGCCGCTCATACATGCGTACGCCCGTGCACATGCTCACGCACGCACGCACATGCCTATGCATGCGCGCGCACGCATCTGCATGTACACGAGTACATATACGCATACATTCACACACGCACATATCCACGCGCATACATACATACACAAATATACATATATAAACAACAGAGTATCATATCCTTTTTCTACTAATGAACTTAAAACATTATGTTATCAATAAAGCATACGACGCACATATAACGCTACATGCGGCAGCCTCGCTCAGTCCTGATAGTTGATCCAGCCGCCAGGTGGATTAAAGTGCTAACTGCCGTATTCAAAATTTTTGTTTAGAACTCTCTGTGACGTTTCCGTTCATGACAATAAAATATCTGGTAAGATTATAAAAACAGCACTTGTGGAAGCGATTTTAATTTTTATAACAGTCTGCAAGCAAATGTAAAAGACCGTTACTGCATTTCTGTGGGAGATACCAGAGTACTTGTTTTTAATAGGTAAATAAGAAAGTTTATCCTAGATTTATCATCGAATACCCCTCCTTAACAAATCCTCTGTGATATTACTTCATCTCTGCAAGATACCACAGCTGACCATATACTTTTGCCACCAACTCAATATGCGCTGTATTGTCATATCAAATGATCCGTTTGCAGATATAAATCATCAAATGAAATCTATAAAGATTGCTTGTCCTTGAAAACATCGATCACATAAAAAGAACAAAACTCAAAATCTCGTTTGTACTTCCCAGTTAGCATTCTTTATAAATCTATAGCGGGCCGTTGTCGGCCCGTCAGCTACCCTGACGGGCCGATAATGACCCGCTATAGATTTATAAAGAATGCATACAGGGTTGTATCTGTTGAATATGGACTAATCAAAGAGCTGCCGACAAAATATTCGTATTTGTTTAGGCAGGCAGGTGTAGAAGTATGCAGAAATTGTCTTTACGTGGACATGAAATTATGTAATCTATGCCAATTTCATCATGGAGACAATGTTTTTGATAAATATTGTATTAGATTCATCGGACATCCAACAGTTCCGGACTGATAATTCATGTCAAAATTCATATACTTAGAACGTATGATAATATGTTTTAGTTGGTTATTTTACAATATATTTCATCCTTTGCTGCAGGGTTCGGGCTTTGTCTCATCTACACTATTCTTCTTTTCTTTCTCCTCTCTTGGAGACAGCTTGACATGACTTGAAACACTATTGACAAGACCGTTAAACCTAAACTGGTACGATCAAACAAATCCTCCTTTTATGCAGCAAATAGTGGTTGTGACACATCAAATGTTAACTATCGCACATGCATAGTAATATAAACAAAAAAAAAAGCTTGCATTTTTCATCAGAAGTGACAAAATCGTATCTGAGCGTTCAACATTAGTTCATTTTAAAAAGCGGTAGTTACACATTGGCTGATACACTGGAACTTAGGCTAATACACTTTTGGAGTGCCCAGCGTATTTTGCCACTCGTTGTTTCGGTTGTAGGAGGTAAGAAAGTTCGGGATCGGATTGATGGATTTTAGTATATAAGGCCTATCTGATGACTTGCCGTTTATTTGCGACGAGAACACTTTAAGCATCTCTTACACGCCGTAAGATGAATGGATTTTCGAAAGATTTTGGTACATATGTTAGGAGAATTGGCTTTTAAATCTTTCAAAATGTTAGAGACTCGAAAAAGAAAACCTGATACAAAGATTAATGAGTAACAGATCGCTATTTGTCAGTCGGGTTTAAAGAAAGTGTGCTTTTTAAGGACTGTAGACAAGTACGGTTTCAGAAGACATAAATTTTACATTTCTACACAAAGAGTATATTCTGTCATTTCATTTAAATTGTGTTGCCGAAATGAATCATATAAATCTAAAAAAATTTTAATGTCATAGAGAAGTAAATAAATTATATATTGGTACATGGTATACTTTCGTACTCAAAGTAGCTTATTTGGAGTACCTTTAACATGTTTCAAAATGTAATACACAGAACTGAACCAGACCATCTCTGAAAATGAATTATGGAGCAATACATGGGCCGCTTCAAACGAAAAAAGTGCTTTCGAACATGCGCAAAATGCGCAAATTCAGATCATCCTGGACATGCGCAAAGTACATCCGGTCCTTTGATTTCCAGTCATACCTTCTATAATATCCAGTAATTCAGTAAGCGGAGAATGAAGGCCCTGATCAGGCTGTGCTGTCCGCAGATGCCTGAAAACACGTTTTCGCATATCGCGGCCCATGTAACTCATTGTTCCGTTAAATTCTAAAAACATATACGTTTTGGCTAGCATGCTCAAAATGTATTATTTACCAGACTAGCTCTAGATCTAGTTAGTAATATATAGCACAGGAAGTCACTACAAGAGATGATATTTCTGATATTTCTGAAGTAAAATTGAGTACTTATTGGCATACTTAACCTAAATTGTCACACACTATTACCATTAATGTCTAATGGACTGCTACCTCATGATATGGACAACTCTATTTCCAAGTTAAAGGGGTGTCAGGTTTTTGTTGTTTTTTTGTTTTTTTTTTATTATTATTATTATTATTACTTATTTTAGATAGATTTCTGTATTTAATCCAAACAGTGTAGCTCCTGCTTCGACAAGGCGTTCAGTGGCGTCTGAACAGGGTCTATACTGTTTACCAATGTCCCTTTTACTCGCCGCAAGGGAACTGGTACTTCCGGTAAATGTTTCGCTATTTCCGCAAAGAAAGACATTATGACTTGCTGTTTGATTTATTTTACACAGAGGCCCTTTGGTAAATGGCAGACACTTTTTCAGAAGGGGACAATATAATGTTGAAAAAGTTACTCTCTGAAATGTGTATCCGTCTCCCTTACATTCGTGCTGCAATTATGCTAAATTTGAACAAATCCACCTTGTACTATATATTCAAACGATAAACCTGATGCCTAATTGCAAGGAATGTAGACTTTAATCAAACTGCTCCTTGAATAATTAAACCTTGATTTGCACTGTATGTGCAGGTGAGTTAAATGTAATTACTTGCTGAAAAGGCGACAAAATGTAAAAATAAAACTATTTAATGCTATAAATTGAATATATAGATTCTAAAAAGAATGAACCTTGAGAGCAACGAACACACTCACAAGATAAGAACAGCCGAGTGTCAAGTTTTTGGGCCAAACTAGCTGATTTTGGGCAATTAAGCCTTATTCTGAAAAGACATTATGAAAACATGCTTATTCAAATATATAGAAAATTTCACCTCCAAAAACTGAAATTTTTCAGATAAAAAACCCCCCAAAAACTCTGATATTTTTCATATTTCTGCTCAAAACATAGATTGTGGGTACTCGTTAGAATTGCCTCGGCGAGGCGGTTCTAACGAATACCCACAATCTATGTATTTGAGCAAAAATAAGAAAAATAATGTATACCCCTGTAAACCCCAGTTTTACTACATAAAAGTGGGGTTTAAGGGAGTCAAAATTATATAGGTATTTTTTCGTGATGAGGATTCTTTGAAAACAGGAAAACAAGCACATAAACACACATAAAATAGCCAATTCAATTTTATTGTGTCTGTTCATGAACAGAAGTATAACATGCAACACTACCTAGTGGAATGCAATTTGTTATTTGCTGTTGTAAACCACAGAACTAAAACACATTAATTGCATCGGCATTAGAGACTGAAATAAAGGAGTCTTGGAAGGACAAAATGAATGTTTGGAACATAAACGAAGATCTAAGTCAGCCTGCTTATCTGCACTGGCTGTTCTGTGTGTTTACTTACCATTCATAAAATCATCGGAAACAACACACTGTGTAACGGTTAAAATCACTATCAGCTAGAGCATATGTACAAACTAATTTCGGCTTCGCTGTTAGAGTACGCATTTTTACGGAAAAACTAAAAAAAGCTGATTTTGTACAACTTGGACAAAGACTCAGATGTTGATGCATTTAAAACCCATGGTCAGCTTGTGCACAAGTGTCTACTTGGCCTAATAACTGAACCAGCTGCAAAATAAAATGATGTATATGCCTAATTATCAAGCATTGAGTTTTTGTTTTACACTATAGTGTGAGCATATGTACAAACTAATTTCGGCTTCGCTGTTAGAATACGCATTTTTACGGAAAAACTAAAAAAAACTGATTTTGTACAACTTGGACAAAGACTCAGATGTTGATGCATTTAAAACCCATGGTCAGCTTGTGCACAAGTGTCTACTTGGCCTAAAAACTGAACCAGCTGCAAAATAAAATTATGTATATGCCAAATTATCAAGCATTGAGTTTTTGTTTTACACTATAGTGTAAATTATACCCTCTGATCTATTGCGATCATTGCCCCCATTCGAGGATTTTTAAAAATTTATGAGGGTCACTGATGAGATTTAATTGGCCGAAACTAGCTAGACTGGCCAAGAAAACTTCACGCAAGATATTTTCGATTTTTTGTGCAAGTGTGTTCATTGCTTTCAAAGGTCATTCCTTTTACAATATATTTAAATTCAATCACCAGTTCATTTCAATTCAATTCAAATTTCATCCCTGCAATATAATACAAACATAAATTTTAAAATAAATTTACATTATATAGAATATTTAAAAGAGATGCTCTATACAGAGCCAAAGGAGACTGTACATATTGTAAAACGGAATAATTACATATTTACACGTTTTTAAGCAAATTATGCAGTCCATAAAGTATCAGAATAAGTATTTAAATACAATTTGTCTCCGCGTGTTTAAAACATCTGAACAAAATTTTGCAGATTGCCTTTTAATGTGATCAACTTTGTTACTGAATATAGAACACAATTTTTCGGTGTCAGAAATTTGTCCCAAATCTGTTCTGTTCGCATTTAGCGTATTAAAGAATTTTTGTCTTGTTTCTTGGTATATCAGACAATGTAAAGGCACATATTCCTTGTCTTCACCGTGGTCTATGCAGTTAAAACAACCGTCTACCTTCTGCCGCTAACCGCTCATATCTGCATGTTTCTATACGAATAGCTACCCCACACCGAAATTTTGCATAAACGCTTTCATGGTTGAGTGGCATCATACATTTTACATAACTAGCAGTCTCGTATTCAGTCTTGATGCGCTTATTTAAGCGTAGCTTGTTTTTTCTTTTTTCCATTTCCTTGTTGTGCATTTTCTAGCATTATATCATTCAGCCATTTCGTTCTGCAGTTATAAATGACAAAATTATACACAGTTTATTCCCAGAGTGATTATCCACACGCGGTACGTCAAAGTCTGTTTCCGTTTGTATATTCCTCACTCTAAAATTCCAGTTTTTGCAATTTCTACCTAGCTCAGACCATATAAAAACTTTATGATTTCTCGTCCATTGATTTATTACTGTTTTCTATTGTTTGGCAATCACAGGATCCCAACCGATATCTCCTAAAGTACCGGCATTTGGGGTATCGACCCACACCCTAGCTGCTTTCAATTGTACTGAGTTTATACCAGAATTTTATTTTGCTGTTTTAAAGCCTACAAACAGTTGCAGTATAAATCTAAAATATTCTCAGCACATATTCCAAGTTTCAGGAAATCCATTCACAACTTGTCAAGCAACTTGGCGTTAAAGTTGTTGATCCCAGTTTCAGCCGCGGAACCAAGAAAAGGTGGAACATTTTAATATTTTGTAAACTTAACCTCTCGCGGCTTACATTCATTTGGCACAACGTTGGGTCCTCTATCTTTTGTAAGGCAGGATCAAGATTTTTCTAGCCTAGAAAAGACAAAAGCACAATTTTATCTCTATTAAAATATAATTTATCAATGTTTAATGACGTATACCCCTGTTTTCATTAAAATCTGCTTAAAAAATGGTAAGAGAAAAGTCCAGGGACTGCCACAATTACACACTGCAGCCCTTCCAAGACACCAAACGGAAGAGGAAACAGACAAAACCAAACAAGCGCAAATCGAAAAAACGTACGAAAAACACTAAGATTAGCTCTGTCTTCCCCAAGCGAGGTAATGTTAAAAGGACTGAAAACCACACAACAAAATAACACAAGGTAAGACATAAAACAAATCACCTTGTAGAATAAACCACAAAGCAACAAAGAGTAAGACTAACACGGGGGCTACCGCCTTAGAACGGTCAGTAGAATAAACCACTGGGGGGATGTGGGGTGGGGGGGGGAGGTTAAAGCACTTTTACACCGAGCCAACTTCACCCTGTGTCCCGATGCTACTCTTAATACAGAAATACACAAAAATGCGGTTCGCATAAAGGCTTAAAACCAAAATGAGCCATAGGTAGCAGGAAACAACTTTTCTACCGTTAAAATAGTAAGTAAAGTAATACATATCAGAAATAGATAGTGTTCAGTACTTCGAAATAGTAACATTCTTCAAATTTTAGCCAAACTATACGTTCTGTCGAGCGACATATGTCGATTTACGCATATATGTCTGAAAAATATTTTGAACACAACTGGTCTATTCCAAGGTGAGCTAGTCCTTGTTCTTTAAATTTTACGACATTGAATAAAATTTGAGGAAAATGATTTTAAATCACATGAAAGCAGCACTCTAGGATGTTTTGCTTGTTTTTTTCTGCACCCCACCAACTTCCCCACCACACATACACACAGCCAATAGAGAACAACACTGACCTGGATGCAAATGAGCTGTAGCTTAAAATACATTAACATTTCATAGTATTCATTACGAAAACATGCCTATTCAAATATATTGAAATTTTTCATCTCCAAAAACAGAAAATTGTTAGACAAAAAATCTGATATTTTTTTCATATTTCTGCTCAAAACATAGATTGTGGGTACTCGTTAGAACCCCGCCTCGCTCGCCGAGGCGGTTCTAACGAGTACCCACAATCTATGTTTTGAGCAAAAATAAGAAAAATATTGTATACCCCTGTAAACCGCAGTTTTTCTATATAAAAGTGGGGTTCAATGGGGTCAAAATTATATAGGTATGTTTTCGTGATGTACACAATCTCTGTATGTCAGACATTCAGCAAAGGTATAAATACCAACAAAGATGTTAAAAAATAGATCAAACGGGTGAAGTTGATGTCGCACCGCCCTCTAACACTCATCCCTCTTCCCCTCCCCCTCCCCCGCCCCCCCCCTCCCCCCCCCATACCATCCCCCAACCCACTCATAACAAATAACGTTTATTTCAGGTAGAAGAAATTAAATAGGAATTTCATTGAAAGCATATACATTTTCTCATATGATGCATGAGAAATTGGGCTCAAAAAGTACCCACAGCCTGTACACTTTCATCATAACTGAGGCTAAGAAAATGACAAAGTTAAAGTGAAAAAAGTGCTAAAATAAATTTAAAAATCATATCTAAACCACGTGCACTTCTGCAGACATTGGAGAATTCAAAAAGACCGATTTAAAATTGTATGAGAAGTTGCAATCACAAGGTACCCACTGTCTATACATCTGAGGTCAGTAAATGACAAAGTTCAAAAAATACAAAAAAGTGACAAAAAATAAGGCAATGATTATATGAAAAGCACATGCACATCTTCAGACTATGGAAAAAAAAGACATGTGCAAAGTTTAAAAAAAAATTACTGTAAAATTGTAAGAGGATTTGTGCTCACGAGGCACCTACTCTCTATATATTGAGGGTGAAAAATGACTAAGTTCATATAAAACCAAGATCCTAAGCCTACGTCACATGGACCATAATTAATCTTTCAGAGGCTGGGCAACTGGTGAATTGCCTTCTCTTACATGATTCGGCCTAGGAAGTCCCTTAAAGATGCCTCTCTCGAACGGTCCAAATAAATTCTTTTGCAATTGTAACTTAGTAAGTTTTTCAGGGTTTTTTTTTTTTTTTTTTTTTTTTTTTTTTCAGTTTTTTTTTTTTTTTTTTTTTTTTTTTTCTTTTCTTTATCTTTCGACTACGCGTATTTCTTCTCTCCTTTTCGACTGCGCGAAACTTTAGACTACGCGAATAACTAAGACTCACTCTAGGACCCTCCTTCCATTTTTTTTTTTTTTTTTTTTTTTTTTTTAGCTTTCGACTACGCGTTTATTTAGACTAAGCGTTTGAGCTAAGACTCTGAACCCTTCCACAATGCTCGCTCCTCCAGCCTCCTCCTTCTCTAGTCTTCCGCGTGTGGGTCCGTGGCATGTTGACAGACAGAGAATAACACATGGACAAAAAACACCATGATGTTAGTTTTAAACTCGAACTCTTTAGGCCAACACTCCAAATTCTGTAACTTACAGACTGGACGACTATTTATATGCACGGTGTCTGTGTCTGGGCGAGGTGACCTAGTTATGAATTATAACTAGACATCGTTTCAAGCCAACCCAGTAGTCCAGTAAAACTAATCCAGATTTATCTGGCGCTGCCTCTATGTGACTCAATTGCCTGGCAGCGTTAAAAATCTGAAAACTGAAAACTGAACTAAGTTCACAATGTGGAAAAAAGTGAAAAGATAATCTAACAATAACAGCCAAACCACATGCACATCCTAATACCATGAAGAAAATGCATATAATGTTTCATAATAATCGGTTCAAAACTGTAAGAGGAGTTGCGCTTACAAGAGGTACCAACTGTTTATATATAAAGGGTGAAAAATGACTAAGTCAACAATGTGAAAAAAGTGACAAAAATGATCTAACAATTATATCCAAACCACACGCACATCCTCATACCATGAAGAAAACTTATGCAAAGTTTCAAAACGATCGGTACAAAATTGTAAGAGGAGTTGCGCTCACAAGAGATACCCATTGTCTATATATTGAGGGTGAAAAATGACTCAACAATTATATCCTAACCACATGCACATCCTCATACCATGAAAAAAAAACATGTAAAGTTTCAAAACAATCAGTATAAAACTGTAAGAAGAGTCGCGCTCACAAGAGGTACCCACTGCCTATATATTGAGGTGAAAAATGACTAAGTTCACAATATGGAAAAAGTGACAAAAAATCTAACAGTTATATCCAAACCACATGCACATCTTCATACCATGAAGAAAACACATGTAAAGTTTCAAAATGATCGGTACAAAACTGTAAGAGGAGTTGCGCTCACAAGACACCCAGGGTAAGTGTTGACGGAAAGGCGAACGGACGGACGGAAACTTGCACGCATATTTGCACGCCTATTTTTGTCACACCTGCTGATGCAGATGTGACAAAAATATTCAAATATTTTAAAGCAGAAGCCTTAGACTGAAAAATTGTCAAATTGGCGTATAGGTAGCCGTCCACTGAATATTTCCCATTGTCCTCAATAGTAACATTTTGCACTCGCCTTAATGAATATACAAATTTTCCCAATCTCTCTGTAGTTGATAAAACAAATCTTCGTCATTATTTTTGATGACAAAATCAACATGAATGAAGCCCAACTCAATCGGGACCCAAATGTGGTTGTATATGTTTACATGCATGCAGGTCCGAACTAAATTTAAAGGTATATTTTATAAGGGTAGCCGATTAAAATTATACCATATCATTGTTCGCTTCACAAATGTAAATCTGAAACAAACAATTTTGTTTTGATTGAAATGGCTTTCCTTATATTGAAAGACGTTAACTATACATGACCAATAGAAATCACTCTGGGTATTTTCTTCTATTTCAAATCTTTGTGGAGTATTTAGTGAAATGTTATCTATATACACCTGTACAGTTTTGTGGATAATACCAAATATCATATCTTCGTAAAGCTTAGTGAATGTTCGGAAAGCTAGGCCTCCGCTTAATATACTTTGTAATAACTAAACCTAGTACACGACCTGCCGATTTTGCAACATGCTTAGCCGTTTCTTCGTAGTTTAAATGTCCAGTCTGCAGTAACCCTGGATACATGTATCTGTCTATAATTTTCAGTTGTTTTCCTCCACAGGTAAAGATTCTATATGTCTTAATTATTGAGTTGGGTCTGAAATGAAAAACATTGGATTTTTCCTCATTAATTGTCATTGTTACACCAGACGCTTAATTCATTTAACATACTTGTAGATCGATAGCAGAAGGTGCTAGAAGAATCCAGTCGTCTGCGTAGAGTAAAATAGAGACTTTGTCATCCCCAATGTCGATGCATTTATTTGTAGCGTTTATTCTTTCCACCATGTCATTTATATAAAGATAAAATAAAAGTGTGGATAGGTTAAATCCTTGTTTCAAGCCGCATGTGAGTGCAAACCAGTCTGTTTTTTACACAATTTAGTCTGACGCTTTCATACAGTGATGATATTGCATTAAACATATGTCCACAAATACCCATGCTCAGTTTCTAAAATAACAAGGTCGTACGTGTGCGCTTTCTGAGCCAGTGAATGCCGCAAAAGTAGACTGACGTTTACGCTTTCGAGTTTCTGTGATAGTTGTTAAACATAACACGTGATCAATGTTGCTGCGGCCCTTACGAAATCCATTTTGAGCATCATTTAAAATTTCATGCTCCCGTCCCATTTCATCAAGTGGTCGTTCAGAATGTTACAATAGAATTTGTATATAGCTGGTATATATTCATTCCACGTTATGACATGGGGTCGCGCATATTGCCTCTTGTAGACTTTGGTACTGGGACTATAATTCCTTTAATCCATATCTTTAGACTTTGCCTAGAATAAAACATTGGTTAAACAAGAAACACAGAATACCTGATAAGGATTCATATTTTAACACCTCAGAGGAGACGTTATCGACTCCATCTGCTTTATTCGACTTCAAGCGTCGCCACTTCCTGAATTTGGATTGACTCCTCAAAACACAAGGGGACGTCATTCTGTGTATTATTTCTGATGAATAGCTGCTGACCAAAAGGCATCACAAAACAAGATAATTTACTTTACTGATTTATTACTTTTGGCAAATGAAAGGCCATGACGGTGAGTGCTTTTTATATGCATATATGCAAATGAGCAACTTGTTGCAGCAAATGGAGCAAACATGATAACTGTAACTCAAATGTCTACGCAACTGAAACCTGTAAACTTCACAACTTAAATGTTAATTTCACAACTGAATTATATACGCATGTCAACTTCACAACATAATTCCAACTTCACCACTGAAGTGTACGCCAACTTCACAACTAAATGTCAACTTCACCAATGCGTAGATTCTCAGTTTTTGTGCATGATCCGCTGGGGAAACACAAGCAGATCATGGAACTGTCAATATAAATGGCCAACTGTAAGCATGCAGTTAACACCACACTTTACATAGTTCCAGAAGTGTTTTTGCCGCAACTAGCAAACCAAATGGTCATAACACTCTTATCTCTTGTCACAGCTAGCATTAGTCACCGTCATGACGTGTTTCATAGAATGTGAAAGACAATCTGAAAACAATTACAGAAAAACAAGCAGCAAAAGCGGGAATAACTCATACAAGTAATTGCATGACTTTAACATTATTATTATTTTTGTTTAATTGCTTTGAGCTTAATGTAAGTATAATAATGAAAATAATGGGAAGGGTTGGGTTGGTTTCCAAAATTTGACTGCTGCCTTCTAGCATCGAACGATTTCGCAAAAGGGGTGATCTCAAGGTCGGTCAACCTAAAATAGCTAAAACCCGCTGCTTGACGATTTTACAGTGGAAGGGAAGCAACTTTAGAGAGATTTGTCACGCAACCTATTTTAAAGGTATAGTACCTAGAGAAAGACAATACTGACCTCGTAAGATTAAATGTGCCTTCCCAAAAATAATGCAATTTAATATTTCATATTTGGAATTAAATTAGATTATTTGAGGGTAAACTGTGTCCATCGTTTACAATTACCTATAAGAAATTATCTTGTGTCTAATATTAATACTAGCTACCAGTTAATAATTGGTAAAACATTACTTGTTGCTCTAATATATTAGAGCCTAATGACATGTGCACCCAGCAATGAATCAGATCAGCCTGCGCATTCGCGCAGTCTTTTCTGATTTTAGTCTTCTTTGTTTGGCGCACATGTTCGAAGGCACGTTTTCTCACGCTTCGGCTCATAAGGTGAATGTTTACACCTCGTTTAAAGATACCACTCTTTGCTACAAAGCTTTGCTACAAAGCTTGCCTACCGTTTCAAAGTTTGTGACTTTTAGCAGATATAAATTTGCTTCAGGCTACACTTAAAAGCCATAATTGTTCTTCAAAACGCCCAAACTTCTCTTGTCAGAATCTCCATTAGAGCTTTTGCATTCACTTGAATGATAATGTTGCAGACCCATTCGAAACGGCAACTTTATTCGCCAGCAAAATATGGCCAATATAAGATGTCTAGACCGCCTCATTGTCCCAATTACATGTCATGTTATTACATGTATAATATATGTTACCGCAAGCGCATCTCATTTATGAAAAGTTCCATAAAATCCTGTCAATTTCTCTTACCTCTTAAAGTGCCAATTATACCTGCCGCAGATAGGATTTTGAATTATTTTATTTTCAGAGAAAATAAGACAGACGAAATTTATGTTAAGCATGTGAGTGAATAGCCGATGCAACGCATCGATTAATCGTACAGAAAGTAAAAGTCGTTACTTTTAATTCCAGATCTGCCATGTTTGCATTGAACGCATCAGTAAAATAGCTTATTTTAGAAATCTACGTAGTTATCTTTTGGCGTAGTAAAATAGCTTATTTTAGAAATCTACGCAGTTATCTTTTGGCGTGATTAATTCAGTGACATTTATTGAGGTTTCAAAGAGCTAAACTAAAGTTTATCTCTGTTTAACGTGAATAATCTGAATGAAATCTGTCAGTTTGTTGACTGCCAAGGTATGTTTGTGCCATTGGGTGTTTTAGACGCACCATAATTAGGGTAGTTCGTGTTACCTCATCTAAGTCATGAGCTCTTATCCTGTTTCATCAGCACCTACCAAATTGCTATATATATCTACTATTCTGCGCCGCTTATCTTCTGTTTTGAAGATACTTCTTGTTATTACATGTCATGTGTACCTTCTTCTAAACGCACCAGCTGATGTCATTTGTAGGCTATGTTCTATGATTGTGGCTCTTCCGGAAATCTTTACTATGTTGACGTCTAGTACCTGCGTTTTAGCTATTTGCGTTCAAGAGCATGACTGCCAAATGCCCATAATAAATACGTCTAACTGGCTTCATAGCAAACAAAGATGCCATGCAATCTTGTAAAGACAGTTGTTTTAGTATGGAACTCCCAGCACTATGCATTGTCTGCAAATTTTGGCAGATAAAACAAATAAAAGGGTGCTTAAGAGAGAAAAAAAAATCTTGGAATGTCATTCTGCGGAACTACATTCATATTGAATGGTTTAAGTTTCCTGTTTAATTTGAAATTGCTTGTATTGAACCATAAATTATTCAGTCCTTCATCTCAAGTATAATAGCTAACTGTCGCAAGTACCATATTTTACCCGAAGTATTTAGACAGACAGGCCTGAGCAAACGGTGTAAACTCTAATTAGACGCCACAGAGCGTGGCGTCTGATCAGAGTCTACACTGTTTGTCACTTATCAAGCAGATGTTTAGAAATACCATCAGGCAGCAGTAAAAAGGTTTTGTTTAAAAGTTTAGGACATATTCTTGTTTTGTAAATAGTAAAGGTGTCCCAATATTTAGGATAAATACAATACACTGCGTATGACCCTTTGCCATGATTATTCATGACTACATTATGCCATTAATAAAATATGATGACTAAATGACAAACAGTGCAGACCTCTGCATTACGAAAACATGCCTATTCAAATATGTTACCAAAAACTGAAAGTTTTCAGATAAAAAATCTGATATTTTTCATATGTCTGCTCAAAACATAAATTATGTGTACTCGTTAGAATTGCCTCACCAAAGCGATGCTAATGAGTACCCCCAATCTATGTTTTTGAGCAGAAATAAGAAAAATAATGCATACTCCTGTAAACCCCAGTTTTACTATATAAAAGTGGGGTTTAAGGGGGTCAAGATTATATAGGTATGTTTTCGTGATGAGAAGCAGATAGACTAAAGTCTACATTGTTTGCTCAGACAACACTGCCCAAATATTCTATTTAAATAAGGAATATAGCAGAAAACATTAAAACAAAAAGGATGAGAATTTGCTGTTTAATTTAAGGCTTCGCATATTGAGGAAAAGTAAATATTTCAGTTGACCACATTTTGAATTATTTTGAACAATGCAAAGTATCAAGTTCAATTTTTTCAAGTTTCTTTTCTGCGGTTCTGTTTCATTTATGAGCCTAATTTTGTTTTCCGTTTGTTTCATACACACGTTTGTAATTTTTTCACCCTATTTCCAAAGTCATTGTTTTTTCTTTTTTTTTTTTTTTTTTTTTTTTTTTTTTTTTTTCTTCTTCTTCTTCTTCTTCTTCTTCTTCTTCTTCTTTACACACTGAAACGCATTAAAAAAGAACTTCAGTTTTAGCTCGTACAAGTAATACTGATACTTAAATTTCAAAGCATTTAATTGCTTTTGAGCATGTAATCAAACAAAAATGAAACTTTAAAGTACTATTCACAATATCAAATACAAAATGCAATTAGACTGTACTTTAATGGAAATAGTTCAATGCAGCTCAATAAAGCTGCACGCAAAACAGACATTTTTGAACGACCATATCGACAGTTTAGATGGCCAACATCAGCTTCAATTAGATTTCAAATAATAGGAAAACAATTCCTAGAACTACTCCTATTCCAATTCAAAATTCATACTTCACGCTTCAGACATTGACGTGTAGACTAACTGATCCTCAGCGTGGTAAAATGGTCTTTTCCTCGTTTGCGGGCAATGAATGCACAGATCAGCCTTCACCGAATCTGGCCAGGGCTTTCGTTGCCTGCATGCAGAATCAAACGATACTATAAAAAGAGGATCTTACACGAAAGGGCATTTCATATGAAATCACCACGTTTGTAATATGAATGTTAAACTGTATTTTATGGCCGTAGAAGTTGAACTGTTTTTTTTTAACAGAAAACAAAAGGTTATCACGGACGGAGTGATGACGCTACGCGCCAGTAACCAAGTGTTCTGCAACGTGTGGTCGTATCATTTTTATGACGACATTATTCACTGAATAATAACTTCGTCATATGATAAACTTTATCGACGAACGGAGAAGCTCCTGATCATACAACGTGACAATGAGAGCTGGGCCTTCGCTATCCTCATCTGGACTTTTGCATTCAACAATTTTCACTGTTCAAATATCGGAATGCGGAAAAGTCATTGCTCAGTCATTAGCTGTAATTGAACTGTTTACCAGACCAGTAGGAAACGCCTTGTTGGCATTCTTAACGCTTAGCACTCTGGGTAAAAATTTCAGCAGACGACATTTTGAAATATTTTTTTTTTTTTTATTTTTCCCGGCACACAGGATTTGGCATTTCATGCAAATTATCTCCCATGGAGACAATTTGTATGAAAGGTCAAATCTTGTTTTCTGGGAAAAAATAAGAAAAATGTCACCAATTTGTCGCCTGCTGCATTAGCCAAAAGAGTAGTAGAGATTTAATATTGATTTAACTTTATCCTCCGATGGTTTGATCAAGCAGTTTATACACCGCCGCTAAATGACTATTTTGAAGCATTTTGCTCAATAATTATGATATGTAACCGAGTTGAAACTTTGCTTTTGTGTAATATTTTTGTTCGGGTTATTTAAAAATAAATTTTGAACGGGGTCGCACAAAATGACAATCCAGACTGTAATTTTTTAAACTTTAGTCAATTCTGAACATACTGAAAGGCACCATGTACTGAAAAGGACCTACAGCAATATCTTCACGAATGCGAGCTTCACGTCAATATTACCGTTTAGATTTTCAACCATGGAGATGTGAACACACAAACAAGTCCATTTTCCTCTCTGGTGTCGATTCTTCTTTTGGATGTGCAAATTTCAAACCTAACAGATTAGCAAAAGCTATACCTGATCAGAGCAAAAAGGTAAGTGACGATACGCAAGAAATGCCATTATCACGAAGCACAGCCTTCTCGAAGCACTAAAAGGAGGAGAGATGAGAAACTAATAAACGGACATTTTAGGCAGGTGCGCCGTCGAACAGAAATGTTATTGAAAAGAAAGTCTAAAAAGCGTGTAGTCAAGGAAATGAAAGATGACAGGTTATGGGCTAAAAAACAACAGCTATTGGATCAAGGGCCTTTAGTGCTGCAGCTTGAGAGATCTAGGTCTAGTGAGCATACATCAGGTTCAGGTAGGGCCTTCCACTGGACAATAGGCAGTCAAAAAATGAATGTACGGATACTCAGTGGATATTTGAAATTGACGAGTATGGCCTGTTTCTGATTGTTTGGATGGATCATATAAGCTGAGATGGTGTTTGCGTGGATCGAGGCGAGGGGCCAGTTAGGTAAAACAGTATCAGGTGCTTGTCCTCAAATGATCGAGCCCTAGTTAGTCTTGCATTTGTTACATTGACATAAATGGAATAGTTGTTGTTGATCCAACGTATGACAGTTATCTTTTAATCTTCCTTTGTTTGTTCATACCAGTCAGACCAGGGTGGCTTCGTGAACGTCTGCTTGTTAAGTCTATACGTTGCTCTTCAAGAACGTACGAGTCCCATTTGGTGAGAAGCGTGATTGATCCTCATTGGGATCAGTTTTTTTTAGCTCACTTAGTTTGGAAAAATTATAGCCTTTGGTTGACCTTGACCTTCTATATGGAAAGGTTAAATGTTTTCACAAAGACTCCTAAAGACAAAACTTTAAAAATCTTCTTGTCTAAAATAAGAAGGCCTGGACCTTTAATATTCGGTATGTAGCTTTATCTTATTGACCTCTACCAAGATTGTTCAAATTATAGCTCTGGGCTTAAAAATTGCCCCGCCCCAGGGGTTTCTTGTTTTTCATACTCATATAGGGAAAAGGCTTCAAAGGTCTTCTCCTCAGAAACCACTGGGCCAAACAAAGCCAAATTTTACATAGAGTCTTAATGGGTAGTGGGTATGAAAGTTTGTTCGCGGCATCTGACCAAGATGGCCGCCACGCCCACTTATGGTAAAAACACTTTAAAAATCCTCTTCTCCAGAACCAAGGGCTAATGGGCCTGGAATACGGCATTAGAGACTTGAGCCCAATAAAGTTTGAAAAAAACTGATAACCATGGGTTGACATTGACCTTTTTTAGCCCACCTGAGCTATTGTGATCGCCCTGTGTCCGGATTCCGTCGTCGTCGTGTGTCGTCCGTCGTCCATAATTTGCTTCAAATGACATCTCCTCCGTAACTACTGGGCTGATTTAAACCAAAGTTGATAGGATTATTCCTTAGGGGGTTCTCTATCAAAATTGCTCAAATCGTTATGCTCCGCTGCACAGAATGGCCACCAGATCTAAAAAAGAAAAAAAAACTTCAAACAACATCTCCTCCGTAACCACTGGGCGGATTTCAATCAAACTTGATAGGATTGTTTCTTAAGGCGTCTTCAAATTGTTCCGCTCCGCTGCACAAAATGGCCCCAGAGGCTAAAAATAGAAAACACTTCAAACGACATCTCCTGTGTAACTACCTGGCGGATTTCAATTAAACCCATAATAGGATTGTTCCTTGGGAAGTCCTCAACCAAAATTACTCAAATCGTTCTGCTCCGCTGCACTAAATGGCCGCCAGATCTAAAAATAGAAAACAAATCAAATGACATCTTCTCAGTAACCACTGGACGGATTACAACCAAACTCAAATAGGATTCTTCATTGGGAGGTCCTCTACCAAAGTTGCTGAAATCGTTCTACTCCACTTCACAGTGGCTGCCAGAGCTTAAAATAAAATAAACTTCAAATGACATCTCCGCCATAACTACTGGACAGATTTTAACCAAACTTGATAAGATTGTTTCTTGGGAGGTCCTCTATCAAAATTGCTCAATCTTACTGCTCTGCTGCACAAAACGGCCACCAGAGTTAAAAATAGAAAAAAATCAAACAACATCTCCTATGTAGCCACTGGGCGGGTTTCAACCAAACTTGATAGGATAGTTCTTTGGGAGGTCCTCTACCAAAATTGCTCAAACTGTTCCTCTCCGCTGCACTAAATGGCGACCAGGGCTAAAAAAGAATTAAAAAAAAAACTTCAAACAACATCTCCTCCCTAACTACTTGGCGGAATTCAACAAAACTTGGATTGTTCCTTGGGAGGTCCTCTGCTCAAATCGTTCCGCTCCACTGCACAAAATGGAGGCCAGAGCAAAAAAAAAATAGAAAACAATTTCAAGTGACATCTCCTCCGTAACCACTTGGTGGTTTTCAACCAAACTTGATGGGATTGCTCCTTAGGAAGTTCCCTACAAAACTTGTACAAACCGTTCCGCTTCGGTGCATAAAATGGTGGCCAGAGCTATATATATATATATATATATATATATATATATATATATATATATATATATATATATATATATATATATATTATATATAACTTCAATCAGCATCTCCTTCATAACCCCTTGGCCGAGCTCAACCAAACTTGATAGGTTTGTTCCTTTGGAGGTCCTCTACGAAAATTACCCAAATCGTTTGGTTCCTCTGCTTAAAACGGCGGCCAGAGCTAAAAATAGAAAAAGAAAGTTCAAACAACTTCATTACCACTCAGCGGATTTCAATTAAACTTGATAGGATTATTCCTTGGGAGATCCTCTACCAAAATTGTTCAAACTATTCCACATCGCTGCACAAAGTGGCCACCAGAGCTAAAAATAGAAAAATAACTTCAAACAACATCTCCTCCGTAACCATTAGGCGTATTTCAACCAAGCTTGGTTGGATAGATTTTTGGGAAGTCCTCTACCAAAAATGCTCAAACTGTTCTGCTCTGCTGAATAAAATGGCCACCAACGCTAAAAATAGAAAAGAATCAAACAATTTCTCAGTAATTCATAGAGACCCGGCACACTTGAAAATTGGAAAAACCTTTTATTAATAACTCGGCCAATTTCAAACAAACTTCACTGGATTGTTCCTTGGATGTCCAGTAATTTTTTAGATCTACATTGCAGTGGACAAATCATAATGTGCCAAGACTATGAATATCAAGTCTTGCACTTAAAGCAGATGTTCTCAGGTGAGCGATTTCAGAGGCCATGGCCTCTTGTTTATGGAAAGGTCAATTTGTTTTTTTTTTTTGTTTTTTTTTTTTTGACATAACTTTCAAAAATCTTCTTGTCTGAAATAGAAGACCCAGGCCTTTCATATTTGGTATATAGCTTTATCAAAGTCATATTTTTTTAAATTAATTAAATTTAAATTCTATACCAAGTTACTATAGCATACAGAGACCAAAGGTTTTTAAACAGTGCCGGCTACCATACCCAAATAGTCTCAGGTGAGCTACAGCATCATTGGTCCTCCGGTTTATGTCTGAGTTTGGATCTTTTTTATCTGTGGTGATTATGACTAAGAAGTTCTCGGTGTATAAATCCTAGACTATCTGCTTTTTCTCTTAAGCAGTTATTTGAGTTGTAATAAGTAATGACAATCTGAAGTTTCTTTTATCAACAATCTGGCTCAAGTAATCTGATTGACTGAAAATTAGAAGTGGCCGTGGCATCTTAATTTATTCAGCATAACAAGGATTAAAAGAATCCTAGAATGCGTCTTCTGTTTTCAGCCAAATAATAATATTTGAAAGCTAGGAATGTTGTTAACCTAACCTTTTTTGTAACCCGTTAACAAAATGCTACGTTGATAAAAAAAACAACAAAAAACATTGCGTTGATGGCTTTGTTAATAAAATGCGTCGGATTTACAAAATCTGTCGTTATGAAGCTATTCTGTCAACTTTACAGTACTGAGGCATGACACGGGGTACTTGTTTTGGGGCATTGGCGTAAGCATGGTAAGGTTGGTTTAAACAATATATATGCTCAGTAGTCGATAACAATACGGAAATGCATACAAAACGTTGGAAACAGAATTTGACAGTAAGCGATTAAGCTTTTTCAGTCTTACCTAAATAGCGCAAGTTTGACCATGGAGGAAATAACAACATGGACCAGATATACCAGGGAACGGAGTTAAAGCAATGCTGGTTGTTTAGGAACCCGTCTAAGATGATGCCTAAGGAACAAATCTTGGATGTTACCGTGAACTTAAATGTTTATTAAGCTAATGAAAATAATTTTCTCAGCTATAAATTTTCATAAAGCAAGTTAACAAACTCCTGTCAATATGAAAGAAGCTGGTCCAGAAGCAATATTTATTTTTGGATTTGATATTGGTCATAATTTTACTTCAAGGCTATGAATTCATATCCCTCGCCATAGGGGAGGGAGACATTTTGTTTTGATGCGGATACCGTTGGTGTCGGCGTCGGCGTGACACATCCTCGTCTGCATATCTCAAACACCAGTAAGCGGATTCTTACAAAAGTTTGCATAGATATATCATTAGGAATAGATAATGAACTGATTAGATTTTCCGTGACCTAATTTTCAAGGTCACTGCTAGACTAAAATTGTCAAATGTAAGCAATTGTGTACCTCCAATGCAAAATCTGTTTTCTCTAAAAAAAATAAAAATAAAAACCTGTTCGTGTTTGAATAAATACTTTCCAGGCTGCTGATCTGCGTATTTGGTATTAGTCAGACAAGCTAATAAATTAACAAGAACGGATACATTACGAAAAAAAATGCCTATTCAAATATACTGAAAATTTTACCACCAAAAATGAAACTTTTCTGTTAAAAAATCTAAAATTCTTCATATTTCTGCTCAAAACATAGATAGTGGGTACTCGTTAGAACCGATTACCCACAATCTACGTTTTTATAGCAAAATAAGCAAAATAATGTGTACCCCTGTAAACCCCAGTTTTACTGTATAAACGTGGGGTTTAATGGGGTCAGAATTATATAAGCGTGTTTTCGTGATGATATTTATAATACTCAACGGTTTGCCACGCATCTCTTTTTAAACAGATGAAGGATTTGTCTAGGTAATCTGCTTAGTTTTCTTCTGACATACACCTCGGGGACACTTCATGAAAAGGACGGTTTATCCAGAAAATCTGTTTCTTTAACCGTTACATTTAAAGGTTGATACCTGAACTGCTTTGATGTATCAAAATTCACAGAAACACCAGTTTTTCGTTTCATACTGATTTTCCAGCGACTCTTGTTTTCATCATGTATTATACTTAGAATTAATAAGAAGTGTTCTGATACTCAACATGTTCAAGAATATAATACATGCTCTCAATGAACGTTTGAAGATGTGAAATAAAGGTACCTGTTAATGAAGGAAATACAGAAAATTTGAATATACCAGACGATTTATAGACCTATTTACGTTATAATCTGTATTTAGAGATGGTATGATTACCTTCCTTGACCTAGCTTGGCTACCTAGCCTATTTTGGAAACTATATTATAGACAATATACTCTCCAGTGATGCTTTGATGTCCAGTTCTCAGATGCATTTTATAGCAAACTAGAAGCGACTGCATTTCATTTGTTTATGGTAAGTTCTGATACCATAAAAAAGTACATTCGAACATGCGCAGTCTTATCTGGGCATTCGCTATGTGCACATGACCCGCAAGTACATTTTCGTATGGCGCGGTCCGAGTTATAGTGAAGTAGCTCAGGTATTTTAACACAAAAGTAAGTTTTATCTCCTTTCTTCTGTCTTATGCCTCGGAACACGTAATAGAAAAGAAAATGCAGACCTAAACCTTTCACTAGACGGTTGCTGCCTGATTTTTGTTCAGGTCTTCCGTGTTTATTATAGGGATCAAACATGGTTTTTTATGCATTAACATTCGCCAGGTCCCGTGGGAGGTGTTGAAAACCGAGGCCGAAGGCCGCGGTTTTAAACCTCCAAAGGGACCTGGGGAATGTTAATGCATTGAAAAATCAGGTTCGATCGCTATTATTGCATAAAAACTGAACATATTTGCTTCATTTCGCGTTATTTCTTGCACTATTTTGTTTCGCCTTTTCACCGATGTCTCGCGAACGTAATTTCCACTGACTATGCTCGTTCTAGGGCCTGGCAGTACACATCTCGTGACGGCAGCAATTTTGTGGCCCTGATACAGGCATATTGAAAGTTGCGTAGCCGTGCATTAACAGCGCGTGAATTGCCTTGTTAATACACGGCTTTTCGCCGGTTAATGCACGGCTGTTTATAACGTGCGGCATTGCTTTTTTATGCAATAATAGTAGTTGTCTTTAGCGCAGTCTGTCAGCGTCTGATGTGTTTGTCATGAGCTCTCATCCTTGTTTTATGTTGCATGGTTTCTGTGATGTTTCACTGAGTTAGGAGACCCCCAATGCGAGCCGAACATTTATAATGTACTTTTTACATCATTTGAACATCGAGTTGAGATTTAGCACCTGTAAAATTTACTTACACGCCCCACCCCCGACCCCCGGACCCCGGCTTCCACCCCCACCCCACAGTAATTTTTATGCGACCGTTCTAAGGCAGTGGTTCTAGTAGTTTTTTGTTCTTTGTGGGGAGGCTGTTCACTGTGGGGCTTTTTTCAGGTTCTGTCTCCAGTTACCTAATTGTTTTCTTTGGTGGGTCCTGTCTGGTATCGCGATCATCTCATTGTGGAGAAGAGGGAGCTGGTTGCTAATCTTTTCGTTGATGAGGCCCTCCTATAGGGGAACAAGGACATCTATTTCATGGGGGACAAAGGAACAAAGTCTAAAAATGAAAGGAAGTGGGGAACAAACGCAATTTTGGGAAGCAAAGGACATAGAAAATCAAGATTTTGGTTTTGGGGAACAACGGAAAATGTCAATTTTTTCAGGGGAATAAGGGACCAAGTATCCCCTCCACACTCTGGGAGGGCCTCGTTGGTTTGTAGCATGTGTGCTGTCTGTCGTGGTTGGTTTATGTTGCCTCTTGGTGTCATTGGTAGGCTTCGTCCTGTGATTGTGACACTTCCTGGATATTTTCTCTATTTTAATCCAGGCATTTTGTTCTGTTTTCTACTAAAAGAACATTAAATACATGTACAGGGATTAACACTAAGTATTCGGGCACCTTAAATCCATACTATACTTATCCTAAAAGTTTACCCTGTCCATTTTACTACTTGTTGATTTGTCTTAACTCTTTCTATGCTGAATAAATTAATATGCCACGCCCACTGCAAATTGTCAGCCAATCAGATTACTTGATCCAGGTTGTTGATAGAAATGCACATACTTAATGGCAAACAGTACAGATCCAGATCATTTGGGGAGCCAACTGATCTGAATCTACACTGTTTGCAAGGGCAGGGTTTCGGGTTAAGACATCATTATGAATGCCAAACAGTATAGACCACAATCAGACGTGTCTTCTGCGCGCCTGATTTAGGTAACTAAGGTTTTCTAAGGCCCTTTTGTCCGAATATTTAGGGAAATATACGGTAGAATTCGGAGTCTTTCTTCTGTTCTCTTTTTACCCTGTAACATTTACTTGAAAGGTAACTTTATTCAGGCAGTATCTTATGTTTTTTCTAATTACGTAAAGCTCCAGAACAGAAAGAGGACTGAAAAGAAGGTTTTGTCATCCCACTTATGAGTGGACTCTTCTACATTAACACTTTGGACCGGTTCATTTCAATATTAGGAGTGTCTCATTAGCTTTTATTGTTAACGCACTGTTTGTCAATGTCCATTTTATGGGACGTCAGGCTTAAATGGGTTTAGGCTTGTCCTTTGCCTAGGAACATTTAACAAAAGACAGTGGTTTTGCTGGGCAATTTGTTTTGTTTTCCTCTAACTCCTAAACAGCTAACAGGAAAGGTAGTATTAAGCAGGCTGTTTGTTTTCTACTCACTATCGCTACCAGGAGATATGGTAACATATAAAGCTTCATGCAATGCATCGTTCCACTAGGCACACAACGTTTAAACAATGTCGTATCAACGTCGATGCAACATCATGACGACGTGCACAAACGTTCAAACATAGTCATATCAACGTTGCACTGTGTGTTGATACGATTTTGTTTCGACGTTGTGTGCCCGCTGGGATGCTTTGAAATAATATACTGTCAATCGCAATATGATGCTGATAAACAAGAGAAACGATCAGCAATTTATGAATAATTAAGGAGCCGGTAAAAGACAAATATGAGTCACATGACACATGAAAACGCATTATCTAATAATTCTGTGAACAGTAGATAAGTCTGTTAATCGTCATAGTGCGATCGGGGTATACCTTCGCTTCGAAAAAGATATATTATATAAAATCTTCATGTGAAAGCGAAGGCGCAGATCAGACTGCGAATGCGCAGTCAGATCTGGGCCTTCTTTTTTTTTCATTAATCCTAAGGCTACTTTGTTTAAATAGCTCAAGTTACAAAATGTGTGTTTTTCAGCTCAGTTCAGTGTTTGCAAAAAGGCTTGATTTAAAGCATCACTGTCTTGTAAGGATTTCACATTGCAATTTCCGTTTAAAAAAAACTCGCCTTAGTGACACCAATGCATTCCGTTACACATCACAAAAAATTGCTTCGTCACGATCGACTTTTAAACTTACGTAATTATCCTAATTATTGGGACAGCAGACCTGAGCAAACAGGGTAGACCCACATCATACGCTGCAGAACGCGGCGTCTGATCAGGTTTTACACTGTTTGGCGCTCATACATAAATTTTGAAAACATTAACAGGTAACCGTAGTAAAATGGACTTTGAAAATTCATGAGGCCTAATTAGCCTAAACTAGCTAGCCTGATAAAAAAACTGGAACACTTAAGCTGGTTTCATTCGCTGTGTGTGGTCATTGTTCTTAATGGTCACTCCTTCTAGAATCTAGTTATTCCTTCTGTGCTTTCGACATCTTCCAGAAAGTTTTTTTTTTTTTTTTTTTTTTTTTTTTTTTTTTTTTTTTTTTGCTTGGCGCTTTACACAGAAGTAAATTTGAAAACTTTTGTCATGGTTTAATGCAAAACCATTTGTCGTGAGTACCTATGCACAGAAAGACTACTTGGGCTGGGGGGAAGGGGCTTAAACCAGTGTTATCGCGCGAAACTTCATTCTGATAACATATGTCCGGCCCGCATAGGGGTCCTCTACCTCATCTACCTCTACGTCACAGTGAAACACAAACACTATGACGAAACAAAACAAAGGGCTTAATGGCGATCTGAAGCTAGAACACAAGAAACCACAAACGGGACTTACGATGGGCCCGATCAGACATTGATAGTCAGGCACCAACCATCTGGAACAGATTGAGGAGGAAGTCGTCATTTAATCTGAGGACCGACCCACCGTCCTTTTCACCGTACAAATCCATTTTAATGCCAACTGATGAATCTAAAGAAAAACTGCTGGATGAGTGACAAACAGTGTAAAACCTGATCAGACACCAGTGTCTTATCTAGGTCTGTCATGTTGGCTAAGGCCTGTCTGCCTGAATACTTACTTAGGGTTAACCCTTTCACCCCTGAGTTTCTGAAGTGGACTCTTCCATTTTTGAATATGGTCAGAATCATTGTTGCAAATATGGGTCTCAGTCACAAATCAAAACAGAGTGATAAACAGTGTAGATCCGGATGAGACGGCTCATTATGAACTGTCTCATCAGGATCTTCAGTTTGCAAAAAATTGTTTGGGTCGCCAGAGCTAAAATGGTTGATATGAAATATATAAAACTACATATGTCCAAATCCCAAGATATATTATTTCTGATAAATTCAGTCAGCGCCCTTAAACTATCTGTAGAGGATAAAGTTTGTTCACTTAGGTGTATCGAAGGCACAATGGATCGCCAATACAAGGACTTGACGAAGTGTCAGATTGTAAATGACCACCGGAATAATTTCTTGTGACCTGTTGACAGATCATTCCAGTTTTCTTTGCATCTAAGCTAATATAAATGACCTTGAAATATTTTCCCAATAAACGCACAGGTTCGTAAAAGTAACTGAGTTCAGAAAACCATAGTATGACTTTAGAAGTACTGTGTTTAAATTTAACCTGTCCCAGGGCAACTCGATGCGACCTGCTGTCCTTTTTTCGGTAGCTTAGAAGCGATATTTATGAGTAGCCACTTCTACGAGTGGATGTGTCGCAGACACAATGTGCGCCAGGTTTGAGAATTGTATTTCTTTACCTGTGACTTGCATCACCCTTCGCGGGTATATTATAATAGTAAATAACTTAACTCTTGCCATGCTGAATAAATTAAAACGCCACGCCCACTTCTAATTGTCAGCCAAACAGATTACTTTATCCACATTTTTTGATACAAATTCATATACTAAATGACAAACAGTGCAGATCCAGATCAGATCTATACTGTTTGCAAAGGCCCATATCCGGGCTCAGCAGGACCAGGGTTAAGTTACTAGTGAGCCACACTATAGCTGGTCGTCTATGTTTACAGTTATATCTATGCAAATGTGACGTCATAGCTATCTTTTCCTAATCGCCCAGTAACACAAATGCCGACTTAATCCTTTCATCTTTTAGTTACTAAAGTGAACGCCTCCATCTTTGAATTTGGACAGATCCATTTTGCACATCAGTGTAGTGCTCAAAGCTCAAGAACAGAACGGCAAACAAAGTAGATTCTGTCTCTATGCAAATGTGACGTCATAGCCATCTTTTTCTGAACGTCCAGCAACACAAACGATGACAATCGTTTAATCCCTGGATTTCTGAAGTGGACTTATTAATCCCTGGGTTTCTGAATTTGGACACATCCGTTATTGGGCATTGGGGTATCACTAAAAGTTATTCAAGAACAGAATGGCAAACAACATCAATCTTTTCTCATCCGGATCTTCACTGTTTGCAAGTATAACTATTTTGGGTCGCCAGAGCTTAAAGTGTTAAGAAAACACACACCTACGGACCGTTTGTAATATTTCTGTCAGAAGCCACGCCTACGGGTGGATGAGTAGCAGATTGTGTTCATTTATGACATGCTGTCTTGTAAAAAAAAACTATGCCTGTGCAAACGTCAAGAGTTCGTGTTACCGTTTTATCAGCACTGGTAATATAATTGTACAGTACTTTTCTTATCTCTGAAAATACAGTTTTTCTCGCAAATCCATGTTCTAACATTACTCGTCCGTATGAAGGGTTATAACTTCTGTATGATATTGATGGTCATGTTCGTGGCTCGTGGGCTTGCCGCAAATGAAATAATAAATGAGCCATAAAGTACCTAATCTATTTAGTGACCCCGGTATGCGAATCAAGACTCTGTGTCCGCGCAACTGATCAGAACTTCTATTGTTCATGTAACTTCCGTTGTTCATGCGGAAAACTCCTATACACTACTGATAAATTGTGAAGGCATATTCAGACTGTGGACGCTTAGGCTACTCGTACATCCGCTATTTCCTTATGCTCTATTATGCAAGCTGCATACATTAAGATTGATACAGCTTTGCAAGAAAATCTTTCGTGGACTTCGGGGACTATGTTCTGTAATTTTGGCCTTTTTTAACGCTTAACACTCTGGTTAAAATTTTCAGCAGATGACATATTGAAATAGTTTTCTTATTTGCCCAGAAAACAGGATTCGACATTTCATGCAAATTGTCTCCATTCCTTGTAAAAAAAAGAAAAAAACATACAAGGAAGAACAAGGAGAAAATAGTAAAATTCCTTGTGCCGCAGCGTGAGAAAACGTAAGTTCTGACATGTGCGCCCAACAAAGACTCTATTCAGCCTGCGCGTCTCCGCAGTCTGATCAAAATCTTCGTTGTCCGCATGAAAAGTTTCGTATCCTTGGTTATCCAAAATTGGCCCGGTGAAGATTCTGATCAGACTGCACGAATGCACATGCTGATCTGGATCTTCGCAGGGCTTACATAACCGAAGGAAGGTACATTATCTGACGTTGTGGCTCATTTATTGTGTGGTTCGTGGTGTGAGGAAAGCCCGTATCGCCTACCAGGATTCTCCTAGCCTGCGTTCTGCTGTTTTATGGGACTCGAAATATTGATGGATCAAATCAAATCCAGTGCTGTGTGGCTACCGTAGGACGTCTCCTATACACTACACCATAGTGCATCAGATACCTGGTTGGCTAAACATTCGACATTCGAATGTTGAGCAACAAGACATTCGACATTCGAATGTTGAGCAACACGACATTCGATATTTGAATGTCGCATGCCGTGTGGCTTAACATTCGAAGGTCAAAGGTCGAATGCCGTGTGTCTCGACATTCGAATGTCAAATGTCGAATGTCTCAACATTCGAATGTCGAACGTCGAATGTCGTGTGTCTCGACGACTGAATGTCGAATGTCGTGTGTTTCGACATTTGAATGTCAAATGTCCTGTGTCTCGACATTTGAATATCGAAGGTCGTGTGGCTCAACATTCGAATGTCGAATGTCTAATGTCGAGTGGCTCAGCATTCGATTGTTATGTGTCGACACTGGAATGTCGAATGTCGTGTGGCTTAACATTCCAATGTATAATGTTTGGCCAACTTCAGGCTAAGTGCAAATTATATTTTTATTTCTTTTTGGAATCACTGACCCAATTTTGATTACCTTGAAAATCAAATACCACTATGCCGATGTTGGGACAGGGAACGTGGTGGGTGTAAGCAGCCTTGCAGCTGCATATGAAGAGAATTAATTAAACCGAGTCTGCGGTTTTCGTTGTTTCCAGAGGAAACCTTTTAGATTTTTATTTTACACACAAACTTAAAATCAAGATTATGAGGCCGGAGTTGATACACTTAGTAGACTACAGCCGTTTACGTGACTTTCTGTTTACCTGCCTGAACACCAAGCTTCTTCTAAAAAGAGATTTACTCTTAAAAGAAATACAGTCGATTTTCAATGGCTCGAACATGGGACCATGGAAATCAGTTCGAGATATGGGGTAGTTCGAGCCACTGATGGTTAATCATGGCGCCAGATCAGGAAACAAATGGCGTTAATTTAGGGAAATCTTGTCTAGCTTCTACACAATAATAGTATGTTGAATGTGCTCATTAGAATTGCCTCGATGGGGCGGTTCTAATGAGTACACACAACACACAAAATTTATGATAAATAAGAAAATTTCCCTAAATATTTGGTTTTCTGGAGCTATCGGAAGAATTTTGCAGGGACTCAAAAACGAGTTCGAATTAGCTATAGTAAACGAGCCATCGGTGTTCGAGCTATTGTGGTTTGACTGTAGTTTTCTTCCAATAAGGTTCTTTAAAAGGAAACAAATTAATCCAAATGGGAGCAAATGCTTTCCTTTTATAATAGATCCCTTTACAGAATGATTTCAGAGATCTATGATAAAGGGAAAGAATTCGCTCCCAAGAAGGTGTCTACTGTATAAGGAGAGAAGTTGCTCTTAGAAGATTTCAGAAAGGGGTTGTTTCCCCTAAAATGTATCCATTTCCGTTTAAACCAGGCTAAATAATTTTCTAACGCCTGCTCTTTCTGATTATTTGAAGTTTTATTCATAAAATACACACGGTCCTCATCCTTAATGTAATATAGTCGGCCAATTTAAACGTGAAATAATTTCATTTTTTAAAGTGCTTATTAAAGTTTGGAAATTAAATTAGATAATGGCTGACCGGTTTTCTCTTGCTTGGAACCTCGTATAGTGCTATATACTGAATTAACCCATAGAACTCTGGATAAAGTTTTCAGCAGACGACATTTTAAAATATTTTCTTATTTTTCCCAGAAATCGGGTTTTATGTCAAATCCTGTTTTCTGGAAAAAAATAAGTCAAATGTCATCGAGTGTTCGTCTGGTGAATTTGACCATAGAGTGGTAAAGGTCTTTCTCCGACCTCCATTTGAAAACTATTTTTTAACGCCTCATATCTAAAGAAAATAAAAAGCAGTACTTAGCTGAATACATTTCCGTAATTGATGCATGCGCGCATTTCAATAATATACGAGCAGCGAAGACCAAGACCAGTCTGCGCATCCGTACAGCAGTCCGACCTGGCCCTTCCCTCTTAGTCGATATATTCTATACTGACCAGTGATTCTGTGAGCTGATCAGACTATGAGAATGCGCAGGCTGATCTGGGCCTCTGGTGCCCACATTAAGCACAAAAGTCACATCGTGCGTTACCGTTGGCAAATATTGCAGACCCAGACCAGACGCCACAGAACGCGGCGTCTAATCAGGGTCTATATTGTTTGCATTAAATGTAGCATTTTCTATAAAGATAGTAATGGTGAAAAAGCACAGACACCCCTTGTACTGGAAAAAAAGACCTGTCCAAAGACCTGTCCAAATAGTTTAGTTAGCGGAGTCCACTCGGCATGAAAGGGTTAATCGAAGAATATTTTGTTCGTTAAATGCAAATAGAAGTAGAACTATTCTATCCTAATTCATTCTTTTTTTTTTTTTTTTTTTTTTTTTTTTTACATTTAAAGGCTCCATATTCCTCAAAAATAGACATTTTATCATCCAAGAAAGATTTAGAAAATGGATATATAGTATTAATACAATCATAAAATGTGGCACCTGACAGCTTGTACAATTTCAGTTCTTAAACTGGATCAAAAATGAAATTATTTTTTATCGTATCTCTAAATTAATGTTGCCAACATTAATTCAGAGATACGATAAAAAATCATGTCATTTTTTATTCAATTCAAAAACGAGAGTCTAACTTAAATTTTACAGTCTGTCAGATGCCACATTTTATGATTGTATTAATACCATATATAAACTTATTAAACCTTTCTTGGATAAAAAATGACTATTTTTGAGGAATATGGAGCCTTTAATGACGTAGCGATTGACGGGATCGTTGTTCATAAACGTGACGAATTAACCTGTAACACATTCTGGGCAAATTCAACAAACGATAAACAGAAAATAACGGTTGACATTTTCGTGCAAGTTGTCTCCTTTGTCATGAGACAATTTGTACCACTGTCAAACCCTACGTGTAACTAAAGGGACAACTTTTATTTCTCTTACCTAGCATGCCATTATGAAAATACGCCTATTCAAATATATAGAAAATTACACTTCCAAAAAATGAAATTTTTCAGATAAAAAACTCTGATATTTTTATTATTTCTGCTCAAAATATAGATTGTGGGTACTCGTTAGAACCGCCTTGGCGAGGCGGTTCTAACGAGTACCACAATCTATGTTTTCGAGCAAAAATAAGAAAAATAATGCATACCCCTGTAAACCCCAGTTTTACTATACAAAAGTGGGGTTCGAGGAGGTCAAAATTATATAGTCATGTTTTCAGGATGCTATAGAATGTAAGCAAAACAGTACGAATGACTTTATTAGATAAAAGAAACTCACGTTGTTTACAAGAAAATAAATTCCATCTCCTCATCTTTACACATCTCACGCACTTTGATTGGTCGAAGGAAAAACTTTACACTCTGATAATTAAAGTCCAAAGCAGGAATCCGTCGGATCTGTTTTCCTTCCGCCGTCTCAAAAGATTGACATTTTTGGCAACATTTGTGACATTTTGATGACAAAGTTGGAATTATAAGGAATGAATTATTATTTTTGTGGAGTTTGTCGATGTGTAAATCAGTCAAAGACTTAACATAAAACCCCAAGGACAGGGCTATCTGTTATGTTTGTGATTGATTCGCCGTAGTTTACACATCGATAAAATCCACCAACAATAAAATTCGTTCCTATAATGATGTTCTAAAAGTGTGTCATATTGATAAAGGTTGATGTAACCATGTTTAATTTTTCTGAAAATACTATTTCCAAATGAAATGAGCCGCAACGTGAGAAAACGTACCTTCTGCAATCTGTGTACAACGAAAACTCAAATCAGCCTGGAAAGTCCGCATGAAAAATCTTTGCATCCTTGGCTATACGAGAAGCACCCAGTCAAGATTCTGAACAGAGTGGCTGATCTGAATTTTCGCCGGGTACACATGCCCGAAGGTACGTTTTTTCCACAACTGCGGCTCAAATGTAGAGATTTCTAGTTTGAAAGAAATACTTAGAACTGGATATAAAAGTATTATTTGAAAAAATTCTGTTTAATTAGGTAGTTCGATAACTAGGCTACGTAGCCAAGTTAGGTCCTGTTAGGTAACTGTGTTATTAAACCAAATACATGCAGGGTTTATGATGTAAAAGCTTGAAAACATTCGCGGTACAATTTCACATATGTTTACTTATATATGTATTTTCAATTATGACAATGTCTATTTACTGTGTTTACCTTAAGTATTCGGACAGACAGGCCTTGGCGAAGAGTGTGGACCCAAATCAGACGCCAAAGAACGTGGCGTCTGATCAGGGTCTACACTGTTCACTACTCATCAAGCAGGTTTTAATCACATAAATAGGCAGTAATATGTACTTGTTCAAATTTCAGGACAAGTTTGGTAAGGAGTTAAGGTTTCTGAATACTTAGAGTAAGTGCAATATTTCACAATGAGTTTGGAGAGCATATATTATGTTCACAAAAATCTTAAATGTTGCCCTTGGAAACACTGAACACATTAAGGAACGAAAATCGAGGTCTCGGTTCATTGAGACTCCTCATATGGCATCATATGGCAACAATGTAGTTTACAGGGCTGCATACGCTCCCTAGCACCGATTTAATCTAAATTCGATTTTCTGCAAGATATCTGTGCTCAATGATCCGAACGAAAATAAAATAAAAACTGCACTATGATGACGTATGTGATGACTTTTTGCGGCTGCCACACGGCACTTAACACCAGCTGCAGTTAAGTCACTAAAATCTATAAAGCGTGGAGTTCTAATTATCTCTACAGGGAATGTACGTGTTAAGACAAAAGTAAAAAGAAAATCATTTTGGAATAAAATGCTGTTAATGATATTCGTCTCTACTATGTATTTCAACCTTTAAATCCCGTTGACTTACATGTTTTTAAATGTGCCAGAAAATCTCCATATCCGATTTCCTACGAGTGGACAGTTAAATCTTTCAGCCCTGAAGACCGAAATAACATTTTTACAAACAATGTAGATCCTGATGAGCCGTCTCATCAGAATATACACAGTTTACCATTATGTTTTGATTTTTGTCTGAGACCTCTATTTGGAGAAATGGTTTCTGGTCATATTCAAAAATGGAAAAGTCCACTTCAGAAACTTAGGGATAAAAGGATTAAATGACTGGAGCAATTCAAACATAGTTTTTTGTGCTTCCAAGCGTGGACTAAACCAACAAGGGGTAACAGAATCATGTAACTTTACAAATGTTAATATAACGAAAAATACCACTCAAGAAGGTTCAGTGATGAGAGACTTATTTTGAATACCATACCGCTGATGAGCAACGTCCTTAAGAGAGACAGCCAGATAAATATTGTTTTATTTCTTCATAAAGGCATTTCTGAATACCCATGGCATATAGTTTGCGGAGAAAAAAAAAAGACACAGTTTGTTAAAATGGTCATAATAATGGTGTAAATATGTATATGCAGGAATATATATTTTTAGGATAATTTTCAAGTGTTTGCAGTTTGTGACCTTACAATCTGTTTTCTTACACATTATTGCAATGCATACATCTGTCTTAATCTGCTTAATACACAAATTTTCGTCATTTTCCCCGTATTATATGGTGAAACCCGCATTGTAAAAAAAAAAAAAAAAAAAAAAAAAAATCCCGTAGATTTTATGATAAAATACTGGCAACTGGCTACCAGCGCATTTACCGTAAATTTTATGGGTACCAGTAGATTATTTACAGACATAATCACGCATGGCAGGAAGTAGAGCAAAGTAGATAACGTAGAACATAGTACAGGGATGTGAGCTACCGCGCGGTATATTAAGCTTGCACATCCTTATCCCATCCTACGAGGAGTTCCACAGGCTCCCGTTAATTTTACCGTAAATGCGCTGGCAGCCGGTTGCCAGTGTGTTACTGTAAAGTCTACGTTTTTTTGTTTGTTCTTTTTTTTTTTTTTTTTTTTTTTTTTTTTTTTTGACTGTGTGGCACAAATACGTAGCTATAGATAAGAGGCATATATCAAGAATTTTTTTTTTTTTTTTTTTTTTTTTTTTCAAATTTCCCCACGAAAACATATGTTGTGAGTACCCATTAGAAGCACGAACACACAAAAAAAAAACAGGTTGTGAAAGTGTTTCGCGAGTGGGGGGGGGGGGGGGAGGCGAGAGGGGAGTGGGGGGGGGGGGGCTCGCTCTGATCAGTACCCACAACATATGTTTTCGTAGAGAAATATGAAAAACTATTGATATTTCGGTTTAAAAGAAAGATCCTTATCTAGTGTTATGGCTAAGAAGTATCTATTTCCCGTAGGTGTGTTAACGTTGGTATTTCCAGTAAATGGTGAGTATACCTTTGGGACTTTCTGAGAAAAACAACAGCAAAGCAGCTGTAAGAACAAGATTGAAGACGTGTGTAACTTCTCGCTTCCTCAAGTTATATCTGATGATAATCTGTCACTAAAATATCAATTTACAATTTATCTACTCCCTTTGAATTGATTTTCGTACAAACGCATTCGAGATCTGTCGGAAACAAATTAATCTTAAAACACATAATTTGATTACCGTATTTACCCTAAGTATTGGGACACCTTAACTCCTTACCATACTTGTCCTAAAATTTACAAAACAAAACCAATTTACTATCTGCTGATGCGTCTAAAATAGTGCTGGATGAGTGGCAAACAGTGTAGGCCCTGATCAGATGCTGCGGTCTGTGGTGTCTGATCTGGGTCTACATTGTGTGCTCAGGCCTGTCTGTCCCAATACTTTCATAATAGGGTTATTACGGTAAGCTAAACAAAATCAATAATTCTAGTTCCGTGGTACGGGAAGAAAATTAACTTTCTCTTTCAAATTAAAATTTGAATTCCCATAATTCGGTACCTCGTTTTGTTTCAAGAACTTGTTAAATAACAACATAGCTGTCTTTTTCTTAAGGGGAAAGGATACATTCTCAGAGGAGGCAATTCTTCAAAGTAGTTTTGACTCTGAATGGGGGTCAACTATAAAAGGAAAGAGTTTGCTCCCTTATGGAGCAAACTCTTTCCTTTTAGAGTCGACCCTTTTCAGAAGGAGTTAGATGTACAGGAAAGCAACTAGGAAGTTGCAAAAGTTGCCTCTTTTTGAAAATTTTGGAAGTCTTGCAAGTATATCCAGTCCCATTTTAGAACGTTAATCCAGCTTAGCTTCGTATGTAAATTTCGGATTCATATTCCCCGTACCATCACAAAAACATGCCTATATAATTTTGACCCCATTAAATCCCACTTTTATATAGTAAAACTGGGGTTTACAGGGGTATACATTAATTTTCTTATTTCTGCTCAAAAACATAGAGTATGGGTACTCGTTAGAACCGCCTCATCGAGGCGGTTCTAACGAGTACCCACAATCTATGTTTTGAGCAGAAATATGAAAAAATATCATAGTTTTTATCTGAAAATTTTCGGTTTTTGGAGGTGAAATTTTCTATATATTTGAATGGGCGTGTTTTCGTAATGTTTCACTTTAGTGTACTCTATATATTTGGTTCTTTGGGATCACCAAGCTCATTTGGATTTATTATATGAATTAATTTGATTTTCGTGGATTTTATTGATGTGTAGACGCAGGCGAATCACTCACAAATTACTTTGTGAGTAATTTGTCGGTGTTTACACCTAGATAAAATCCGAAAAAGTCCAAAACATTTATCATAATTCCGACATTGTCATTAAAGTTGAAAACGTGTTAGAAAGCTTATTTGAGAAATGTGCGCAAATGAAATAGTTCCAAGATACTTACTCTGTGTATTTATCGAAGTATAATTTTAAGACGTTTAAATTCGCTCTCATTCAGTCAAATTCCGCTAAATTAATCCAGTAGGAATTATTTGAAAATAGAATATTGCTCAACATGGGACAGGGAGGCTTGAGTGGTGTTGCATATATATTATATTTCTACTCGTGAACAAACCCAATAGAATCCAGTCTGTTGTTTATTTGTTTGTTTGTTTGCTTGTTTTTTTATTTGTGTGTGTGTGTGTGTGTGTGTGTGTGTGTGTGTGTGTGTGTGTGTGTGTGTGTGTGTGTGTGTGTGTGTGTGTGTGTGTGTGTGTTTTTCTATTTATATATTTCTTCCCAGCATGCACACAACGTTGAAACAATGTCAATTCAAAATTAATTCAACGTCAAGACGTTGAATTTACGTTGTTTAAACATTGTGCCCGCTGGGTTGTTTTTTTAGAAGTCCTGAAACGAAAAGAACATTATTTCCCGCTTTGACTGATGGGACCAAAACAAACAGATAAATGATGTTACCTACGAGGGTAGTTCAATAAGTTCGTAGAACTCGGTATTTTTCTATACAATTCAAGATTTCTTTTTTCATTTTTGTGCAGTGTAAACCTTTGTCAGTTGCATGATAACAGCCGTTCAGTCAACACGTACATTTTTTCTCTTACTTTTTGTTTGAAAACTTATACCCATAGGCAAAAATGGAAAGTCAGAATATTGAGTTCAGAGCAGTCATAAAGTTCCTCACTAAGGAGGGTGCAAAGGCCAAAGAAATCCATCGGCGCATGACTGATGTGTATGGTGATAGTAGCCCAAAGTATTCCACAGTGGCAAAGTGGTCAGCAGAATTTAAACGTGGGCGAGACTCCTTAGATGATGACCCAAGGCCAGGTCGCCCTGCTGATGTTATCAGTCAGGAGATGATCGACCGTGTTGAGAGACTTGTGCTAAACAATCGCCGAATCAAAGTTGCCGAACTTGCTTCAGAATATGGTATTTCTAATGGAAGTGTTTACACTATAATGCATGGACATTTAGGCATGTCAAAAGTATCTGCCAGGTGGCAACCCAGAAACCTGACATGCAAGATCGTCAGCAAAGGGAGGAGTCAAGTCAAGAACTTCTGGAAGTGTACAATGCCAATCCAGAAGACTTTCACACTCGTATTGTAACAGGAGATGAAACTTGGCTTCACCACTGGAACCCAGATACTAAAAACGAGTCCATGCAATGGAAGCGCCCTGGCTCACCCCCGCCTAAGAAATTTCGTACCCAACCATCAGACAGCAAGGTAACGGCTACGGTGTTTTGGGACTCCAAAGGGATTATATTGATAGATTACAAGCCTGCTGGTACTTCAATTACAGGAGAATACTATGCCAATGTCATTAAACAATTAAGGGTTGCTATTAAAGCAAAAAACGAAGGGGAAAGCTAGCTGCTGGTGTCCTTCTTTTGCATGATAATGCCCCTGTCCACAAGTCCAGAGTTGCACAAGCGGCTATTCGTGAGTGCAAGTTCGAGCAGTTAAATCACCCGCCATACAGTCCTGACCTGGCCCCAAGTGATTATTATCTGTTTCGAAATTTGAAGTCCCACTTGCGTGGAACGAAATTTCGGGACGATGATGAGCTCAAGGCTGCTATAGAGGATTGGTTTGAGGACAAAATAGACGACATAGACTGCTTAAAAGAAAAGTGGGCCAAATGCATTGAAGTAAAGGGGAATTATATTGAAATAATAATGTTGAAACCATCTTCCAATCTGTGAGTTAAACCCAGAGTTCTACGAACTTACTGAACTCCCCTCGTAGAAAAGGCCGCAACCACGAAGTACAGCTTTCCCGAGACATCGAATGAAGAAGAGATGAGAAATAAACAATTGCAACATACACGTTACAGTTGCAATAGCCGACGTACGGGAAAGGGACTTTATACTGTATGCGGATAGCGAAGGCTCTGATCACCTACTCATCCGCAGTCTGATCAGGGATTTCGCTTTTCGTTGATATATTCTGTAGTATCCGTGATTTTTAAGTGTGCAACGAAGGTCCTTGTTAGACTACGTCAGTTTGCAATCTGATCTGGGAATAAAATTTCAGCATATAGCAGAAGGGCTTTTTCGCGTGTTGTACTTCCATTAAACTTTGGTTGAATGGTTGGCTGTAAGATGATGTGCAGAACCCATAACTCAACCATGCCGACTCAAGGCCTAAAGCACAATTGAAGGCCACGAGTTTGAGCCTTTTATTTTGCGTCCACTTCATATCTCCTTTACCCATGAAAGGATTTTCATAAACTTTTAGTCAATGTTTGCCTCAATGAGACGAGTGCAGAATCCATGACTCAGCATGCTGACTCAAGGTCAAGGTCACAATTAAATATCACGGGTTTGAACCTTTGATTCCGCTCTATATCTCCATTAATGAAGGATTTTCATAAAACTTCAGTCAAATTTTCAGTTTGCAATCATGCCGACTCAAGGTCAAGATCACAGTTAAAGGCGGTGGTGGATATAGCTGTCCTTAAGACTGCCTTCTTTTTCATATATTACAGTGTTTTGTAGAAATTCCTGTATTTAATGCAAACAGTGTAGACCCTATTCAGACGATTGTAGGATTGTAGATGTGCCATATATATATATATATATATATATAGGTAAAATAGGTATCTTTGCAAACAGTGTAGATCAAGATGAGATGGCTCATGAGCTACACTGTTTGTCGTTATGGTCTTGTTTTTTTAACTCGCCGGGACTATGTCCCTGGAGAGATTATGTTGTCACCCAGTCGTTAGCGTCGAAATCTGTCCGCGTCCACGTCCGCGACCACGTCGGTATCCGCGTTAGCACAGTGTTTAAATTTTCAAAGGTGTGCATAGTTTATTTCTTTAATTTGATTATTTAAAGTACTGCTTTCATATTGGCATACATCTACCTTATGATAAGACCTTTTCAAGGCATATACCCCCATCTCCAAGTTAGACCCTTTATGTAGGTCAAGGTCAGTTCACACATTGTCATTTACACCAATGTTTAAGTTTTGCGTTTAAGTTTTGAATAGTGTACGCAACTGCTGAAGTATTCAAGATACCGCTTTAATATTATGCTCATACCTACCTTAGGGGAAGACCTTTCAATAGCACACACCTTTTCCTCAGTTTAACCTTCTGCCTACGTCAAGGTCAGAGCATACTTTGTCATTTAAACCCATGTCCGAGTTTTGGAAAAGTTGCTGGAGTTTTTAACATACTGCTTTAATATTTAAACCGCACCTACCTTAGGGTAAGACCTTTCAATAGCACAATCCTCTTTCCCAGTTTGACCTTATGCTTAGGTCAAGGTCAGGCCATTCTTTGTCATTCACAGCTGTGTTTAAGTGTACATGACTGCTGAAGTATGTAAGATATAGCTTTCATATTTCGTTCACACCAACCTAAGGGTTTCAGCATGTAAGATATAGCTTTCATATTTCGTGCACACCGACCTAAGGGCAGATGTTTCAGTGGCATATACCCCGTCTCTCAGTTTGACATTCTTCCAACATCAAAGCCAGGTTATACTTTGTCATTTACAGCTATGTTAATGCTTAAGTTCTGCATTTCATCTTTAATATTTAAAGATTGTTTTACATCGAATCGCACCTTTCCGGCGAACTGAGTTGTCTTCTGACAACTCTTGTTATTGATAACCTGTTTGAAATAATGGACATGTTCAAATTTAAAGATAGAAGAGTCCTTTTTCAGAAACTCAGGGTAAAATGTTTAAAATGCTTTGTCACCGGGCTTGTCACTGAAACAAACTTGAGTGACCATAGATAAGCTTCGGAACTCTGGAAGCAAAATTAAATAAAGCCGGTGGCTTCAAAAAAGGTGCCTTATGACATATCCGACCGGAAAAGACGCAGTGTAGCCTGTCTACGTGCATATATACGGTAAACCTTGAAAGTCCAAAGTACCCGGATGCATAAACTGATTTTGTTGTTTGTTTGGCTCATACTAATTGTAGTGCCATAGTTTGTCCTCCGACCACCAACCAAAGCCTCAAACCAAAGCCTCAAACTCGTTTGTGCATCCAATCAAAGGTTTGAGGCTTTGGTTGGTGGTCGAGGTAGTTATGACGTCATCAGCGCATATCAATGTAGACCATTAGCACTCGCTGATTAAATTTAAAAAAATCCAAACTAGTAATATGTTTCTTATTTTCAAGCGCATAGGCTTTGACATTTATGCAAATCTCGTATCTCTGAAGACAAGTTGAAAGAAATGCTAACCCTATTTTCATGTCAACTCTTATTTTCTTGAAAAAACGGACAAAAAAAGCAAAATACCCTCTGTTGAATTTTTTACTCAACATGCTAAGTGTTAAAGGCACTTAAATTATTTTCCTCCTAACCATTGAAACGCGACGTGTGTGTTTTATGAATCCTATGAAGACAATCCCAGAATAGTTCTAGTTAATATGTTCAGAATTAAAAGTTTGTTTTTGTCTCTCCTTTAATCTTGGCTGTCTTAAATAGCACGTAGGTTTAACGCATCTGAGAGAATACAGAACCATATTACTTTAGTCAATATTTGATCATTCCAGCCACTTGACTCTCCTATATTTGCTAACTTGTCAATCAATTCATCTTTAATGTCATTACATCAGCCAGAGATGTCTAAGAGTCTCACACTGTGACCTAAATTGGCAGTACACGATGATATTCTTTGGAATTTAAAATTATACAAGACAAAATATTTAGACGTAAACGTATAAGCACCGGTGCAATTTTTGTTCATGTTTACATAGAGATATGGGACAAGGGTATACTAAAGTTTAATAAATTTTCAATGTAACAGGTAAAATCGAACAATAATGTGATTTTTTAACTTTCACTGCCACAGGCGATAATAATAGGCTTTTGCAAACAGCATAGTTCCAGATGAGACGGCTCATAAGTTGTCTGAAATTTGGCACCGAAAGAGTTAATGTTTGCTTTTATTAAGCTTTATTAAATTTCTTGATTGAAATGAAAATAAAATAGACATTAATCTGTTTACAACGACGATCCCGGCAAATACAAAAAGTCTTTAGTGAGCTAATCGAACATGCTTCCATATGTAAAAATCCAAAGCTATATTAAGAGACCGGCGCGATTCGCGCGCCGGTCAAAAAGTAGTTTTGTGGCATCTACCCTAAAGGCTTAGCTCAGACAGGGTACTTTTATCCAATATCTTGCATCCATACTCAATACCTACGAGATGTATGTACTGAAATTTATTTCTGAATATTTTTTTACTTTCAGCTAACTATTTGTTTTGTTTTATATAATGAAATATGTACAAGTCTTTTCTGCAGTTATTATTCGTTATTTTTACTGTAATGTATTTTCGACAGATAAAAACTATTTATTTTTAAAGACACAACTAATGTTGTAGTTTCGAAGACAAGTTCACGTGACTGTGCTATCCAGTATCCTTGTTGTTGTTGTTGTTTTTTTTTTGTTTTTTTTTTTTTTTTTTTGGTTTTTTGTTTGTGTGTGTGTGTGTGTGTGTGTGTGTGTGTGTGTGTGTATGTGTGTGTGTGTGTGTGTTTTTTGTTGTTGTTGTTTTTTTTTTTTTTTTTTTTTTTTTTTTTTTTTTTTTTTTTTTTTTGTTGTTGTTTTTTTTTCATTCCAAGAGGTTCTGATTGTTAAATTGTCTTCAGTGATAAGAAAACTATCTTATATATTTATGTGTTGGAGGTGGGGGGGGGGGGTGGGTAGGGGTGGGGGATAGCTGACTAAAATAATAGAGTGATTTCTATCCCTCTGTAAATAGATTAGCCCTGCCTCATATCAGGAAATGATATACATACATATATATACTTCCTCGGTACGTCAGTAATGGCCTCGGTGACCTAACGATTAGTGTGCTCGGCTTGGAACATGAAAAATGCAGATTCTAATCCCCGTTACGGCAGAGAAACCACCAGATCATTGGTACAACAAGACCAAAACTCGACGGTTTAGTAGTAAGTAAATACGGAGACATTTAGACACGGACAACGATTCTGTATGTACATGAAAGTTCCATGAAATCAAGGTCGAACAAAATCATGTCGGTCCGGTATAACTGAAACATTATTGCAAAGGTCGTACAATCCAAAAACAAGTACTACACCAGTAACTCTGTCGATATGTCACGTAAAAGTAGTTTCATAAAATAATAATACGAAAACTATAATACATCTGTTTTAAAAAGTCAGAATACATTTGCACTTGCACTTGCACTTGGTGGATTTTCCACCATTTTACGATGGACACAATTTTTATGATTTCATGTTCGCCTTCCTGCAGACTTTCTTAAAAGGAGTCAACTCTAAAAGAGAATAAAAAATAGAAGGAAGGCAAAAACAATTTTGACAGGGTTTAGTGTATCCATTCGCCGTAAAGTAGTTCTGCTGATGGTTCAATTTACATAGACTGAATGACAGTGTTCATAAACTAAATGAAAAATAAAAGCAGTGGTTTGGCAAGTTTTAACCTCGGGCAAATTTACGGTCGTAAGCCAAGTGAGGGCTCAGATCAGCATGTACATAGCTTTATATAGCTAAGGATCCAAGGTCTCTTCAGGCGGACAGCGAAAGACACTGATCAGACTGCACGAATGTCTTCGTAGGGCGCACATGTCCGAGCGTATATTTTCTCACGTTGCTTAATTACTAATATCTGCCGTTCTTACATTTCATCATCAGTGAAGGTCTTTCAGTTTTCTTTAATGAGATAAACAACGAAATGATAATTGTGTCGTGTCAACAACACAAGGCGTATTGCGAGGTAAGCATGTTCAGACCGTCTGAGCGCATGTGTAGCCTGGATATCAACAGTTCGCTATTGAAATTTTTTTACCCAGTCCTGCTGAACCCGGATATGCTCTTTCTTTGCAAACGGTGTAGATACAGCTCACTTTGCTTCGAGCAATCTGATTGGCTGACAGTTAGAAGCGGGCGTGGCATCAAAATTTATTCAACATGACAAGGGTTGAAGTTCAAATCGGGTCTGGTGATAAATATGCATGTCATGGACTGACTACGCATATGAGAAATGTCACATCACACGTAACAGAAACTTGCAGATTCATCAAGATTCTGCCAGTCTGTCCAGTCTGTTGCTTTGTTTAGTCATAGGCTTAATTTACGTATACTCTCAGTGTCTAACATACATAATTATTTAAAAAAAAATGCTTAGCTAAACACAAGTAGGTACCTGTAAGAAGACGTTTACGACATGTGTTATATTATCAACCATATCGATCGTCTGCTCCATGGGGCTCAAATGAGGCTATTGGCGCCGATATGCCTGAAAATAGGACACTCGACGTATAATAACGTCCATGTAGTCCATCGATGGACTAACGGAATGTCACGCAGCATTACGCGACGATATTCCAAGCATCCAGTTACTACTGACGACTTCACTACTTCCCACACTGGACCAAAAATTTGAATGAGTCCGTTTTACTGTCTATTCCTGTCAAAACACTGTTGTATGAGTGGCAAACAGTATAGATCCTGATCGGAAGCAGCGTTCTGCGGTGTCTGATCTCGGTCTACATTGTTTGCTCAGACCTGTCTGCCCAATTAAGTAGGATAAATTTTGTATTATTGTCCACTTTAACCCTTGTGCTTCGATACATGTAGGTATCAACAGGGACATTTTAATGAATATTTTCTGTTTTTCTAATCTATGGAAGTCTCGAAAGGGACATAGACCACTAGCTCAGAAGCTACTAGCTAAGCTTGTGACGCAATATGTTATTATGTTGAAACAGCAAGTTATAATCTTGAGACACCAGATATTATCTTGAGATCACAAACTTTTGAGGCCACGATATATTGCGGTACAAGATTTTATCTTGGGAGAGCAAGATAGTATCTTGATACCACGATATATTGTCTTCGTGTAGCATGATATTACCTTGGTCATAATATATTATGTTGATAGAACAAGTTATTGTCTTGAAGGAATAAAATACCATCTTCAGATCATAAGACATGATCACGATGCCACGAGACATTATGCTTTTCCACAAGTTCAGTTGTTGCTCCAAGACAATATCTTGTTCCCGCAGGATAATTATTTGCTCATTCGAGCTAATATTGTAGTCCTTCAGAAAGCCTTGTTATCTGAAGACAGTAATTGTTCCCATCAGATAAAACTTCGTGACCTCTAGATCGTAGCCTCCTCCATCAAGATAATATATTGTGGCCTCAAGATCTTATCAAGTGGAAAGATTTCGATAAAAAGCATGTCTCTTAAAGGGTTCCTACTAGCATGTTGTTAGGTCTCTTTTGTTGTTTAAACTGCGATTTCTCTAAGCAATACCTGAATTATATTTCGTACCTAAATGGGAAGAAAAACGCTACCTGTTAATATAGACTTTAAATCGTTTTCTTGTTACATATGAAACAAATTCTGCCAAACAGATTGGCATAACCCACAGTTGTTTCTGTTGCATTTTAGTTCACCTGAGCCGAAGGCTCAAGAGGAGCTTTTGTGATCACTTACCGTCCGTCGCCCGTCCACTCATTTGAACGACCTCTCCTCTGAACCCCTGAGCCAATTTTCTTCAAATTTCATATAGAGCCTTTGGTTAAAGAGAGATTGAAAATTTGTACAAACGTTCACGGTCCGTTAATTAAGATGACCCATATATGCTAAAACACTTAAAAATCTTCTTCTCCAGAACCAAGAAAGCTTTATGACTGAAGATTGTTATATAGATCGGGGACTCAAGATCTACCAAGTTTTTTTTTTTTATTTATTTTATTTTATTTATTTTTTTTATTTTTTATTTTTTTTTTTTTTTTTGTTTCACATGATGATCGTAGATTGACCATTGATTTTTTACGGAAAGATCAAATTTGCGTCCCTTTTCGTTTGTGTGGGGAAATGTTGAAAAGTCATTTTCTCAAAATGTATTAAAGACGAATCGCTGAACCTTACAATGTATGATTAAAGTAGTAAAACTTTTTAACTACAATCAAAATGTTGTCCCCGGGGGTTATTTGCCCTTGCCCCTGGGCTATATACATGTATAAAATCGTGTAATCTTTAAATTTTATATCTTCTGAAACCAGATTTCACATGGACCTTCTGTCGAAGGGGTATTGACAATTTGTTCAAATGGTTTACATCACTGAAGAAGATGGCCGCCATGCCCATTCATGGAAACAAAAACACTTAGAATCTTTTTCTTCAGAACCAAGAAGTCTTTTAGGCTGAATCTTAGTATAAAGCCTCGGGGCTCAATGTCTACCAAGTTTGTTAAAATGATCTTAGGATGACCTCTGACCTTTCAACAGCACAGTCAAATTTGTGTCCTAGTTGCTGAGGCAATACTGGAAGAGTATTGCATGGCATTTGCAGATATGCAATGGCTGTTTTGCTCAGGTGAGCACATCTTGACCCATGGACCTCTTGTTCTAACTGTATGCTCGTGTGTAAACTATTTTGAGATGACGAGTGATCAAATGTTTTGCAATGGTATTCATCAAAGATATTTTTCACCGCTTCCCATTATGCTGATTACTTTTTAGATTAGATAATATGTTAATAAAGATATTTTAGCGTTTCTATATTTGTTCAACTGACAGTATGCTTTTATTTCGGTTGCTTTGAGTATTAAACAAACTGTTAGGGCTTTATGATATCATGGTCTGAGGAAAACGAATAAATACAATACTATTTTGAACATACGTTTTGACATATGTCACTTTCTAATAATAAATATGTAACCCCAAAATGGGACTTTATTACATGTACGTCTAGAGAAGACCCAGCTCAGTCTCCGTACTCATACAGTATTTTCATTTTTCAGGACATAGACGAGGGTCCTGCAAAACGTTTTGTCACTGGGTTCGGATTACTTTGGTGCTACGTTTTATCAAACATATTTTCATTACAAACCTTCAAAGTATTCCCCCTTTACTGAAACACATTTTTTGTAAACTTTTTACCCAGTCGCAAAAAGCAGATAAATAGTCTTCTTTTGGTATCTGTTGGAGACACTGATAAACAGCGCTGCAAAGAGAACTTCTAGACGTATACTTATTTCCTGAAAGCATTTTCTTAAGCCTTGGAAATAAAAAGAAATCACAGGGACTCAGGTCAGGTGAATAAGGTGGATGGTTTAAAACTTCCACCTTTTCAGAAGCCAAAAAAGACTTAACAACCTCACACTTATGAGAGGAGGCGTTGTCCTGTAAAAGGTGGACTCCTGACCACCATTTGCTTCGTCGTTTCTTATTGTAAAACTCTTTCACTTTCTTCAGTATAGAATTCTTGTAGAATCGACCAGTGACTGAATGACCAGATGGACAAGGCACTTGAACAACTGGCCCACTTGAATTAAATAAAATTGCGTACAACATCTTTTTCGAACTTATGGTTCTCTTGGCGTTTTTGATCTTTTCGCTTCCATTGCTTATTATCAGCCCTTCTTTGTGACTCAAACATGTGCACCCAGGTTTCATCACCTGTTAGCAAGTTAGAAATAACCCGACAATTACAGCCTTTGTATGTTTTCAAAAGTTCCCGGGCATATTTAAGGCGTTGTGTCTTTTGCTCCTCAGTGAGTAAATGAGGTACCCACTTAGCGCAAACCTTTCTCAGGTCCAAACGCTTTTTCAGAATTGTTTGCACACTGCCTTCTGATATGCCAGTACAACTAGCTATATCTCTGACAAACAATCGCGCATCCTGTTCGACCACAATCTTTACAGCAGCGATGTTAGCCTTGGTAACAGAGGTTTTAGGCCTTCCATGACGGGTATCATCTTCAACAGAAAATTTCCCAGCTTTAAAAGCTTTAACCCAGCTAAAAACTGTGCGCATTGAAATGGTCTGAGGTCCATATATACCACACAATTAATTAAATATCTGCTTTGAATCTATATTAAGCCTAATGCGGCATTTAATATAGCTACGAATTTCAGTCTTCTGGTCCATGTTCCAATGTAACAAGTAAATTGGTCAGTGTATATGACTGCATATATTTCAATTTGAAATAATCGGTCAGTTGGAAAGCAATTTGCACGAAATGAACGGGTATCGTTACCTATTCAACACACCATTCACGTGCAATGAAGCGTTTAAAATATACCTGGGATAAAACCAAGGAAGCCTATTAGTGACAGAACTCTTTGCACGACCCTCGTAATACGCATTTGAGTTCAGGTACCATTTCATGTGCGGTAGCTCTGTCAAAATTGTTTTACCACCCTTATGAAAAGGGGCCAATCCTTTCCTTTTAGAATAGACTCCTTTTCAGAAGAGGATTGATAAAGGCGGTTACTACAATTGACTCCCTTGCAAACATGGCCTAAAATCCCTCACGTGCCCAGCTAGCATTCTTTATAAATCTACAGCGGGCCGTTATCCTGACGGGCCGATAACGGCCCACTATAGATTTATGTAGCATGCTTACTGGGTATCTAGTCCTCTTAACAAAGTACCCGATTTCTATTTCAGAGATGGAAACCTGGATGCCTACCTCGGAGACTATCCCATATTAGATTACGCTCGTGCCAAACTGGACCCCGAATGTGACCTCACACTTCTAACGACGACATTTGGAGAAGACGGGTATGGTATAGGATTACCAAAAGGATCCCCGCTAAAGGTAGGACTATTTCTAAGAAAGGCGAACTCATTAGTCACATGACGAGAACGGCTACTGTGAAAACTATAAGCATTCGAACAGACAGGCCTGAGCAAACAGTGTAGGTACAGTTCAGACGCCGTTGTTCTGTGGCGTTTGATCAGGGTATACACTGTTTACCATTCATCGAGCAATTTTAAGACGAATAAACATTAGTAAAATTGACTTGTTCAAATTTTAAGACAATTTTTAAGATGTTAATGAGTAAGGTGTTTAAATATTTAGGGTATGTATGGTAATGATGATGAGCTATCTGAAAGATAAGGGCTTTCACTGTTCACCGATGCAAGTATATTCCGATGTTTATGAACATGAAATGCTCAGTTTAAGCAGTGATTGTCGTGAATCACTGTTTAGTGCTCGTGTGTGCAGACGTCCACACAATCTGACCAGGACATTCACACTCTTATAGTGTATCTATTTAAAAGATTAGAGAAGATTTAGCGAAAAACTTATCTTATCTATTCAAAAGATCGAAAGATATTAACGAACATTGTATATCATCTATTCAACAGATCGAATAAGATTTAGCGAATAACGTATCCTACCTATTAAAAGATTAAATGAGATTAACGAGCCGCGTATTGTCATTTGTGCAACAGATCGAAAGAAACTTCGCGAATAACTTATCTATTCAACAGATAGTATGAGATTAACAAACAACGTACATAATTTATTCAAGAGATCGAATTATATTAAATGAATAACATGTCTTATCTATTCAATTTATCGAATGCGATTTAACGAACAACGAACGAGTATTTTATCTGTTCAAAAGATCGAATTAGATTATCGAATAATCTATATCAACTATTCAACAGATCGAATGAGATTTAGCGAATAAAATATCTTACCTAGTCAACAGATCGAATGATGTTAAGTACTCAACAGACCGAATGAGATTTAACAAATAAAGTATTTTATCTATTCTGCAGCCCGAATGAGAGTTAGCATATAAAGTATCTTATCTATTTTGCAGACCGAATGAGATTTAGCAAGTAACATATTTTATCTATTCTACAGATCGAATGAGATACAGGGAATAAAGTATCTAATCTGGTCAACACATCGAATAAGATTTAGTGAATAAAGTATCTTAGCTGTTTAAAAGATCGAATGAGATGACGCGAATAAAGTAACTGATCGATTTAAAAGATCAAATGAGATTTAGCGAATAAAGTATCTTATCTGGTCAATAGATCGAATGATTGAGCAAATAACGTAATGTTTTCTGTTTAACAGATCGAATGAGATTTAGCAAATAAAGTGTCTTATAAGTTCATTAGATCGAATGAGATTAGCGGAATAACGTATTTCATCTATTTAACAGATCGAAGGAGATTTAGCAAATAAAATATCTATTCAAGAGATCGAATGATAATTAGCAAAGAAAATATCTTATCTATTCAACAGACCGAATGAGATTTAGCGAATGTCTTATCTATTCAACAAAGCGAATAAGATACAGCAAATAACGTAGACCATAATACAGGTATTTTTCACAGATTAGCCATGACGTGGTCCAAATTTTCTTTTCTAGCCATGCGATTAAAAATGTTGAGCTAAGCAAATGAGCCTCAACTGTTGCGCACAATTTAGACTGATTTTCCGCTCATTGGCTTCCGTGGAATACATGGACGAAAAGCGAATTTCACTATCTTAACTGCGGGGATGTGTGAGTTGATTTTGGCCATCACCATTTACATATAAGATAATGATCGTTTTCATGTGCAGATAGTTTAAGTTTCTTCCCGCCCACAGTAGACGTCTCTCTCTCTCTCTCTCTCTCTCTCTCTCTCTCTCTCTCTCTCTCTCTCTCTCTCTCTCTCTCTGCTGACCGTTCCGATGCGGTTCCTTTGTTGTTGTTCTTTTCTGTATGTATGTCGATTATTGCAACTGTGTCGTTCTGTCGTCATTGTTTGTTCATAATCTCTTCTTGTTTCGGTGCCTCTGGAAGGCTATGCTTCGTGATTGAGACCTTTCCTGGGTTACTTAAACAAACTTATAGACAATGCATTGCCATCAAATAGGACACCTTGGCTTTTCAAAACTTCTTTTGACCACTCTGCGCCGGCCCATTATAACACAGGTAAAAGACCAGTGAGTAAGGCTTTATGGTTAGATTTCAGATAGGATTAAGTTTGTTGGGATGAGGTTAGGATTCATCATATGTGTAAATTAGGTTAGGATTAGATAAGGGTAAAGTGTAGGACAAAGTTTAATTGTTTCGTTTCGTGTCCCGCAAAGCAAAAGAAATGGTTTGTATCATACATAAAATTGAATAAGATGTACTCTATATAACATAACAATCAACTGCCGTAGTGAAAACTGAGGACGCCAATACCAAAACTGTGTTGTCTTTCTTTACCTCTGACGTCACATCCGGTCCGCATTTTAGTTGTCATCTCCGGTCGGTCATGTTGGAGATCGTCCTTTCCCAAGATCATCTTAGGTGGCTATATTTCCGGTGCGTCGTCACGGTTAAAAAATACAGGACATTCTAGAACAAGTAAGGTGTCCGAAAATCTACGGTAGCTCGTTTTCTTTACAGCTTCCAGTATCCCAGAAAATTCGAGACTACCACGAGAGTGGCTATATAGAAGATCTCATTGACGTTCATTTTGCTGACTCAAACTGTTATAAACAACGGATCAAAGAGGAGGATTCCCGACTAGAGGTGTTACAACACGCGGGCTCATTCACGATGTTATGTGTTGGAATAATAGTCGGCGTAGGAATTCTGTTTTTGGAACAGGCGGTATTCAGATGGTTGGTTCCTATTTTGAGAAAAAAGCCGGGAAACAGCATTTGGAAAAGTGTACATCTTATGTTCTTTAGTCAGGTTCGTAAATTGTTTTTATATTGGCCCAAAAATTATACATTATCGACTGATTTATAAGCATTTTACGCAAATTTGTCTCTGAATCCTGCATTCGCAAAACAATGTGTGTATTTAGGATAGTTTTAACCCTTAAAGCGCTGATAAGATTTGTTGCAGGCGACATTCTAAAATTAATTTTGTTGTTGTTGTTAGAGAAAGTAAGGCTTGACATCGCGTGTGAATGCTTGCTAGGAAGACCATTCTTATGAAATAGCAAGCCTTGTTGTCTCTAAAACTTTAAACAAAATATCTAGAATATCGTCTACTACAGTTTTGAATTACGCTTTGAGTTATAGATAAACCATGACAATTGTCGAGGTTTTGGGTATACTGTAAAGTATACCATAGTTTGGTGACCTTTGACTGTCTCACCCCTAACGAGGTAATTTACAGCATTCCCAAAACCGAGACAATAACATGGTTTGTCTGTTTTAACCAATGTATGGGACCTTTTTTTTTTTTTTTTTTTTTTTTTTTTTTTTTTTTTTTTAGGGGGTGGTTCTAGCAAAAAATATACTTTTATTTATTTCATATTTCTTTTTCTACTTTTTTTTAAATTATTTTTATCTTTTTTCTTCTTTTTTTTTTTTTTTTTTTTTTTTTTTTTGTATATTTTTATGGTAAAGTGGTAACACCTGGTCTGATGCAATGCTAGACCTATTGACCATCACTCAGCCTTTTTTTTTAATAAAACCGACGGAGGTTAAAATTTGATATGTTTCAATCAAAAGAAATTACATCAGCATCTTAATTTGGTCAAATTTTGGTGCAGTCTGGTTGGTCAGCTGTAGTGGTCATTATAATATACTCCAGACAGATGTCTGGTTCAACAAAAACTGAATGTGTCATTTTGAAGTGCTCTAACCTTTACCACTCTCTAGGCAATTTTAGCAGAAATTACATTTGATGATACTTTTCTTATTTTTTCCAGCCAACAGAATTTTTGACATTTCATGCAACTGTCTCTGTTGGAGACAATTTGCATGAAATGTCAGATCCTGTTTCGGTGTTTCCAGGGAAAAATAAGAAAAATATTTCAAAATGTTATCTGCTGAGCACTCTCTGGACAATTTCAGCAGACAATATATTGATGATAATTTTCTTATTTTTTCCAGAAACCAATTTACATGGGGAGACAATTTGCACGAAATGTCAAATCCTGTTTCCTGGGAAAAATAAGAAACTTTTTCAAAATATCGTCTGCTGAAAATTGATGCTTAAAACCCTGGATAAAAAAATTAAACATGCAACATTTTGAAATATTTTTTTATATTTTTTTCCAGAAAACAAAAACTTGTTTATTGGGAAAAATATCATCAAATTATCATCTGCGGAATTTGCCCAGAGAGTGTTAAAGGTTAAGGCACATTGATGGGTTGACAGTCATTCTAAAGTACACCTGTGAGATTTATAAATAAACCATGGGATAATTTTCAAAACTGAAAATTATCCCATAGTCCAGCTATAGTATAATTTTCGGTTATTGAAAATTAACTTTAGTTTTATTTACATAGAGACAATGGAACACCCATTGATCAAGTTTTAGGTATACCACGGTTCGTGCGCATGTACGATCCGATAATGCACGAGCGTGAGCGTGAGCTGAACCATGGTATTACTGATTTATCACATTTGCATGCATGTAGCCCATCTACATCGCGAGATATTTCATGCTGAATGTTGGAAATTTAGGCACTATGTGCTAAAATATCTAGAATGTCGTCTACTACTGTTTTGAATTACGCTTTAAGGGTTAACTAATGTATATACTTCGTTTTACTGTCTGTATTTTATACTGACCTCAGAAAGAAATGCAACACTTCTGAACTGCAAGGGAAAGTAAGATTAATACCTGATCTTTTTTTTTCTGTTGCAGTAAACATTTATCGATACGTGTTGGTCCACAATGTCATGTGCACTTTATATCAAGGAATAAACAATTCAAATATGACCTCAGTTGTTGATTTACATGCACGTTCTACACATACTAGATCAGATTTACAATCATAAGGTAGAGTTGTGTTTCTTTTTGGGGGTCAGTATAGTTAACCCTTGCCAGGCTGAATAAATTAAGATACCACGCCCACTTCTAATTGTAAGCCAGTCAGATTGCTTGGATCGGGCTGTTCATATAGATTCATATACTGAATGACAAGTAGTGCAGATCCAGATCAGTTGGCTTCTTAGAAGCCAGCTGATCAGGATCTACACTGTTTGCAAAGGCATATCTGGGACCAACAAGACACTGGTCAAGTTGATAAATGTGGCCATGGCAGAGATATAGTTGCCATGTGCGGCCTTATGGTAATCCTGGTCTTTAATCACATAATCAAAGGATACGATAAAACACATTGATGATTTTAGTACGATGATAAACAGTCTACGTAAACTCTCTGGGAAGCGAGGGAGGGTGTGTGTGTGTGTGTGTGGGGGGGGGGGGAGGGGCAAATGTTTGCTTGCTCAATTAGGCTGTCATAGAAATAAGGCAACAATGGTCAACTTATCTCGAAAAGGACGGGTCCGGAATTATTTAATAAATAAGGAATTCAAAATTTCTGAAAGGGGTCGATTTGATAAAATTACTGTACTTATCCTAACTATTCGGACAGACAGCCTGAGCTAAAAGTGTAGACCAAATCAGACGCCGCAGAAGGCGGCGTCTGATCAGGTATACTCAGTTTGCAACTCATCCACCAATTTTAGACACAACTACTAGCAGTAAAATGTAACTTTAGAAATATAAAGTAAAGAGTAAGGTCTGCGAATATTTAGGGTAAATGCTATGTCTAAAATTTAACAGATTTATCCATAATTCCCCATGAAAAAGAAATTTTGAGTCAAAGGGTGTTGATTGCCTAACCCATTCTGGATCCTCCCCTCCTCGACAAACTTGAAATGAATCGGTTTTCAGTACGTAATCGTTTATTTGACTTTCATCTTGATAAAAATTCAACCGAAGTACGAGCTCGTAACCCGGAAAAGGCCACAACTGCCAAGGCCCCGTCAGGAGAGAAAATTAAGGATGTGAAACACACAACACGTGATGTGAAGCCGAAGAGATAGTGACAAGATTCAAACCCATAATAATTATTGGAAATTCTCTAAAAGTAGGAAGGACAAAATTAATGTAATTGTAGATAAAAGAAAAGTAATCAGTATAAAGACCAACTCTTCATAAAAACTGATTAAAATAAGCAAAGAGATAAAGTTACTTTTGTAAGGTCTATTGTTGTATTAACGATGAATCATATTGAGAAAGACAATATCAGCCAGAGTGTGGGCTAATTCAATTTCGTAATCGAGAATGATTGATAGAAATCTCTGCTGAGATAGGCTAATATTACTAGAATTCAGCGTCAAAACCGTAGCTTGGTGCCAGCAATTCATGTGATGTGCAAACATGAGAAAAGAGTCATTATGCCATATGCGATCGACGAAGGTCCTGATTAGTCTGCTTATAATTACGTGTTCCATCTCTACGTTTTTGCGCTTAGCACTCTGGGTAATATTTTCAGCAGACGCGATTTTGAAATATTTTTTCTTATTTTTCCCCAAGAAACAAGATTTGACATTTCATGCAAATTGTCTCTAATGGAGACAATTTGCATAAAGTGTCAGATCCTGTTTCCTGGGAAAAATAAGAAAAATATCATCAGTCTGTCATCTGCTGAATTTGCCCAGAGGGGGTAAAGGTTAAACTTTAGCGCTGTCTCGGCTCTACTCCAGCGTCTCTAAGCTTTACTCTCTAGGCTAAATCCTCGAATGTACATTATTGATATTTCCTTATTTTTCACAGAAAATAATATTTGATGTTTCATTCAAACTTTCTCCGAAGGATCAAGCCTTATATATAAACCTTATATATATGTAAACCCCTATATATATATATATATATATATATATATATATATATATATATATATATATATATATATATATATATATATATATATATATATATATATATATACTGAACACATAAAAGAACGAAAATCGGAGTCTCGGTTTCATTTAGACTCTTCATATGGCAGCAATGTAGTAAGCAGGGCTGCATACGCTCCCCACCCCTACCCTACTAGCACTGGCTTATGCGGAACATGATATTCCAAGAAACCGAAATGGGCTCAATGATACCAAGGAAAATAAAAATAAAAACTCTACGATGAAGTACAGGGAAGCTTTTCTGTGAAAAATAAGAAAGAAATCTTTTCAGTGTTGTCTGCTTTTATCTGAGTCCGCAGATTAAAATTTAAGCTCATGCATGCATCTCTAATGTGCTTGCGTTGTACAACTTTAGGTTTTATCTTTTTTCAGTGGGGGTCTAACAAATGAGAACAGTTTCCTGAAACTGTTTCTGAGGTTTTAAACATAACCATAAAAAGAGAAGCTTTATTTATTCAGAATTCAGGAAATCCCTCGACCCCTCATTACACCACTTTATACAATAAAAAGAGTGAAAAGGGGGATTCATGGGGGTTAGGATTTAAATGGAAATTCACGTGATGTAAGGGTTTCCTTAAATGGCTATTCTAATCTACATCCACAAATAATAAAGGCATCAGTCTGCCTGCGCGTTCGCAGACTGATCAGAGCTTTAACAGTTTATCATTGCTTTTTACAGTACCAACCCAGCAAAGAATGTAACCATTACGAAAACACGCCTATACAAATATATAGAAAATTTCATCTCCAAAAACTGAAAATTTTCAGATGAAAAACTCTGATATTTTTCCTATTTCTGCTCAAAACATAGATTGTGGGTACTCGTTAGAACCGCCTCGACGAGGCGGTTCTAACGAGTACCACAATCTATGTTTTTGAGCAGAAATAAGAAAAATAATATATACCCCTGTAAACCCCAGTTTTACTATATAAAAGTGGGGTTTGAGTGGGTCAAAATTATATAGGCGTGTTTTCGTGATGGATAAAACGTTGTGATATTGCTTGTTTATTTGGTAGCTACCTCACGTCCTCAAAAGAACGACAAGATCATATTGAGTTCGTAGATTCGGTGAGGTCTCTTTAATCGGGATGCATCAGAAAGAAACCAGTCTAATGTTCGCTTAGTTTGAGAGACAAAGCAGAACGCAAAAGGGATGAAGTGAAAACATGTATTTTATGCTGACAAAGTGAAAGTATCATTTTTTTTTATTTCTTTTGAAAGCATACGAGTACAGTGAAACCGATCTTAATTCTTTTCAAATGCGTTAATCCGAAACATTTGCAAACAGTTCATCAGGATCTACACTGTTTGACATTCAGTTTTTTGAAGTTTAGGTAAAAACTTATTTCCAACTGATATTTTGTTAAAACAGGCAGACGACAACTGCCGTCTGCATTTTGGCGCTGAAAGTGTTAGACTAACTGAATTAAGCAAACACTACTTAAAATCAAAGCACTGAGCGCTGATGGGGGCGGTTGCCTGAAATTCTTTAGGCCGCAAGAACGGATTGAGATTTATACTGGAATTCAAAAAAGCCACACAAATGTCCTTTTCGGTACCCGATAGCCCCTTTTCGGTCCTTTCAGGTGGGAAAGGTCCTTTTCGGTGTTTAGTAGGACCGCGGCTCGGGTTACACTTTTTAACCAACGTTGTAGATTTGCGCGTTTTATTGGAGATTCGTCCGCTGATATTGCACTCAATATGATTAAAAGCTTGTTTGAAGTTTTGTTGTTGTTGTTGTTGTTGTTGTTTATTTATTCGCCATTTATAGGCATCAGAGTGTATGAGGCTAATGCGTTTGAACGCAGACTTTAGGATTTGACATTTCATGCTAATCGTCTTCATTGGAGACAATTTGCACGAAATGTCTAATCCTGCTTTCTGAGAAAAATAACAAAAATATTCTAAAATGTCGTCTGCCAATTTTTTTATCCAGTGATTTAAAGCGTTAAGCAGTTCCGATGGCGGCCGTTTTGGAAGATTTCTTGAACATATCTGGGCTTGAACCAGTTTGGCTTATGTTCCCATAAGGGATAATCAGGCCTTGAAATCAGACACCCGATAGTTGGCTTTCTTGTCCCCGTAAGGGTTAATGCCCCAGTAAGGGGTTATTGGCCTAGTAATTTATATTCGGCACAAATATTTCAGTCCCCGGAACAAATGCTGGAGAAATTTAGCATCTTGTGTATTTCAATGTAGACGTAGGTTGCAGTACGTCTTATTTGATATGTTAAATATTAAATATTTCATAGCTCAGATAGTTAAAAATACCTTCATCTTGCACTGGAAAAAAAAAGTAAAAAACAGGTAAAATTAAATTAAAAAAGAGCCGCTTGTTTTTTCAACCCAACACCTATCTTTTCCGACGCAGAAATGAAAGTTATTGGGAATAGTATTGTCCGATTTTTTCAAAATATGTCTATGAAATTGACTAAAAATCAATAAATCAGTAGAAATTATCCGTTTGTTGACATTTGGATGTCTCGCAAGTCATGGCCGGAAATGCGCGTAAAGATTTTAGTGCATAACCACTGGCTACCCCAAGCTTACGAGATTACCAGGTGTGTAAGTATAATTTTGCAATGCAACCAAAAAGCGTCTTGTTATGACAAAATTCAGGATGATACTAGGCTTTCTTCAATTTCTTCGCGAATTGTGTGTGTGTGTGTGTGCGTGTGTGCGTGTGTGCGTGTGTGTTTGTGTGTGTGTGTGTTCTTTTTTCATTTATGAGAATAAAGATCACGCAGGAGATTATAATATGATTATTACAACTGTAACATCATAATTTATAATAAAGCATAATTTAGCACGTTAAACAGTATTATAAATAAGCAGAAGTTGCAACATCCCTGTCGGAGAATGGACTTTTCCGGTGATGACGTTGCGGAATGACGACCGTCATCTTGAATTAGGGATGTTAACAATAATAATACAATAATAACAAATGACTAAGCTATAGAAAAGAAAATCTAAGTATTTATAATGAAATGTTATCATGCGTGATACTGATAGATTTGGAAGTAAGAAGAATTGTATATATACATATAAATAAAGTAATATATATATATATATATATATATATATATATATATATATATATATATATATATATATATATATATATATATACAGTCGACTCTCGTTATCTCGAAGTCCAAGGGACTCTGAAATACTTTGAGATATCCGTACCTCGACATATCAGATTTGCAGAACTGAGAGAAAAAAATAAATCGAACAACCACATTTCACAAATGAATATGTAATATGATTCTTGAAGTTAGAGATATATTGAATATATATAACATATAGCTGACCAATACCGTTCCCCGCATAAAAAGAATTGTGAAACGTTATTAAAGTCAGTACGCAGATTTTTTTTAATTTACTTTTGAAAGATGATAAGCTACTGGAGGAACGAATCTCTTCGTCAAGCGAGTTCCATAGAGAGATGGATGAAGGGATACAGGACTTGGGTGAAATTTCCGTTCTGGTAAATGGGACTGCGAGGTTATTATTATTGCGAAGAGCATAATTTGTTGTATCTCTTACAAAATGAGGAATGAGGTCAGATATATAATCAGGAGTCAAGTCATTAACAGCTTTATACATGAATGCCAGTTTTTGTTCTTTACGCCTAGTATTTAATGGAACCCAACCACACTCTCTATATAAATTTACTAAAGATACAGAACGGGTTAAACCAGTCACAAGCTGCTTTATTCTGAAGTTTTTCGAGCGTATTTGAGTCTTATATTGTGCACTTATCCCAACTACAGCAGCGTATTCCAAAATTGGTAACACGTAAGAAAGACATTTGGTCCAGCGTAACTCTATGAAATGTAAATTTTAGTTTACGCATAATATTAATGACTTTGGAAGCACTGCTAACGATGTTTTCTATGTGTTTATGCCATTGGCCCTTGTTACTTAGGGTTAAACCTAAATGTTTATGATCCGAGACAAATTTAATTGGAATACCGTCAAGAATTATATGAGGCAAGTTAATAAAATGCTTTAAAGTAAACAGGATGGCTTCAGTTTTCAAAGCGTTGAAGGATATGAGCCATTGTTTAGTCCAAGCAGACAGAATCTGTAAATCATGATTAATTATACCCTGTAAGTCTATAATTGATGACGCTGAGCAGAACAAAGAGCTATCGTCTGCAAATAAATTTGTTAAACTAAGAAGTGACTCTGCAATGTCATTAACATAAATCAAGAACAGCAGAGGCCAAAGGATTGAGCCTTGGGGTACTAAAGGGAATAATTAACTAGACCAGCCCGAACGCATGCGCAGTGTTGGTCGTAGTAGTTTCTTGTTCACATTAGCGCCATAGTATTTGAATTATATCGACTCTATATTGCGAACTAAGAGAACCCTGATGGGGTTGTGAAGATTGCGCAGGATGTTGTGGATTTTCGCGGTTCGCGTACTATTTTTTATTTTCACAATGAGGTCCATATTGTTTTATTTCTCCAGACAGCCATTGTCATGAATATTGAAAATACAATAAACCCAGATAGTTTATGGGACAAATATTCAGCGTGTGCTGCACTGGAAACAATCCTTTAAGTGCTAAGCAAAACTGTAGCAGACGATAATCTTTTTTTTATTATTATTACTATTATTATTTTTCAGAGAAAATAAAACTTGGCATTTCGTGTGAATCGTCTGTCTAGCAGACGATTCACATAAAATCAAACCTTATTTTCTCTGAAAAATGATTTTTTTTTAAAAAATAGACTGTCGTCTGCTACAATTTGCTTAGCATTTAATGTACTGTTGAAAGGACTGGGTACACTTGGGAGACAACTTCAGTGACTTCCTGTTTGCTTTCCTGCACAACAAATTCCATCTGAGAAATGTTCTATTCTATTAGGAAAAATCCTCCCAAGTGGGGACCAGTTCTTTTCTTTTAGAGTATATCCCTTTTCCTTTTGAGAAGGGATGGGGGTGGTGGGCAAGCAAATTTGACCAAGTTGCCTCCCTGAAAGCGTACGAAGTACCCTTAAAGTCTAGTTCCTACAGTTCACGGGAGATATTATCGTAAAATAGTATAAAAGTCGCCAATGTATATAGATCTATACTTGATATATAACGTACATAATATTATAGAAGCAATGATGGAAAATATCAAACACGACTGGGAGGGTTTTACAAAAAGTTTGGTCACTTATGTGATTCTGCAGTTTGATTTCATGTATATTTTAAAATGCTGAAGTTCTCTTTTCAATAGCTAACGATACCCGTTTATTTCGGGCAAACTGATTTTCAAATGTCCGAGATATTAAGGTTTGAAATATGTACAATCATATACATGGACCAGTTTACAAGTCATCTTATTTCATGAAAGGAGTCAACACATGAGAACTGAGTACTTATCATATAAGCGACCAGCAAAGGCTCAGGCGAGCCTGTGCATAAGCGCAGTCTCCCTAGAGCCCGTGCTGTTCGCAGACAGGTATTAGAGACCTTGAGGAAGCTTCAGGGAAAATAACGCATGCCTGTAGCTTGCGCATGCGCATTTGAAGAACCACAAACCGGAAAACCATAAGGTCCCTTTTTTAAATTTGTGTCTACATAAAATGCCGCAGTAGGCTTGATGCAGACTCAAAGCAGATATTTGATGAACTGTTTGATATGTATGGACCTAAATCCATTCATATGCACACCGTATTAATGTGGGTTAACCCTGAGTTTATGAAATGGACTTTCCATCATTAAATTTGGACCTGCCCATTCTTATAAATAGGGATGTCAGAAAAAAATCAAAGCAGAATCGCAAACAGTGTAGATCCTAATGAGACGACTCATTATGAGCCGTCTCACCAGGATCTACACTGTTTGCACAGGTATCTGGTTTGGTCTACAGGGCTGAAAGGGGAAAGGGTTAAAGCTTTCAAAGCTGGGAAATCGTCTGTCAAAAATGACAGCTGCCTTGCTAGACTTAAAACCTCGATTATCAAGACAAACATCGCTCATGTGGTAGATTGTTACTGAAAGATATAGCCAGTAGTACAGGCGTATCAGCAAGCAGCGTGCAAAGGATTCTGAAGAAGCATTTGCACATGAGAAAATCTCCGCTGCGTGGTATCTAATTTGCTTATAGCATTCATCAGCACTGACGTCACAGAGTTGAACAATCAAAACTATTTCCTTATATGGTCACTATAAGTTTTTCTTCTTCGTGCTTTTTCAATGACAATTACTGTTACACGTGAGTAGTTCATTCACAAGCAACCTTGTGCTTGCTATAGTGTGATGGTTTGTTTGTCATATTATTGTATGTTATTATTCTTTTTAAAGACTTTTATAGATGTGGAAAAGGGCTGTTGAGGAGCAAATGAAATAGGGTCTAAAATGTGACCGAGAGCTTCTGAAAAAAGAGCTGTAATAGTAGGCGTATTTCTAATTTGCCAACTGGCGACGAAACCTGTGTGCATATGTTTGAACCATAGAGGAGGGCTGATAACAAGCCACGGAAACAAAACGATCAAGCACGCCCATGTATTGCCAAGAGAACAATCAGTACAAAGGAAATGTTGTACGCCATTTTATTTAATACTAGCGGGTCAGTTGTCCAATTGCATTGTCCATCTGTTCATACAGTCACTGGATGCTTTTATAAGAACGCTGTGCTGAAGAAAGGGAAAAGATTGTACAATAAGAAACGTATCTGATTCATGATAACGCCTCCCCTCACAGGCGCGAGGATGTTAAGGCTTTGTTGGTGTCTGAAAACGATTTTATTATATATTACGAGTATATCACCGGTTCACCGGACGCGGGTCTTTGTATTTCCAAGGCTTAAGAAAATGCTTTCTCGGAAGCAATATAGGTCCAAAAGTTTTCTGGTCAGCGCTTTACATACCAGTGTCTCCAACAGATACAAAAAAAATACTATCTTACCGCATTTTACGACTGGGTGAAAAGTTACAAAAAAATTTCGGTAAATGCAGAATGCTTTGGAGATTTGCAATAAAACCAACCGCGATGACAGAATGTTTTGTGGGATTCTCTTATAATGTAAATCAACAAGCTTAGGAGAAGCGGTTAGAAATTTAAACCTTTCATCCCTGTTTTTCTGAGGTGGGCTATTCTCTCTGAATTTGGGCGCATCCACTTTTTCAAATACGGATTTCTGTCATTTCCTTTGGGATCATTGGTCCCATTGTGATATACTTGAAAATGGAGTTCTGCTCATGTGTACGCTAGAGGGCGTAAGCAGTGTTGCAAACTTCATTACTGATTTAGAAGGGTCTCAATAAAATCGAGACACCCATTTTCTAATCCGTAGTGTGTTCTGTGTTTCTAAAGGCCATCTTTTTGACGTGTATTAAAAAACAAAAACCTGCAAACAGTGTCCTCATGAGACGGCTTGTTTCGAGCCCCCTCATCACGATCTACATGCTTATACTGGTATCTGTTTTTGGTCTGCAGGGATGAAATGGTTAATCTTACCATTATTCATTTGGGAAACGCATGGTGACCTAATTTAGTTGTTGCACCACCATCAATGTTGTTAAATATCAAGATAAATTTATCACATGATGAAAACCTACTTAAATTCCAATGAAATTTAGGGACAAATACAAAGTAATGTCTATCTCTGGAGAATTTCAGATGCATAATCAATTAGTGATGGAGCCAAGAAAATGATTTTCTCTCAGCTATCCCGTAACGATTTATAAATACCAGCTCAGTAGCTTCTGTACAAAATACAAAAAAGGTTAAAAAATTCTATATTTACCTCACTGTGGGCACATTTAGCAAACGATAAAATGAAATAGAGGAATTTCTATAAAATATGGTAATAATAAAAACTAACCAGACACCCCTTTTACCAGTCCAAATGTTAATATAAATGGGTTAATATAACAAATGGGCATAAATGGGTTAACATAATTGACACACTAACACTTAGAGACTGATTCCGCAATTTTTCTTGTTGTTTTCTTTGAAAACGTTTGTCACTTCCTTTTTGTTCTCCCGCAAACCAAGCCACTTCTGAGAAGGAGTCTACTCTAAAAAATAAAATTAAAAAATTGCTCCACCCCCACCCCCAACATACACACATTGTATCAATATTTTAAGCTGCGGCAGATTAAATTCAGCCAGACCACCTCTGCACATAATGACTGTGTATTTTAACATGACGTTCAGGTCAGGAATACGTAAATGGACTCTCGTAGATATTAAAAAAATAATTTTTAAGTTTTGTAAACGAGTAGACCTAAACATATTATATCAAAAATGCAAAAAACAAAGATAGGGCACCGCGAGTCCGTTTAGGCACAAGGACCGCTTAGAAATCTATATCGTTTCTGTAGAGGGCAATGGAGTTCAGAAAAAAATGCCGAATTTTCCAACTTAATTGCATATAGCAAATTAACTAGCTTATAGATTTTTTCAAAAGTTAATGTTTCATGGCACTGTTATTGTTGATTATAATGGACTGAAAAAAAATCCTTGAATACCGGGTTAGCTTTAGAAGTACAGTCAGTTTTTTTTTTTTTTTTTTTTTTTTTTTTTTTTTTTTTTTGTTTGTTTGTTTTTTTTGTTTTTTGTTTTCTTAAAAGGGAGTTCGAGGTCAAGTTTAAGTTCAAATTTTATTCAAAGCCCCTAACCGGGGCTTAAGAATATAACAACATGAAACATAAGGAAATGAACAATACTTATCCTTATACCTAAGAGGATCAAAACGAAAGGAAACGAATGCACCTGGCCCCAGTCTGGAAAACAACGAGGGTAATTTTCAGAGGGATTCATATGTATACTTAATCAGTGAAGAAAGAGAAGTTGTTCAAATCCAGAGTTAGTATTAATACTTGTAAAAATTATGGCCACTTGTTGCTAGAATCCAGTTGAATCCCTAACTAAGGCATCGCACATACATGAAAGACTAACATATAATTTAATCACATGAGATCATCCAACTCTCAATTGTCCTAACATTCTCCTGACCCTGCAGACATTGCAAACCCAGATCAGATTTCTCTTCCGAGCAAGGTCCACACTGCCTCCACGGTAAATAAGAACCATCAGATTTGTTGTATCAATTTACAAGTGTAGAACCAGGACAGGTCATAGTTACTGGAGAGTTAGCGTAAAAAAATCAAAATTATTGGAACAATGCAATTATAATTTTACAGAATTTTGCGAGTTAAAACAGTATTTGATCCTTGGAGTTGAAAAGTTCAGAAAATCTTTGAGCATTGTATTTTTTAGTAAAGTGCAATGGTATATATTTCCTTCTCTCAGCGTTAACAAAATTACATTCAAATATATAATGGTACTCATCTCCTAATTTATCTCTATTACAAAGTTCAAAAAGTCTTTCATCTCTTGCAACTCCAAAAATCTCCCTTTTTCAATAGGCAATTTAGGATTGACACACCTGAACTTACTCAACAAATCTAAGATCAATAGGTAATAAATTCAAATACTTTTCATAAAAATGAACAGTTTTGAATATGCTGTAATTCAAACATTTTGGTGAATAATAAATGAGGCCGCACCATGTTTGTTTAAACTGATCGATTAACCTTATCTTAACCAGTTTTGATACACAGCAATTTTCCGGCACATACTAGTTAATCCAAAATTCTAAGTAACCAGTGGTATTTAAAGTGTCCTCAATGCACTTTAACCATTTAGAGTTGGATTCCTAGAACGCATTTGATATATATTAATTTATAAAGCAAAACAGAAATTTTACTGTGCTTACCACAAATCAACCTCTTCCAAAAACCAATCGTTCTTGATTTTATTCCTAAACCTTCCAAAAGTTTTCTATTTAAAGACTGCTAAGTGACTTCATCAATTCTGAAAGCATTACAAACGTGTTCATTCACGCAAATAAAATCTTGTGAAGTTGAAGTATGCGCATTAAAATCTCCTAAAAGGTGAATCGCACAATTGCCTTCAGCTGATAAATTGAGTATGTCTTGCTCAATAGAGTCAAAAGCACTAATGAACTATAAGAACTACTCTCAGGTGGAATGTAAACTACACCAAACAAAACTAACTCTTCAAATAGCAAACTGTTAACTATAAACCATTAAACATTTTCAGAACTATCTTTCTTAACTGAAATTTCGTTAAAAAAATCACATTTCAACAAAACTGCGAAACCTCTAGAACGAGACTTTGCATATGTTCTGTTTATTAAAGCTAACGGCTTAAAACTTAAAAATTCAAACCAATCTAAATGGCTAAGTAATGTTTCAACCGCACAGATAATATGATAACTTTGACAAATATTCTCAAAATCCGGATATCTGAGCTTCGATAGAAGACCACAAGCATTTATGCAAAAGATTCTGATTGAACATCATCACTAAACGCGTAACCCTGATCATTCAAAATCTCCACATCAATGCCTCCATCACGATCCAAGCTCTCATCTGCATAAGGAATGGTTTCAGCATCACTGGATTGCTGAGATAAGTCAAATAGTTCTCTCTTGTCAAAAAGGGTGGTGCAGGTCATTATGTTCATGCAGAACACCATCCCTAACAGTTTCTGTTAAATCATCTGTATCATGATGGTGTTCATCTTTTTAAACATTTGAAACTACTAGTAAACAAAGTTCCAATCTACCGGCCCAATTGACTTTGGTATAATTTGCAACCGTTTTTACAATGGAAAAAAATGAAAATACTTAGATATTTAAAAAAAAAAAACAAAAAAAAAAAAACAAACAAACAAATAACAGAATAAAACAGTTGGTGCATAGGTAGTTATGACAAAAAGATTTGCATTAAATCATGATACAAGTTTGCAAATTTAGTTCTTCTGAGATGTAAAACGACTTTCTGAAAGATGTCGAAAGCAGAGTAATATTCAAAGCATCATGTAGTAACTGCCAGAGAATGGGGCGCAATTGGCAATTCGCACTACCAGTGGATGTCTAGCTCTCTATCATTTTAATGCATATCATTAGGAAAAATTGAAGTTTAAGATCAGAGAAAGAAACTAAATGTTGTTCTGGAAGTCATTAGCAGAGTTCAGTGCACCATTATATTGGAGCCGTTCCAGATGAAATGGGTCGAGACTGGGCAGATGCGCACAACAAAAATCCAGAGGAACCACCGAAGCCACACAGTCTTCGCTATCAATCGATATATGAGCCAGGGCACAGCTGTTCCTACAAATTTGAATGAGCGCCCAGCGAAGACTCAGATCAGCCTGCGCATCCGCGCAGTCTGATCAGAGTCTTCACAGGGTGTTCTATGGATAACCAAGGATTCAAAGCGTCCGCAAGCGGACAGCGGAGACTCTGATCAGACTGCGCGGATGCGCAGGTTGATTTGTGTCTTCGCTGAGCGCACATACAATCTTGTAAGAAATGCTGTGCCCCGGCATCATTTGTAGTAGCCAATGGTTGTAATGATTTTGACAGGAAAGACCCTAGGAGACGCTTTATATGAAATATCAGATCTTATTTTGTGGTGATATAAAAAGTCAAAATGTATTTAGGGATTGAGGGGATAAGAAAAAAAGTATCACAGACCGCTTATTTTGCTTAGACACTGCTAAATCTCATAGGAGGGAGAACGGACAATTATCATTTGATCCGTCCTGTGGAAATGTACATTATAACGTGTGCCGACAAAACCAGGCCGTAGCTTGTGCATGTGCACAGTCTGATCACAGTAATCGCTGGCGCTAGGATCTAATGCTATCAATGCAGGCGAAAAGCAAGACTATGTTCACACAGTGCAGCTCCACGTGGGTGATATGAGTCTTTGCTCGGCGTACGAAATGTACAGGTCAAAAGGTACATTTTCTCTACTAGTGACTTCAATTGAAACGTTTTCTTCTGTAATGATAGATAATTGAACTCGAAAACGCTTAAGGAGATAGAGTTCTGTCATTTTTACACAAGGGAGAGACAACTTTTGTGAGTTAATGAAAAGGGTTCTACTATCAAAGGAAAGAATTGCTCCCCGTGGGATCAAATTCTTTCCTTTTAGAGTAAACCCTGTTTCAAAAGGGAGACAAAAGAGCTTTAACAGAGTTACGTCCCCTGAAAGTGTATGCTGTCCCCTTAAAGTAATACCAGCATTTAATGAAATTTCAGTAGACATGTGCACGGTTTTGGCTTGCTTTTGTTTTTCTTAAATGCATTCTGCACTGTGCGATAATATAAGAAGCAGCCAGCAAAGGTCTTGATTAATTTGCCCTATGCATAGACTTGTCTGGGCCTTCACTGTCCCTATATGTCCCGGACCGGTTATTTTATAGTGTGCGATTTCTTTCTTGCCGAGTGATAAAACTTACAAATATTTTTATGACTTTAGAAATCATGTCTGCCATCAGCCAGTTTCCATTAAGATTATAAAAAAGATATGTATGTGTCATTCGATCTGCTTTCAATTTTCTATATCGAAATTGTGCAGCAATTTTCATTTTTCTTTTCATTCACGTCTCACTGTATTCTCTGGTGATAGACTTTTAGACTCAAGGGAAATTACCAGTCTGGAAACTTCTTATATTTCGGTTGTTCTCCTTTCTCTTTAGCGCAAAGCTGACAAAATGAGCGGAAAATGACAAATATAACGTAATAATTTCTACTTAACAGGCTCTTACTTTTTTAGCGCAAGTTGTTGGCTGGGAGCAAATACTAAACGGCATATATATTTCGATAAACCCACTAAGCAGGAATAGCGGAACTATTTTCTTCGCGATTTCTTTTTAAATTGGGTATTTTACACATATATTCAACACAAATATTACCTCTTGGATTTACAAGAAAATACTTCCATTTTTGTAAATTTTATCGATATGTAAACGCCAGTGAATCATTAACAAACTTAACATAAAACATAAAGCCATATGGGCTTTTATTAGTTTGTAAATGATTCGCCAGCATTTACAGGTCGATAAAATCCACAAAATTATCCCTAAATTAAGTAGTCGGATAGAAAAGAGATATGAGCCAGCGCATGACAAAACCTACAAAATGGTGCGCACAGCGAAGACTCAGATCAGCCTGAGCATCCGCCGTCTGATCAGAGTTCGCTGTGTGCTCAATGGGTAGCTAAGGACCCAAGCTTTCTTCATGCGGACAGCCAAGACTGATCAGACTTGGCGAATGCCCAGGCTGATCTGAGTCTTCGCTGGGCGCACATGCCATTTTTGTAGGTTTGTCATGCGTTGGCTCATATGATAAATGGAGAAACTGTATATTAATGACTCGTCTCTGGGTTTCGAAGTACGAAAATGTGTTGCATTGGGTTATATCGGGTGCAATCTATATAACTGCATTTGCCCTAAATAGTCAGACAGCTATGTCTGAGCAAACAGTGTAGTCGCAGGTCAGAGGCCGCACAACGGAGCTTCTGATCAAATTATCTAATAAAGCATTAACCCTTAAGACGCCAAACACGACAATTATCGTCTACTTTGTCTTCTGCCGAATACTTTAAAAGTCTTTGTTGCAAACAGTGTGGACCCAGATCAGACTGCTCCTCTAGGAGCAGTCTGATCTGGGTCCACACTGTTTGCCTATATACAAAGAGTATGTTTGAAAAGTTTGCAAGAAGATGCAGCAGACCACATAAACAGACGACATTTTCAAATGCAGATTTTCTTGGCGCTTTAAAGATTAACATTATTTGTTTAGCTGCTAAAAACAAATTTGCTTTAACAGAGAAACCCCATCTTTCTCTGGAATATTATCTGGCAAAACAAAACAAGTGTATCAATTACTATAAAGAATTCAGATAAACAACGTTATTTCTGCTATTTCGTGAGGCTTGGCTTGCCATACTAAGAGCACAGTCTGGTTTCGACAAAACAAGTTTATCAAACAATATATAATCTTCAGATAAATAAGTATTAGCTTTTTCAAAAAGCTAGCGGGTCGTTTAGCTTCAGCAATTGCATGTACGCTTATGCCGCAAATGATGGCATAACTAACAAGATTCATTGAACTAACCTAAATTAATCCAGTTAATTTCATGGTTTTGGTTCACTCCCAACTGTCAAATTTACCTCTGACGTGTACACAAATAATAAGCGCCATGGAGTTTGTTTCTTGACAGTTACTATTATCCTGTGAGTTTTTCAACACTTTGACTATAGCAGATGACTAGATAGGGAAATCCTGGGCTAGTAAAAGCTGATTTGACAATAAATTGCTTTCATTATAATGACAGTAAAGATACTTCTCAAAATCTGTAAAAATATCAATAACTAGAGGCCCATTGGTCACAATGGCTCAGCTAAAGTAAACGACTGAAGAACTACTATAAAAGCTCAATTCAGCATTCTAGACTTTCAGTTGCCTTGACAAAAAGTATGTATGGTTTATGACTATTGAACAAAGAAAAACGTTTCTGTCAAAGTACCTGCAATGAGTTTTGTTTTGTTTTGTTTGTCTTGGAGTTTTACGGTTTACTAACACAATGTTAGTCCGTGACTATCTTGCATAATGAAAAGATAGTGTGCTTCTGGAGAAATGAGTACACTGCTAAATAATGTTTAAGCGCGTCAAAACCCATGACCAGGGCACGTGATTTAGTTGACAGTACTAACCGTGAAAGACGAGGAGTTGCTGAGGCTGATACTACATATGTAGATCGATCTGCAGTTGGTGTACACAACACGAACACGAGAAGAGTGATGATATGTGGTCTATTTGTACCTATTCACTCACACGTGGTTTCTATTATTTCATGCATGTGCTAGCTAATATCTGCAATGGATATGCTCGTCAAAGTCTTCAGCACATTTGAAGTATGACCTTTCATTGAATATTCTGGCTATTTGGTGTCAGCGGATATATTGAACCCACCAAAAAAGTATCTTTTGTATGTTTGTTTTTCGCCGTTTATTCAGATCGAATTAAGTGCAAAAATAAATTTAGAACACGTCTAAATGTCTCATTAAAATGATACTTTTTAATATTAGTTGCCTTTTCTGGTTGAGTCTTTATTATGTTTTCAAATCTTTCAATAAAGATATTTAAAATTTATGCATTCTCGCACTTGTGGAAGCATGATTTCATTTGAGGGCAAAATGAGCTGCTTCTTATACATTAATTGTTATTTCCTGTTACAAATCTGGGTGTGCGCTTCTGCACGCTGTCCAGTTCTTCCTTGGGGTCCCAAACTTAACTGCCTTACTCCAGGGCTGGACGCACCAGTCCTTTATAAGCTTTCATTTGAGGGCGAAATCGGTATGGAAGCGAACGATCTCGTTAATTGTATACCCGAAAGAGGCCATAATTGGATAATTAAATGTTTTATTCTATTCTATTTGTTATCAGATGCACGACTACAATGTCAACAGCCTTGGTAGTCACTTCCGCTTAAGCTGGGTTTGGTATAATTCCCGTAATTGATGTGTGATTAGCATAACTCCTTAATATGCGGCTCGCCATGGCGACCCGCAACAACGTTATTCCTGCTATTTATTGTGCACTTGACTTGCCATACTAAGAACATTGCGAATACACAGTCTTGTTTCGACCACTAATGGCGTATTGTATAACGTAAACCTTTATGTATCACAGTTCCCAATTAATGAATCATTTCATATAAGCCAAGCGCTTACGTAAAATAATCCACTGGGAATTTTAAAATCAGATTTAATTTAACTCTTAAAGCGCCAAGCAAAATTGTAACAGACAAAATTAATTTATATATATATATATATATATTTATAGCAAATAAGTCTTGACATTTCTTGTGGATCGCAGGCGATTCACATGAAATATCAAGACTTATTTCTTATGAAAAATAGAAAATATGTACATGTTTGAAAATGTTGTCAGCTGCAGTAGTGATTTGCGCTTTAAGGGTGAACTGATGTATAGCTAGCCTGGATGTTGAAAATACAGATTAATTCATTACAGAGAGAGAGAGAAGTTCTTCAAAAATATAAATGCAGAGCACATTTTTCTCTCGAGACAAATTAAATTAAAAAAAAAATAAAATAAACACCGACAGTTGTCTTCAAATGCTGTGGAGCGCCGGCAGCGCAGTGAGTTAAGCACTTATTTGCTATAGCAAAAGATTGTGCATGTTTTTTTTTTTTTTGTTGTTTTTTTTTTTTTTTTTTTTTTTTTTTTTTTTTTTTTTGTTGTTGTTGTTGTTGTTGTTGTTGTTTTGTATGTGTGTGTGTGTGTGTGTGTGTGTGTGTGTGTGTTTGTTGTTGTTGTTTTTATATATTTTTTTTTTTTTTTTTTTTTTTTCGAATTCCACCACTAGAGATTTTCCTTTTTCAGAACCGTTTTCCGAATGGGGTACAAGGAAGCAAACAGGAAGTAACATTAAATTTAAAGTGGTTTACCTTGTCAAGATTAGCTTTAAATCTGCCAGGTGTGTCCATTCACCTTAAAGGGTTGAATACTGCCGTAAAACGTCTCCCTGTACTTCACCATAGTGCGGATTATATTTTATTTCTTTTGGAATCATTGGGCCCCCTTTGGTATTTTTTGAAAGTGGAGTTCTGCTCATGTATACGCTAGAGAGCGTAAGCAGTATTGCAAACTCCATTACTGTTGATGAAGAGTCTCAATAAAACCGAGACTCCCATTTTCTAATCTGTAATGTGTTCCTTGTTTCCAAAGGCAATTTTTTGACGTTTATTTCTCCAAGGAGAGCAAATTCTTCCCTTTTAGAGAAGATCCGATTTCAGAAGGGGACAAAGACGATTTAGTCAGAGTACCTACCCTGACAATATATCCATTTACCTTAATGTACATATGTTATTGCATTTATTCCCAAATATGTTGAGTGGACTCTTTCATCGTGCAGGTTGGACGGGTCCATTATCTACGTAAAGGTGTATTAAATGCCTTATTGGTTCTTTTATTGTAAATTTCTAATGTCATGGCAATCAGTGCAGGCCCTGATCAAATGCCGCGTTCTCTCATGGCAAACGGTGTAGACCCTGATTAGACGCCGTGTTCTAATGGCAAACAGTGTAGATCCTGATCAAACGCCACGTTCTCTCATGGCAAACAGTTAAGCGGCGTCTGATCTGGGTCTATACTGTTTGCAAAAATCCACATTTTGGAACACTCAGACCCATTGATGGATTAATAAATTTTTAAAGTATCTAGACCACATTTAGATCTTGCAGCAAAAGCACGTCGAAATTTCCGAAATTCCAGGCGGGATTCAAATTTTATGGTTATTGACAATGTCTAAAAATAAAATAACAACAAATAACGATCAGTTATTCCACTGAGAGTTTCTAGTGGATAATTCGGAAAGATCTTTGTAATAAAAAATAATCTAAAATTTAAATAACACTCTGCAATAAACGTGACACGAAATGTTTATAAACTTTAACTTCAAAACATGACAGACCAGACAGTCTGAACCCTACTCTTATGGTACGTGTGAATTTTACATGCCTACACCAGACTGCACAGTGCAATTAACATTTGTCCGGTATGCTCAATCACTTTTATGGCCCTGTACAATTTTTCAAAGCTAACTGAATAATGCGTTGACCAGACTGCACATGAGCATAGTCCGTTTTTGTCATACATGATCTATTTACATAAAACCTTTCTCCATAGTTTTGGTGCATCCTTAATAGTACGGGTTCCAGTACTCAATTTTTTCAACCCTAGCATCAGAAGATATACGATTTATTTCGATATTGGAAGAAAGCCAGGACATGTCCGTATATAAAACAACTGTATAGCAGATATGCATATATTGCATTTCGCGAAAACTTGCACGTTTCTATGGCGGCCCAGTTGATACTTAACGAATTCTAAGTATACAAAACCTTGTGTATTCATGCTAAAATCATCATCAAAAAAAAAAAGAAAGAAAGAAAGAAAGAAACAATGCTCAAAACAGAAATCAGAATATTTATTTTCTCATGCGCATATACAAACATGACGTCATTAGTGACACTCCGGTTGTTTTCCACATTTTAGGGAAAGTAGTCCGTTTTCCTGTCTGACCGTATGCAAACTGCATTTCAAATAAACCTTCAACTGTTTTTCACAGCCTTTATTCGAAGGTATACAGAAATGGATTAATACCAAAAAAATGTTTGATTTTTTTTTTCCAATATGGCCGCTACAATAGCCGGTAAGAAAACGATTGATTGCAAATATGACACCACTTTGAATAACAAATCTTAAATTTTACCGATATCTTTCGAGCGTTCGTGCGTATGATTATTTTTAAGAACGAATATTCGTATAGAACACTGTGTTGTGCTTACGTAAGTCTTCAACATGCATATTGAGGGGAATCGCCGCGCATTTCTTCATGTCCATAATTTCAAAACTTTTGTTGACGAACTATGCCGGGTATGAATCGTAATTAACTGACGTAATTTTCGCAAACTAAAATGTTCATCAAAATTCCTTAAAATACACGCCGTTTTACAAAACGCGACAAGAATTTTTAACAATTAGTGCTAATTTATATTCAGACATCAACTGTACAGATGTGCATATGAGCGCATTATGTACGCTCAATAGAACTTAAGTTGCTTGGCAAAACTCTATATCAGTAGCATGCAAAATGCATGCGTTTCTCCAAAATGCAATTAGTTTCTCTTTGTAATACAGCGGTTTTGTATGAACCAATATCCAAGCTTTATATACAAATCACTTCACCGGCCGAGATTTCGATACATTAACAAAAGTCTATATAATATGAACCACTATGTCCTGATCTGGGTCTACACTATTTGCTCAGGCCTGCCTTTCTGAATACTTAAGCAAAGTAAAGTAATATGATCAAATTAAATACCCTTAGAAATTTTGAAACCGCTATGACGAAATCCTGAATCCATCCCTGTAAACAGAGAATTAGATAAAAAAAAAAAGAAAGATAGAAAGAAAAACGTGAGAGAAAAAAGAAGCTGCACACCGCATCCCAAGACGCGGAAACTTGACCAGTCCGGATAAGAAGTGCCATATGATCCATCATTCGCCTTTTGCCAATATCCTAATGTACTTCACATTATAGCCGTTCGCTCTTTGCCAATATCCTAAAGTACTTCACTTTACATCCGTTCTCTCTTTGAAATTATCCTAATGTATTTCACTTTACATCCGTTCGCTCTTTGCCAATATCCTAATGCACTTCACTTCATATCCGTTCGCTTTTTGCCAATATCCTAATGTACTTCACTTTACATCCGTTCGCTCTTTGCAAATATCCTAATGTACTTCACTTTACATCCGTTCACTCTTTGCCAATATCCTAATGTACTTCACTTCACATCCGTTCGCTCTTTGCCAGTATCCTAATGTACTTCACTTTACATTCGTTCGCTCTTTGCCAGTATCCAAATGTACTTCAGTTTTTATCCGTTCGCTCTTTGCCAATATTCTAATGTACTTCAGTTTACATCCGTTCGCTCTTTGCCAATATCCTAATGTACTTCACTTCACATCCGTCCGCTCTTTGCCAATATCCTACTGTACTTAATTTCTCTTACATTCACTATTTGTCAATATCCTACTGTACTCCATTTCACGTCCATTCACTTTTTGCTAATATTACTATTACATTGTACTTAACTTCACTTACATTCGCTCTTTGTCAATATCCTACTGTATTTCACTTCACTTTTATTCACTCTTTGTCAATATCCTACTGTACTTCACCTCACTTCCATTCACTTTTTTTCCAATGAGAGACAGCAGTCAGTTGATTCCCCTGCGTACTCTCTATAAACAACCAGGTCCAGTCATTTGGTTTCCTCTGATTTTATCATTAGCATCTCTGTTAAGATCATTTTATGTTCCTTGAGAAATCTAATTTAATTATGGTCATTAGCCTATAAAGCTTCCAAAATATCAAAAAGAAACAATTTCTTTGCAATGAAATATATAATGTTAATAAATTTTATGTGTGGATGCGGCAAATTTTAAAGTTAAAATTCATTTAAAATTCACTGAGGACCTATGAAAAAATCAGAAAATTCCAATTAGAAGGACCTAGTTAGTATTTGGTCTACCTTGCACTCTATCTGGCAAGGGTGATAATAAAAAAAAAAAATTACTGCCATCTCTCATATTCTACCGTATTTCACTTCATTTCCATTCTTTCTTTGCCAATATTCCATTGTATTTAACTTCACTTACATTCGCTCCTTGTCAGTATCTTATTGTACTTCACTTCACTCTCATTCACTCTTTGTAAATATCCTAATGTACCTCACGTCACTTCCATTCACTCCTAGCCAATATCCCATATTTCACTTCACTTCAGCCCCTTAACCGTGTCGATCTTTATGGAGATTGTTTCTCTCCATTTTGATCTGTCTTCAACTGACCTTTTCGAGCATGCACAGCTAAGACTGGTGCAGTCCTTGATGTTGTCTCCCCATCTTTTCTTCTGTCTGCTCCTTCTTCTAGACTTTTTAGTTATACAATGTAACTTGCACAACTGTCATTGCCATGCCAGAGAAATTTGAAATGTGACTGTACCACCGAGTTTTCATTTCTTGACCATGCGAGCAATCTTATCAGGACCTTCACTGTCCGCGAACAGAATCATTGGGTTTTACAGAATGTATGAATGGAGAGCAGAGGCCCGAATGATACTTAGCGCATGCGCAGGATGATCTGAATGTGTGCATTGTGCATGTTCGAAGGCATTTTTTCGCTTGACGCGGTCAAATTATATCGTACATCTGATGATGAATACTTGACCTTTTATCCCTTTATGATCTGTAACGGACTGCTTCATCTGTATATTTGGATTATTTTTTTTGTATATATTGTAAAGGGACGTTTGACAAAATCAACAGACAGAACGGTGAACAATGTGCATCCTGATTAGACGGCTTGTTGCGGACCGTCTCATCTGGAGCCTGTGTCGAGTTTGCCAAGGTATACGTTGAACAAGTCTATGCAATATGCACTACCATGTTCTCCCAAAATACATATTGGTCGAGCCATGCGAAAACGTGTCTCCGGGCATATTCGGACAGCGAAGGCCCAGATCAGCCTGCGCATCCGCGTAATCTGACCAGGGCCTTCATTATCCGCTAACATAATCATTGGATACCATACCATTCATGGAGAGCAAGCCCGGATGATATTTTGCGCATGCGCAGAATGATCTGAATCTGCGCATTCTACACGGTTCGAGGGCAAGTTTTCACTTAACGAGACTGAATTATATTATATACATCTGATGATGAATACCAAACCTTCCAACCCTAATGATCTATAATAGACTGCTTCACCTGTAAATTTGGATAATTTCGTCATACTGCAAAAGAACCTTTGACAAAATTCACAAACAGAACATTGAACAGTGTGCATCCTGATTAGACGGCTCGTTACGGACCGTCTCATCAGGATCCTGTATCGAATTTGCAAAGCTATGTGTTTAAAACCCAATTACATTGTATGTCTAGCGTTCCTTAAAAGGGATATTGGTAAACATTGTAGAACCAGATCGTGTCTGCACTGTTTGCATTAAATACAGGAATTTCTATAAAACATGGTAATAACAAGAAACAACCAAACACCACTCCTATTGGAAAATGACCTGGCCAAAAAGTTGAGGCAGCGGAGTCCACTCGGTATAACTGGGTTAACAAGAGTATGTAATGCACACCACCATGGTCCCGCAAAATACATATAATGTATAGTCGAACTTCAATGGCTCAAACATCTTTGGGATCATGGAAATTTATTCGAGATATAGGTAGTTCGAGCCACTGAGGGTTAATCATGGCGCCAGGTCAGGAAGCTAATGGCGATAATTTAGGGATATTTTTCAATCTTCTACAAAATAATGGTATGCTGAGTGTACTCATTAGAATCACTTCGATGGAATGATTCTTATCAGTGCACACAACGTACTATTTCATGATAGAATAAGAAAATTTCCCTAAATATTTGTTTTCTGGAGCTGTCGAAAGAATTTCGTAGGGACTCGAAAACGAGTTCGAATAAGCCATGGTAAACGAGCCATCGGTAATCGAGCTATTAAGGTTCGACTGTAGTGAAAACTAGGGTATATAAGAGGTCTACATCATTAAGCTGAGTTATTAAGCTGAGTTTCATAATTTTGTGGGGGGTTTTTTTGTTGTTGTTTTTTTACCAGAGTTTACAATTTCGTTTTTACTTCTTGCAACCTTTTATACTGCTTAAATCAGTCTAAAAGTGTTTAATGACCCAAATTGTTCTCATATACATACAGTGAACCCTCGTTACGACGACAACATTTGTTCCCAATGAATTTGCCAATAAAATGAATTTGCTGTTGTACAGAATACTTAATGAGCAGCTTGATATGTAAGAAAGGTCTTGTTTTGTTCTTATTTCCTCATAGAATATATGTTTTGGATTTTTGTTAGAATCGCATCACTGAGGCGATTCTAACAAATATCCAAAACATATGTTTCTTTAAAGTTTTTAATACAGTATTCTTGCATAATTTGTGACCAATTGTTATCTCTTAAGCTAAGGTTTTGTGACAGTCAAATTGTCATTATAACGAATTTTGTCCTTGTTACGAGTGTCGGTATAAAAAGGGTTGGTTGTCTGTACCAGATTTTACAATTTGTTTATTATTTCTTGCAACCTTTCATACTGCATAAATCACTCTAAAAGCTTAATGACGAAAATCGTTCTCATTTACACATTATATGGAGAAACTACTATGGAGAAGAAGGTCCCCAGATAGATATATAAATAGGAAGAGGCTATTTACAGTCAACTGTAAATAGCCAGCTATTTACAGTCAACTGTCAATAGCCATAAAAAACGTTAAATTGGCTATTTACAGTCAACTGTAGATAGCCAAAAAAACGTTAAATTGGCTATCTACAGCCAACAGTAGATAGCCAAAAACGTTTTATTGGCTATTTACATTCAACTGTCATTAGCCAAAAAGAAAAACGTTAAAATGGCTATTTCCAGTCATAGTTATTATAGATGTGTTCTTTAAGAAGGCAGACTAGATATAATATAGTTTCATCTTGCATCTCCAGCAATTCTATCCTATCGGATCTGTTTTGATAGTGGGGACAAGGCGGTAATTCAAGGTTTCTTACTTGTAAAATGTATTTCCCCGTTGTTTTTTTTTTTTTTTTTTTTTGTGTGTTTTTTTTTTTTTTTTTTTTTTTTTTTTTTGGTTTTTCGAATTGTCAGATCTGGTAGCGTACATATTTAAAAAAGCTTGCGAGTATAAACAGTGCACAAGTAACAATCGAATCAAATATAACTTGGACTCTTTTTCGTATGAAACATGCACGAGTTTTTTTTTTTTTTTTTTTTTTTTTTTTTTATTGTTGTTTTCTGAAAGAAGCAAGACCATTTATTCATATTTTGTTTTATTACTAATAAAAGTGAAAAACGCCAATAAACCAAAGCATGGATATATCCTAACTTTCGTCATTTTAATTCAGATCAAATCAAACAAGTTATTTAATCCAACGATTCTGTTAGCGGGCAGTAAAAGTCCAGATCAGACTGTGCGGATGCTCAGGCTGATATTGCCTTTCGCTGTCCGCATTTGGCCGAAGACACGTTTTCGCATGGCGTGGCTCTTATGAGGGTAACAAACTAAAAAAAGTAAATAGATAAATAAACTGTGTGTGCACAATTGTGTATATATCTGAAGGAACACGACGCCGAATCAACATCGTCGACCCAACGTTATGTCCCCACCGATGCGGCAATCGTCAAAATACATATGCGATCTGCGCCAACCTAAATCAGACCCCAGGGTCAAATGGAGGTCCGCTCTACTCGTAATAAATAAGTACATACATTTATTCAAAGAGTATAAACTATGTGAAAGAAGTATGAAGTAAATATTCCTTTCGTTTCTATTTGCGTTAACGCTTAGCTTCCTGGGTAAAATTTTCAGCAAATAGAATGTTGATATACTTTTCTTAATTTTCCCTGAAATTTGGATTTTACAGTTTATGCAAATTGTCTATCTTGCAGACGATTTCCAGGAAATGTCAAACCCTATTTTCTGGGAATAATTAAGAAAACTATCATTCTTTCGTCTGCTGAATTTGTCTATAGCATTGTATTAGGCTCACAATAGAACTAGTTTCGTTTAACTTAAAACAAAAAAAAAAATGCATAAATCAAAAGCATAATAAAAGATGTATATTGGACGCAACTTATTATTACTCTTTCATTTGCACATAATTAATTATTCCTAATATTTAATGCACTTGAACTGACAACCGCCTGGTTTCTGAATGGAAAATAATATTCTTGTCTAAGCATCGGAATTGATACCATTCAAAACATTGAGTGCACTGGATCATTTCGAGTCATACAACACCGGCAAGAGCAAAATATATTTTCTTTCGACGTTATCTGCTTTTTCTTCTTCCAGTTAGTATTTATGTTAAAAGGAAACTTAGTAAATTGATCTTGCGAAATGCAGGAAATAAGATGTGCCCTCATTTTATGTTGTTCGAAGATGAGTTTCGCGGGATTGAGGACGAAGCTTTAAACTACAGCAAAAGTAGTGGCGAACAATCCACAATCTGTTCCGCCATGTAACCCTGGACAGCAATGACATGAAATTTAACATGTTTTACCGTCATGTTTCAATACGCTCAAAATTTGCAATGTGCTGTCCTGCTCGAGGTCAGTGTACATACAGTCGACTCTCGTTATCTCGAATTCCAATGGACTCTCTGAAATACTTCGAGATATCCGTACCTCGACATATCAGATTTGCAGAATTGAGGAAAAATTAAATCGAACAACCACATTTAACAAATGTATATGTAATCTGACTCCTGAGTTAGAGATATATTAAAAATATTGTGGAAAAGAGGGGACATTGCTCGTTTCCACAATATTTTGTTACCTGTTATTAGATTTTCATGTTTAAGCAGGGGCCAAATTTTCACTTCGAGATAAGCGGTTATTCGAGATAAGCGAAGTCGAGATAACGAGAGTCAATTGTATTATCGAACACATTTACGCTACCTTCAGAACAGTTAAGTGTTGAAATGGTAAACCAGTGACCAGAAGTAGAACTACTGCGATGCAGAATTTGTACTATATCTTTTTCTATTTTATTATTATTATTGTTATTTTTTTTATTTTTTTTGTTTACTTTTTTTTTTTTTAAATGAGAAACGTGTTGCTTATTTAAAACGGACTGAAATCCGTTAATTTTGGGGTTTGTGAATTGTCTTTTCATTATTTCCTGCGCTACGTCAGTTATTTTGCCATTTAAAAGTTGTTGTTTTTTTTCCCTCAGTGTCTTGTTTATCTTTTCAAAGTAAGAATGTGTTTAGAAATCTTTACCAAACTGTGTTTTGAAAAAAAATGCCCAATTCACAACGAATACAATATTCCACCGTTCATGCAAATAAAATTATATTATTTCTAGTTCCCCGTCTGTGAAAACATATTATATTGAATATGACTGTAAATAGCCAATTTAACGTTTTTTGGCTATATACTGTTGACTGTAAATAGCAAATGTAACGTTTTTTGGCTTTCTACAGTCAACTGTAAATAGCCAATTTAACGTTTTTTGGCTATTTACAATTGACTATAAATAGTCACTCCGATATAAATATCTCCATATCACCTCCCCCCCCCCCCCCACCCCCCCACCCCCCCCCCCCCCACACACACACAGACACACACAACCACACCAAAAAAAAAAAAAAAAAAACATGTTGTAGGTACTCAGTGAAGTAGCTTGCAGAGATCCTTCTGATAGTTACACACTACATTTGTTTTTGTTTTATTTTTCTGGAGAAATGAGAAAAAATATCAATAGTTTTGTTGTAACCAATTTATGCCTAGCGTCCCGTAAAAGGGACATTGGCAAACATTGTAGACCCAGATTTGACACCACAGAACGCGGCGTCTGATCAGGGTATAAACTGTTGGTATAGTTATAATGACGCATAGTCATAATAAAAACTAACCTGACACCCTTCTATTGGAAATAGACCGGTCCATATAGTAGAAGAGTCCACTGGGCATAAATGGGTCAAATTATTGGCTTATCTATCTGAACTATGGCTAGGAATGTACATTTTAGATAGGTGTGTTAACATAACCCATATATGTCGACTGGACTTCTGCCTTATCTCTTTGGACTGGTCCATTTACAATAGAAGGGGTCTCTGGTTAGTCTTTATCATTACCTTGTTTTATAAAAATTCCTATATTTAATGCAAACAGTGTTGACCCTGGTTAGACCCTGCGTTCAGTGGCGTCTGATCTTGATCTACACTGTTTGACAATGTCCCTTTTATGAGACTTTAGGCATAAATGGTTTAATTTAATCTCATTACAGCGATTTCACCGCAGTATAACAAGTGCGGAACTGGTGTCAGCCACCGAGACCTGCAGGGAAATGATGACCATAATCAAGAACAGAGAAATTGCCAGACTCTTCCAGAAAAGTACAATTAGAGTAAGTTTTTACAGTGAACCCTCGTTACAACGTTCCCAAAGACGTTGTCATTTAAATGAATTTGTTGTACAGAAAAGTTGATGAGCAGATTGATATGAAAGCAAGTTCTTGTTTTGTTCTTATTTCCCCATAGAACATATGTTTTGGATATTTGTTAGAATCGCCTTACTGAGGCGGAAATATAATATTCTTGCATACTTTGTGACCAATTATTACTTCTTAAGCGAAGGTTTCGTGACAGTCAGATTGCAATTATAACGAATTTAGTCGTTGTATCGAGTAGTATAACATATAAAAAGGGTTGTTTGTATGTGACCTCTAGAAATCCGATCTAATGGTCTTATATCATTAACCGCTGAACAGTTCATTTGAAATTCAAGGAAAGAGCAACTACCGGTACCAAATTTACCCTATTGTTTGGAAACAAACACCCAAACAAACAGTGTAGACGCACATTAGACATCACAGAACGGGGCGTCTGATCAGGGTCTACTTTATTTGCAGCTCATCTAGCAGTTTTTAAACGTGATAAAGTTATATTGTTGTTTCAATTACATGATTTATTATTGATAAAATTTGTCCGAAAAGCTCGGAACAAAAGCATATGCAACTTTATGGTACTTCCCAATGCCCTGCTGAATATAAGGGCCGCGCCAAGCGAAAACGTGGCTTCGGGCATATGCGGACAGCGAAGGCCCAGATCAGCCTGCGCATCCGCGCAGGCTGATCAGGGTCTTCACAGTCCGCTAAAAGAATCATTGGATACTACAGAATATATGAATGGAGAGAAAGGTCCGGATGATACTTTGCTCTTGTGCAGAATGATCTGAATCTGCGCATTTTCACATGTTCGAAGATACTTTTTCAATTTAACGCGACCCATTTATGGTGAGATTTGCGGAATGTGTTTATAATGAATTTTATCCAAGGATAACGGTGAGCATGTCCATTTAAGGGGACGATATATACAGTCGAATCTCAATTGCTAGAACATCTTCGGGACCATAGAAATTTGTTCGAGATATTGGTAGTTCGAGCCACTGAGGATTAATCATGGCACCAGGTCAGGAAGCAAATGGCGATAACTTAGGGAAATATTTTCGATCTTCTGCACAACAATGAAATGTTGAGTGTACTCATTAGAATCGCCTCAATGAAGCGATTCTAATGAGTACACTTAACATACAATTCCATGATAAAATAAGATAGTTTGCTTAAATATTTTTTTTTTAGCTAAGAATTTCGTAGAGACTAAAAACGAGTTCGAATAGCCATAGTAAAAGAGCAATCAATGTTCGAGTTATTGAGGTTCGACTGTACATGGTTTAATTCCGTACAATGGCTGAATACAGCGTGACTGGTATTTGTGAAAAGTTGCTTAACATAGCTGAATACATTGTGACTGGTATCTGCAAACAATTGCGTAGAATAGCTGAACACGCCGTGACTGGTGTCTGTGAACATTCGCATAACATGGCTAAATACACCGTGATTGGTATCTGTGAACAGTTGCATACAGTGGCTGAATACACCGTGACTGGTATCTGTAAACAGTCGCGTAACATGGCTGAATACACCGTAACTGGTATCTGTGAACAGTTGCGTATCATGGCAGGGTACAAAATGCGTGGTATCGTGAAACGTCGCGTAACATGGCTGAGTGCACAATTGGAAATGTGTCTCCGTGAACAGTCACGTAACGTGTGAACAGTCACGTAACATGACTGAGAGCACCATACGTGGTATCTCTAAAAAGTCGAGTAACATAGCTGAATTCACTATGACTGGTGTCTGTGAATAGTTGCGCAACATGGCTGAATACACAATGGAAAAAATGTGTCTCCGTGGAACTTGTGAACAATCATATAAGACGGCTTAGTACGTCATGGGAAAATGTATCCTATGGTACCTGTGAACATTCGCGTGATATGGCTGGGTACACAATGGAAAATATGCCTTCATGGTATCTGTGAGCAGTTGCGTAATATGACTGAGTACACAATGGGTAAATGTGTCTCCGTGTTAACAGTGAACAGTCGCATAAGATCGCTTAGTACACCTTGGGAAAATGTGTCTCCGTGTTACCTGTGAACAGTCGCATAAGATCGCTTAAAACCCCATGGAAAATGTGCCTCCATGTTACCTGTGAACAGTCATATAAGATAGCTTAGGTATAAGATAGCTTAGTATACCATGGGAAAATGTGTATCTGCTGTACCTGCGAACAGTCATATTACATGGCTTAGTGCACAATGGGAAAATGTCTCCGTGGTCCTTGTGAACAGTCGTATAAGATGGCTTAGTACACAATGGAAAAAATAATGTGTCTCCATGATAGCAAGCATAGCTCGCGACGCGCGAAGCGCGTTGCGAACGAAGTGAGCTCTATGGTAGAGAATATAATCAAGAAAAAGTAACATACAACGATATATACTTTCAGCAGAAGTCGCTCTAACCAATTTTCTTCCTTTTTCTTCCCGGAAGTTGTCACCGGAAGTTTTGACTGGGCGGACTTGATTATACCGCTATTCACAAAATTTGGGTCTCACTAATAAACGAAGTGACAAGAAACGAGTGTCAATAAGTGTCACGAACATATTTTGCTCATTATTTTTATTATTTATTATTGATTTACATATATACTGATATTCATTCTTTACTGATGCTGTGAAGGACTTTTGAAGAGATTACAGATAGGTCTGTACTGTGCTCGCATTTAGGCTAAGCCTATTTTCATATTACCTGTAAACAGTCGCGTAACATGGCTGAATACACAATGGGAAATGAGTCTCCGTGGTACCTGTGAACAGTCGTATAAGACCGCCTAGAACACCATGGTAAAAATGTGTCTCCGTGGTACATTTACTTTGGAACAGTCGTATAAGATCGCTTAGTACGCCATACGAAAATATGTCTCCGTGGTATCTGTGAACAGTCGCATAACATTGCTGAGTACACCAAAGAAAACGTGTCTCCATGATACCTGTAAACAGTCGCGTAACATGGCTGAATGTGTCTCCGTGCTGTCGGTGAACAGTCACACAACATGGCTTGGTACACAATGTGAAAACATATCTCCTTTGTACCTGTAAAATCACGAACATGGCTGAGTACAAAATTGGAAATTGTGCCGCCTCCAAACTACCTATGAACAGCCACGTCACAATTCATCCAGTGTGTCAAAACAGTCTGATCAGGATCTTCAATGTTCACAAGTAAATTTTATTGGAGCTAAATTTCTGTTTGCGAACAAAGAGGGCACCTATCAAGTCAAGGTACTTGAATGCACCTGCTGATATGGGTTTTGTAGATACATACTTTTAGTGTGGTATGGCCAAGTTGTATATGACTTGGTTTCTATTCCTCCATCAAGATTAACAAGTATAATCTCTTTCAAATCAACAAAGTTTTTGTCTAAGCACGACGGGACGACATTTCCAGTAAATCATGGTGTTAATCTTTTATTCTGCAGACTACACACAGAATACTAATAACATTTGTGTTAGCATTTCTTGCAGAACGGAAGACATCCAAAAACATAACCCATACCTTGCCAACGGCAAATAATACTCGTATTACCAACCTGAATCTGAATCTTCATGTCTCTTCATTTCTTCATTTACACCTTTACACTTAAAATGCTATTCAGCAGTCTACTTTTATTTTTCCTAAAAATATGATTTGACACTTTTTTTTTTTTTTTATTTAGACTAAACATGTGTTTAAATGTCATAAATACATATATACTGACAAATATATATAGCACATGACTATTTTAAATACGTTATCATTTGAAATAAAAAATTCAAAACCTATCTCTTTAAAAGATTAGTAAAAGAGAAAAAGTTTAGAAAGAGAGAGGGGGTTGTTGAGAAAAGTTGGTAGACACGGCTGTTGGAATATTGTTCAGATTCATGTAACACGTGAAAATACAGAAGATTGTTTTCTGCCTGTCTCAGCTGGTGTGTAGTTACCACTAAGACTGATAATAATGAAATCATTGCTGTATCGAGACCACGGTAGTCAAAAAAAAAAAAAAAAAATTCCTTAAAGGACAGCAGAAAACAAGCTGTAATATCAATATATGTTCTAAAGTATACTGTCTTCTATAACTATAAATTCATGGTGCACCTCTTTATCCAGAGTCTGTTTCAATATACCCGTGGCAGATAGTCAGCAGTAAGCAGAACCCAGACACTAACATAAAAGTCATATTGGACCCATGGGTCACTCTGTGCTTGGATAAAAGTAGTTATATACTGGTGTCCACTTCTTAAAAAATTTATTTAATCTATTATTAATGAATAAAGTGTATCTCTCGCTAAGCATTTTTTTCTTTAACAGGCTGACAAAACCTTGAATGCTTAGATTTCTGGAAGCAAATTTGTTTTTGTAGATGTAATATTTTGCTAAACCATAGATATAATTGACCAGTTCTGTTTTACCACCGTATGCAAATATTATTTTTCGATCTTCTAACAATATTTCTAAATTGATATTTGTTGTCAACCATGTTTTAAGTTCAATCCAAAATGTTTTTACTCTTGGGCATCGAAGAAATAGATGATGAATTTTTTCTGGTTGCTCACCACAGTAACTACAAGCCAGATTATCAGTTTTGTTAATTTTATAAAGAAACGAATTAGTTACTAAAATTTTATTATTAATTTTGTATTGAAAGTCGCGCAGTTTTATCTCGTGAAATAACTTTAATGTTCGATGATACATTTTCCATTCCTCTTCCCCTATAGCCCCCATCTCCGTTTGCCATTTTGCTTGTGGGATGTACTCGTTTACTCCGACCAAAATGTCGTAGAAAATTCTACTTCCTTTCTTTGATTTAATTAGGTATTGAAGGTATATATTACATACTACATTTTGTTTAGTTTCAACAATAAATACACGATTCATGTTAATTTGATCTTTCCATACTTGAGAAATATTATTTAATACATGCTGATAGTCTAGAAATGTGCCCCTTATATTATATTTCGCTTTTAACTGTTCAAAACTATAAAATATCCCTTCCTCACTAATAAGATCATTAATTACTCTTATGCCCATATCCCACCAATTTCTTAAGAACAGTTGCCCATTTCCAATGCGATCATTATGCCATATAGGGCATATAAGAATTTGTTTAATGTTTTCTACGGGAACCGCTTCACAAAATTCAGACCAAACTTGCATTAAATCTTTCCAAAATGGATTTTGTAAATTGGAACTAAGTCTCGCCGCACAAACGCCACCAAACGAAAATATCTCCGAAAAATTTATCGAAGCTAATTCTTTCCACCCACCAGTATCTGATTGTTGTAGTATTCTTCGTAACCATGAAACTTTTAATGCTTTTATAAATGACCTTAATTCCACCATTCTTAAACCTGCATATTCTATGTTTTTGATTATAATTCTTCTTTTAATCCTATCTGGTCCTGAATTCCACAAAAACTTGTAAAACATTTTTTCTAACTCCTTTATTAGTTCGTTTGGTGGCGCTGGTAGTGAAATAAAGAGATGTACAAACTTAGAAAGAGCGAGAGATTTAATAACTGTTATTCTACCTATCAGGGTCAATTTTCTTCTGGACCATTGATTTAGTATATTCTTAACTTTTAAAAGAACTTCTTGGCTATTTAGGTCCCATATATTAAACACTAGGGGTGAGAACACTACACCTAAGGCTTTTAAAGGTTCTTGCGACCAATCTAACGGGTACTCATCACACAGATTTTTTTCTGAATTACTTAAACTACCTATCCATAAGGCCCTTGTTTTATCTACATTTATTTTTAATCCTGACATTATATAATATTGTTTTAATGTACGTAAAGCTTCTTTAAGTGAAATTTCAGAGCCATCTAATAAAAGCTGTGTATCATCCGCATATTGTGATAATTTGAATTCTTTATTATTTATGTGTATACCTTTAATATCTTTATTATTCCTTATCATTTTCCCGAGAATTTCTGCGCATAATATAAAAATATATGGTGATATCGGATCCCCTTGTCTACAACCTCGTTTAAGATAAAAGAAGTCGGACATAAAGCCATTTTGGAGTATACATGATTCAGCCCCATTTTGAAATAGACTAATCCAGGTTTTAATAGACCTTCCAAAATTAAAATAATCTAAAACTTTCGAAATGAACTTCCAAGAGACAGTATCAAATGCTTTCTCAAAGTCTATGGAAAGTAGCAGACCGGGTATATTTTGTTTTTTAGATTCAAAAAGTACATCATAAATAAGTCTTACATTTTCTCGTGGTGTCGAATGCTCAGGAAAGACCGGAGTACAGTGAAATTATTTCCGTCTGCTCGTGTTCTTGTTACAAATGGCGTACAAATAAGGAACAAGACTCGCAGAGACAAAGACGAAATAGAATTTTTACAACAAGCGGTAAAAGTGTGACTTCTAACAGAGACGAAAACAGCTCTGAAGAAATGGACTCTTTCTTGCCCAACAGTTACACCAAACGATCTTCTGTTTAAGCCATAAAGCACTTCATGCAAATTGACTCTGACAATTTGCATGAAGTGACAGATCTAATAAACAAAAACTATATTTCAAAATGTCGTCTGCTGAAATGTTTACTTTGCATGCAGAAGACGGCATTTTCGGTTGGTTTATTTTTGCCATTTTTCATAGAAAATAAGGCTTGATGTTTCTTGTGAATCGTCTGTCTACCGTTCTGCGGCATCTAATCTGGATCTACGCTGTTTATGCAGGCAAGTCTGTTCCAGTAAATATGGCAAATACGATATAACAAAACTGTAAATAACTTCAGCATGAGCATTTCACACGAACAGCGCATATCAAATACATATGTGCGATAGGGTCATTTTTACCCTTCATGACCCCTTTGAACTGTTAGTTCCCTAAGTATTTGGACTGATTTTTATTTTAAATCTTTATCTATACCACATTACTCTAAAAGTCCGATCAAGGGCATTGGACCACCATGTCAAGCGTCTGAAAGATTCTGGCGGGATATCAAACATGTATAAATGTATGCCACTCCCCTGACCAGACTGCCCCTTTTATAAGCAGTCTGATCTGAGTATACACTCTTTGTTCAGGTTTTTTTCCGAAGTTTCAGGGTGGTACGTTTGATACATTCTTGAACCATGTCTAGAATACATTGCAATAACTGCATGTTGCAAATTTACTCCTCCTCATGAAAAAACTTCTTTTATTAAAGATCTTAAGCAAACTGCGCTTAACGAGACCACACATTGTGCGCATGCGTGGTCTGTTCAGAACATGCGCATTTCCTTTTGCTATTAATCTAAAACGCTAAATGTTTTTTCTGGCGAACTGCGCATGCTCAGACCAGACTGCGCATATGCGCAGTCTGATCTGAGCATGCGCAGTTCAGACATGCCCGAAGATAGGATTGGCCAAGATGCGCCTTAAATGTATTATGAATAATCTGAGCGCGCCTAATAAACCTTTACCACTCTCCAGGCAAATTCAGCACACGACACATTGATGATCTTTTTTCTTATTTTTTCCCAGAAAACATGATTTGACATTTCATGCAAATTGTCTCCATTGATGACAATTTGCATAAAATATCAAATACCGTTTTCTGGGGAAAATAAGAAAACTGTTTCAAAATGTCGTCTGCAGAAAATTTTACCCAGTTTGCTAAGCGTTAAGCTGTTTCTATTTCTCCTTAATTTGATCTGACACAGTTTTGTAACAAGAAACGTTGCGTCATGGAATCCTTAAACAAATTACTTCTGCTTGTATCGTTGCTCAGCGCAGTTTTCCTTGAAATATAAAATTGAACTGGCTCACGGGATAACCACCCTAATGCCACACTCAAAAACCGAAGGCCAAAGCTAGCACTCCCATCAACACAGCCAGACTGAGGCCTTTAACGTTTCCACATATTTTTAGATTGGAAGAAGTTCAACAGCAAATGGGGAATGCCCAGACGCATCTGCAGAAATGCCTAGTCTGCCCTGAGCTTTCGCTGTTTACATATGTAAATCAGCATGTTGGATTTTCTCTGCGTTAACTCATTAATTTAAATACGAACTTGTTTCATTATCCTGACGACTTGCATCATAATGAACTCTGCGCAAAAACCTTTAAAACAAAAGAAAAATGCGCGCAGAATGCAAATTTTATAACGGGGCGCTGAAGTACATTGTATAAATCAGAGAGACTGTAGGCAGATACTATTGTTTATTTTGTCTGTTTGTTCAGCTTTTACCACTCTCTGGGCTAATTCAGCAGACAACAAATTGGTGACTTTTTTCTTATTTTTCCAAGAAAACAGAATTTGACATTTTATAATACAAATTGTCTCCATTGGCAATTTGCATAAAATGTCAAAACCTGTTTTCTGGATAAAAAAAGAAAAATATTTCAATCTAATTGTTACGTTCCAAGGAATCTATAAACAATATTCAGCACAAGACTTAAAATGAATTCTTGACAGCCTGGGCGAAAACCTGTTTTGGTATAAAAACACATTTTTTGACGAAAAATCACAAATTTCTGATTTTTTTTTTTTAATTATATATACACCAGACATACAGTTTTTTTTTTTTTTTTTTTTTTTGTTTTTTGTTTTTTTCAGATATAACATGTAAATTTTAGGGATGAATGTTTTCTGGCTCACCCTGCCGAAAAATGCTAAGAGAAACCCAAAGCAAAAGGCAACATAACCTTTACCACTCTCTGGGCTAATTCAGCAGACAACAAATTGGTGATATTTTTCTTATTTTCCCAGAAAATAGGCTTTGATATTTCATGCAAAGTTTGCATGAAATGCCAAAGTCTATTTTCCGGGAAAAATAAGAAAAATAAGCATTGAAATTCTTTTGGAGACAGTTTGCATGAAATGCCAAAGCCTATTTTCTAGGAAAATTAGAACAAGTATTTCAAAATGCCGTAAACATACGAAGGCGTTAACTGTGGTACTGATAATATAACGTATTTGTGTTGAAGATTCAAAACTTGTCATATCGGAACAAAAACGTTACAAGGGATTGAATTGTTTATGCTTAGCAAAGTCTGAGCGTTTACACACGGCCAATTGACGTGAAATAAAAGATATCGAAAGATTCCATATCGTACTGCGAATATGCCAATGTATAGTGCAATGTAGCAAGTATAGTAAATATTAATGCCATGAACAAACCATTATAACTGTGAGTATACTTACTTTAATTTCAGACAAATAAGCTGGCAGACATGGCTAAACGGAAACGACTTAACAGGAATTTCTTTGATGTAGTAGAGAAGGCAAAATGGTATGTATTTTTTAAATGCTAATAAAAACCTCAAAAAGTTGCCTTTGGAAATAACGAACACACAAAAAGAATGAAAACTGGAGACTCGGTTTTATTAACCCTTAAAGCGCCAAGGAAAACTGCATCTGAAAATGTCGTCTGTTTATGTCGTCTGCTGAATATTCTTGCAAACTTTTCAAACCTATTTTTGCATACAGGCAAACAGTGTGGACCCAGATCAGACTGCTCCTAAAGGAGCAGTCTGATCTGGCTCCACGCTGTTTGCAAAAATGACTTTAAAATCACAAGCAGATGACAAAGCAGACGACAATAGTTGTGATTGGCGCTTTAAGGGTTAAGTTCCTTCATATACAATATCTGTATACGCCCCGTAGTACCGGATTAAGCGGTATTCGATTTTCAATGTAACCTGAATGGGCTAACGAAAAAGGAAATAAAATATAATTTGCACTATGATGAAGTACGGGGAGAAGTTTTATGGCACTTAACACCTGCTGCAGTGAAGTAAAATAAGAAAATAAAAGGTTGCCTTTGGGAACAAAGAACACATAGAATGAAGTCGTAGACACGTTTTTATTTAGCCTCTTCATATAAAGCTGTATAGTTTACGTGGCTGTAAACGCCCCCTAACACCAGCTTTAGGGGTATTCGATTTACAGGGCTCAATGATCCGCTAAAGCGAACTTGTGTAAGCCGACTGACATCAGACAGCCTTTAAAATGCCAATCACAACTGCAGCAGACTACATTTTTTCTTAATCAGAAAAAAATAAGGTTTGCTATTTCATGTGAATCGACTACCTAACCGATTCACATCTGTTAGCCCTTATAATGCCAGTCACACAACTGTAGACGACATTTTGATTTTTTAAATTATTTTTCAAAGAAATAATGCTTGGCATTTCAGATTCACATAAAAATTTTAAGCCTTATTTTCTCTGAAAGAAAGAAAAACCGTCTGTTTGTCGCTTTAAGGGTAAACCAATCAATTTTAGGATGATTTGTCATACCAAATTGATACGTAACCGGAATAAATGTGAGAACACCGTATTTGCTTTAAATATTGGGACAGCTTAGCTCGGTACAATATTTGTCCTAAAATTCGAATGTCCATTTTATAAACTGCTGGTATGTCAAAACTTCTTGCTGGATGAGTAACAAACAGTGTAGACCCAGATCAGACGCCGCGTACTGTCGCGTCTGATCTGCCGGGTCTGCACTGTTTGCTCCGGCCTGTCTTTCCCAATATCTTGGGTAAATACGGTATTCACTGTGTGCCTAAGAAGCCTTGGATCATTGTCTGTCCACTGAGTGCCCGGCGAAGACGTTGGTCCGCGCAGTCTGACTCGAGTCTTTGATGGAAGCATACGTCACAAGGTACCATGATTTTCTCTCATTATAAGAAAAGATATAATAATAAAATGGAGGACGTTTATCATTTTCTATGTCTGTGTCCTTTAATACCAGAGTGCATAAAATTGGCAATCACATTACGAAAACACGCCTATTCAAATATATTGAAAATTTTACTACCAAAATATGGCAATTTTTCAGATAAAGAAATCTGGTATTTTTCATATTTCTGCTCAAAACATAGATTGTGGGTACTCGTTAGAACCGCCTCGTCGAGGCGGTTCTAACGAGTACCCACAATCTATGTTTTTGAGCGGAAATAACAAAAATAATGTATACTCCTGTAAACCCCAGTTTTACTATATAAAAGTGGGGTTTAAGGGGGTCAAAATTATATAGGTATATTTTCGTGATGATTTGGGTTAGTTTTTAGATGCTTTGAACAGATCTGTAGATCTGTATTAACATTGACAAGTAAAACCTTATATGTGAACAACGTAGACACTGATCGAGATCGGTCTGCACAGCAGGGTCTAAATCTGGTTAGAAACAGATATTATTTTGCAAACAGTGATGCGCAACGCCAAATATGGCTCTTACGCAATTTCCGAACATCACAGGCCAAGATAAGTGAGCTGGGTCGATGGTGATAACATGTGTCTAAACGTTAAATGGTTGTTTGTTAGAAGATGTTCATACATGTATATGGCATTTATTTCTGAACATTTTTCTTGCTAGTTACAGCACATTTCTGCAGTAAGTTAAGAAGTTTACATCAATAAACATTATTTAGCATCTTACATAAGTATGCATTTTTAAGCACAAACATGTATTTTCTACATAGCATATATCTATCAGTTAACATATAAATATACATTTGTATAGATGGATAGAAATAGCACACAACTTATTTGTATTTTTCATTTTACCTTTAACCCTAATCCTGCTGAACCCGGATATACCCTGACTTTGCAAACAGTGTAGATCCAGATCAGTTGGCTTCTGCTTGTCATTAAGGATGTGAATTTGTATCAACAACCAGGATCAAGTAATATGATTGGCTGAAAATGGAAAGATGCCACATCTTAATTTATTCAGCATGACAAGAGTTAAGAGGAATTGATATACTTTCACAGAAGACAATATTGTTTTTGCTCCCTTGTGAAAAGGGGTCTACTCTAAAAGGAAAGAATTTGCTCTTAACAGGAACAAAGTCTTTTCTTTTAGAATAGACTCATTTTTAGAAAGGGATTGGTGTGTAGGTAAACAAAGAGGAAGTCAAAAAAAAGTTGTCTCTTTTGTCAAAAATGGCAGAAAACCTACCAAGTGTATCCAGTCCCCTTATTGTATAAAAATAGCATATTATTTGTGAAACAACGCGAGAAAAAGGGGTCACTTGATCATATATGCAGATAACGAAGGCCCAGATCAGCCTGCATGCTTGCGCAGTCTGATCAGGACTTAAGTTCCCCCGCTTACACATCGCCCTGATAAGGCATTTTTAACTGAAACGTACTGATACTTTTCTTATTTCTAAACGAAAACGTATGTTGTTGGTATTCATTAGAAGCTCCTCTCTGAGGCGCTTCTAATAAGTACCCTCAACATATGTTTTCATATAGAAACAGGAAAAATATTTATGTTGATAGCCCTCTTATCTGAAGTTTTGTCACAGAAACATTAGTTTCTGTAGAATGCCCAGACGAAAAGAGAAGACCATAGTCAGACTGGCCATATGTACAGGCAGACCTTGACCTTTGCTGTTCGAGTATGACGTAAGGATATATTTCATAGCTCCAGATAAGAAGGCTGTCCAGAAATTTATTTTCCTTATTTCTCCATGAAAACTTATGTTGTGGGTACTCATCAGAAGTTCCACAGCGAGTCACTTCTAATTACTACCAAAGACATTGTTTTTTTGTTTTTTTTTGGGGGGGGGGGGTTGTATCTTTTTGTTGTTGTTGTTGTTGTTGTTGTTTTTTTTTGTTGTTGTTGTTGTTTTTTTTTTGTTTTTTTTTTGTTGTTTTTTTTTTTGTTTTTTTGAGAAATAAGAGAACAATTCAAACTTTGTAGTTGAAAAACGTATTTTATCTTGAGCTACGGCCATCTGATTTTATGTCATCATATTTTTATCCTGCGGAAGGTCCCTGCTGAGGGCTCATAAGGCATTACATTAACAGACCAATTTACAATGTATACATTAAAGCCATAGTTGTAGATAAGAGAAATTTTACAACCAACACACTTTGCTATTTTTCTTGTTTCTCCACAAAACTTATGTTGTGGGTATTTATTAGAAGCGCCTCGTAGAGGCACTCCTAATGAGTACCCACAACACATGGTTTTGTGGGGAAATAAGGAAACTTTTAATACCTGTCTTATCTAGAGCTATGTAATACATGACATTTTCACCATATAATACGAGAAAATGAGGAAGCTGTACTTAACAAACTGAAAAGCTGGTTGAAAAACTGCAAAAGCCCCCAAAATTCGCCTTATATTGTATATTACTACATACCCCTGTTTTCACTGTATATCAGTGTACATAGGGTCTTTAGACTTGTTAACGTAATGCTGCAAAACTCGAGACCTAAACTTCAACAGACTGGTGGTATTCAGTAGTCTATTGAATTAAATGGTGATTGCATAAAATGCATTATCTGTAGCTATTGAATTAAATGGAACTAAACTTTTCGTCCTGGTAGTGAAATCTGTAGTGACCAGCCATTATAATCATGATATTAGTTTTATTTAGTGAATGTATCAAACAGGGTTGTAAGAATGATTATTTTGTCACTGGAGACTGGTGCCAGTCTAAAACTTCAAGGAAAGCTTTCAGAACAGATAGGTCAACTTTTTTAAAGTGTACACTCTTCCCACTGTAGCCAAAGAATACAACCCACATTTTTTTTTCTTTTTCCTTTAGTGAATAGAAAACTTGTCCATTTCCTCTCTTCTATTTATAAATGCATTCATCAATATGTCAAGCATTCTTCTTGGAAACGATGTATAATACTGATTTAACGCTTAGTATGCCGGGTAAAAATTTCAACAGACGACATATTGAAATATGATTTCTTACTTTTCCCAGAAACGGAGACAATTTGCATGAAATGTCAAATCCTGTTTCTGGTAAAATAAGAAAAAAATATATAAATTTGTCGTTTGCTGAATTAGCCCAGAAAGAAGTAAAGGTTAAAGTATTCTTTCACTTCCTTATTTTTAACGCATTTATCATTACTTGTCAAAGATTCTTAGTGAAAATGATTTCTTTCCTAACTTTAATGCATATGATATATAAAGAGATTGCATGTTTTTATTTGAATGTATTAATTCTTTCATTTTATCTGATTTGAAAGAGCCAGTCATTTAGTTTCGGAGGAATAATACACAACCTTAGATGAAACGCGATTAAACATAACGAATCCTCTAAGTTTGAAATATTTCAAATTAAAGACGTTGTGATGACAAAAATGTTGAAAATTACAGTAAAACCTCAATGGCTCGAATCTCTTTGGGACGGACCATGGAAATTTATTCGAGACATGGGTAGTTCTTGCCAATGATGGTTAATCATTGCTCCAGGTCAGGAAGCAAATGGTGATAATTTAGCGAAATCTTTGAATCGATGATGCGATTCTAATGAGAACACACAACTTACACTTTCTTGATAAAATAAGTTGGTACAGTTAATCAACACCAACACGAAATAATCTTTATCATGTATTAACATCAACGTTTCGCCATCACGGCTTCTTCAGGATGTAATAAACAATAGATATAGATGACGTCGCGCACGTAAACGTAACGTGATGCGATGCGATGATAAAATAAGAAAATTTCCCTAAATATTAGGTTTCTTGAGCTATCGGAAGAATTTCGTAGGGACTAAAAAACGAGTTCGAATTAGCCACGGTGAACGAGCCATTGGTGTTCGAGCTATTGAGGTTCGACTGCACACGCAATAGTTTCAAGCGCCTGAAAAATTACATACATTCAAAAACATAAATGAAATTGAGCAGGAAATGCCACTATTACAATAATATAGTGTAGATACCCAGGAAATGCCACTATTACAATAATATAGTGTAGATACCCAGGAAATGCCACTATTACAATAATATAGTGTAGATATCCAGGAAATGCCACTATTACAATAATATAGTGTAGATATCCAGGAAATGCCACTATTACAATAATATAGTGTAGATATCCAGGAAATGCCACTATTACAATAATATAGTGTAGATATCCAGGAAATGCCACTATTACAATAATATAGTGTAGATACCCAGGAAATGCCACTATTACAATAATATAGTGTAGATATCCAGGAAATGCCACAATCACGAAGCACAGCCTTCCCGAGGCAGCAAAAGAAGGAGACACGAGAAACAGATAAGGACAAAATAAATGCCACATGTGAAACAAACAAAGAACTGCAACAGAGGAACCGCCTTTGAACGGTCAGTAGGAAGCCTACTGGGGGAGGGGGCGGGACTTAAATTAGTTTTACTCGCGCGAAACTCCACCCTTATCTCCCGATGCAGCTCCAAATAAATAAATAAATAAACAAAAAACAGAGCAAAGTGGACAGCCATTGAAGAAGATGAACACAATGCTGGCTTCACAACATGAAAACAGTGAGAAAGTGGGCAGCCGTATAGCGGTTGACCACATTGCTAGAATTACAACGAAATGATCATCATCAGAACTCAAGACCTGCCGAATACAATCCCTTTGATACGAATGGACATAGAAAATACATAGGACTGTAAACACATCCAGTAGCAGACAGCTTTTTTCACAAATCCCTGTACAACAGTGAAATTTTACAGATTACCCGCCACCCTCTCGTCTGTTTTGCATGTATCTTTGCATGAATCAAATATAATCTCTGTCTGTCTGTCTGTCTGTCTGTGTCTGTGTCTCTGTCTCTCTGTCTCTCTCTCTCTCTCTCCGCAGTGTGCTGTCTTTAATGTGTATAACCACTACATATACTTATTTAACTTACATATGCATATTCCATTTCAGTTTGACAGTATTTATGTTGCATATATGCATGTTTTTTTACATCGGACAAATTGTACTTGAGGGGTCTTATGAAAATCTTATGTTGCACTCTCAATGGTACCGTTGTGCCGCATAAAGAGACCTCACTGCATATGCAAACAACAAACTTAAATCAGCCTGCACATCCGGATATCTAATCAGGGTTTTCAACGCTGTTCGCAAAAAGGATGTTTTGATAATGCATAATTCTACATAGCGAAGGTTCTGATTGGACTGCGAACTTCAACCTGATGGAAGTAAATGGCACGCAACGCGCGGAAAAAGTTTGATGCCATATGCAGGCAACGACGGTCCAGACCTGCGCATGTGCGAAGTCGGATCAGGGACTTCGTTGTCCGCTTACAGAATCAGTTGAACTGTAGAATATTATCAGATGCCAGAATAAGACCTAATCAGACCGTACGGATGCACAGACTGATCTGGGTTTTCGCTGTTTTCATATGGCATAAGGGCCCTTTGCGCTCGTTACACATCATTATAAACCCTAAAAGGGACTGGATAACACGGAATACAACATTTGTAACTTACTGTTTACTTTCCTGCACACCAAACCCTTCTAAAAAGGGATCTACTCTGAAAGGAAAGCATTTGCTCCCAAGCGGGAGCAAATGCTTTCCCTTTAGAGTCGACCCCTTTTTAGGAGGAATCAAAAAACATTTTGACAGTGTTACTGCCCTTGAAAGTGTAACCATTCCTCTTAAAGTTGACACTGTTGATTAGCTGTCGAAGTATAGAATCTGTTTGTTTTTTGTCTTCGCTTCTCAATTCCTCTTAAATGTGCATTGATATGCCATTGAATTGCATCTCGATGTAAATTAATGCTTCAAGAACCAGTCAATAGTTTGCATTAAGACTGCTGATTATCTGCGGAAAGTACAGAATGTATTTTGTTCTTCTTTTCGCTCCTTTGAATTTTGAACGGTTCTTTAATACCGTACTTACTCCAAACCTATAGATATAGAGGCAAGAGCGAATGGGCCTCTCCATGCGAAAACGTGGTTTCGGGTATATGCGGACAGGCTTATATTAGCCTGTGTATCTGCGCAGTCAGATCAGGGCCTTCGCTGTCCCCAAACAGAATCACTGAATACTACTATTTTGCATACTTAACAAAGAGAAAACAATGCGTTTTATGCGCGTGATGAGAGAATTATCTAATGATGATATAACCCCATTACCCAAATAAACTAGGTTTCGTATATTTTTGTACTAATTGGCTGAGAAAAGAGATTCGAACTTGCAGTTCCTGGTACCGCGCAGGCACTCTAACCATAAGGCCAGGGGTGTCACTTTTGTACAATGACTCATGAATCATAGCTGAGCTCATATGATTTTATGTACTGCGGCAGAGGCAAAGTTTGTTCGTTTGTTTGTTGTGGTGGTTGTGGTTGTTGTTGTTGTTGTTTGTTGTGTGTGTGTGGGGGGGGGGGGTGGGGGGTGGGGGGTGGAGCGGCGGTATAGCTAATCTTATCCCATGACGTCAGGTCATACTATTTTCTTTTTCATTCGAATTTGAAAACAGTATATCTTATCTTTTCGGGCGTCTACTTGCAGGAGTTGATTTTATTCTGCTTTGTCGATTGGATACACTTGGCAGATTTCCAACCATTGTTTTAAAAAAGACAACTTTTGTGTGTTCCTATTTGCTTTCCTCTCAGAAAAGGGATCTACTCCAAAAGGAAAGAATTTGCTCCCATGGGAGCAGAATGATTCCTTTTAGAAGAGACCCTTTTTCAGAAGGGAGAAAAACAATTTTGACAGTTGTCTCCCATATCCCTTGATGATAAGCGACGCGCGAAAGATATCCTTACGTCATATACAGTCAACGAAGGCCCCAATCAGCTTGTGCACTTGCAATCTCATCAGGGAACCGTTGCCCGCTCACAGAATTAATGAATACTATAAAATATTGGCGAACGGAGAAGGCCGTGATCGGACTGCAAGGCTGATTTCACCTGTCTTTGTTCACATGTGGCATAATGGTCCTTTACATGCGTTTAGCATTTAATTTTTATTTTGCAGGATGCAAGAAATGCGTGATAATAATCTATTTGGAGACGATTCTACTCCGAACACCCCAGCTCCAGAAATCACCGAGATATCGCTGAAAGACATCAGTAGTGCCGTCGACTTAAACGAATTCAGACGACAACAGAAAGAAGAACTAAGTAGACATAAACTTGTGAAGGAAAATGAAATAGATGAAGGAAATGATTTACCGGATTGGCTCGCAAAGTCGTCCGAAACAGGTCCATCACATGATAATATAATATTCGAAAAAGAAGCTGAAACTAATCCATTATCTCTAGAAATCTCGCCAGGCGAGAGTTTTATAGCACGTGGTTTACTAGAGTGTCATGATAGTAGTATTTGTGATCGCCCTGCTGATGATAGTTCAATCTATGCAAGTCCTGTAATAGAAAAATATACGGGTTTTGGTCTTATCGAAGAAACTTTAGAACCTGATACTGAACGGATTGAGGATACCAGTTGTGGTATACTTATGAGTGAAGATGACACGCATGCCACTCGGGGAGAATTTTATTCACAACTGCCAAATGGCAATCCTTATAGACCGTTAAGACTGCATGAAACAACGGATACAAATAAATGTGTTCTTCAAAGAATGGATTCTAATTCTAGAGGTTCAAATATTAATAGACGTTCGTCATTTCCTCTCAAAAGACAAAGCGGTTCTTCGGAATCCCGACGGAAACGAACGTCATTCAATGAAAGATCAGGGCGTAAAACGGATTATTCCTTTAACATTGATAAATTTACCAAAGAGGAATTACTGTGTATGTGGAAATCAAAAGAGTTAGAGCTCAATGCAAGGCTGAATGAAGCAGTAAAGGACAAGGAACGGCTGGAACATAAATTAGCTGGAAAGCATTATAGTACACCAGTGTGATGAAGGTTGACACGTTTTGCGTGTCTATTTTAAAAGTGCTCATCCCAAGAGCACTAGATGAAAGCTTGGCTCACATCATTGGTACGAGTAATAGTTGGTGAATCATAAGAGCGGCTTACATGTCTGGTGGTTTAATACAGAGAGATGAAAAAGTTAGTGACATCAAGGTCAGAATGAAGGAAGTGATGGAAAGATTTGGAAAGAAAGTTGTTGTCGGCCAGTATTTTGTCATGGAATGCTATTTTGGAACGCGGTCGGTGGTGAGCGGTTGCAACATAGATCAGTGGATCATAATTGACGTAATCCGAGGTGTCCATGGTTTTATGCCTACATTATTGTTGGTACAGCATTTCTGTCCGCCGAGAAATTGAAATGCTATTTGAAAATATGCATTTACAATCATCTTTATGTATATATGCACGTAAAGTTTGAATGTAGTACATAGCTGGTTGAAGCGTTTTATGTAACCAGGTCCTTGTTCCACCAACATGTCTCTGCTAAGGTTATTTCTAGTTTTTATCATATTTAGACCTTAATTCTTTAAATGCCAGTCACCGCAGCAGCAAGCAACATTCTAAATTTTTGCCGAGAAAAAAAGTTGTGTTCTTTATTTGATTCGTTTCGTATGCAGATCCTTTGCACACAATGAAGGTAATATTTTCTCGTAGAAATTAAGAAAGTAGAATATCTAGTGTACTACTATTTGAAATGGATTTTTAAGGATTAAATAAAATGGTGTGGAACACGAACCTGCGAGGAGCGATATGTGATCCATGATGGTCCGAACTGACCCGTACGACAGTACTCATGGCCACATCATTATTTACCCTAAGGATTCATTAAATCTCATTATTGCATAAAAAGCAGTGTCGCACGTTATTAACAGCCGTGCATTAACCAGCGAAAAGCCGTGTATTAACAAGGCAATTTACGCGCTGTTAATGCACGGCTACGCAACTTTCAATATGATCGTACCCGGCCATAGTACGAGCCTAGTCCGTGGAAATAACGTTCGCGAGACATCGGTGAAAAGGCGAAACAAAATAGTGCAAGAAATAACGCAAAATGTAGCAAATGTTTTCAGTTTTTATGCAGTAATAGCGATCGACCATGTTTTTTCAATGCCAGGTCCCTTGGAGGTGTTGAAAACCGAGGCCTCGATTTTCAATACCTCCCATGGTACCTGGCGAATGTTCATGCATGAAAAACCATATTTGATCCCTATAATGTTTTGCGCACAAGAGCAGCCGTGTATGCCGGGGAAGCAAAACTATGCCAAGGCTCTCGCTGTTTCGCTTTTGGAATTATGCATTTCTAGTGCGATGGTTCAAACTGTTAGATAATCCTTTTGCTAAATTCTTAGCATATAAATGTCGGTGTGAGCAGCATCATGACGAATGTAAATATTCCATCATAAGCAATAAACATTCTGTATGTGTCTCAGTATTCAGCATTGTATCCAAAAGCATTATACATTCGAATTTCAATGGCTCGAATATCTTTGGGACAATGGGAATTTGTTTAAGACACGGATAGTTTGAGCCACTAAGGGCTAATCATGGCACCAGGTCAGGAGGCAAATGGGCATAATTTAAGTGTGTGTGGGGAGGGGTGGGGTGGGGTGGGGAGGGGGTATTTCGTTCTTAAATAAACTACGGATATTTTGAGTGTAGAATCACCTCGTCGAATACACACAACATACATTTTCATGATAAAATTTTCCCTAAAATACACATAAATATTTGAATCGTGGGCTATCTGAAGAATTTCTTAGAGACTAAAAAACGAGTTCGAATCAGCCACGGTAGACGAACCATCGGTGTTCGAGTCATTGAAGTTTTATTGTACTTTTATGTAAGTGTTGCATATTCCTAATCAATAGGTGTTTAAATAATAATGCTCAAAATGACTGTTTAAATAAATTTCACATGTATATTCATGACATGTAGCTCAGTGATACTTAATAGCATTTTTTTTTTTTTTTTTTTTTTTTTTTTTTTTAAGATATTTACTTTTTTATAAACAGTAAGTTAAACACGACAGTCTAAGGATATAGTCTGGGGTGTTGACACCTACCTTATTTATGCGTAAGTTTCACTGTTTTATAATTTAAAAAACACACTCATATTATATATAAAATTAAAACTAAGACTTTTAATATCACGAACTTGTTTAATAAGAATTTAGTAAAACAATGGAACAGTAACGAAATTTGCCGTTTTCAGACACTTGTGATCAGTTTTATTCAATTTCGTATCTAAACTCACTAATGACTTTCACCCTTTAGGGTAAAATGTTTATGAAAAGTTCATATCACAAAGTTTTTTATGAAATGTTTCATTGAAAGTTACAGATATATCAAGTGACTGTGATACTTTTTCACCATTTTACTTCACAAACATTTAATATTCTAAGTATGGAAAATTCTTAATATCTAGGTCGCTGAAACAAGGTTCAGATTGTTCCGAATCAGTCACTCAATCCTCATTGCTTTGGAATTAACTGAGCCTATAAGAAGTTCAACTTTCACGTGAAAATACATTAACTACTCTTAAAGACACATTTTGGATTGCATAACACCCTAATGATTCTTAGGAGATTAAGATAAGAAATTCTTAGTGACTTTGGCCACCCTTACAGGTAGGTGCCTGATAAGGGGGAAATTAGATTTTATATCAGCAAAGTTTATGATGAAGAGAGAGAAACAAATAAGATGGGTAATTTGGTGATAATTTGATGATTTTTTTTCTGTTTATTCAATAAAATATATCTGATTTTTATTCATTAAAATTGCCTCTCCCAGGCAGTTCTAATGAAACCCACAACATATTTTATGGAGAAATACAGATATTTATGCCTATATGCTAATTTATCACCAAATGCCCCCTTTATCTGTTTCTTTGGATCAAATACAGAAAATTAGGAATATAGATAGTATTTTATTTAGTTATTTATGTATTTATTGAAAAAGAGAAGCTTTATGGCATAAAATACACATTCTAAATTCTAAGAACTTTTTGGCATATTCCATAATGTTTTGTTTTACTGAAATGGAAATGGAATAATTGTGCAGTGTTCTTATTTACTTTAGAAAATAAATAAATAAATAAATAAATATTTTTAATTTTATATTTCTATTTCAGTTCATTTGTACTTTTTTCACAATGCAAGAAAAAACAACATTTTTGTATTTAGGAAAAAAACTATCAAAAATAAATAAATAAATAAATAAATAAACAAATAAAATCAACAAATTAAATGCAAAATTTACAAATGAATTTATTTGGTTCTAAAGTAACATATTTAATAGTGCTCAATTTTATGAATTAACCCTTATAGGGCCCCACCTAAGGAGACTTAACAGCCTTATAATGACTCCATGATCACTTATATGATAAGCCTTTGATGTGCGCTCTGTTATCAGGACTGTATATTGGGGGTGATCATGATGGGGCGCGGGGGGGGGGGGGGGTCTAGCCAAAGAAGGAAAAAAATGTGTCTTTAAAACGCCGTTTTTGTTTTGTTTGAAAAAACACAAAAATAGTTTAGTGTTTACAGCAGAATAAAAGTCAAAAATGGTTGCCTTTGGAAACAAAGAACACACAAAATCACAAAACATCGGACACTCGGTTTGATTGAGTCTCTTCATATGCAACACTGTAGTTTGCGATGCTGCATACGCCCCCTAGCGCCGGCTTAAGCGATATTCGATTTTCAAAATAACCAGGATTGGCCAAATGATCCCAAAGGAAATAAAATATAACCTGCCTTATGATGATGTACAGGGAGACTTTTTACGGCCGCCACACGGCACAACACCAATTACAGTAGAGTAAAATAAAAGTAAAAACGGATTGCCTTTGGAAACAAAGAACACACAAGGTCACAAAAATCGGAGACTCGGTTTAAACACTTCCAAGAATGTTACTTGAAAAATAATCATATACAGCAATTTACGTCTTTGATAAGCTCCATCCATCAACAATAGAGCACAGGGATACAAAGGTATTGCCTGGCCAGTGCTAATGACACCAGCGGATAAAATGATAAACAACCAATGACTAAATCATGACCATTGCAGATGTATTGCAGTATGTGCTGGCAAAAACTAATGAATGTTAAGCTCTACTATTAAAACCTGAATTTGGCCAAATTGTGTGTTTATTAAGGATAAAAGTACATAGTTTTCACGATGATTGCAATATTTTATGATAGTAAATATATGTAGAAATTATGAAATGCTTAAAATGTCCTATTTAATGGGTTACTATATCCTTCAGACTGATTTTATTCTGAAAATAAAGAAGTTAATGAAACATTGGCAAAACTGTTTAGTAAAGTGTTATGTTGGCAGTACAAAACAAACAATGATTGATTCGCTTTAGTTTCAGCAACAAGTATTTGTGTCATAACCTGAGAAAATAGTATTTACCAAATATGCGGGCAACGAAGCCCAGATCGGCTTCTGATCACGGCCTTCGTATCGGTTTTTACAGAATCAGTGGCTACTGCAGAATATATCGAAAAACAGAGATGGCTTTGATTAGACTGCACAGATACGCAGGCTTATCTGGGTATTTTCTCTTCGCATATAATGTAGAGTCATTTTCTCATGTTGCAAGATAATTAGTATTAGCTTTGTATAATGGTATAATCTAGATATATCATGTATCCTGCATAGGATGTTTTCTGAATAATATGGTTATGTAGTATAACACAGTTATGAAGAAACAATGTTATCCCTAAACATTGGGACAGACAGGCCTGAGCAAATAGTATAGACCCAGATCAGACGAAGGTCTATACTAATTGCCATTCAATCGGTAATTTTTAGATAGATCAACAGGTAGAACAACGGACATATTCAGATTTAAGGACAAGTATGGTAAGGGGTTAAGGTGCCCCAATATTTAGAGATAAAACGGTAGTCAAACCAACAAGTAATAAATGAAGCAGGAGTGTCCGTCCGTATTTATGTTAATTTAATTTACTTTATACGTAGCGTTTAGAATTCACTTTGCCAAGCGGAAAGGTGTCTTCGGAGTAACAAAGGTACAGATCAGCCGGCACTAATTTAATCTCTCTTGGTATATTCGCCGCATACCCCTTTTCCCTGGACGCGGCGCATACCTATGTAATAGACCGGTATAGACCTACCTATCTTTGTTTCTAATACGAAATCCGTACGCTGTGGACCTTGGTGGGTAATGTTCCCACTACCTAAGACTATGTTCCATAACATAAGTCTAGCTGTTGCATCATCCGTACTATTTATTCATCAAAACAGTTTGGAATGCGAAGTGTGCATGCTAGTCAGGGACTTGTCTCTTTGCATACACAGTGAGACATGTTTTTCCAGCGCTCCGAAAGACACTCACAACTGAAACTTACGGGTTGCTATCATAGTAAGCAATTGACCTGCAGACTAGTTACATGCTTTTGTCATTGTGCTCGTTAGTTCTTCGCCGCACTTTACAATTAAGTAGCATTGCGAATGTGACCCTTAATTCTGATTGCAAACGTGACCCTTAATTATCCGCCGTACTTTGCAAAGGTTCGTTCGAACAACAGATCAGTATAATTCACCTAACAGCTCGCCGGACTGTCATTGGATACGTTCGCCATATTGTTTGTTGATGAGAATCGCGATTTGATTGGTTGAAATTTGCCACCACTGATACGGCCACAAGGTAAAAGTCAATCTGATTGCAAATGCTGATTCACTCCGAGAACACATCAGCAAACATGATGATAAACGTATCCTGTAACTGTCCGGAGGGATTTGCTGCGGTATGGACAAGCTAATGCCAACTGTAATGTACAGCGGAGAATCAGTGGCGTGTATAAAATAGTCTGCATGCCGCTTACTTAACATGATATTAACCCAAACCCTTTTTATCTTTTGCGAAGTATTCGTCCTTCGATTTTCTTCGAAAATCTTATAGGAATATTAAGAAATTGAACAAGCCCATGTGTTGGAGGAACACTATCTAAAATCTACAAGACCGAGATGGACGGACCAATGTAACTGGTCGAGCTTTCTTTTAAAAGCGGGGATAAATCCCAAGCTGTGCGTAAGTGTAAATAAATCTGACAAAATTTATTCCCTTGGATAGTTCATTGATGTGTCCATAACTATTACATATTTTCGTCTCACTGGCAAACATATGAGGTACTGTACACGCAGTTAATTTCAAAACTATTCTTTGAAAAAGGTAGGATACGATGATTTACATCAACATGCTGTCCCGCTTGCATTTTTTGCCAAGGGTATCTCAAAACTAACCTAAAGCTCTGTGTGTATGTGTGTGTGTGTGTGTGTGTGTGTGTGTGTGTGTGTGTGTGTGTGACGGATTATATGCTGTAGAAACCGGCTTATGGCGGCACTGGTAGAGTGATTGGCTTGTTCAAGAAGTTAAGCAACGGAGGTCGCGGTTAGTACCTGGTTAGTACCGCGGTGCTCGACTTCGTAGAAGACCCAGTTTCACGCTACATTGGTGGCAGCGGTGGGATGGAAGACAGTGTCCTTTGTGTGTTGCATACGCTCCGCCCTCGGATTTGCCTAGTGAGGCGTGTGTGACTTCGGGACGAAGTCAAGAGAGAGAGGGGAGAAATGTAACGGATTAGGTATATATATCACATCTACAGCCTCGCTGTAGAAGCCGGCTTTTATGGTAGAGTGATTGACTTGTTCAAGAAGTTAAGCAACGGAGGTCGCGGTTAGTACCTGGATGGGGACCGCGGTTCTTGACTTCGTAGAAGACCCGGTTTCACGCTGTGTGTGTTAACTTCGAACAGACAAGACTAAGCAAACAGTTTAGATCCAGATTTTTCTGCCGGTAGGTAAACTCCTCGTCAAGAATGTCTCAAACATGGTAACACTTATATCCCAGAGATTTATAATGGAAAATTGTTAAATTATATCTTCTCAATAACGGGTGGAGCGATTTAAACTGAACTGGGCACTTGGCTGATACCCTCCTAGATTTGCTTTTACGACATCAGCTGTTTACCTTATTCATCATGGCAAACGGTGAAATTTTATAAATAGTGAATCCTTAAAGGACATCTCCAAAATCTCTGCAGCATTTGTAGCCAAATATAGCAGTAATGATCCTTCGGGTGAGACGCTACCAGTATATGTTTTTGATTTTTTTTTTTTTTTTTTTTTATTTGTTTTCGTGTCGGTCGGCCAATTTAATTAATGGCAACCTAAATGTCAAGTAGACATGCAATTGGAAATGATGCTATTTCTTCTTTCGGTGCCTTGAGAAGGCATTGCTAGTGCAGTGATTTAAACGTAACTTGGCACGATTTTTTTATGACATCTCCTCCGAAAGGACTGAATAAACTTCATTGAAATATTGGAGCTATGTTCCCTGTATGTCATTTTGCTAAAATTATATGTTTTATTTTATGACTCCTGTTGTTTGGCTATCATGACAGCAAATATTTCCCATCATAGACTTATAATGAGACTATGGGGTAAACGATATCTTTTCAGAAACCAGTGGAGGCACTGGAACTGAACTGGATGGATATATTCCTTTGATAGTTCTTCTTTATGTTTTCTGTGAATCGTTTCTGATTTGTGCCTTGCCAAACTTTGCAGTAGAAGAAAAGTGATGAACAGCATATCACAAGCTGCTAAAATGAATGTACTATGGATGTTTCTCTCATGTGAGCAAATAGTGGTCCTTGAGTCTCTTGTTTACACATATTTGTCGGTTTATTTTCTTCCGAAATGAAAATTAATATCTACTAATTGTAAATCTATTATAACATGGAGATCTGGGACTATGTTGGTTATCAGGGATGTGGTACGTGTTATGTCGTATATTAGTTTAAATCCCAATAATGCAGAAAATGAAATATGAATATGTGGAAAGACCTTTCAGCCGTGTAGACCAAGACAGGTGCTTTTGCAAACAGTGTAGATCCTTTCCTAATTTTACACTAACAATTCCATTTGCAACAATGGGTATATCCAAATTCAAGGATGGAAGAGTCCATTTCAGAAACTCAGAATTGAAAGGGTTAACGTGGTTGTTGAATCTTAAAGAAATTTGTAATATTTCAGATCATTTCATTTTCATCTTAAAATATTTTTCTTAGATTTCTGTGAATCAATATGTTGTGAGACTCATTACATATTCATACGCAGACCGACTAAATATACGTGTCGTTTTGACTTGTTAGGACATATCCACAATTTGCATTCCTGTCCTAAAGTCATACATTTCATGTGAAGCAACCTAATAGCTTTTCACTTATTTTTATAAGTAATACCTTTTATCTTCACAAGTATTAAAACCATAAAAAGTCAAAGCGACAGGATAAATTCATGAGTTGTAAATCCTGTACAAAATTGCTACCAGTGTAGGTATACTTATTGGGAACATATCCGATTATTCCTCAATTCACCAGTTTTTTTTTTTTTTTTTTTTTTTTTTTTTTTTTTTTTTTTTGTTTTGTTTTGCAAATACAAGGGGAATTTGAAACATTTTGTAAGAAACCCTATAGGATTCTAATAATTTTAATGAGGACCGTTGTATAGGTTTATATGACTGATACATCATTGTTGGATCATTGTTAAGAACAATGATGTAAGGGGTTAGTGCAAGAACGGGGCTAAGTCCATTTTAGGAAAAATCTGAGATATTGTCATATATAGCGCGACTCTTTTATAAATTGCTTAGTATTATTTACAAACTGAACACTTCTATATCCTTCTACGTGATATTTTGCCCATCAATTTCAAGAATTTTAATTTGCACGGTTTGTTGCACCCTCGAATCTTTCTTTCCCAGCTAGCACTCTATTTCGGTCTATATCTTCCCGTTATCGGCCCGGCAGGAATCCGTCCGATATAGACTTAAGTAGAATGCCAGCTGGGTTGTATCAAATATTTGGTTCTTTAATATGTGGAATATACTGTATGTTTATGAGTATGTATTTTTGGCAAGACAAACTTTGATATTAAAATGTCTCCCTCGTGGTTTGATGACTATTTATATCATAATCAAATATTAAGAATGCAAATCTCTGACATCATCTGTTGTTACACACCTTCACCTCTAAATGATGCATTTTAAATAGTAAAGGTTAATAGCTTAGCTACTTTTAAAATAACCTTATTTTGTTTTGGTTTTGTGTGTGTGTGTGTGTTTTTGGTTGTTGTTTTTTTTTTTTCAGAAAATACTAACGTATTTACCCTAAGTATTAGGACGGACATGCCTGAACAAACAGGCTGAGTGTATACACAGGACAGACGCCACAGGGTCTACACTGTTCGCCACAACATTCAACTGCGACATATGAGCAGGTAGTAAAATAGACATGTTCAAGTTTTAGGACCAGTATAGTAAAGAGATGAGGTGTCCGAATATTTAGGACTCATGCGGCTTTTCAAAATGAAGTACCGATGCTTCTAGTCTACAACAAAATGCTACCTACAACTCAAAGAGTCGAATAATTGCTGGGGAAACTGCTGTCTTTATATAAATAGATTCCCGAAGAATGGTGATAGAAATAAAAAAAAAAAAAAAAAAAAAAAAAAAAAAGAAAATGCCGTGCCCAGTTCTAATTGTCAGCCAGTCAGATTCCCCGTGCCCACTTCTAATTGTCAGCCAATCAGATTACTTGATCCAGGTTGCTGATACAAATACTGAATGACAAACAGTACAGATCAAGCCAACTAATCTTGGTCTACACTGTTTGCTAAGGCAGGGCATATACGGACAAGTAGGACCAGGGTTTACATCGCAAGAATGAAAATAGCAAAATGTAGACGTTTCCTGGGCCAGTCTAATTAGTTACTCTGATATAAATTTTGAAAAATCCCAGAATGGGTCCAGTGAGTAAGTTTGCTCACTAGGCTACATGGTTGTTTTGGGTTAAGGGGAGATGTCTACCTTGTTAAAATCTTTGTAGTATAGTCAACTTTTCATGAATATTTTCATTGTGTAAATACACTTATTTCTCAATTTTGTAGACTTCAGAATCTCATCGAGAGAACGCATTTGCCTGACGTATTATGCATCAGAATAGCTCCTCTATATAATATTACTATCAACAATCATAAAAATCAGTACAATTCTGGTATCTGGCTACGTTAACCCTTATGTTATACAAACACCAGATATTTTCGCAAATAATGTAGAACCAGATGCGACTGTTCGTATCACGTTGTTTCATCAGGAGCTATGCAACTTTCCACTCTGTTTGATTTTATTTGATATTTCACTGAGACCCTATTTCATATTGAGAACAATGGTTCCATCCAAGTTTAAAGAGGGGTGCCGACACTTCATAAACTAAGGCTTGAATGGGAACTGAACTGGCACATTATTTTGGAATGAAATACTAATTCTCAGTATATGTTTTCATCTTTTCTTTCTATTAAAGTAGCTCAGGTATCAACCTTTAACTATTTCCACACATTTCTAATGTGACCTTTTCATTTATGATAGAAACTGTTCAAACCGATCTATCAATATTCTGTTTCTTGTATTTTTGTCAATGAATATAAATAATCTTGAATAACAAACATTGTGTTATTTTTTATCAACCTACATTTACTCTGTGTCATCGTTTTCGTTCAGATCAGATTTTAGCATCATTCTGATATAAAAAATACTTAGGAATCATTTTTGATCATTTTAAAAATATAGTTTTCGTTTAGTGTTCCGAAATTAATTTAATAAAACTACGTGTATTTATTTAAAGCATTTTCAGTTATCTATTAGTGTCACTTCAAAAAAAAAAAAAAAAACAGTCATGGTTCTCTTCAAGTCACTTTAGATGCACTTCAGTTTCAAACAATCCGTTACTTAGTATGTTATGGTGGTTGTATAATACAAACCAAACCGACATCAAATCTCAGTCGGGCGCTGTGCATATTCTAATTTCAGTGTTTCAAGCATCATTTTATTTCAATTAAAACACTACCATTAGTCATGATGTAAGAGTCGGTGTCAGAATTGTAGATTTCCAGAAAGTGCCACAATTACAGAACATAGCCTACTTAATAAAACAATGGAAAACAAAGTAATCAGCCCTCTGTCTCCTGCCGAGGTGACCCGCTGCCAGGTAGACCCACCAAACGCCACAGTACGACATTAAATAGGACAAAACGCGAGAAACGTCACCGCAACGACCAACAACATGGACAAACCCAAAACGAACAACACAAGAATCACCGCCTTAGAACGGTCAGTAATAACATGAAATTCACCGTATGGGTAAGTCGCGACTACTACGGAGCTAAACGCACTGACTTAAAATTGTTCATCTAAGCGTGAAGAGTAGGTCAAGATCAGTAATGCTTGATGGCAGTGGGCAGGATGTATCATGGCGGATGTATGAAGTTTTATCAGCCTAGAAGCCTTGGTGTTTGAGAAACGGAGCTAAACGCACAGACTTAATATTGTTGACGCCGACCCCACGCGAACGACGGAAAGTGATCCCTATATCGGTCCTGCTTGCTAAAACAGTCGCGACAAAAACTAGTGGGGTTTGAGTCGAATTTACAGGTGCCAAATCTTCACACGTTCAAATGTTGTAAAAGAAAATACAAAACATTAAACTTGAAAGAATGACGTTCATCACAATGTTGATGCCTGCAGTACTGTTATCTGGTAGTCATCAAAAATAAAAAATAACCCAGCGGGCACATGGCGTTGACGTTGCATCGACGTTGATGCGACATTGTGGAGACGCCATGTGCCCACCGGGAAACACATAGTTCTTCTGGGTCTGGAAAAGTTGTAGAGTAGTAGGGCTGGCAGGTTTGTAACCTCGAACTGTAGTTTAATACGAGCCAAGCAGTATGACAAAACAATCTCCAGCAGCGAATCCGGGAATCAGAATAGAAATCAAACAAGGCCCATTCTCTTGTTTAAGGGTATAAAAACTAAATTAAACAACAAAAACGTCTGATTTTATAAGAGCAACTATTGGATAGCCCCCTTTCAAATGTCTTTAGTCAGGACAGATATTTACAAATCAACCTTCTTCCCAGCTTCAATTGGGGATTACAATTGGCTCAATGCTACCTTATTTCCCTCAGCTGAAGAATACGTCTCAAAATTTGTGATAATGATCAGGTCCAGAGACAAATCTGTCTGTTGCATACCCATTCTGAAAGAGTATCATGAGATGCATCACCATAACTAGTTCATATTCAGCAATTTTGCAAATGGAGACAATTTTTGCAGACAGAAAGTTGCCTCCCAACTGTTTGAAGCTGTTGAGTGGACAGGATATACCTGGTAGATTTTCTGTCATTTTTCACATTACAGACAACTTTTCTGAAAACGGATCTACTCTAAAACATTTGATTGCCTCAGAATTTGCTTCCAGTTGGAGCAAATTCTTCGCTTTTAGAGATAACCCCTTTTCGGACGGGAGGTAAAACAATGTTGTCAGTTGCCTCTCCTAAACATGTATCGCTTCCCCTTAAAGGTAAGAATGTACTCCCTCACAGCCTTCCCAAGGCATCGAACGAAGCAGTAAGGAATATAAAACACAACAGTGGAATTTCTACTAATGCTTACATCTCAACGAAAGCCACCTATAACAGCATTTTCTGAGTCTCCAAAGTACTGCTTTACTATATAATTAACCTCTCTGCACGAACCGCCTTCCTACACCGGCCATTTTATGCCTTCCCAATGGTGGCTGTTGCAGAGAATTTACATTGTACACACAGGAACGCAAACACTGCATGGACAGTTAAAGCCATAAAAATAAGATGTGCCCTGGTCATTAGTTTTATCTCTGATAAGAGCTTGGGCAAAACAAACCCTAGTATACTGTCAATAAACGATAGACAGGTAGAGGCCCAACAGAGGAATTTAGTACTGGCCTATTTGTCGGATCCATAAGTAATATCACCTTCAAAAATATTTACTACCCCTCAGAAGGCCTCTTTACCAACCCCTGCTGGGATCTAATAATTACCTCTTTTATCACACGCCTTTTATCTCTCTCGCATAGCTCCTAGGTAAGAGCAATAAAACCATTAGTGAGTGGTACCACTTTTGGTCTCATTTTAGCTGTGTCTTTAACGGCGAACATAGAGGAGCCACAAAAAAAGAATCGCAGTTCCAAATTGCTGGTAAGTATTCGACCCGTCTAAGACTATTTTAACTCTTTCAACTCTGAGTTTCTGAAGTGGACTCTTCCATCTTTGAATTTTGGGCATGACCATCGTTGCAAACCGTTCCGGGTCGTTTCGGCCCAGAGTCGTTTCGGCCCTGGGTTGTTTCGGCCTGGGTCGTTTCGGCCAATTTTGGTGGGTCGTTTCGGCCTGATTTTTTAAGTCCCCCTACGTTACGGATAATAGGTAGAACAATCATTTGGTTGTTTGAGGAAGAGTCTAGTGATGACAAAGGCCTTTTTAAGTCCCTCCAGGTTTGGGATGATAGATAGAACAATCATTTGGTTGTTTGATGAAGAGTCTGTGGGTATCATAGGTCTTGGTTGATAGGGTATATCCTATTAATGTGAAGCCTGTTTTGTATCGGATATCCTATGTTATTTATCAAGCATTCAAATTATCTTTCAAGAGAAAATAAGGCTTAACATTTCATGTGAATCGGATGTCTAGCAAACGATTCACGTGAAATGTCAAACTTTATATGTGTTTTACACCAGTAAATGCGCAACACAGTCTGATTGTAGTTTGATTACAGTATTTAACAATTCTGTATGCTGGCTACAGACATCGCAGGTCACTGCATATTTACGATCTTCCACAGGAGAATTACAAGCAATGCACAACTCAGACATTATTTTAGAAGAACTTTTTGCAATCACAGAAAATTATAAAGATGAATGATTCGAAGTTGTGTGAGCTCCACTTTAAATACGCTGCAGTGGGCATATAAAAGAGTTTCTTTAAACAAAAGTAAAATTGACCATACCATTCTTGTGTGCCATTAAAACTGTCCGCCCGCCTTTCGCCGACAAAGTCACACGTCAAACAAACCATATTTAATTAACATGCACGAGTTTTCACACTTCAATTAATCGATTAATACCTAGATTATCGCAAAGGATTAAAGACTAACTATAACTGGCCCGAAATTTCCAACCTTGATAAATCGATTACCAAATATCAAAACAAACATGACAATTAATCAATCATTACGAAAACATGGCTATATAATTTTTATCTCCCTTAAACCCCACTTTTATATAGTGAAACTGGGGTTTACAATGGTATACATTATTTTCCTTATTTTTGCTCGAAAACATAAATTGTGGGTACTCATTAGAACCGCCTCGCCGAGGTTCTAACGAGTATATACAATCTATATTTTGAGCACAAATAAGAAAAATACCAGAGCTTTTTATCTGAAATTTCTTAGTTTTTGGAGGTTTGCCTGTCTATCTATCTATCTATCTATCTATCGGTCGGTCGGTCGGTCGGCCTATCTATTTATCTATCTATCTATCTATCTACCTATCATGGGCTGTCCAACTATCTATCCATCCATCTATTTTTTCTATCCATCTCAACATTTACTTTAAACCTCCAAAAATATTAACCCATGCTTATATACCCTACCATATTGAAATTGGGCCGAAATGACTCGGGGACGAAACGACCCAGGACCGAAATGACCCACCTACCAAGGCCGAAACGACCCACCCCCAAAATTGGCCGAAACGACCCAGGGCCGAAACGACCCGGAACCTTGCAAACAGAGTTTTGGTAAGCCAAACAAGAACAAAATGGCAAATAGTGTAGATCCAGACGAGATGGCTCATTCTGAGTCATCTCATCTGGATATACACTGTTTGTAAAAGTAACTGATTGGTCTACAGGACTGAAGGGGTTAACTCAACACTACATCATCACACAGCAAAAAAAAGCATAAAACCAGACCAACCATGACAACCATAGGCCTCAGTGACAGTCTGAAGCCAGAGTAAAAGGAATCTGTTAGTGTCAAGGTGGTTCCGACCAAAGCCATGGACTTGTTGAAGCACTTTTATTGCATTTACCGATAGATACAATTTTCACAACACTAATTTACCTATAGATGTACATAAGTTCACTAAGAACTACATATATTTTGAGTCGCAGCGTGGGATAATGTACCTTCTTACATGTGCCTCCAACAAAGACTCAAATTAGCCCGCGCCTCCGCGCAGCAGTCTGATGTCCACAGCAGTCTACACTGGGCGCTCTTTGTCTAGCTTATGATCCAAGAGGTCCTCAGGCGGACAGCAAAGACTTTGATCAGGCTGCGCGGATGTGAATCTTTACTGGGTACAAATTTCCAAATAATATTTTATCTGTCCAACCCCATTTACAAGGCAGCAGGCTTTTCAACCTAATACCCCATTCCACTGGACGACGATTCCCCTACGCTTCGATATTTTAGTCAAAACGTTATAAATGGTAGCAGAAACGGCAACAGTGCAGTAGAAACGTCTTGATCGTAGCCGAAGCTTCATGATCGCCACTTCCCGGCGTTTGTTTTGACTTTCCTCAAAATTTACTTAGCGGAATCGCCGTGGAGTCGAAGCGCAACGAAAGCGTAGTAACAGCGTAGCAAGAAATTCATGAACGCAGCAGTATCGTGGCGGCAGTGCGAGCAACGTAGCATAAGCGCAGTCGCATCGTACCACGCTTCCATCGCTATCTTCATTTGTTCGCGCGCTATAAATGACTCAAACGTTCCAGTCAGAAACGAAAGATCAAATCAAGGCCTGGGCAGGAGACCTGGATTCTAGGACCAACTCTGTGCGAGATCTCATCAAACATGTGTGGCTCTATTCTCATATAATTGAAAAATAAAGTGCTGTCTTCCATCCTTAGCTCTCTCACCAGTTGGCCATTGGAGCCTTCTGTCTGCAGACAACGAAGGACAGACCCAGAACCTTATGGCCTTCCTCCTCCGTCTGGCTTGGCTCTCGTCATCCAACTTCATCAGTATATGGTTCATAATTGCCAGCTGAAGCATAGCCACTGGAACTATTCTATCCATATTCTCCGAAGGCTGATGTTTTACTGCTGCTAAACCACTTAAACCGCCGAACTTATATAGAAATGGTCCGAAAGTGTAACATAAGGGCAGCTCCTGGGAGTAAGTCGTAGCAAGGTCCTTACGTCGTAAGTGTAGACTAAGCGTAGTCTGAAATCCTTTGCCGTAGTGGTAGCGTAGTAGAAGAGCCTTCGAGAGACCTCAAGCGCCGCAGAATCGCAACAACAGCGCGACAGGATCATGACTAGTGCAGCGAAATCGTTTTAGAGGCGTACAAGAAGCGTACTGGAAGCGAAAGTTTCCAAAATTTGGCGACTGTCGACGCTTCTGCGCAATTTGGAATATTTTGAAGAAAGGCCATGATCGCCAGAGCGCAGCCAAAGCGCAGTCCAGTGGAATGGGGGCATAACCAACAGCAGCTAGGCTTCTGATCTACTGAATTCTAATGCTTAGCATGCTTAGCAGCAGATGATATAGCAAAATATTTTTCTTATTTTGTTTCTTTTTTTTTTTCAGAAAAAAGGTTTTGACATGCCATGCAAATTGCTCCAATGGAGACAATTTGAATGAAAAGTCATGAAAAGTGAAATCCTGTTTTCTGGGAAACATAAGAAAGAAACAAAAACATAACGAATTTGTTATCTGCTGATTTAGGCCGGGGAGTGGTAAAGTTTAAATAAAATTCCAAACCGACAGGGTAGAGGCATCAACAGATAAGTGATGCTGATAGAAACGTCCTGGTCAGTTATAGACAACTATGATTAGGTGTAAAAAAGACCACCCACAAATCCGCCGACACAAAATAATATTTCTTCTGTAAAAAAACATCTCACATGGTCAACGGGAGAAAACTGCAACCAGTAAGAAACGCCATTTTTCCTTCAATAAACCTGGTGTTTCCGTGGCATTTTAGACGCCACCACGAGTGTGATACGTGATGCTCATTATATGTATTCGAGCCGCAACGTCAGAAAACGTACCTTGGGCTCATGCGCCTAGTGAAGATTCAGGTCAACCTGCACATTTGCGCAGTATGATCAGAATCTCCACTGGGTTCATTTTGGATAGCCAAGGGTACAATGAAGACTCTGATTAGACTATGCGGATGCGCAGGCTGATTTGAGACTTCGTTGGACGCACATGTCAGAAGATACGTTTTCTCACATTGCGGCTCATACAGAATTTACTATTTACCCTACTTATCGGCACAGGCATGTCTGGGCAAACAGTAGATACTCAGAACGCGGAGTCTGACCACTACTCTGTTTGTCACACATCCAGCCGTTTTTAGATACATCAACGGGTAGTCAAATTTGGGGAAGTTTGGTGAGGAGTTACTCAATATTTAAGGTAAATAAGGTACGTAATCTATGACAAAGTTCGCGTCTCAGTTTGCAGGACGCCACATGGCACTTACAACAGCTGTATTGTAAATAAATAGAATGACCTTGAGAGCAATGACTACACACTCAAAAGTGAACTATTGGTGCCAAATTTTCAGGACCAGACTATAAGTACCCAGTTTCGGCTAATGACCATCGTATAAATTCTGAAAAATTCCAGGAATGGGGTCAATGATCAAAAAGACCAGAAAATATCAACTATACCATAATGGAGTATGGGGAGACGTTTTACGGCCGCCTCACGGCACTAACACCAGCTGTGAAGATACAGCTGAAGTGTCAGATTTTCTAAGACAGGCTAGATCGTTTCGATCATTTAGACCTCATCAGTGACTCTCATATAATTTTTCAAAAAATTCACTCAATGGGTTCAGTGTCACTCCATTTAACTATGCGTTGAAGTATCAAAAACTGCTGGATGGGTAGTAAACTGTGTGATCAGATCTGGGTCTATACATATACTGTTTTGCTGGATAAGTGTAAAATGTGTAGCTCCTGATCAGATCTGGGTCTATACTGTTTATTCAGGCCTGTCTATTCCAATGCTTAGGATAAATAGGTATCTAAAGACATTTTTCTTGTATAGGCCTTAGACACAATCACAAGCTAGGCTACTCCGGTTTAAATGGGAACTATCTATTGTTGCATTTTCTATACTTTTACCCTCTCTAAACTATTCATATAATGGTCACATTAGAACTTAAGCTGAACGCACCCGCATTTGAGTCACGAGAAGCAAAATGCTATCATTCCACGTGTACGGGAGAAGAGTCACGCGCTATATCATTCGTTACATAGTAATCATGTGTCCGTGTGTGGTCTTTATCTCTAGACTGTGTAGAAGTAAATGCTGATCTGGGTTTGTGCATTTGCATAAAAGATGGGTGTCAGCTGGCTCGCTCCAGGTGAATAAATCATAATCAGAATTTTTACTGGTCATACGTCCACTGACATTCATTCACCAGGACCTGTGATATGGGAAATCAATTCCTAGCTCTCACCAAAGAGGTAATCCTCGCCACACCATCCTCTGCACCTTCAGCGGAGGAAATAACCGAATCTTGAAAGACAGTCCCATCTCTAACGGTTTGAGGGAAGCATGAGCCCTTGTAAATGGCTGTTCTTGCAGTGAGGGTCTCAAAAGTCAATAAGAGATGATTTCTACAGTGCCTAACTGCGGGGATAAGGTCATCTCTTTGAATGCTAACAGCACGCTTTAGACCTTTGTACAAGAGTATTAGTCTACTGTCTCTCCTTCTTTTCTTGAGAGAATCCCATCTTATTGTTTTCAGTATTCCAGACATACTCCCAGTTTCAAAGCAGTAATTGCTAGTTACGAACCTAGCAGCCCTATTCTGAACTTTTACGATTTCTTCTTGAAGAACAACATCTTGGGGATCCCAAAATCAACTGCCAAACCGGACGAATAAGTCCTTTATATGCTGCCTCTTTTACATTCTGAGGACACTGATAAAGATTTCGTCTCAGGAAACCAAGTGTTCTATTTGCCTTAATACACATGTTGCTAATATGTGTATAGTATGTGTATTCCATCTGTATGTCATGTGTGATTTTCACTCCTAGGTATTTAATGGAATCCGCCTTTTTGAGGACCGCCCCCGCTAAAGAGTAAGAAGCCTCAACTTTATTTATTCTCTTCTTAGTTATCTGCATTATACTGCATTTATCAGGCTGAAATCCCATACCCCCATTTTCTTGCCCAACATCTTTATCTATATCCGTCTGAAGTTTCACTGAGTCCTCTGCATGTTTAATTTCACGATCTAGCAAACCATGTCATCTGCAATCTTATTTCTGAGTTAGTGTTAGAGAGAACAACAATGGACCAAGAACGGTCCCTTGTTGGACACCAGACAAAACTGTAACCCACTCCGAAGTTTCACTGCTTACAACAGCTCGTTGTGTTCTATAACAAAAAAGGAATCTATCCACCTTTCCGTCAGTGCCATAACCGGATAGTTTACTTTTAAGTAATTCATGAGGGTGTGTGTCAAAAGCCTTCTCGAAGTCCAGAATAAATGTGTCAACCTATCCTCCAATAGTTTTACCTGATCATTTATAACAGCGGTCAGCTGAGTTTCACAACTGTGCCATTTCCTAAATGCATGTTGTCTGTCTGACAAAACTTGCTGTTCATCCATGTGAGCCATGATATTTGCGCATACTATATATTCAAGCATATGACATAGCACGCATGTCAGGGACATATGGTGATAATAACAAGCAAGAGCTCTATCCACTTTCTTAAAGAGGGGACAACTGTTTGCAAAAAGCCGCTCTTTTGGGATTTCACCCGTATCAAGAGATTACTGAAACAAGTGTGCAAATACTGGACCTAGTTCATTTGCTAGTTCACTTAAAACTCTGTGGTGAAGCTCATCAGGTTCTAAAGTTTTTGAAGGATTCAAGCCTTTAAGTAACTTGATCGCACGAGTGGATCACAATATTGAGCCGGAACATGACCAAACCAACAAAATGGCATGCGCTCAGTGAAGACTCAGATCAGCCATCCAGTCTGATAAAAGTATTTGCTGTGTGCTCAGTGGGTGACTAAGGACCCAAAGTTGTTTTTGTTCAGTGGACAGTGAAGACTCTAGTCAGAATATGCGTTTAAAGAACATTAAAACTTTTTGTGACATTGTGCATGAAACTCAGTGTTTAAATGTGAGTCACATCTTGATTTAAAATTAAGCTTGCTAAGGCTGACCTTGTTCTCAATGTGTGCATATACAGTCAAAAAAGAGTAAGAGAAAAGTCCGGGGAGTGTCACAATCACAAACCAAGAGGAAGAGGAAACCGACAATGCCAAACAAGCACAAATCGAACAAACGTACGAAAAGCACTAAGATTAACTCTCTCTTCCCCAAGCGAGGTAATCGCAATGCTAAAGGGACTGAAAAACACAAGAACAAAATGACACAAGGTAAGACATTAAACAAATCGTCTCGTAGAATAAACCACAAAGCAGCAAAGAGTAAGACTAACAACGGGACCACCGCCTTAGAACGGTCAGTAGAGTAAACCACCGTGGAGTTTAAAGCACTTTTACACCTGTCCTAAAGATCACCTGCATTAAGCAATTACCTGCCTTTAAAGGCCACAATTTCAGGTCATATTAATGGCAAAGAATTGAAAATCTACCTGTATTAAGCAAGTACCTGTCTTAAGCAGCCAGTTTTTGGTTTCCCCATAGGTGTTTGCTTAACACACACACACACACACACACACACACACACACACACACATATATATATATATATATATATATATATATATATATATATATATATATATATATATATATATATATATATATATATATATATATATATATATATATATATATTGAACGGCCGAGGGTTTTGACAAATGCAGCCCAAATGAGGGTAGGGTTGGATATCCAACATAAGCAACTGATCAAACGTAGCTTACTTGAAAACGAAAGTAGACATGTTATTCTTCACAATCAAGCACTGCTAAAATTTTATTCGCGAAAGGTCATGGTGCAGGGGTCACGGAGGGAAAATGTATGCGCATGGAGATTTTTTTTTTTTTTTTTTTGCGATTTAATTCCCCATTTTTCCTCCTTTTCTCTCTCTCTTCCCGCCCTTTTCTTTTGCCTTTTCTTGCGCATTTCGTATGCTGGGCCATTTGAACCGCGCTTGATTGGCGTTGACGGGGCTGCATTATGAAAGTACAACGGTAAACCGAACATTTTTGGTCCGAAAATTTGATCATTTTTTTTTTACTTTGGGAGCCTCTCGCGCCCTTCATTTACATGCTAGAGAGCTGTTGTTCATACTATTATTACACTGTATACTACCGTATTCAATGATACTAGAACTGGAAAATTGCCTGTATTATTTTCGCCGTGAGGGTCGTTCAAAAAGTGTTGGACAGCAATTATGCATAAATACGCTACCGCCGTCGAAATGATATATATATATATATATATATATATATATATATATATATATATATATATATATATATATATATATATATATATATATATATATATATATATATATATATATATATAGAGAGAGAGAGAGAGAGAGAGAGAGAGAGAGAGAGAGAGAGAGAGAGAGAGAGAGAGAGAGAAAAATTTTTTGTTGTTTTCAATATATTTGTCTGAAGATCAGCATTAGCTGTGAAAGCGCTTACAAAAAAAAAAAAAAAAAAAAAAAAACACTTAGACTACTTCAGTTCATGATATATATACTCAGTACCTCTGATTTTTACTTTATTCATCCTCGCCTTATCATATATACTAGTCACCACCATTTGACTTAAATCTCCATAAACGGTATTTGACGCTTTCTATTAAAAAAAGTAGCTGATAAACTTTCAAGATTTTTCACTGAAAAAATCATCAGGATAGCAACAATCAAAAGAGCAGGCCGGAAACGGAATCGCCGAATTGTTTTTGCGTTACGGACTGACTAATTTCCATTGAGGTGACTGGAACAATCACGAAATGCAAAATTTTGAAATTCCATTGGTATTTTCTTACTTTGCACTTCGACAGAGCTACGGTTTTTAATGTTTTAATTGTTAGTGATGAATTTTCAACTGCGTCTGTTTATTTTTGGAATTGAAATTCATAGACTAAGGATTGCAATTTTGCTAATCTCAAAATTCCCTTAATCTCTGCCAGCTAATCATATTAGAACGCATAGAACATTTTTTAGACCAAGTTTATTTCAATCCATTCACATTTAATATGATTTACAAAGAAAATAAACGTGGCCGGTTAGATGATTTGCCCAGTATAATAGTCTAATGATTGCTAATAATTATCAACAATTAACACCAACTATGTCTGAATAAAGAACAAATGTTTTGTCTGGTCAGCGGGGCATTTGGCCAGCGTTTTAATCATTTTGATCAGCATTTGGTCTGGTCAGCACTAGGCAGTTCTGCAGAGAAAAGTCAGCATTTTAGTCACACCAATACAATCCATGAAAGGGACCGATCTTCCAGTTAACTGGTTGCTCAATTTCATTGAACGCATCATTGAATTGACCAATTAATTCCTCTCCTTTCAGAGTCTAATTCTACAATTCCTTTTTCTCCCTTTTTTTTAATGAGTGGAATACCTTGTCTGTCTTTTTTCCTGACTATTCATATATCTGTGGGTTTGCCTTTACATCACCTACCAAGTTATTCACTTACAAATCATGCTATTTTTTAATGTTAGCCTTGATTTCCCTCTAAGTTTCAAATTTTGTCCGAAGTCTACCACTACCTGTCTTTTTTTTTTTTTTTTTGTTGCCTTAGCTTGAACTTGATTCCTTCTGCGAATCTTTCTTTTTATCTCTGAAGTGATCCAAAGAATCGAAGAGACAGATCTAGACCTACTAGTTGTTGAGGGGATATGCTTATCAGCTGAATCTTGAACGAATAAAATTATCAAATCAAAGTTCTCCTGTACTGATCGAGCACCTGAGTAGCCGTTGAAATATTTATCCTTTGAAAATATTAGCGCATATTTCGTCATTGTTTCATAGTCACCTTTCTGATATGAATATAGGGACAGTCGACATGGAACTCTTCAGGCAAAAGAAACCATAAACAGTTATGAAATCCGCCATTTTGTCTCATTCAGTGGAGGTGATAACCTTGGTTTTCTTCGCCTACAATAACCAACTTCCAGCTGGAATATTTCAAAAATTATTTTTTTTAAATCGTTTAATCTTAATAATGAGCATAAGAACAACTTATTCCCTCTTACAAAAAGTAATTCCTTTTTAAATATCTTGGCAATTTTTCAAGTTGTGTCCACTGATAAATCATTATTCTACAAGGATAAGAACCGAGGAATGTACCTCCGTGGAGGGAAAACAATGCCGAATGAATAGCCTACACTCTCAGAGGAAGAAACTCTATCAAATATTGTATTAATTGTCAAACTTGTCCAATACTGCATTAATTACAGAATTTTTGGAGACGTATACATCCTCTTATGAAATAAAAACGTATGAAGACTACTAGCTTCTTCTTGTTCTTGTCTCCGTATTAACTCCTAAGGTTGGGACACCCAGAACGTCTTCTGGTAAATCTTCATGAGCATATTACTTTATTCAAAAGTTCGTATAAAAGAGGGTTGAACGCTGTATAATCCACAGGCCTATATACAAGGTCGTTGGTAAACGCTGGTAGAAAATATTCACAGCTATTATTTACAAGAGGGACGCTACAGTATACCCATCAATTTTAATTTCTGTCGCTCTGCTTCAGCTTATGAATACGTTGTAGGTGAAGTCTATAACACAGTTCTGTCATTACTCTTGTGATTTCTACGGTTTTACTATTGAACTCTGGGAATGTGGAGCAGTCTAAAAAGAGTTTGACAATATTCTGTTTTGTATGAAATAATGTTCTCCATCGCTTTATTCCTATGTAACATAACCCACATATTAACTTTTGGATAGAGTAGTTTCCTCTGATTGTGCAGGGCTGGACAGTCCAGTAACATGTGAGTGATATCCTCGTCACAAAAGCCACAATATTTACACGTTGCACTTTCAGACCACTTCCTGGGCCAACGTATGTCAATGTTAATTACAACGTTGGGCTAACGTTAGCCCTGCACAATTTTAACGTTGGGCAAAAGTAGAAATTATGTATGATGCCAACCGATTTTAGCCAGTGAAAAGGGGCTGTTCCGACAGCAAATCAACATGTGAGTATAATTATATATATTCGTTTCTAATTTAGGCAGCAATAATGAATTGCATGAGACGTATATGAAAACCTGTGCAGTTATGCTGATCTGAGTCTTAGCTGGGTGCATATATGAAATTTGTAGGTTTTGCTGTGCTCTGGCTCTGGCTCACTTGTGAATTTGACATTCTTACAGCACAGTGCTATATTTTATGACTGCAAAACAGTATTTCACTAAAAAGCAGTGGTTTTACAATAAAATACTTTTTTTTTATAAACTGACATAGCTTTTTTCTCTCTTGAGTACTCTAGGAGGAGTCTCATCAGCGTCTACACTGTTTTTCTTAAGCGTGTTTTGGACCCATTAGTAAAACAATGTTTGTGTTGTAAGAATGTCAAAATCACAAATGAGCCAGAGCACAGCAAAACCTACAATGTCACATAAGCATCCAACAAAGACTCAGATCAGCCTGCACAACTGCACAGTCTAATAAGAGGTTTTCATATCCGCCGCATGCAGTTTATTATTTTGCCTAAATTAGAAACGAGTATATAATATAATTATACTCACATGTTTAAAAATCTTCATCCTTCTTTAAATCACATCTTGAGACCTTTATTGGTGCATTCAATCAGAGTCAGAATTCAAATGGTACAAAATCTAGCTTTATGAGCAGTCTAAAGTGTTAGAAAACCTTTGGTAGACGGTAACAATATGAACAAGATTACTCCAAGGTATTGGATTACAAATTAATATAGCAAGTTTTATTGGTCACCTTGGCGCTGGACCAGGAAGCCAGTAATAAAGATTATTTCATGCTGTGTTTGTGCTTTATGCAACAGCATATGGTACATTAATATGCTAAATAAATTGGCATCTTGTATTAACTGACCTGCAATTTGTTTCATAAAAGATTTTTTTTTTTTTATTTATTTTACATTTTTTTTTTTTTTTTATGATACAAATATATACATTTTATCCTTTTCTCCAACGGATTTAATAAATTCAGTAATACATGAGCACTCATATAAGTTCCTCTGTGTATTCCTATTATTGTTGGGCCAACGTTGGCACACCGTTGATACAACGTTTAACTCTTTGAATTTACAGCCTAAGTTATTGATCCACACCACCAACTTAATTTGGATTTAAAACATGGAAATCAAAATTATGCATAGCGGCTGATATGTGAAATCACATTTTGGCAACATTTTTGTCACTTTAGCAGAATCAACAATAAACAAATTGCTGACGTTGGTCCAACGTTGGCCCAACATTATACAAAGGAGTGCATGCTTTGCATAGTTTGGTAACGTTTGGCCAACGTTGGGCCAACACACGACATATCAAATAAAACTGTTTATTTGCAGTATTTTGCATATTGTTGGCCCATTATTGTGCCAACTATGACATTATTTTACTGACTTTAAAATAATTCATTAGACTGATATCATGGTTGGCCCAACGTTGGGCATGCATTGGACAGCCAACAGATAACCATCAGCCAACGATACAACCCAATGCCAACGTTGGGCCAACGTTGTCATGCTATCTGGGTATGCGAGTTCAGCAGTACATAATTGGATTTATCCGGATGAATTGTGACATGATCTTGATTCGCGTTTCTTTTTGCAACATTCATCATTAATTGTAGTTCCTTTTCACAATCAGACAAGAACGCCAAGTCGTCTGCACAAGTTGGACAGCCACAATATGTCGTACCGATACTGAATTCCAACCGATGCTGTTTAAGTTCTATTAGGCAAGGATTTATATATGTCTTATACAGAAACGGCGATAAAAAAAATACCTCCCTGGCGTACCCGTTGCTGAATTTTGAAGCTTTCACTTAGTACTCCAATCCATTTTACTTTAGAGGCGAGACCTGTATACATGTCTTTAACCGGTCCATCGAATTACCCCAAACTACCCCAAACCACCCGAAACTACCCCAAACCACTATTAATATATTAAAATATACAATAAAAGTCTATTTATACAAAAACTTTATATGTATATACATACAAATACATATATTGACGTATTTTGGTGCATATATAGGTCTATTTGCTCACTTATATTGATGTAGTTTGTTTCTAAATTTATGACTTGCACTCTGTCCGCCATGCTCTGCTCAGATTATTAGAAAGTGTACCCTCTGCTAAATACTTAGGGGTCACCATTTTGAAGACCTCAGATGGACAGACCACATTAATAATATCAGTAAAAAGGCAAACCAGACACTATCAGGAATTATCGTACTACAGGAACTGTCACTCAGATTATCGACATTCCATTTTAGATAGGCTTCGATTAATTCCCTTTGACCGGAGGCCCGTAAGCGTCGTCTTACCTGTGTAGCTGGTGTGTAATCAACCCAGTGTCACACACCTACAGTACTACTACAATTCAGATTAAATCATGTATGGATGCTCTTTAGAATCTTGGACTCAATATACACTGGACTAGGTCCGAGTTAGAATGAATGAATGAATGAATGAATGAATGAATGAATATCAGCAGATTATTCAGTATGATTTTCAAAAGAATATCAATAGTTTAACCTAAGAATTAATTAATAATGATATCAACAAAATATTAATTTATTGATTAAAATCAATTATTATTGTTATTATTATTATTATTATTATTATTATTATTTCAAATTAAATAAAAAGTGTTGTATTTAGTTATAGATAATTCAATATGATTTTTAAACGAATTTCAATAGTTCAACCTAAGAAAACAAAAGTAATTAATAAATTAAAAAAGTGTTATATTTAATGAATGGTAATTCAGTAAGATTTTAAAATGAAGGACAATAGTTAATCTAAGAAAGCAAATGAGTTAATTAATTAAGGTTGTATTTAATTACTGATGATAGTTCGGTACAATTTTTGAAAGAAAAACGATCATTTCATCTGGAGAAAACAAATGGAAAAATTAATTAAATATAAGTAATTTGAAAAAATGAATGAATGAATAAAAAGCAAACAAAAAAAAACATTACTTTGAATGGTAATTCAGTAAGATTTTAAAATGAAGGACAATAGTTAATCTAAAAAAACAAATGAGTTAATTAATTAAGGTTATATTTAATTACTGATGATAGTTCGGTACAATTTTTTAAAGAAAAACGATCATTTCACCTGGAGAAAACAAATGGAAAAAATTAATTAAATATAAGTAATTTGAAAAAATGAAAGAATGAATAAAAAGCAAAAACAAAACAACAAAAAAAAAACAACATTACTTTATGATAACCATTAACTAAAGAAAGAAAGAAAGAAAGAAAGAATCCTATGGATAATGAATATAGGAGAAAGACCTATGTCATCCACTTCTTAACATTATAGGACAGTCTGCGTGCCTCCGTTTTTAAGTTATCATAAGACATTTATTGTTACAATTAAAAAGAAAGAAAGAAAGAAAGAAAGAAAGAAAGAAAGAAAGAAGCATATGGATAATGAATACAGGGGAAAGGCCTATGTCATCCACTTCTTAACCTCAAAGGGCAGTCTTTATACCTCCATTATTAAGTTAGGTTATCCTTAGACATTTGTGAGTACAGTAATTAAAGATACTTACTCTTTAAGGTGATCTAGGTAACCTATTCCACGTCAATACTATCACCACAGATTAAAGAAACCTATTAATCAGAATGCAATCAAGTGTGTTTAATCAATGCTCACCAGACACCATGATATGCGGCATCTGATCTGGGTCTAAAGTTCTTATCTATTTGTCAATGTCCCTTTTTTAGCATAAATGAGTAATCTCAAATATTACAGTGTTTTAAGTAACCTTCAGGTATGTGCCCTTTGTAGACCAAGATCCCATTGCGCTTTCTGAGCAAGGTTATGCTCTTTGTTTGATGTGTGTTACAGATCTGATTGTTAAGATCAGTATGTGCAGATGCTTATGCTAAACAATCCTCCTGGTCATTCTGTGCCTGAGCACAGTTTGGTCTGGGTCTAAAGTACAAACAACCCTAGTCATTATTTCATTTTCTAGTAGCATAAGGGTACATGATTAGAACAAAAAAAACAACAAAAAAAAAACGTAAATTTAGAGGTTTTAATTATTATTGGTAGTTTGATAATTTAGTAGTTTGAAACCAGTCTGCAAAGCTCACACCGACCATCAGCTGGACAGAGGTGTACAAACAGGACATATCTTTCAAGACATGTACATAAATAGCTTTGGGCTATTTGTTCACAGCATAAAGACAATCCTATTTCATAAACTTAGGAGCCATTGGTGGCGCGAATTAGCATAGTACTTATCAGTTAAGCCCTTAGCACTTTGGGTAAAAGTTTTGCAGACAACATAAATACGGGATAATTTTCTCCAGTTCTCCATTAAATCGTACGTTGTAAGTATTAATTTGATGCACCTCGGTAAAACAAAAACATGTTATGAGTACTCATTTGAAGAACCTTGGTGAGGCTCATCTAACGAGTACCCAAAACATATGTTTTTATGGAGAAAAAAAATACAATCCTGTCCTTCCTACCCTGGCACAGTTTAGTACAGCTGTCTGCCAGGCAGTCCATCCAACACCTTAGATACCAGAAACTATTTTTATCTTTTAACTATATTAACACTCTTAATCACACTGTACAAACTCATTTCACCTACTTTTCTCCCCCCCCCCACCCCCGCTCCCCCGCCCACCCTTTATTCAACTGACCCCCTTTAGCACTTGGTTTTACCGGAACCCCATCTGAAGTCCTCTTCGGAGGTTAAGGTGTTACGGCAGATGGACAGATAGACTATATGAATGCTTGATCCATTTGGAGGAATTCTCAAATGCGACCTTCATCTTGAAAAAAAGAACTAATATTTTATGGGAGCAAGTCCTAGTCACACCTCCGCGAGCCACAATTAAGAGGTTGCATAGGCCAACGTTTGTAAGGTTACTCTCCCTTTATCAGCCAAGTTGGAGACACCTGACAAGGTTCTGTACACACTTTCAACCATTTTAATGTCATTATTCCCCGATGATGAAAGTCTAAGGGACTGAAAACTTCACTGTGATTATTTTTTAGGTATATAAGAATCAAATAACTATGGTTCGATCAGAATTTGCCAAGGAAGATACGGTGCTCAAAGTACATTAAAATTTTGTCGAAAATAGTCCTGGGTGTCTCCAGAAAGCAAGATAACTCTTGATCTGTGATGTCATCAGAAACCTCTCAATTGTGCGCTGCCAGCTGAAAACTAAGGATAAAATTTTATCCTTGGGCTAATGCTTGGGCTAATGTGACAGGGCGAACACATACTATCATTATACAGTTATGCAGATTAAGTCATACAGTTTAGAAACAAACTGCATCAATATAAGTGAGCAAACAGACATATATATGCACCGAAATACGTCAATATATGTATTTTGTATGTATATACACATAACAATATATGTGTTAATAGACCGTTATTGTATATATTTTAAAATGTAAATGGTGGTTTGGGGTAGTTTGGGGTGGTTTGGGGAAATTCGATGGACCCTGTCTTTAACAATAGTCCATTGTGATGGGTGTATAGTGGCATAATTTGATTTATTTGATTTACAACAACAATCCGGGAATTTCTGCGTATGTAAATCCGCAATTTGAAATAAATATCTCTCCGCTATTAGGGGCGGGAGGTGACGGGGTAATATTGGTATATCAAAATAATCAATATTCCCATGTTGAAATTTCGGTCCAGGTGAGCTTCTATTCTATTCTCTCGTTCCTGGATAAAATGCAAAGGTCTGAATTGTAATAGGTCACCGGTTAAAAGTGAATTTCCGGTTTTACGTCAACGCAAAATCGATTGTCTAGTCCAATATTGCATTACTAATTGCTGAATTATTGAACACATATATGTCTTAAGAACCATCCTATTATAAAATGAAAAATGTATGAAGACTACTTGGTGTAAAAATTCGTCGCAAGCTGTTCGTATCCTTAAAAAAAGGTAAAGTTCTCCTTCCTGATGCTGCTTCAAAATCGTGAAATGAGCATTTATCTATCTTCGGATACTGCCTACGCCCTTGCGGGCATTTTTGTCAGGGTGACTGCGCATCGGGCGAAAAAATGAGGAAAAATTAAAGAATGACTGCGAGTCTTTTACAGATGATAGGTTAAAATCTGGAGCAGAATCAGAATTTTTACTGGTGACATGTCTGATTAACTATCGAGAACTGAGTACTCCAGGATAATTCACCAGGACTGGTGATATGGGAAGTTAGTCCCTAGCTCTCACAAGATAGGTAAACCTAGCCATACCATCCTCTGCACCTTCAGAAGAGGTAATAATTGAATTTGGAAGGGCATTCAAATTTCTGATTGTTTGGGGGAAGAATGAGCCCTTGTAATATCAGTTCTTGCTGCAGGGATCTGAAAAATCAATGAGTGATGATTTCTAAATTCTACTGCGCCTTATTAGGGGGATAAGGTCAGGTCATAAGTTGGAATGCTGGCAGCACCCTTTAGACCTTTTTACAAAAGAATCAATCCACTAGCTGTTCTCCTTTTCATAGGAGATTTTAGTTTTTCCAGCATTCCAGTTATACTCCCAGATCGAAAGTTAGGGAAGATGAAAGACAGACATGTAGACTTTTTAATGTTATTGTTTTCATCCAGGCTACTGACCACGTGATTACAATGTTATGCCATGTGACCAAAAACTGTGCATGGCAAAAATATTTCCGGTTCCATTGATACCAATAAATTCAAACTAGAGGTGAAACGATTCACCGAATTTATGGTGCTTTACGGTTCAGTGGTCACGATTAAGTTCACGATTCTTTTTCTCAGAGTTTCGATATGGCTTGGTTCACTCAAGTGTAAACAAAAGTTATCAATTAGCTGCCAATTAGATTAGTAATTACTGCATGCAAAAGGAATATTTAGCTTCATTCAGATCAATTTAGGATAGTTGTACCGCTGCATGACTACTTTAGACAAGTTTTTAATGACTGTTAAAAAGTTAGTGCCATAAATTCTACGTGTCATTATTTTTTGCGACTTCGAATTTCCCGAAAAACGTTTAATTAGTCAATCAATAAACACTGTTATGAAAGCACTCAAAACACTCTAGTACTGGACCTCTAGCCATGCGGTACCAGAACTTTAGCCTTCAAGGCTAGAGGTCCAGTACCAGATCTTTAGCCTTCAATGAGTCTAGGGGTACCGGATCTCTAGCAGTTCCTACAAGGACAGGCTACAAGTTTGGTAATAGATTTATTTGTTATTTTTTACCATTACCTTAATTCCTTTTTCTTTTTTTTTCCCGTTTTTTTTTTTTTTTTTTTGTCTATCATATACATTTGACTATAGCCTCAGTGGTGGAGGGAAGCCCAGATAGTTTCCAGTTGTACAGGGACTGTGGATTGGGGAAATACCCTCTGTGAAACCACTGCAACTGGAAGGGAACTGCCATCGATTCAACTATAACCGTGCCCCCAGGTAGACTTGAACCTACATGGCAGAGGTCAGATAAGCCTCGCTACCAACTGAGCTGTCCTGGCACCTGTTTCATTTGCCTGATAAAGATAAACCAGCCTTAAAATCATGAATTTTGATTTTCTTCCATGTTAGCTGCTAGCTTGAAAGGTAAAAGCTGTCTGTGAGGCTAAAGGAGTATGTGCAAAACCAGAAAAAAAAAATTGCTGCCCGAGCAGGAAACAAACTCTGGACCTAGCAGCAGAGACCAGTATGCTAACCATCGTTACTCTACTCCATGCTTCTCCTGGTTTGAACTTTCTACATCTAATGTAACATTTATGAATCTGAAATGATACATTGTAGAGCAGCACAGCGAGGAGCTTGGAAAAAACTCACAGACCAAAACAAGTAGGCCTGTACATTATTTATTTATTTGATAAAAGGTAAACAACAAAAATAGAACAAACAACCAACTACAGTACCAGATGACTTTTTTATTAACGTTGACATGTTGCGGTCTTAACATATTTATTCGGTCACACAACTTACCAAAATACTGGAATACTGACGAAATACCCGTGAAAAGTACAGGAATACCTGTGAAAGACACATATTGAAGAAACCAGTACGGGCTTTAATTAAGAAACGCAGAGACTCGGAGGTCCAGAGGCCAAAGAAGCTCATGCAAACAGCAAAGACTGATTCGCAGGCTGATCTGAATATTCACTTGTCGCACAGGTCATATTGTCCTAAAAGTGTTTTCCAAATTATCGTGATCCCTATTCCTCCAAATTAGTTTCATTCCCTTGTTCTCTGTGGCGTCTGATCTGGGTCTACACTGTTTGCATATTTAAATTTTTAATACTTGCCAGTTTCGTATTTCTGACAAGAAAAGGCTCTATAAATCAAGTTTGTTTTTCTCCCAAAGTGGTTTCCTGCCACGATTTCACCTGATGTTACAGCTACAAGCACGTGGTTTCTTCATGTGGGGCAACTGGCAAGGGAAATGTTGTTTGTGCCTGTTGCATTTTCTGGGTATTTTTAAAATTATAATGTACTCAATATATAGATAATGTAAAAGAATAACAGTACTAATATTTATTTGTACTCTGGTAAATGCGGGTTAAGGCCCTCACCCTTTAGGTTTTACTGAAGGAAGCTAATTGCATATGCCTTGATAATGAATTTTACCAGTCGAACACAGCATTTTTTTATGCATCGGGCGGATCCAGGATGATTTCGGAATGGGTGCGATTTGATCGAATTTCCGTACTTACTCTACGTATTCGGACAGACAAGTCCAAGCAAACAGTGTAGACCCAGGTCAGACTTCGTAGAAAGCATTTAAACTTTCACTGAAACGGTGATGTATTTAACCAGAGATTTGTAATCTCTCCAAGAACTGGAGTTTACATGCCTGTTTGTCACCACAAACAGCAAAATCTGACCCCCCTTGCATCGGAAGATGATCTGAGTCTTCACTGGTCACACGTCTTATTGTCCGAAAAGTGTTGTCCAAATTTCCATGTTCCCTGTTCCCCCTAACTAGTTTTATTCCCTCTTTCTCTGTGGCTTCAGATCTGAGCAGTTTGCATAGGCCTATGTCCCAATACTTAGCTTCTATTTTTAATACATGCCAGTTTCATATGCATTTCTGACGAAAAAATGCTCTATAATTTAACAACCATAAGTGTGTTTTTCTCTCTAAGTGGTTTCCGCCACAATTTCTCGTGGCGTTACCGTTACGAGCACGGGGTTTCTTCATGCGGGGCATGGGAATGTGACTGTTGCATTTTCTGGTTTGTAATCTATACTGGAAATGAGAATGTCCCAGCATTGCATGTCCGGCGGCGTATCTTAGTTGACCCATGAGAATCTACATAGGGAGGACTTAGAAACATGAATAGCCGTTTTGATACACAAACTGCTGTCTCGCAGTTAAGCGCTAAGGTACATGTACACTTGTACTATTTAGTTCTTTTCTCAGAAAAATAATAATTTCCACCCGGCACTCGAGTTTTCTCCTCTAATGGAAATAATGGCCATCTATCAGATTGCAAATCTGTTGAAAAACAAAAAAAAAGCAAAATAATTTTCATACAGGGTGAAACAAATCAACAGCAAGTGAGGCAAATAAAAGAAGTTACATAAAAAAAAAAGGAAAAGTAAGATTATACAACCATGAGACATCCGAATTTGTCCTATACCCAACCGACCTGAGCAAACCATGTGGACAAATTGTTACATGTTAAAATACTTTCCTTTTTCCTATATGTCGACATATCTTAATTAATTAAAGCCATTATTGGTGTCTTCAATAGGTGTCTTTCACAGAATATGCCTATATTTTTCACGGGTATTCCGGTAGTATTCCGGTATTTTGGTAAGTCGTGTGACCCTATTTATTTATTTATTTGCACATATGCCAATTAAGTAGAGAGTTTGTATATACATGTAGCACACTCTGTCACTTAAAGATGGACAACTGTCAAATTTCCTGATCATGCATATACCTGACTTAGAGATGTGAAAGCTCTAGTGAGTAAATTTTTGGTAGAGACTCGGAGTGCATTTACCATGAAAGTGTTACTGGCTGATATCAACCTCTAGGAGCAAAAGGTGATGCTTAAAATGCGTGTTCAGACTTGAGCATGGAGCATGCCCTTATAATCGAAAATCATTCATTCGTCAACAACCGATCGATGATCGGAGGCAATATTCTGATCCATTATAATAGGACAAAAAATCTATAACAGAAGATTTGCATTTTTACTTTACAAATAAAAGAATTTTTGTTTCATTTTTAGTTACATAATTATGCTTGTACATCATTTGCAGACGAAAGCTCTGAAAAAGAGATTGTTGAAAGCAAGGATCTCATGCAACAATTGAATTCAGCAATTCAGTTTTTCTAATCTGTTTGAATACAACCAGAATTGTAATTTTCACAGACTTACTAAACATTTTGCGAAAATATAACTTGCATGTAAGTTTCATCGCATTTTTCATTCAAGTGACATGTTCAAGGCTCTGTCTGTAGAGCTCCCTGAAACTTCACTGTGCTAGTTTAAAATGTGTAAAGCGCCCATACATATTTTTGCATTTTCACTGTTTCTGGTATTTTTGTATATCAAGCACAATATACAAGATGTTCCTGTAATGTGTGGCATGCTTTAGACTGAGGATTTGTTAAGGAGGAGCATTTGATGATAATTCTGAGATAATTTTCACAAACGCTCCATAAAAACATATGTTGTGGGTACTCATTAGAAGCACCTTGCCAAGGCACTTCTAATGAGTACCCACAACATATGCTTTTATTGAGAAATAAGAAAAATTATTCCATAATTACATTGTATCACCCAATACTTCTGAACAAAAAAAGGTAAGAAAAAAGTCCAGGGAATGCCACAATCACAAATCGCAGCCCTTCCTAGACACCAAGAGGAAGAGGAAACAGACAGAACCGAACAAGGGCAAATCAAACAAATGCAAGCACTAAGATTAGCTCTCTCTTCCCCAAGCGAGGTAATCGCAATGCTCAAATGACTGAAAAACACAAGAACAAAACAACACCAGGCAAACCTTTAAAACAAATCGCCCCGTAGCCATCGCCTTAGAACGGTCAGTAGAATAAACTACTAGGGTTTGGGGGGGGGGGGGAGGGGGTGTTTAAAGCACTTTTACAGCTAGTTATCTCTGTTTAGATTTTAAAAATAATAACCCATGTTGAATTGCATATATATGTATATATGATCGAGTCAGATAACACAGTTAACAGCAACAAACCTATAATTATAATCGATAATCGTTCATTTACTTTGAACTGATGATCAGTTATGAAAATCCAACCGATTCCCATCATTAGTGTTTACCATGATAGCTGCGGGCCTTGGTGGCGCAGTTGGATGGTGATCAGCAGGTTGGGGTGTTCGATTCCTGGCAGGTCAGCTATATTCTTTGGTGGAGATTTGATCATGAAATATTTTCTACAGTCATTCTCTCCCTTCCACTGATTCAAGAAGGGGAGTTGTCAGTTTCTGGCAAAAGAATGTGCACAATAATGGTTAACCACTCAGAGGACTAAGCCTGCCCAGTAAACGTGTGGTTAGGTAAACTGACCATGCTTGACATGACTCCAGTGGGTTGACTGGGCCGTAAAACCCCAACACAAACAAAACCATGATAGCTGACAAAGAGAAAATTACGCGACTTCGAAAATTTTTGTGAGAAGGTGTTTAGTTGCTTAAGTGACGAAATTTTAGTATACATTCACATACATGTACTTCTTACAGGGAAGTTACACATGTAATTACAGTATTATTTAAAACAAACTGTCATTGATGATGCTCTTTTATTAACAAAATTAGTGAGCTTTGTTTTCAAAATAAAGATATAATAACTTGTAATTTTGTTGTTCTTTGAAAAATTGTACACAATTAAATCATTACCGTACCTCATATAACAGCTGTGAAACAGCAAGATTACCAGTAAAGCAATTTTTCCATGGCTTTTTTCCTACCAAATCTGTGACTTTTTTCCTACCTTCCGCAGTGAACACTGAATAACTACACATATATTATTTCAAGTGTGACAGACATGTTTCAGTTACACGTACTTGGCCAGCAGTCTCTTGAACAGAGATGGTTTGATTACAGGCTTTGTCTATTTACAAGCTTATCCATTATCTGATATGATTAGTAGCTGGTCACTAGCAACTGACTTGTCACGGTATGTCAAGTACTGAGTGAAAATCCCTAGAAATGCAAAATCCCGCTTGCTTTTTGCCAGGTATCTGCACATGTAGACTAGAAGCTACTTTAAATAGCTATAAATACTTCTTTTATCCCTGTGTAGTCATTCATTGGAATCAGCAGTCCTCTTGTGTTGCATACTTCTGAAATGTTGTAGACATGTATGATGTTTTAGTTTAATACAGGACTGGTGTCCTTTAAGCCAGGTTTGATTGTACATGTTTTATTCCTTTGCATGCATTTATTAATTTATAAAACAATTACAGTTGTTTTGTTTCAGCCTTGAGGTAGATGTTTGAAGACAATGAGTGCTGGTCCACTGGTTGTTGAAATTATCTGTACCTGCTTTCTGGCAGCTTTTCTGCTACATCGCTATGGTGATCTCCGCAGACAGCATGTCTTAGTGACATTGTTTACATTCATTGCTTGGTACTTCTCTTTTATGATCATCTTTATTTTACCATTGGATGTGTCCATAGTAAGTATAATGTGTTGTTATTTCAAAGGATGACATAGCAACAGATAAGGCACTTTTTTATCAGAAAAATGCTGCTATCTTTCTTTGGTATCTTTCTTATTTCTCCATGTTGTGGGTACTCATTAGAAGCGCCTCGCCTGTTTTGTTCTTGTGTTTTTCAAGCGCTCCTAATGAGTACCCACAACATATGTTTTCATGGAGAAATAAGAAAAATATTATGTGGATACCCCTCTTATCTGTAGCTATGGGATGATACCAGATCTACTTTATATAACCTTACATATTGGTATCAGAAAAGCAAGGCCCAGCCTATGTAGCTATTCAAAAGCTAGACTATACTCCCATTTTTTTGAATACAAAATCAATGTATGTTGCAAGGTCATTGTCACATTGACTTTACAAGTTTCTTTAGCTAATACCAGTGTAACAAAGGGACCAGGCTGTGATTTTTTTTTTGATTTTTTTTTTAAGATAAATTAGATAGTTTTTCATGGAAATCCATTTAGGAAGAAGAATAAGATCCTTGGATGCCAGAATTATAAATATTTTAACTACACAAGATATGTTCAGAGTTAAGTTGATATCATTTTGTAGTAGTTGTGATATAGTGTTAGCCAAATTTTCAAATTGAGAAGAAAACAGCATATACATAAATATGCACATACAATCCTAACGACCTTCCATGTCCTATTTCAAAATTACAGCGGGCAAGTTTGTGAGACAAGCCTAATTAAATGCCAATCTTTATTTTCTTGGGTAGCTATAGAGAAATATTTTTAAATGCCCCCTGCTGCTGTTGTGATTGGCATTTTAAGGGTTAAAATGTTTCATTTTAGTTTAATACTATACAAGTATTAGTAGCACAATTTTTAACACTTAGTGTGCTTGATAAAAAAGTTAAGCTGCCAAAATTTTGAAATCTTTTTCTTTCTTTCTTTTTTCTCCAGGAAATAGGATTTGACATTGCATGCAAATTGTCTCCTTGGCAGAAAATAGGGTTTGACATTCCCTGCAAATTATTCTCTCCCTTTCGCTGATTAAAGAAGGGCAGTTGTCAGTTTCTGGCGAAAGAATGTGCACAGTACTGGTTAACCGCTTAGAGGACTAAGCCTGCCCAGTAAACGTGTGGTTAGGTAAACTGACCGTGCTCGACATGACCCCATTGGGTTGACTGGGCTGTAAAACCTCAACACAAACAAATATCTCCTTTACAGAAAATGGGGTTTGATATTTCATACAAGTTGTGTCCTCTGTCAAAGCATATTTTCTGGGAAATGTAAGACAAAATCAAATGTAAGACAAAATCAAATGTAAGACAAAATCATCAGTATGATAGAGTATTTGAATTCTAAATTCCATTATTAATAAAAAATAATTTGAGTAAGTTATGCAAGTTACATGTACATTGAAGGGCACTGCAACATTTCAGTCAGGTTTCATAGCTCTAGATGAGAAAATATAATTAATCCTTGTCATGCTGAATAAGATGCCACACCCACTTCCAATTTTCAGCCAATCAGATTACTTGATCAGGTTGTTGATATAAAGTCACATACTAAATGACAAGAAGTGTAGATCCAGATCAGTTGGCTTCTTCAGAAGCCAACTGATCTGGATCTATACTGTTTGCAAAGAAAAGGTATACCCAGGTTCAGCAGGACAAGAGTTAAGAAAACACATCTCTGATTTCTTCACAAAAAAACATGTTGTGGTACTTGGTGAGGTGCTTCTTATGAGTACCTACAATATATATTTTTGTGGAGAAATAAACAAAATCATCCGTTTTTGGTTGAAAAAAAACACCTTATCTGGAGCTATACTGGTCTTATCAGTGTTCTCTACCTTCCAGACTTTTTACAAGCAATGTGTTCATGATAAAGAAGGCCGCAGTGCTCCAAGCACTACAAGCACTACCTCTGCTCCAAACACTACAAATGTATCCACAACAACAACACCAGCTCAGAATCATAGTGTTCATTTGAGCCTGCGCTCTACTGTAGAGGACAGATGTGAGGAACCAGTGAGCTATGTACCTGACCATGTTTTACCAGAGTTATGGCATGTTGTATATTGGACATCACAGTTTCTTACTTGGTAAGTATTAATGTAATACCTGGGCCCCCGTAGCCTAGTGGATAAGAGAGTTGACTCTTAATCCATTAGGTTTCTCACCGCTGTGGTTCGAGCCTCGCTCGGGTCATATGTGGGAAAGCCAAGTTCTGCTTACGGATGGTCAGGTGGTTTTTCTCCGGGTTCTCCGGTTTTCGCCCACCTTCGATGAACGATCGGCTCGATATAAGTGAAATATTCTTGAAAGGGCCGTAAAACCCAAATCAAAAAAAAAAAAAAAAAAAAAAATTAATGTAATACCTATAAATGAAATTGGTTGTTCACTTTCAGGTATTAAATTAATTTTTGACAATGTTTTAGAAAAATAATAAATAAAAAAATAATAAGAAATTAGTGAAAAAAAAAAGACTAAGAATGCATATGATTAACCACTCTCTGTGAAAAAAAAAACTGATGCTGTTTTTCTTATTTTTCTCATAAAATAGGCTTTGATATTTCATGTAAATTTGGAGACAGTCTGCATGAAAAGTCAGAGCTTACATGTATTTTCTTGGAAAAAAGAATATATCAAACTGTTGTCTGCTGAAATTTTTACCCAGTATGCTCAGCGTTTATAAACAAAAAATTGTGTGTGTGTGTGTGTGTGTGTGTGTGTGTGTGTGTGTGTGTGTGTGTGTGTGTGTGTGTGTGTGTGTGTGTAATCATTCTAAAAGATCTGAGCAATGGTTACAACTTCTTAACTTTTTCAACCAAAAGTACATTTATTGCTTTTCACCTTGTATTTTTTCCATAGAAACATGTACTGTTGGTTCTCGTTAGAACTGTCCCAATAACAGGCTGTTCTTTATGCAGCTCTAGATAAGGGAAGTAGCCAGAAAACTATATTTGGACAGGTTTTTCAAAAATCCCTCCTTTAAAATAGCGATGTCCAGGCGGGTGTTATGCATCATCGGAAGTTTACATTTAAGTTAACCTTGTTGAAAAACCTGTCCATAATGCCATTTTTCTTGTTCTTATTTCTCCACAAGAAAACTTGTGATAACTGACGAGAAGCAACTGACTACTGAGGTACTTCTCATAGTACCCAGATAATATTTTTCTTATTTCTCTGCAAAACATATATTGTGGTACTCATTAGAAGCATTTCAGCTGGGCACTTCAAATGAGTACCACAGCATAAAGTTTGGAGAATTAACAAAATATCAATATTTTTCAATTGAAAAAAGCCTTATCTGGAGCTATATTTACCCTAAATATTAGGACACCTTAACTTCTTACCATATTTGTCATAAAATTTGAAAACGTCTATTTTACTACCTGTTGATGTGTGCAAAAAAAGTGTTGGATGAGTGGCAAACAATGTAGACTCTGGTCAGTTGCAGCATTTTAAGGCATCTTATCCAGGTTTACACTGTTTGCTCAGTTTAATGTACTGGATGAGGGCGTTTCAGCCAAAAAAAAAAATGAAGATTCCCGCAATTTTCTGTGCGAATTTCATCTTTTACGGACCGAAAAGTATTTAAGAAGATGTTTTTCGTTCATTTTTCTCTGACATGAAAGCAAGGTATCAAATTGATTGATAAAAATTCAATGATTTCACTCATCATATCAGTGGATGGATCAGTTGCTTGCATGTTGCAAAGGGAAACAACACAGCTTATATGTTACCGAGGCTGTACAAGGGAAACGAATTACCAGATAGCATTATGTTGGCAGGAAATGCCAGTCTTGTTCTTTAAATATTTTATTATACCCCCGACATATGAAGTATGTGGGGGGTATATAGTTTTTGCTTTTCCGTTCGTTTGTTTGTACGTTCATTCGTTTGTCTTTCCACCACAAGTTCAAAGTTTTTGCGTTAAAGTTTATAAGACCTCATATTTTGAAGACCCTTTGATGGATTTCATTCATATTTGGCATGATGGTAGATATACACCCAGGGAAACCCGATATCGGGATATCGGCGGTTGCGAGATTTCGAAGGTAAACAAATGATGTCATCCAGCGACAGTGTATGTACTTATCCTCTTTTAATGATCAAAAAAGTGCTTCTGGAGGATAAGCAACGTCACCTATATTTTCTCAGTTGAATAGTTTAATATATGAAAATGGCATTTCAATATAAAGTATCCTCCTATTTATTCAAAATCATGTTTGAAAAGGAAATTTCATTGTTTTTCACCCAAATTCCATTTTCAGTTGTTTATAGCTTTTATCCTGTAAAGCTTTTTCATTGAGTATGTATGTCTATATAATCTAGAACCTTTCTATAAATTATACAAGAAATAGCAGATGTGAAAAAATTACTAAAGTGGCAGATTTTTTAGATTTCTTTAGGGTTGTTGTCATATTTATTGATGTCGGAGGTATGATGCAGGGATGTCGGAGGACAGATTTATATCGGTTAACGGGATATATCGGGGGGAAGGAAATTTTGTGTTCTTCTTAAAACAGCTACATCTTTTCTGAAACGTGATCTTGCCTGGTTTAATATGTTGAAGACGATTACCTGAATTGTCAGGAGTTGCATGTAGCAAGCGAACAAAGCGTTTATGCAGACTGGCAAAGAATGAATGAAATAATCTGCCATAGACTTATCAAGATAAAACATCAAGATAACCAGCCTTCATGATGAAAACTCCGGTAATAAACATGACTTCACATAGAAAAAAGTGGGGACTGCAGGATTTTTTTTTTTTCTTTCTTTTTTTTCTTTCTTTTTTTTTGTTTCTGCTCTAAAATATGTATTGAGATACTCTTAAGAACCACGTCGTTTCTGCTGTAAAACATAGGTTGCGGGTTATCGTTAGACCCCCCTCGATGAAAAAAATAATAATAATACGAAAATTAACCGTTTTCTTTCTGAAAAGTTTGTATTTTTTAAGACATGAAAATTTCATTCTGTGTGTTTTCATATTTGTTCATCACAATGTTTTGTGCCTTTGGTGAGTTTCCAGGCTTATACACAGACTTTTGAAATGGAAGGGGCGGGTGTGTTAATTCTTGGCTATTCTTAAAGGCGACACAGATGCCAACAGAATGCCGATGGGGGATGCAAAATTAAGGAATGTAAAGTGATTTTATGGCCAAACCTGCATGATTTTAAAAATAATTGGCCCGAAAGGGGTACAGGTCTCGTACCATCCTTTGGTCGGTCAGACACTCCATGGATTTTTCACTTACATTTAATTTAGGCTTAAAAACCCAGGCCAGTTGGTTTTGAAATGGGGATGGTGTGATCGTATGGAGGCGTGCAAATGCTCAGAAAATATCGATTTAGAGGCGAAAATTAGGGGTGTAACCTGTGTTTTCAATTAAAATCTGCTTGATTTTTTTAAATAATTTGTCCACACAATGGGGGCTACATTCGCCAACTCCACCCCCCCCCCCCCCCCCCCCCCATCTGCTTGATTTTGAAATCAACTTGTCCACCCCATCCCAAAACACACACACACGCACGCACAGCGCGTATGGAAGAACACGTTACAAAATCTGCAATGTTTTCTATTGATAGCAAATGAAAATGACAAAGGTCTCCTCGATACAACTCGATATAACTCATATAATTATCATATCACGCTAGCAAATTTATGCAGTGAAGACCCCTTGTAAATCTCACTTATATTAGGAAAATGGGATTACAGGGGAATGTGTAATTTTTCTGGCTGCTGCTTAAAAACCTAGATAAGCGGACTGTCCGTAAAGATTTGTACACAACGATGTTAAGTAACACCACTTGGGAGTTCTTATAAGACAGTTTGCCGACAAGCATTTAAAATCAGGAGAGTAACATAAATGAAAAAAAAAATACAATTAAGATTCTCTGATATGGACTTTCGGTTGTACGCACAAGGAGAATACAAGCAAAGAACAGTATAGTTCTAAACTATACATTGTAACATTTGGATTTCGATGCACATTTGGTGAAATTCCGTGAAAATGATGGGAGTTAAGGGCATTATAAGATTTCAAGATGATTGACTTATGGGTGTTTTCTTTTTGTTTTGAACGTTTAACTGGATTCCACAGATTTTAAAGGAACTATTTATAAGGCTCATCGTGTGGTTATTGTAATTATTATTAGTATTATTATTATTATATTATTATTATTATTATTTGTTGTTGTTGTTGCTAAATTCTAAATTAAGTGACCCACCTAACACAGGTAACAGTCAAATATGAACGACTCGGTATAAGAAAATAGATAGATTCTTGTAATTAGATATACAAATGTGAGCCCGATGGACAATTAAGCACCTGTTAACTTTATTATAGATTTTATGTACTGATATTGGTGAATATTGTGCCGAGTTGGGATATTGCTATGAATAATTGATATATCATCGATTTACAGTGGTAATGTTACGTTTATTATTTCTGATCTGATGGCACTCGTTGGCACCGCATCGGCGCTGCTGTTCTTACGAGTTTCCAAAATCAACATTTCAATCGAAACTTAAGTAGGAAAATATCACATTTCACATACAGAACATCATTTTTGCAGCAAAAAGCTGTTTTATTGCATATAAGTTCTTAAACGTAATGACATTGGTTCTAGTAATATTATTACATTAAACTCTCCTTCAAACCAATCAAACCCTATTAAAATTGCTACAAAAAGAGACACTAATATTTGCACAAAGGCTTAGCACCATATTGTGCGAGCAGGTTTTAATTTATATTGCTTTTTTAAACAGAACTCACTCCGTCAATTTTCAGTGCCTCCGAAATCCAGCAACAGTCCGGTCGAGATCTACAGCATCATGCATCAGTGTACCTCCGAATATTCCGTTATCCAAAATTTCGCTAGTACTTGCTTTAAATTTCATTCGGGGGCGTTATTTTTTGTTGATAAACTGAAACAACTATGAAGACAGTCGAAGAGAATATAAGTCCCTCCTTGGGCAGTAATAAACCAACATGTCATTTACCATAATCGGACTGGTAGCCGTCGAAAAGGCAAAAACTGAGATGAAAAATAGATCATCTTGGTTCAAATGCCGTATTCACCTCCACAAAGTAGCTGAGAAAGAAAATATTTGCTTTAACATATTCATTATTATGTCTCTAGAAGGAGCAACTCAGCTTTTTTATCAAATGAATAAGACATAAGCTATAAAAAATGGATAAATACATAACCTGTCGCTGGATGACGTCATTTGTTTACCTCCGAAATCTCGCAACCTCCGATATCCCAATATGGGGTTTCCCTGGGTGATATAGGTCTAAAGTTTTTATCAGCACCATCCCAACCCCGGGGGTGATCTTGGGGTCATGGTCACGGACTTAGAATTTTCATAAAAAAGTCAGTTTTTTGTGTTAAAGTTCACATAGCTATATCATCAAGACCCTTGAGGAATTTCATTTATATTTGACATGTTGGTAGATATCGGCCTAGCGTCTTACTCAGCATGATCCCCAACCCAGGTGTGACCGAGGTCAAGGTCACGAACTTAGAATTTTCATATAAAAGTAAAAAAATTTTGCGTTTCAGTTTATATAGCCATATCATCAACACCTTTTGTTAAATTTCATTATCCCCTAACTGAAAGGTTGAGCGGATATAGCTATCAGCAAGGAATCTGTTCATCTGTCTGTCCATCCGTTGAAGCATTATTCGTTCATACTTTATTTTTGTCTTAGGGTCAAAGTATTTGCGTTAAAGTTTATAAGACCTCATATTTTGAAGACCCTTTGATGGATTTCATTCATATTTGGCATGATGGTAGATATAGGTCTAAAGTTTTTATCAGCACCATCCCCACCCCAGGGGTGACCTTGTGGTCAAGGTCATGTACTTAGAATTTTCGTAAAAAAGTCAAATTTTTTTGTGTTTAAGTTTATATAGCTATATCATCAAGACCCTTGAGGAATTTCATTTATATTTGACATGTTGGTAGATATTGGCCTAGCGTCTTACTCGGCATGATGTCCACCCCGGATGTGACCGAGGTCAAGGTTACGAACTTAAAATTTTCATATAAAAGTAAAAAATTTTGCGTTTAAGTTTATATAGCCATATCATCAAGACCTTTTATTAAATTTCTTTATCCCCTAACTGAAAGGTTGAGCTGATATAGCTATCAGCAAGGAATCTATTCATCTGTCCGTCCATCCGTTGAAGCATTATTTGTTCATACTTTATTTTTGTCTTAGGGTCAAAGTTTTTGCGTTAGTTTATAAGACCTCATATTTTGAAGACCCTTTGATGGATTTCATTCATATTTGGCATGATGGTAGATATAGGTCTTAAGTTTTTATCAGAACCATCCCCACCCGGGGGTGACCTTGGTGTCAAGGTCACAGGCTTAGAATATTCATAAAAAAGTCAAAGTTTTTTGTGTTCAAGTTTACATAGCTATATCATCAAGACTCTTGAGGAATTTCATTTATATTTGACATGTTGGTAGATATCGGCCTAGCGTCTTACTCAGCATGATCCCCACCCCGTGTGTGACCGAGGTCAAGGTCACAAACTTAGAATTTTCATATAAAAGTAAAAATTTTTGTGTTGAAGTTTATATAGCCATATCATCAAGACCTTTTGTTAAATTTCATTATCCCCTAACTGAAAGGTTGAGCGGATATAGCTATCAGCAAGGAATCAGTTCGTCTGTCCGTCCATCCGTTGAAGCATTATTCGTTCATACTTTATTTTTGTCTTAGGATCAAAGTATTTGCGTTAAAGTTTATAAGACCTCATATTTTGAAGACCCTGTGATGGATTTCATTCATATTTGGCATGATGGTAGATATAGGTCAAAAGTTTTTATCAGCACCATCCCAACCCTGGGGGTGACCTTGGGGTCAAGGTCACGTACTTTGAATTTTTGTAAACAAATCAAATTTTTTTGTGTTTAAGTTTATATAGCTATATCATCAAGACCCTTGAGGAATTTCATTTATATTTGACATGTTGGTAGATATTGGCCTAGAGTTTTACTCAGCATGATCCCCACCTCGTGTGTGACCGAGGTCAAGGTCACGAACTTAAAATTTTCATATAAAAGTAAAAAATTTTGCGTTTAAGTTCATATAGCCATATCATCAAGAACTTAATTAAATTAAATTTCATTATCCCCTAACTGAAAGGTTGAGCAGATATAGCTATCAGCAAGGAGTCTGTCCGTCCATCTGTTGAAGCATTATTCGTTCATACTTTATTTTTGTCTTAGGGTCAAAGTTTTTATGTTAAAGTTTATAAGATCTTATATTATGAAGACCCTTTGATGGATTTCATTCATATTTGGCATGATGGTAGATATAGGGCTTAAGTTTTTATCAGCACCGACCCTGTCCAGGGGGATAACCTTGGGGTCAAGATCACAGACTTAGAATTTTCATAAATAAGTTCATGTTTATATAGCTATACCATCAAGACCTTTTGAGGAATTTCATTTATATTTTACATGTTGGTAGATATAGGTCTAGAGTTTTACTCAGCATCATCCCCATCCCGGGGTATGACCTTGAGGTCAAGGTCACAGACTTAGACATTTCATACAAAAGTAAAAAAAATTGCATCTAAGTTTATATAGCTATACCATCAAGACCTTTTGTTGAATTTCGTTATCCTCCTACCGAGAGGTTTAGGGGATATAGCTATCAGCATGGAATCCATCCGTCCATCCATCCATCTGTCTGTCCATAAATGCATTATTGTGCACCCCATAACTCCTAACTACTCTTTGAGCTATTTTCAGGAAACTGTCAGGTTGTAGAGGGCATATGGTAGGGGTGTCAGGTACAAGAAAGACAACTCTAACTGAGTTATCTCCCCTTGTCTCCAGAATTGTAAAAATTTTGTGGGAACCATAACTTTAAAACACGTTAAGATATTTTCATGATACTTCACCAGAATGTAGAGGACATTGAGTAGGCGTATCACATTCAAGAATGACACTCTGACTCCATTCTGCAGTTTTCTCCCTTTGTTATTTATATCTTGAGGGGGCAATAACTCTAAAAAAAATTTAAGATATTTTTGTGATACTTTACAAATATGTAGAGGGCATTGAGTAGGCAGGTCACCTTAAAATTTTCATCAAAATTTATATAGCTATATTATGAAGACCCTTTTGTTGGTTTCATTAATACATGTATTATGCATGATGGTATATATAGGTCTAAAGTTTTTCTCGGCACCATCCCCAAGACTTTTCATACAAATGTCATTTTTGCTTATATTATAAGGACTGATTGATTTCACTGGTCTATGGTGATAGTTATAGGGCTAAAGTTTAATTTAGCTCAATCCCTTCACCTATGCTTAATCTTTGAGGTCAAGGGCTTCATATTATGTGTGATTGAATTTTTTCAATGTTATAACATAATATAGCATACAACTGCCATCTCCAGAGTCAATACTGGTTAACCGCTTAGAGGACTAAGCCTGCCAGCAAACGTGTAGTTAGGTAAACTGACCGCGCTCGACATGACCCCATTGGGTTGACTGGGCCGTAAAACCTCAACACAAACAAAATCTCCAGAGTCAAAGCTACATACTTTGTGCTCTTTAAAAAGTGGCGGTAGCACTGGTCGGGGGTATACATGCCCCACTGGGCACTTTTTGTGTAGTTCTGATAATAATGGTAGAAAGTAAAGTATTTTAAGGACTATTTTGTTATTGCTTGCATGTTCCGAAGCAGAACTAAGGCTAACTGATATAAAGGTACGAAATGATCTGCTACAAATGTGATGCCTATATATAGGTCAAATACAGGTCAAATTGGTCAATTCGAGCAACACCTCTCGCTCAGCTTTTACTAGGGCACTAGATAAGTGGAAGAAAAGAAGACAATTTCAAAAGTTTGACATTTTCTTTGCTTTCGTTCATTTATTTGCTATTTATAAACATCGAAGTGTATAGAGCTAATATGATTAAATGCTGAATTTAGCATTATCAGCATTAGCAAGGAACTATTTTGGGAGCCATTTTAGGTAGTTATTAGGTAGGTATTTTCAGTGGAACGGATAGTTGGAATGCGGTATAGTAAATTTGGTGGCAGTAAACCTCCCCCAAAAAGTGCTGTGCAATAGGTATTAAATAGATCTAGGAAAGAGGGAGTATAAGGTAAATATTTCTCTTATTTCTGCATGAAAGCGTGTAGTGGTGCTCATTAGATGTGTCTCACTGAGGCCTTTCTAATGAGTACCCACAACATACATTTTTGTGGGGAATTAGAAAAATATCAAAACTTTATTTGATATAGCATGCCTTATCTCAACCTACGAGTATTAGAATAGCTGTACATAAGTAACTACATGTATACGTGTACATTTCAGGCTTCTTTTACCCATGATGCAGTCATATTCTAGAGCGGGAGATTTTACAGTTCCAGGGAAAATTAAGTCAGCTTTAATAGAAAATGCTCTCTATTATGGGACATACTTGCTCATCTTTGGTGTTTGTCTGATATATGTTGCTGCCAGACCTGATCTTCATATTGATGCGTAAGAAATTTTCATTTCAGTTAGCCTTTTAGTGGAATGAAGTCCTCATCCTGTTCTTATTATTTCCCACCTTTTTAGCTCACCTGTACGAAAGTACAGGAAGAACTATTGCACTACCCTCGGCATTGGTGTCAGCATTAACAAAAATGTTAAAGTTTTACATCAAAGTTTTTAAACCTTATATTTTCTAAATCCTCAGATGGATTTAGTTTTTATTTGGTATAGTTATAGATGTTGGTCCAAAATGTTATTGAGGTCACGGACTTAGAAATTTTATGTTAAAGTTTTGCGTCAAAGTTTGTAAGACCTCTTAATTTCTAAATCCTTGCATGGATTTACTTCATATTTGGCATGATAATAGATATTGGTCCAAAATTTTATTTGGCACTACCACCACCCCTGCTTATGACCTAAAGGTCAAGGTCACGGACTTAAAAAAAATTATTTAACAATTTGCGTTGAAGATCTCTAAATCCTTCTGTGGGTTTTCTTTATATTTGGCATGATTATAGATATTGGTCCAAAATTTTATTCGGCACTATCCCCACTCCAGCTTATGACAAATAGGCCAAGGTCACGGACTTAGAAATTTTATGTTAAAGTTTGTGTCAAAGTTTTTAAGTTTTTTTGGATTTAGTTTATATTTGGTTTAATTATAGATGTTGGTCCAAAATTTTATTGAGCCCTATCCACACCACTGCTCATGACCTGTGGGTCAAGGTCACAGATTTGGAAATTTTATGTTAAAGTTTTGCATGGATTTACTTAATATTTGGCATGATTATAGATATTGGTCCAAAATTTTAATCAGCACTATCCCCACCCTATGACCTAGGTGTCAAAGTCATGGACTTTGAAATTTTATGTAAAAGTTCACTCAGCTAGTCTACTTTTCAATCATACTTGGTATACAGATAGCAGCTATGGAAGATGTTCTTCATCCAAAATTATATCCAGTACCATGTCTTCCTCCCTCCATCCCCCCTCACCCCTCCATCCCCACTCACCCCCCCTCCCAACACACACATACACACTATGATCTGGATTTTAAGGTTATAGTCTAACCTTTTTTTATTTGATTGACAAGCGCGAGGTCAAGCGAGCATCCTGTCTGGTGACAAGTCTTGTTGGAGAAAAGTAGGGCACAAAACTTTAGTTTTCCATCATTCTGTGATTCCAGGGTCCATAGCTCCAGATAAGGTGCTTTTGTTTTCAACAAAAAACTGATATTTTCTTATTTCTCCGATGCGTCCAGGTGGCCAAGTGGTTAGGTGCTCCCAACTTCGGATCATGGTGTCCTATGTTTGAATCCCACTGGAGGCGAATTTCAGCTCATGACTTTATGAAGCTTTATTGCACAAGAGCCTTTCATTATCATCCTTCCATTGTCTTGATATGGCTTAAATAATGTCGAAAGGGACGTAAAACATTAAATTATCATCGTCTTATTACTCCATGAAAACATATGTTGTGGGTACTCATTAGAAGCACCTAATGGAGCACCCACAACAAATGTTTTCATGGAGAATTAGGAAAAATATTATGTCGATACGCTGTCATATCTGGAGCTGTGATGGTTTCAAGTCCTATAGAGGTTATCTTTTTCTCAGTTCACCCCCCCCCCCACCCCCTGCAGAGCCTTTGAATGAACAATTTGAAACACAACAGCTGATATGGACATGGTTTGAACATGTGCATTTGGTTTTGTTAACTACGTGTTTGGCATGCATGTACAGCTTCTATTACAGTTTTACATGGCTGATTTGAAGCTCTGCAGATGTTTAGGACATGGCCTGAAGGTGTACATGTGATTTTGGCATTTTTGTCCATTTTGTTTTTCTTGGTGGCTTACATCTTGTGACGGCACCTTGTACTTTGAGATAGATTAACAAGGGTTGTTTCACCATCATTTAACAGTTACTCACAGTATATTATATTGATATATTCCTACTTGTCAGATGGGACACACCATAAAAATAGATGGGCTGCAAGTTGAGAAAATGTATCTTTGGACATATGCACCCCGTAAAGAGTCGATCAGCATGTCTGTGTTTGCTGTCTGATTTGTGTTTGCTGTCTACATAAAGAAATCTTGAATCCTTGCCCAGCATTGACACTGATCAGACTCTACAGATAAGTCCAGAAATACACATAGCTTTTTATAAGATGCTTGTTTCAGTCCAAAAGTGTGGATATTTTTCTAATTTCTCCAAGGAAAACATGTTGTGGTACTCATTAGAAGCACCTCAAAAACATGTTGTGGTACTCATTAGAAACACCTTACTGAGATGCTTCTAATGAGTACCACAATATATGTTTTTGTGGAGAAATAAGAAAAATATTTACTGGATACCCACTGTTCTCAACCTATGGGTATATTTTCTAACATTGTAGCTCCTTTATCAATAGTCAGGAGTACCTTTTTGCTCTAAGTATTCAGACAGTCAGTTCTGACCAAACACTGTAGACCCACATCAGATGCTGTAGAATATGACACAACACTATCTGATCAGAGTCTACACATTTTGCCACTCATCCAGCAGTTTTACTCACACAGTAACACGTAGTAAAAAGGACTTGTTTAAATTGTAGGACATGTATGGTGAGGGGTTTATTTTCTGAATACTTTGCGTGAATACAGTAATTTGAATATTTTATTTTCAGAGAGAAACTGAAGGTGATAGGGGTGACAGCCAGTAACACCTGGGGCCTGTTTCTGCTTGTGTTACTGCTGGGCTATGGGCTGGTTGAGATACCTCGTCTGGTTTGGAACAATGCTAAACCCCAGTATATGCTGTCAAGAACATTCTTTAAAATTGCCAAACAGAGTGTAGAGAAAACAGAAGCAGAGGAGAATTTGGAGGATGTTTTAGAGGTAATGTTCATGATATTCTAAATTTGGAGACAATTAAGGGCAATAATCAGGGTTTTCCTTGTCAAGAGCACAAAAATGCTTGATTTGACCCATTTTTACTTCTCTTATGACATGAAAGTCTTAACAAAGGAATGAAGCATAGCATAGCTGAAAAAAATTTCCCTCCAGTCGTGCAAACAAACAAACCCAATCTGTCCGGATAAAAATCCAATGCTGTAACCTCTGAGCCAAAGAGTCGACTCCCTGAGGCAGTTGTCAGAGATTGAATATATACCTACAAGCTATGCGTAATCTGCCAAGGCAGATAATCAAAGGTAGGAATGCTAGGTCGGGACACTCCCCCTTTTCAAAGAAGTCATCATTTATGATGACGTGAAGCCTTTTTTGGTGAAGTAAAGTCCAATCCTGGACGAGCCCCCGTCCTACGACATGAAAGTTGCAACAAAAGAATGAAGCATAGCTGAAAAAAATTCTCGCTTGTCATGGAAATCAAACCCGGTCCTCCCGGTTAAAAATCCAATGCTCTAACCACTGAGCCAAAGAGTCGACTCTCTGACGTAGTTGTCAGAGATTGAATATATACCTACAAGCTATGTGTAATCTGCCAAGGCAGATAATCAAAGGTAGGAATGCTAGGTCGGGACACTCCCCCTTTTCAAGGAAGTCATCATTTATGATGACCTGAAGCCATTTTTGGCAAAGTAAAGTCCAATCCTGGACGAGCCCCCATCTTACGACATGAAAGTTGCAACAAAAGAATGAAGCATAGCCGAAAAATTCTCGCTTGTCGTGGAAATCGAACCCGGTCCTCCCGGTTAAAAATCCAATGTTTTAACCACTGAGCCAAAGAGTCGACTCTCTGACTCAGTTGTCAGAGATTGAATATATACCTACAAGCTATGTGTAATCTGCCAAGGCAGATAATCGAAGGTAGGAGTGAAAGGGACACCACATATCCCCTAAAATTCCCTGTGAAGGAGACACAGATTTTCTCCAAAATGTGGGTATTTTTCTGTTATGTTCCTATAACTGTCCCCACCAAATCAACCCAGATGTCACTTAAAATAAATGTCCCCTGAATTAAATTCCAAGGGGAAACATTATTTTTATTATTTTTGCACCAAAACACATACTTTGTGTCAGGGCTCTGGAAATTTTGAAATCTGAATCGGTCCAGCTGATGACGATGACGTCATCAATGAGCCCATTTCCAAAAAAAAAATGTGTATATATCACCCTGTCACGAAAACTAATGACAATTGACAGTCCTATAAATCCTTTTAAATAATACACCTCAACTCCGTTATATGACGGAAGTCCGGGTATAACGAGCATGATCAAAGCTGGCGTCATCAATAAATACAGTCAGGTATGTAAAAAGAAAGAAAAAAACCCACAAAAAACGGTTTTGTTTTATTTCCACCTCCGCAGGGTTTTCCTAAACTATTTATAAACAACTGATTCCCATCTTGTATAAGCGCGAAGACGGGGGGAAACAGGAGAGATGGAACGAAACGACTTTCATGGACCTAATTAGGTCTAAGAAAAAAGGCCTGCGCCACGGGCGGTTTTGCAGTTTTCAATGTTTCAAGATTTGATCAAACTGCTTAAATTTTAAGCACTGACCAATCTTGTCTAGCGCAAGTGGTGCATTACTTATTTTTACCGTGAAATCTACCTTGAATTATACTCGCGTGTTACAGGCAATCAACAAAAAAAAAAAAAAAAAAAGAAGCAATTAATAATACCCAGATCAGACGCCGTTGTATGCGACATCTGATCAGGACATACACGGTTTGAGAATTCATTTATCGAATCTGGGACCGACAAACCGTGTTGATCAAAACAAAAAAGAAGAGGAAGAAAACGGGTGCGTTCAAGCGGTGCATTCTTTTATCACTCTCAGTAAAGCGACCTTTGATCTTTTAGGACAAGCCGACTGCACCTGGATGTTTTGCAGTCTCAGTGTATTCACACGTGTCACACAAACGGATTAATTATCAGACTACTGATGTTTCGTGTTAATCGCTTGTTTACCGCACAAAGGTCAGTGAAGTGTTGATTTTTTGACAATGTTTGGATAATGACGTAATTAATTTGTGCTGCGGTAGGTTGCCGTTATTCAGCTGTCTCTCCAATATACATGTCAAATGACCGTTTAGAGCCTTTTAACTACCATAATATCGCATTTAAAAGGTGCGCGGACGTTGTCAGTTTAGGAAGACTTGACCGTTTGTGATTTTTCAGACATCATTGATTCGTAGAAATTGGTTGGTTGGGGAAAAATGGGGTTCAAGGCACAAACTGTTGGACCGATTTATTAGCGTTTTGGGATGTTTGAAATCGGTCCAGGATTCTTAATTTCAGTCCAGACCGGCTATTTTTCCAGTTTTCCCGAGCCCTGCTTTGTGTACTCATTCAAATTGCCTCATTGAGGCCATTTCAATGAGTACTTGCAAGATCTGGCCTCAAAGTTATAAAACTTTCTTCATGCTTGACTCAGCAGAGCATGAAATTTTCTCTGGTAATAAATATGAAAATGCCAACTTTAAGTTGGCATTTTCATATTTATTAGCAGAGAAAATTTTCATGCTCAGCTATGTTTAGCAAGAAAGAATTTGTAATTTGAGATTTATTAGCAGGACAAATTTCATGCTCAGCTGAGTTGAGTATGAAAGAAGTTTTATAATCTCTGGGCCTGTATTGTTGTTATTTACATAGCTCCGGGTAAGAGGGGACAGCCGTTAAATATTTTTCTTATTTCTCAAAGAAAACATGTTGTATGTACTCATTAGAAGTGCCATGGTGAGGGGCTTCTAATGGGTACCCACAAAATATGTTTTTGAGTAGGAAGAAGAAATATTTCAATACTTTTTATGTGTAAACATAACCAGCATCTTTTGATTATTCCCTTCAGCTGGAGCTGCTGCAAGGGCCATAACTAACCAGATAGACAGATCTCAGCAGACAGGTTAGCTCTAGATCAAACTGCTCCTGAAGGAGTAATGAAATCTATAGAGAGTTATGTTGAATAAGAAAGATTCTATTATAAAGCAAAAGTGATGCTGTGTACCAGCTCAGGGTACAACAAATTACTTTTTCTGTTGACTTTTCTTATGTTAGCTGGTCAAGTCAGAACAATGTGATGAGATGAAAATGTGCAAGACAATATCTAAAAATAAACTTTCAGTCTGCCTGTAAGTGTGCATGATTTCACTGATTGCTTGACAGCCAATGGAGACAATTTGCATGAAATGTCAAAACTTGTTTTCTGGGAAAAAGTATGAAAAATATCATCAATTTGTCATCTGCTGAATTAGCCCAGAGAGAGACAAGTACTTTACATGCAGGTTTATATTTAAAATACAGCAAAGTTGTATATTTATATTTACAGCTAAATCCTTTTATGTTTGCAGGAAGTCAAGCAAGCATCTGAGAAGATAAGATACAATCATTCATTAAGGAAGCATGTTGATACTATATTACTGAAGGTAAGTACCAAAACAGATTACTGATTTAAACAAACTAACCATGAGCCAGGCTCCATTGCGCAGTCAGTTGCTGGTCACAGTATCTGACTAGGGGTCGCAAGTTTGAATCTCTGAATCCCAGCTCTGCCACATAGCTTTCATAGTAATTGATTATGAAATAATTTCGACAGTCATTTTCCCCATTTGGCTGATTCAGGAAAGGCAGTTGTCAGTTACTGGCAAAAGTATGTGTACAAAGTACTGCTCAGAGAACTAAGCCTGCAAAGAAAATGTGTGAATAGGTTTAACTGACCAGTTAAAATGACCTTAATAGTGTTGACTGGGCCATAAAACTCCAAATCAGATAAAAATAAATCAACTAATCATGGAAACATATACTCAGAGGACTTGATAAGGAGATTATTTGATAATTTTCTCAATTTCACCATAAAAATGTATGTTGTAAAGTGTTCATTGAGGCACTTCTAAAGAATACCCACATTTGTTTTTTTGTGGAGAAATAAGAAAATTGTCCTAGAATTATCATCAAATACCCCTCCTTAACAAGTCCTCTAATATATTGTATACACCATCAACCAAAGCTGGAGAAAGTGCCAGTCTTCCTGTCTGATACTGACATTTTTATGAGCTAGACAGAATTTGATTTCAAAAGGATATCTAAAATTTGGTCCATAATCACCATTTCCAATGAGAAAAAATGCCACTATTACCCCTGTAACGGCTAATTTTCAGTGAAACATGGTACCTTTTTAGCTCACCTGTCATATAGTGACAAGATGAGCTTTTGTGATCACTTTTTGTCCGTCGTGCATCCATCCGTGCATCCATCAGTGTATCTGTAAACAATTTCTTTAAACAACATCTCCTTCTAAACCACTGATTGGATTTTGACCAAACTTCACAAGAATGATCCCTGGTTGGTCCTCTTTCAAAGTTGTCAAATGGTTCGGGTCCATTGCACATCTAGGTTACAGGAGCTAAAAATAGATTTTTTAACTGAAAACTTAAAAAATCTTCTTGTCTGAAACCAGAAAGTCCAGGTCTTTGATATTGAGTATGTAGCTTCATCTAGTGGACCTCTACCAAAGTTGTTCAAATTATAGCCCTGGGGTCAAAAATGGCCTCACGCCAGGGTTCACTTACTTTACATAGACCCATATATATAGGGAAAAACATTAAAAATCTTCTTGTCTGTAAGCAGAAGACCCAGGCCTTTGATATTTGGTACATAGCTTCACCTAGTGGACCTCTACCAAGATTGTTCATTATTGTCCTGGGGCCCAAAATGGCCCTGCCCTGGGGACGACATGTTTCATATAGACTTATATAGAGAAAACCTTAAAAAATCTTCTTATCTGAAACCAGACGGCCTGGGCCTTTGATATTTCATACATAGTTTCACCTAGTGGACCTCTGCCAAGACTGTTCAAATTATAGCTTTGGGACAAAAAATGGTCCATTAAACAGAATACACATGAGAAAACAAACACTAGATCTACTGCCTTCTTAATACAAATGCCTTCTAAATAAATTTAGAAATAAGTTTTGTATCCACAGCACTACTGGAGTTCATCAATTCATTAAATAATTTAAAACATTCATTAGTATTGAGTTTCAGAACTGGTATCTTTAATTGTAGTTTATTAAATAGTGTAATCTGCAAATTTGTGTATTTACTACAAAATAGGAAACAATGTTCCTCATCTTCTACCTGATTGCACTGCACACAAAGTCATTGCTTATGTGCAATTCTTGGTCTGAAGCGGCCATGTTCAATTAATAAATTATGAGCATTAATTCTAATTTTTTTTTAACGATTTTGGGAGCCCAAAGGATAAATGGGATTGCAAACAATAACTGTCATATATTTTTGAGTATGCCTGCCCAGTAAAAGTGTGGTTAGGTAAACTGACTGCGCTGGACATGACCCTATTAGGTTGACTGGGCCGTAAAACCTCAACAAAAAAATAAAAAACAAAAAAAAATGAGTATGTGTGCAGCTTATTGTCATTTATTTGATGTTTAAATAAATTTATATTTTGATATATGTCTGAATAATACTTGTTCGAAATCTAATGTGATACATTCAGGCAATCCAAATTAGTTTCATGACATTCAGTTTATGCATAGAATTTAGGATAAAACAATACCAGCTTCTGTAACCTCCATGATGGAGGGATTTGTCAACTTTATAAATGAGAAAATGGGTAGCTGGAAGCTTTTTTATGATAAATGTTCTAAAATTTTGTATCCCAAAGTTTCTGACAAAATGACATATGCAAACGATGCAGACATATGCAAAGAGTGCAGACCCAAATCATACTGCTCCTGAAGGAACAGTCTGATTAGGATCTACACTGTTTGCTATTCCAAATAGTATTTAAAGAAACAACCTTATCAATAATCAAAATTTAGGCAAAAAAAAAATAGAATAAAATGTTCAAAATTTTAGGATATTTACCATGGCCCAGTTGTTCAAAGCATTGTTAGCTTAACGAGCTTGTAAGTAGTCAAAATGTTAACGGCTCTAGTAAGTACAATATCTAATTCACAGGAATTTTTGCTGAAAAAATGTGAGTAGCTTTTTGCAAATGCAAAAGCTACTCACATTTTTTCAGTAAAAATATCAGCCTATATGCCATATTTAATGATCAAAATTTTAACGATACATCAACTAACGACATCGTTATTTTTGAACAATAAGATATAAACACTAAATTATGTACAAGTATCCAAATTATGAAGGTACTTACTTTCATACAGTGTCCAGAAAGCCTAAGAAACAGTGTGAGCAGAAACATTGATTACGAGGATTACAATAAAAGTATCGACACTCCAGCAGAGAAATCTCTAGTCAAACTTCACCGTAATGTTATACATGCCATGCAAACAAACACCCGTCACCAGACCCAATGGAATAATATGATGAACAAAGCTTTCCAGTTGGAAGATGTTATTATGAATGAGACCAGTATAGATAGAAGATTCAAACATAGTTTTGCTGAGGGGAGACCAAGTTTTATGAGGAACATATATACACCAACGGCAGGTAATAAAACGTGAAAACAATAGTTACCAGATGGGGCACATCAAATGAAAGAGTGCCCTTGAGCATACACATGATGTGTGGATTCACATAATCTAGTCTCATCTGGGCCTTTGCTCTCCATTCACTCTACAGTAGCCAATGATTCTGACAGAGGACAGAAAGGCTATGATCAGACTGTGCTTCTGTGCAGTCTGATCTAGGAGTTTGCTGTCCATGCATGCCCCGAAGATGCTTTTTTCACTTGGCGAGATTCGTATTTACCCTAAATATTGGGACACATTAACTCTTTACTGTACTTGTCCTAAGCTTTGAACAAATCCAGTTGACTACCTGTTGATATGTCTGAAAACTGGATGAGTGACAAACAGCATAGAATTTGATCAGATGCCCTGTTCTACCATATCTAATCTGGTTCTACAGTGTTTACTGAGGCCTACTTGTCTGAATACTTAGCATAAATTGGGCAACAGGAATTGAGCTTATGTATCATAAAATAAGAGAAATATCACATATTAACAGCAGTGGTTGTATATCTTGCAGTCTGGTCAGGACTTTTGCTATTCTTAGTTTTAGTGTTTGTTTGTAAATTTTAACCCTTGTCCTGCTGAACCTGGATATGCCCTGCCTTTGCAAACTGTGTAGATCCAGATCAGTTGGCTTCTGAAGAAGCCAACTGATCTCGATCTACACTGTTTTCCATTACGTATGTAAATTTATAGCAACAATGCATCAAGTAATCTGATTGACTGAAAATTTGAAGTGGGTGTGGCATCTTAATTTATTCAGCAGGACAAGGGTTAAATAATATTGGCTGCATCAAGTGAAAAAGTGCCTTCGGACATGAGCAAAACTTAATGATTTTTGTCATCCTGCAAATACACAAAGTTTCACACAGGCATTTGCTCTCCATTGAAACATTCTGTAGTATCCAATGATTCTGTTTGCCGAGAGTGAAAACCCTGATCAGACTGCGTGAATGGGCAGGCTGTGTTGGGACTTTGCTGTCTGCATATGACATGTTTTCGCATGGTGCGGCCCATGTATGTGTGAACAGATGAAGGACCTAACCAACCTGGCATGAATGCTGGTCTGGGTCTTTGTTGTTCACATATCATGAAATGTTGTATAAAACTTTTCCTGTGAACTAGAATTTTTTTACAAAATCTTTCATTTCAGATTCAAAATTTATCTTTTGCTATCACTCTGACAACAATAGTTATAACAGAATTACAGAATATTGACCCATGAATGCCCAGTGAACTGTTCTACCATAACCCTTTGGACAGGTCCATTTCCAATTAAGGGGTTGTCTGGGTTTTTATTATCATTTTTATAGAAATTCCTGTATTTAATGCAAACAGTAGATCCTGATTGGATGCTGCATTCTACAGAGTCCAGTCAGAGTCTACACTATTTACCAAAGTCCCTTTTATGGGATGCTAGTCATAAATGGGTTAAATTTAAAGGAAACAGATATACTTCAAGAGCAGGCAATTCTGTAAAAATTGTTTTGTCTCCCTTAAAAAAAGGGGTCTACTCTAAAAAAAAAAGAATTTGCTCCCTTTGGGAGCAAATTCTTTCTTTTTAGAGTGGACCCCTTTTCATAAGGGGATTGGTGTGAAGGAAAGCAAACAGGAAGTCACAAAAGTTGTCTCTCTTCTAAGAATCGCAGAAATGGACCATATGTATAAAGTTCTCGTAAGTGAAACTTGAGCTAAGAAATTTTGGTGACCTGAAGCCTGTTCTATCTGTTATCTGTAATTTTTCAGAATGGTATTGGAAGTGTTTGCTGGAGCCATGGGTTTTACGTGTTGTGGCGGTCGTGTTGACGATAATGTCTTTCATGGTTGTGTGGTCCGAATGCCTTTTCTTCATTAAAGATCCTGTTCTCTCCATATTTGCTGTGTTTATTGATCTGGCCAAGGAGAATTATGATTATGTATATATCGAGGTAAGGCTGCTGCATTTGAAGTAAGTTTTGTTTGTTGTTTTTTTTCCACAACTTTGGTTGTGGGTACTCTCCACAACTTTGGTTGTGGGTACTCTTTATCACTACCTTGGCAGAATAGAAATTTATTTTGTGACACACAATCAGCTTAAATCAGATCAGCAGGTGCATCCATGCATCTGATTGGCACATTCTCTGGTTGCTATTAAAAGGAATGTATACACTTCATTCTAAGAGAAATAATTCTGATATAGAAGTATTTGTCTCCCTTCTCATTGGAGGCTCCCTGGAAGCTAATTCTTTTTTAATTAAGAGTAGTCCCCATTTTTGAAAGGTTACAAATACCAGGAAGGCAACTTCCTGTGTATAGAAGTTATGCCCCACTGCAAAATAGCAACAAAATCCTTATGATGTAACCATTCATCTTAGGAATGGATACGCTGTCAAAGGAGAAATCTTCAAAATTGTTTTTACTCCCTTCCGAAAAGTGTCTACTCTAAAAGGAAAGGGGAGCAAATTCTTTTCTTTTCAAGTAGACCTCTTTTTCGGTAAGCAAGGAGTCTCAAAGGTTGTCTCCCAGGTAAATAATAGCAGAAAAAATCTACCAAGTATATCAGTTCTCCATAAACATCATGTCTGAAGTTTGAACACAGTCAGGGATCAATTTTAGCACATGCTAACTTGCTAAATGCTGGTTAATTTCCTCAAAAAGCAAGCTGCAATTTCCATCACTTGCTAATTCTAGCAAGTATAAAAGATTCTCTTTAATTGGCTGAAGTTTTGCAATTTCTCTTCCAAAAGCAATGATGATATTTTTGTTATTTTCCCAGAAAACAGGTTTTGACATTACATGCAAATTGTCTCCTACTGTGGAGACAATTTGCATGTAATGTCAAAACCTGTTTTCTGGGAAAAATAACAAAAATATTTAAAAATGTATGCGAAAATTTTTACCAAGAGTGCTAAGGTTTAAAGCCACATTTAACAATGTTTATAAGTGTGAAAAAGCAAGTTGGCTGAAAGGTTTAGCCATTGAAAGATAATGCCACTTGCTAATTAGCTCACCTGAACCGAAGGCTCATGTGAGGTATTAGTATAACAAGGCTCCATCGTCCGTCCGTCGTCCACACTTTCAGATGACATTTCCTCTGAAGCCACTGGGCGGATTGGGCTCAAATTTTATCTGTAGCATCCTTGAGCAGGGGGGAGAAAAGTTTATGTTTTTTATGAAAATTGGCTTTTTAGTTTGGTTGCTATAGCAACCGTATGTTTCTATTGACTTATAATGGGGAAAATGGAAAAATTGCATTAACTGCCAAACAGTTGTAGTTAGTTTGACCAAACTTTTATACAAATGTTCCTATTAATATTCTTCTAATAGCCATATGCTTTTATGCCACTGCTTATTTTAGCTCACCTGAGCTGAAAGTTGTTCAAATGGTTCCGGTCCATTGCATATCTAGGTCACAGGAGCTAAAAATAGATTTTTTAACTAAAAACTTAAAAAATCTTCTTGTCAGAAACCACTGGACCGATTTCCATATAATTTTGCAGAAATGTTCCTTTGGTGACCCTCTACCAAGATTATTCAAGCCATTTGGATTCGTCAAAAAACATGGCCGCCAGAGGGCGGGGCTTATTTTCCCTATATAATCTATATAGAAAACTTTAAAAATCTTCTTGTCAGAAACCACTGGACCGATTTCAATATAATTTTGCACAAATGTTCCTTTGGTGATCCTCTACCAAGATTGTTCAAGCCATTTGGATTTGTCAAAAAAACATGGCCGCCAGGGGGTGTGGCTTATTTTCCCTATATATCTATATAGAAAACTTAAAAAATCTTCTTGTCAGAAACCACTGGACCGATTTCCATATAATTTTGCAGAAATGTTCCTTTGGTGACTTTCTACCAAGATTGTTCAAGCCATTTGGATTTGTCAAAAAACATGGCGGCCAGGGGGCGGGGCTCATTTTCCCCATATATCTATATAGAAAACTTTAAAAATCTTCTTGTCAGAAACCACTGGACCAATTGCTATATAATTTTGCAGAAATATTCCTTTGGTGATTCTGTACCAAGATTGTTCAAGCCATTTGGATTTGTCAAAAAACATGGCCGCCAGGGGGTGGGGCTTATTTTCCCTATATATCTTTATAGAAAACTTGAAAAATATTCTGGTCTGAAACCACTGAACCAATTTCATTATAACTTGGCAAAAATGTTTCAATGGTGACCCTGTACCAAGATTGTTCAAGTAATCATGATTCGTCAAAAAACATGGCTGCTACGGGGGGGGGCTTATTTTCCCTATATATCTATATAAAAAACTTTAAAAATCTTTTTTTAAGAAACCGTTGGACCGAGTTCAATGGAACTTGGCAGGAATGTTGCTTTGGTGACCCTCTACCAAGATTGTTCAAGCCTTCATGATACGTCAAAAAACATGCCCCCATGGGGCGGGGCTTATTTTCCATATATTTCTGTATAGAAAACCTTAAAATTCTTCTTGTCAAATATCTTCTGACTGATTTCAATAATGCTTTAGTAACCCTCTACCAAGAATGTTCAAGCAATCCTGATTTGTCAAAAAAACTTACCTGCTAGGGGGTGGGGCTTATTATCCCTATAGATCTAAATAGAAAACTTTAAAAATCTTCTTGTCAGAAACCACTGAACTGATTTCAATTTAACTTGGCAAGAATGTTCCTTTGGTTACCCTCTACCAAGTTTGTTCAAGCTGTCATGATTTGTCAAAAAAAAAAAAAAAAAAAAATGGCCGTTAGGGGGTAGGGCTTTATAGCGATATAAAACACTTTAAAAATCTTTTTGTCAGAAACCACTGGACCAATTTCAAAATAACTTGGCAGAAATGTTCCTTTGGTGACCTTCTTTCAAGATTAAGCCAAGTCATGATGTGTTAAAAGGAAGAAACATGGCTTGGTGTGTGTTAGGGGGCAAAATCTGTTTGCTCAGGTGAGCGATATAGGACCATCATGGTCCTCTTGTTTTTATTGGTTGCCATGGTAACCAAAATGCAAAAAATAACTAAAAATACATTCAAAAATCTTCTTCGTCTGATCCACTGGGCCGATTGGGCTCAAATTTTATATGTAGCATCCTTGGGCTTAGGGAATGAAAATTTGTGGGGTTTTTTTTATGAAAATCGGTTTATTAGTTTGGTTGCTATGGCAATTTTCCATTGACTTATAATGGAGAAAACTGAAAAATGGCATTTACTGCCAAACAGTTGAAGATATTTTGACCAAACTTTTTTAAAAATGTTTCTTTTAATATTCTTCTAATAGCCATATGCTTTTATGCCACTGCTTATCATTATTGGTTGCCATGGTAACTAAAATGCAAAAAAATAACTAAAAATACCATCAAAAATCTTCTTCTCTGGAACCACTGGTCTGATTGGGCTCAAATTTTACATGTAGCATCCTTGGGCTTAGGGAATGAAAGTTTGTTTTCCATTGACTTTTAATGGAGAAAACCGAAAAATGACATTTACTGCCAAACAGTTGAAGATATTTTGACCAAAACTATATAGAAATGTTCCTTTTATTTATGAAAACCAGCTTATCGGTTAAGTTGCTTTGGCCTACTTTCACTTTCCATGTACTCATAATGGGGAAAATTGAAAAATTTCAATTAGTGACTAACCGTTGCAGATACTTTGACAAGCAAAACGATCCTCTCTTCCACAACCACTGAAGGAATTCATACCAAATTTTACATAAAAACTGAGGAAACTATGATCATTATACTTGGGGTTACAAATGTCCTGACTGCAGGCTATGGACTTGGGCAAAAATGCAAGTTGTGAGGAATGATCAAATATACAAATTTTTATGAAAAACATGTTCAAGGGCATGTATGCTCCTCGCCTAAGCCATATACATGTGGAAAAAACCATGCTTTCAGATAAAACCTCCTCTAATACCACTGGGCCCTTTGGGTCCGGATTTCATATTTAACATGTTGGCAAAAGGGAACAACAAGTTAAGTGTTTTTTATGCAAATCCATTGCTCAGAATGGCTGCCATGGCTAAGAATAGACTTTAAGCAAAAATCTTCTCCAAATCAGCTGAACCCATGGCTAAAAATAGACTACACAAAAAAAACTTCAAATTAGGACCAAATTTGGCATGAAGCACTAGGGAATTACCTTTCATGCTTTCATTTCTTTCTTCCATCATCAATTTCTAACAATTGTCCATTAGCACAATTGGCAGGTGAGCGAATTGTGGCCCTTGGGTCTCTTGTTTTAACAAGCTGTCAAAAAAGTTAAATTTGAAACCTGACAATATGTGTGAATAGCATCAGTCTTAATAGGACTGTAGAGATACAGGCTGGTCATTGTTAGTCACATGTGATAAGGTACATTTCTGTTTTTAGGGTGTATGCCTCATGCAAGGTTACAGCTGATTACCATTTTGACCCATTATATTAGGACAGGCATATGTTAGTAAACAGTGCAGACCCAGATCACACTGTCCTTAAAGAAGCTACTAAAGGAGCACTTTGATCAGGGTCTACACTGGTTGCCATTCAGCTAATATATTTTGGACACATCTTCCAATAATCAAATGGATTCATCCAAATTTTAGGATATTTGAGTCTTGGGTGTCCAAATACTTGCAGTAATACACTACAACCTCTTTATAACACGGTTCATTATAGCACGGTTTTGGATATAACATGGTTCAAAGATGGATCCCAAAAATGTATAGATTATATTGAAAAATGACCATAAATGGTCATTTTTCAATATAATCTATACATTTTTGTTTGGATATAACATGGTTGTTTAGCTAACACAGTTTATGTTATGGACCCCAACAACAATGTTATAAAGGGGTTGTGGTGTATAGTGTATTCTGAGTAAGTCTTGATCATTTTCTATGAAAAAATAACAGTCTCACCCATAGGTCTTATTTTTCAGTAAAACAGTATGGACATATTTTTATTTCTTCATGAAACATACACTATGGTATCCTTTAGAAGTGCCACAAAATAAAACCACTCTTTGAGTTGCTGTTCATCTAAGTGTGATGATCTTAATCATGCTTTTATGTCATTTTTTTAAAACCTTTCTAAAGGCATGTACACCTACACATGACCAGACCAGACACACAAACACATGGTCTGTTCAGGGAGTCTACATTTTGTTTTTACCACAAAGTGCCAATCACAACAGCAGCTCTTGACATTCTGATTTTTTTCTGTTTATCTGAGATAATACAGCTTGAAATTTCATGTGAATTTCAGTCTTATTTTCTCTGAAAAGTAAAAAAAAAAAAAAAATACAATGTTCACATGAAATTTGAGCCTAATTTTCCTGGAAAATAAAAACAAGATATGTTAGATTGTTGTCTGTTGCAAATTCTGCATAACACATAGCACATGATATTTCTGCCTTATTTTCTTTCTAAAATAAATAAAAAGATATTTTAGAACATTGTCTGTTGCAATTTCACATACCTTTTAGCACAACAGATAAGTCACTTGATATTTCAGCATTATTTTCTCTGATAAGTTAAAAAAAAGATATGATCACATGAAATTTCAGCCTTATTTTATCTGAAAAAAAAAAAAAAAAAAAAAATATATATATAATATTGTTTGCTGCAATTTTGCATCGTGTTTTAAGAAGGTTAAAATGTAGATAATTCTGATGTTGTCTGGGCACTGATCCTGCTTGTGTGATGCTGAGATCACTTATAATGCCATAAAACATATTCCTTATGAATGAGCACATTTTATGTATGGGCTGTGTCGAGCAAAGAAGTGCCTTCAGGCATGTGCAAAATATGCAGATTCACATCGGGGCTCTTGCTCTCCATTTAAACATTCTATAGTATCCAATAATACTGTTTACGGACAGCAAAGACCTTGATCAGACTGCATGGATGTGCATGCAGATCTAGGCCTTTGCTGTTCACATATTCCTAAAGACACATTGGGCATTGCATGGCTAATATGAATGTTAATTTTTTTGTTGCAGTTGGCCAGTATTCTGACAATAGCCTACCTGTGTACTTGTGCATACTACAGTGTGTTCCAGATTAAAATTCTTGACTACTATTATATTGCCCCTCATCACCAGACCAACGAATACAGTCTTATATTTACTGGCATGTAAGTATTTCTGTGCAATTATTGTTAACTCATATATGGTAATATCCTGAAATTTCAAACCCTTTATACCTTAATTTGTTTTCCCTTGATTTTTTTTTATGCATTTATTCCACAAAATACTTGGAAGGGCAAATACTTGGAAGGGCAAACAGTGGGTCTTAGACCCTGAGCAGGAGCAGTCTGATCTGGATCTGCACTGTTTACATATGCCATTTTATCAGATAGGTTTGTGTACAAAATTTTAGGACATTTACCTTACATGTTATGGCAGGATATTTTGATTCCATTTCTTTTCTAAGAAAATATTGCTTGGCATTGTATTTATACCCCCCTTTGAAAAAGTGGGGCTATACTGGATTTACCATGTCCTTCCGTGATTCTGTGACTGTGATTCAGTGACTCAGTCATTCCATGATTCTGTGGCTCTGGTTCAGTGACTCAGTCATTCTGTGATTCTGTGACTGGTTCAGTGAGTCAGTCATTCTGTGATTCTGTGACTGCAAAATTAAAATGCATTTTGCTTAATAACTTTATATTTGTGGTCCTACTTCAATGAAACATAAACTACACTTGGTGTCTAAGGTAAATAAGGTGAAGTTGCAGAAGATTAGTGGCCAAGGGCCCATACCTCTTGGAGTTATGTCCCTTGATAGGTTTTCAAAATTTATAATGCATTTTCCTTAATAACTTTTATGTTTGTGGTCCTACTTCAATGAACCTTATACCACACAGTCTCTAAGGTAAGGAAGGTGTAGTGGCAGAATGGTGGGGCAAGGGCCCATAACTCTTGGAGTTATGTCCCTTGATAGGTTTTCAAATTTTGCCATTCTTGAAAATTTTCGTAACAGATTTCTCAGGAACTATAAAAGCTAGAAAGCTGAAAGTTCGTATAAACATGGACAATGACTGGATGTATCGTGTATACCAGAATAGTAGCTAAGAGTCCATAACTCAAAGAGTTATGTGCCTTGGTAGGTTTTCAAAAAATTAAAATGTATTTTGCTCAATAACTTTTATATTTGTGGTCCTACTTCCATGAAACTTATATGCCCCTTGGAAGGGTTTCAAATTTTGCCATTCTTGAAAACTTTTGTAACAGATTTCTCAGAACCTAAGAAAGCTAGAAAGCTGAAAGTTCATATAAACATTGACAATGACTGGATGTATTGTGTGTACTGGAAAAGAGGCAAAGGGTCCGTAGTTATGTTCCTTGATAGTTTTTCGTTTTCAACAAACTTGTGTCTTTCTCCTCTGATGGCACTGTAGTGGGTCTATAGTCAGATCCCCTGACAGCTCTAGTTTATTCTATCAAAAGAAGACTATTTAAATGAAGTGCTAATGGTCCATACTCAAAATTTCAGTTTATCTGGTGAAGCAACCGGGTGGCCAAGTTGTTAGCGCACCGGAATTTGGATTACAAGGTCGCAGGTCGGAATCATGCTGGAGGCGGAATTCAGCTCATGACTGGCACTTCACCCTTCCATCATCTTGATATGGCTTAAATAGTGTTGAAAGGGATGTAAAACACCAAACCATCATCATCATCATCCTCAATTTATCTGGCACTACAGTCGAACATCAATGGCTTGAATACCTTTGGGACCATGGAAAATTGTTCGAGCCATGGATAGTTCGAGCCAATCAAGGTTAATCATGGCGCCAGGTCGGGAAGCAAATATCGCTAATTCTGGGAAATCTATCGATCCTCTACACAATAACTGTATGTTGAGTGTACTCATTAGAATTCCCTTGAAGAGGCAATTCTAATGAGTACACAAACATACAATTTCATAATGAAATAAGAAAGCTACCTTAAATATTTGTTTTCTTGATCTTTCGGAAGAATTTCGTAGGGACTCAAACACAGGTTCGAATCAGCCATAGTAAACTAGCCATCGGTGTTCGAGCTATTGAGGTTAGACTGTATATGGTTGTCTTCTCATCACTAGTGTATGTATTTTCAGGATGCTTTGTCGACTTACTCCACCCATGTGTCTAAACTTTCTGGGATTAATTCACCTGGACAGTCATGTTACTCATACAGAGAATCTCTATGAAACTTCCTATACACTGGTAAGTAACACTCAATAATCATTGCTCCAGATTAAGGGGTATATAGACAGATATGTTTCTTATCTCTCCACAAAAACAAAATGTTTGTGGATCTCTGTAGAATCAGCATGGTCAGGCAATTCTAATTAGTCCCCAGAACATATTTGTTCATTGTGAAAAAGAACAGTATTAGTATTGTTCATATCTCCAGATAAGGTGCTTTTTTCATCCAAAAAGTACTGACATTTTTCTTATTTTTGCATGAAAAGATATATTGTAGGTACTCATTAGAAGTGCCTTGCCAAGGCACTTCTATTGAGTACCACAATATATGTTTTCATGGAGAAATAAGAAAAATATGTGGATTACCATTTCTAACTGAAACCATGGTTGTTATTATATGACTATAGCATAACTGGTCATTATTGCATTAGCTTACCATGTTTACCCAAAGTATGTCAGTTTCTGGCAAAGAATGTGCACAATACTGGTTAACCGCCTAGAGGACTAAGCCTGCCCAGTAAACGTGTGGTTAGGTAAACTGACCGCGCTCGACATGACCCCATTGGGTTGACTGGGCGGTAAAACCTCAACACAAACAAATTTACCCAAAGTATTTGTACAGGCAGACCTGAGCAAACTGTAGATCAAGATCAGATGCTGCAGAGTGGCACAGTGGCTCAATTGGTAGAGCATCCACTTTGTAACCAGGTTGTGAGTTCAAATCCAGGCTAAGTCATATCAAAGACATATAGATAGTACTAATAGTACTTTGCGCTCAGCATTTAGAAAGTAGAGCTAGAACTGGTCAGCCCGGTGTCAGTATAATGTAACTGGGTTGAATATCATGACATGTGGGGGGGGGGGGGGGGGGGGGCATGATATTGCAGTGAGACAGCACTCTATAAGTGAGCATTTAGCTCCCTGCCTCATCCAGACACCGTCTTGATATAAAAAAATTGTTGAAAGCGACATAAAATCTGAATAAAACAAACAAACAAGATGCTCAGAACATTGCATCTGATCAGGGTCATCACTGTTTGCCACTCATTTAGCAGTTCCTAGACACATCAGTAAGTAGTCAAATCAACTTTTGAATTTTAGCACAAGTATTGTAGGAAATTAACCCATTGTATACTGAATAGATTCTACCACACTATATATTGGAAGAGTCCAATTTATTTCAATTTTAGGTATGTTAGGCTATGAGATTTACATATTCCTAGAGAAAAATGGCTAAACTATTTGCAAACAGTGGAGACCCTGATCAGACACCATGTTCTGCAGCATCTGATCTGGGTCTGCACTGTTTGCCAGTTACCCATTTACGGGTCTCCCGACTACAATGGGTTAATGTTGGGATATTTAGAGAGTAAATATTGTTGATACTGACAAGACTCTAGACAAATACAGCCTCTGACCCAAAACAAAAGTATTTTATTTCTTTAAGCAAACTATACATGTAGTAATTATTGTGGAGAAATAGAAAGAACTATTTACCCCTTTATAAGGTGCACTATATGCTTTATCTAAAACTGAATTTATCATTTCCTAATGCTTATCATTTCACTTTAAATAGTACTAATACCAGCAAGTTTAAACAGTAATATTACATATCTGAAGCAATTTTGGTATTTTCTGCAGGAAATGGAAGTGATCTTTATTTGATAGAGTAGATATATTTCCCTTAGAATACTGTCACACCGTGTGATGAGTGAAGATGACATCACACTGTAAAACTTGTCAGTGTAATTTGAAAATCACTGAAAGAACATAAAAGTAGATCTAAAGAAACAAAATCACAGTTTTTGATATGTAATATATGAGTTAATACATCTTGTATTTAAAATTCAAAAAATAAAAAAAAATGTTTACCTAAAGACTTGCAGATCATATAAACTATCGCTCTTGTTAGTTTATCATATTCACAACTCACTTGGGAAATATACAGTATAAATTGTAAAATGTGACCAGTTCATGTGTCTGGCGTGTGATATTTCACCAAGGCACCACTCAGAAAGTGAACATTGAGCTCCTTGTCACAACCAGGCACAAATCTCCTCCATTCCTTAAAGGATATTGAAATGACTTGGCAGAAATGTTGACCATCATGAGGTGATGTGTTGCAGGCAAGACTCAAGTCTGTAGCTTAAAGGTCAAGGTCACACTTAGAGGTCAAAGGTAAAAAATAGGGTCTTTTTTTGTGTCCCATCTATAAGTCTGCCTTTCCTGGGTGGACTTTGAAATGATTGGGCAGAAATGTTGACCATTATGAGACGATGTTTCGTGCCCAGGTTCATAGCTCCAAGATCATGGTCACACTTAAAGGTCAAAGGTAAAATTTGTTGTACTGACATTATGTATGCCACACAACACTCATTTTTGTGTCCCATCTCATATAGCGGAGACATCTGTGTCCTATGGACACCATTCTAGTTTTATTAGCCTCCATAGTTCCTGATAAGATGATGAACAAGGTGATAATTAAGGATAATTTTCTTTTTTTGGCCCAAATCAAAAACATCTTATGGGTACACATGCGAAACATCTTACCAGGTACAAAGCAATTCCATTGAGAACCCACAAGATGCCTTTTGGTGCAAAAATAACACTATAGGAATCTTTCATGAGTGTGATGTGCAGACTGAAAAGTCCATTCCGTGGGTAACCATTTGGCATCAAGAGGCTTGCCGAGTGATCCCAAGCAGTTGTCACAAGGAACAGATTTTTCACTCTGCACAGAACACCTATGCCATGATAGATTCTTTTTTTTTCTCGCAGATCTTTTGATATATAATATAGCTTTAGGTTTTAATTAGAACTGATCAAATCCAAAATTTTAGTGTGTGTAAGGGTTTTCCTTTTTTCTTTCAAAGAAGCAGACACTATTGACGAATGACGTTTGGTTCTTTCAGTCAATGTTGGACCTAACATTAACTGATGTCAGTTTGTCACATTCTGTACAACCAATGTCTTGATGATACAAATACCTGACCTCCTACACAAACCAATATATTGAATGCATGTTGATGTCTATCTTTTTATGCATCCCAAGGGTCAGATAAAATGGGGTAAGATAAGGTTAGTCAGCACTGGTGAAAATCATGGAAAACCTGATCTGATATGCAAGAAAACAATATCTCTGTGCTGTTCCCTTTATCTGTACCTATGGGTTGCTCCTTTCCATGTTCTCTTATCATAAGGACTGACATATTTTAAAAGCTTACCCTATCTACGAGGGGAATTCAAAATTTAATGCAAACTCATGTATACGTTGGTAATTACTGAAGTGGAACTCGTGCAATGTATATCACTGTGTAGCTCTACTTTTACCCTACACACTGATACGAAATTCATGTATTTATCTGTACAATAAATGTAGTAATATTAGTTTGAAATGAAATACTAATATACACTGTGTTGAAATATGGTTGGAAAAAGATCAGGCAATTGTGGTAAAATTCGGGCCTATATTTTAACATGGTAGAAACTTGGATTAAGTGAGAGAGAAATATATAAGGAAATATGTGAAGCTTATGGACAAAATGAAGTGTCATATACAACAGTTGTTAGATGATTTGATAATTCAAGTGTGTTCAGGAGTCTGTTAATGATTCACAAAGATCTGGGAGAAAACGTTCTGCAATAACAAAACAAAACATGCAAAAAGTCAAGAACATAATTATGCGAGATACACTGTGCAAGACATAGCTCACATGGTTGGGATTTCACAAGACATAGCTCACATGGTTGGGATTACGGTAGGATCAGCAATTACTAGTCTGAAAAAAAATTCTAAAAGTTAGACACTTAGCAGCCCGTTGGATACCCCATTTATTGACGGATGAACAGAAACTGCAACGTGTTGAAACGGCTCATGAATTATTGAAGCTCTATCAGAAATATAACAAAAACGTGCCCAATACTTTCGTAACTGATGATGAAACAGGGTGCACTTTTTTGAGCTGCAGCAGAAAGTTATCAATAAAATATGGGCGACGAAAAATACAAAACGTCCTTGTGTGGCTAAACGTCTTCAAAGCATGAAGAAAGTTGTATAAGCTATTTTTTTTTCACACCAAATGGACCAGTCATGCAAGTTGCAGTTCCAAAGGGACGCACAGTAACTGGCTTGTTTTATAAAAAGCGTATCCTTAAAAGGGTGAAAAAGTATTTGATTAATAGGTGACCAAAGACTGGTTTGAAGGATAATAAGCTGTTTCATGACGATGCTTCTTGTCATAGGATCTCTGTTGTAACCGACATTCTGAAAAAGAAAATGGTTAAAGTTCTTCCACACCCTCCCTATTCACCAGACCTGCAATTTCTTCCTGGTTCTGCAATTGAAAAAGTACTTGTCTGGGTGGCATTATGGCTGCAGACATTGTGCAGCCAAATTGCAAATTGTGTATATCTAGTGGCGGAGAGTACCTTGAAGGGCTGAAATAAAATAGATTTTATAAAAAGCTTATTTGTATTGCTTGACACCATAGTTTGCATTATTTTTTTGAATTCCTCTTGTAATTCATTATCTCACTCTTATGACATTGTCAGTGCATGATGGAATTATGTTAGCATGACTGCATTTCCCAGTGCTTTGTGTAGTCAGTAGTTTGTGTAGTTCATGTATGTGCTATTATTAACAAAGCTGTGGAAGAGCTTCTTGTAGGGGTTAGTGATTTATTTATTTAGTCACTCATAGCTCCAGATAAAGCACTTACGTCAGTCAAAAAGCATAAATATTTTCTTATTTCTGCACAAAAACATCCACTGTGGGTACCTATTAGAAGCGCCTCACTGAGGCACTTCTAATGGGTACTTACAACATACGTTTTCATGGAAAAATAAGAAAACTCTGCTGTGGATATCCCCTCTTATCTGAGCTATGTTCACTGTCCTAATCATACAATGTACATGTAAAGATCAGAGGTTCTTCAATATTTGGCAGTGATTAACCTTTACTACTCTTTGGGCAAATTTAGCAGATGACAAATTGGTGATATTTTTCCTGCAAAATAGGTTTGACAGTTAATGCAAATTATCTCGTAAGGAGACAGTTTGCATGGAATATCAACCCTGTACTCTGGAATATGTAAGAAAAAATATTTCAAAATGTCATTTGCTGTAAATTTTACCCAGCATACTAAACATGAAATGAAAACTTGTATCAGTCCATTTTCTTGTGGCTGAGTAGTTGGCGCTCCTAACTTCTGATTACGAGGTCCAGGGTTTGAGTCCTGCTAGTGTCAGTATTCAGCTCATGACTGTAGAGGGCTTCATTTCAGAGAGTCTTTCATTATCATCCATCATCTCAATGTGATTTAAATAATGTTGGAAGGGAAGAAAAACACTAAACCATCATCAAAACACTTTCTTTTTTTCAGTCTTATAGAGGAAAAAAAAGTTTTTTAAGGAATAACTGTGACTATATGTATTACATTTTCATTGATACTTTGATCATTTCAGAACTTGTTTAAGGGTTATAAGCATCTTGAACTCCCGGTATTTAATTCCTACTCTTTGCATGTTTTTAGGACACTGTTTAATAAGGAGAACAAGCTTTTTGTTTTTCTCTTGAATTGTACTAACACAACCAGAGAGATCAGTTTACTAACATAATTTTCATAATGGTGAGGTACAGGTACTGTCTGGTATTGGTTATTAGGATGAAACTTGAATTGGGTCATGTCATGGAAAAAGGTCTTTTATGTTAAATCTTACAAAAACCGTTAAGGCCCAGTTAAACTTGCACAAACATCCTCAATTAAACTGGGTCTTTGACAATCCAGCTAACACTGATGTTTAACATATTGGGTAAAAATTTTAGCAGATGACATTTTGTAATGTTCATATTTTCCCTGAAAATAGGGCTGACATTTCATGCAAATTGTCTGCTAAGGAGCCAGCATTAAATATAATACCCTATTTTCTGGGAAAAAAATAAGAAAAATGTTACCAATTTGCCCTCTGCTAAATTTACCCGGAGAGTGCTGTAAGATAGGACCATTTTTATGTGACTTGACTCAGTTACAGAAACAGTAAGGTTGTGGTTGTGTTGTTTTTATTTTGACGTTAAGAGATGTATAACAATACATTCACTCTTTTCTTTACTTATGATGCAAAAGGTAACATTGTCTAGACAATTGTTAAACTAGAAGATATGAACTGCATCCTGCAAAATGGGATGACATTATGAAAACGTGAAATCATCACTATCATGTAAAAAAAAAAAGAGGGCTTTCATAAAGCTTGTATGAATAGTGGTGCCCAGATCCAGTATTTGTCTGTCTAATAAAAGCTGTAATTGTATATTTATGAAACAGAATATACTGACATACAGTAGAGGCTCTGTGCAGCTGTGCAGACTGACCTGGGTCATTGGTATTGGTATTCACACAATGCACTGAAGACCTTTTTATGGTGAAATGGTAAAAGTAAATTGTCAGCTTTAATGCTTTTGAAGTTAAATATATAGAGAATAATCAACAGCATTTTAATGTATGAAAAAACTGTCATACAGGAGTATGTAACAGGTGAAGAAATGGAAATCACATTTTCCCTACACTCTACGGCACCATTGTAAAAGCTGGCTTGTACCTCAAGGCATTTCAGGTGTGTTATATACCTATGCCTAGTGACAATCTCCGCCTCCAAATTTGAATTGGTCCCTGAATTTCTAGGAGTTGGAGAATCACGTAAAATGAGATTTAAGGAGTTTATTGCACACAGGGATTATTTACGGTAGGTGCCAGATGTTACAGGTGAAAAAATACAAATCACCTTTTCCACACCTGGGGATCAAACCAGGGCCACCCGATTCAAAGTCCTATACTTTACCATGGCACTATAAAAGCTGGCTTGCACTGCAAGGCAGTACAAGTGTGTTATGTACCTATACCCAGTGACATTCTCCCTTCCAATTTGAAATTTGTCACTGAATTTCTAGGATTTGAGAATCACCTGAAATGAGACTAGGAGTTTTATGCATACAGTCATGTGGGTTATTTAAGGTGGGTGCCAAATGTTAGAGATGAAAAAATACAGATCACCTTTTCCATGCCCGGGGATTGAACCCGGGCCACTGGATTCAAAGTCATACACTCTACCACATTGCTATAAAAGCCGGCTAGTACCATTGTTCCAAAAGGCAAGGTAAGTGTGTTATATACCTATACATCGTGATAGGTAGTTTGGTTAAAATATTTCCAGACGAACAAGTTTGTTTTAAGGGGATTATGGGGCTGGTTAGGTGTGGTGAAGGTATCGAGTATCTTATGTCACCGTGGCGTCCAACTGATATTGGCTTCCAATTGGGCAATGCCTGCTATCCTTGTAGCAGGAAAGGGTAGAGGGGGAATATTTTAGCTCACCTGAGCTATGCTGATCACTTTTTGTCCGTCATCCGTCCGTCCATTAACATTTTCAAATGACTTCTCTGAAGCCGCTGAGCCAATTTTGCTCAAATTTCATATGGAGCCTCCTTAGGTTGGGAGAACGAAAGACTGCTAAAATGGTCACGGTCTGTTGACCAAGATGGCTGCCATGCCCATATATGGTAAAAACTTTTAAATTTCTTCTTCTCTAGAACAGAGGATCCTTTGGGGCTGAATCTTTGCACAGATCATTGGGGCAAGAGGTCTACAAAGTTGCTAAAATGATGGTCGAACATTGACTTTTGACCTTTTTACTGTGAGGTCATGTTTGACCTTTTTACTGTGAGGTCATGTTTGCTTCCCTGTGCATTTGTATGGGCCCCATACATTCGTATAGGAATGTTGCTCAAGAGCCTCTTTGGGGCAGGGGAACAGAAGATTGCTAAAATGTTTGCAGTCCATTGACCAAGATGGCTGCCATGCCCGTATATGGTAAAAACTTTTAAAAATCTTCTTCTCCAGAACCAAATAAGCCCTGGGGCCTAATCTTTGCACAAATCATCGAGGACAGTAGGTCTTCCAAAATTGGTAAAATGATCGCCCTACCTTGATGTTTGATCTTTCTATGGATAATTTGTTCAAATAATTCTGCTCCATTCAACAAGATGGCTGCCATGCCCATATATGGTAAAAGACTTAAAAATCTTCTCCAGAACTGAGAAAGCTCTGAGGCGTAATCTTGGTATACAGCATTGGTGACTCAGAGTCTACTAAATGTTTTGAAATGATGATACTAGGATGACCTTGGACCGTTTTATGGTATGGTCAAATTTGTGTCCTACTTGCTATGGTAATACTGGAAGAAATTGCATGGCATTTGCAGATATGCAATAGCTGTTTTTATCAGGTGAGTGAATTGTGGCCCATGGGCCTCTTGTTATTTCTTCTGGTTCTTCACTTACATTCCTATTCTTCTTTTTTCCCTGTCCCTCTCTTTCATCTCCTTTACATTCTCTTCTATCTCTTTTCTCCCTTTCTCTGAGACACAAAATGACCCACAAGGGTTGACGTGTCGTTAAACCTGAACACAATCAATCAATCATTTTGGGGGATTATCAACACACCTGAGTGACATTATTTTCATATCGAGCTAACAATGTTCATTATTATGCTCCCCGAAGAATTTCGGGGGAGCATATAGTCGCCGCTTCGTCCGTGCGTCCGTGTGTCCGTGCGTCCGTGCGTCCGTCCCGCTCTTGTCCACGCAATGAAACTTCATGGGAATATTAAGTATCAAAGGTGGATGCGCATATCACCTGCGTGTTCTGGTTCGATGATTTTTCCAAGAGTTATTGCCCTTTGATGAGTTCTGCATGAATATATAGGGTACTGTTCGTGTCCACGCGAATTCTCGGAAACTACTAGTCGGATTTCATTGAAACTTCATGGGAATATTAAGTATGGAAGGTGGATGTGCATATCACCTGCGTGTTCTGGTTCGATGATTTTTCCAAGAGTTATTGCCCTTTGATGAGTTCTGCATGAATATATAGGGTACTGTTCGTGTCCACGCAAATTCTTAGCAAATACTGGCAGAAATTCAACGAAATTTTAATGGAATCTTAAGCAGCAATAGGGGATGCACATATTGTTCAATCTTTCTGGTTAGATGATTTGTCACAGAGTCATGCTACTTTGTTTAAAGCTGCAGTGTAAGGTCACTGGCTATTTTTAGAAAAGAATTTGTCAACACTCTAGTGCCTACATTTATTGATGGATTTTGATATAACTTCAAACAAATGTTGGGTATGATAATATCTTGAGCATGTTTGACATTCAGGGTCCTGGGCTCAAGGTCAAGGTCACTGTGGCTATTTTTAGAAAAACTTTGTTTTTGCTCTAGTGCCTAGATTTATTGATGGATTTTAATATAATTTCACAAAAATGTTGAGTATGATAACATCTCAAGCAATTTCAATTTCCAGTGTCCTGGGCTCAATGTCAAGGTCACTGCAGCTTTTAAATATCTTGAGCATGTTCGACATTCACCTGCGTGTTCTGGTTCAATGATTTTTCCAAGAGTTATTGCCCTTTGATGAGTTCTGCATGAATATATAGGGTACTGTTCGTGTCCACGCAAATTCTTAGCAAATACTGGCAGAAATTCAACGAAATTTTAATGGAATCTTAAGCAGCAATAGGGGATGCGCATATTGTTCAATCTTTCTGGTTAGATGATTTGTCACAGAGTCATGCTACTTTGTTTAAAGCTGCAGTGTAAGGTCACTGGCTATTTTTAGAAAAGAATTTGTCAACACTCTAGTGCCTACATTTATTGATGGATTTTGATATAACTTCAAACAAATGTTGGGTATGATAATATCTTGAGCATGTTTGACATTCAGGGTCCTGGGCTCAAGGTCAAGGTCACTGTGGCTATTTTTAGAAAAACTTTGTTTTTGCTCTAGTGCCTAGATTTATTCCTTTCATTTATTCCAACTTTTATGTTGCTGATGTTTGTATGACAGTGCCTTCAGGCAAGCTTATCTGTCCACCAACAGGTTTTGTGATACTCCATTTTGAAGTACAGTGAGTATACACAGTATACCGCTCTTTATCTAGGATAATGTTTCCTGTTCCGACTATTGCATGTTCGGGGAGCATCCATCGGTTTCACCGATATTCTTGTTCAATTTATTTCATACATTTTTGCAAGTGTAAAAGTGCTATGTTTTCTTGAAAGTGCCACAAAATTGTCTCAACTTTAGCATAAGAACATTAAACATAAATGATGTGACAGCAACTGTTTCATGATGTAATGGCAATGGCTCCCATATTGCTCAAATTAAATTGTCCCTAAATATGTTTTATGTTGGTTTACTTTAATTGATTGCTATTTATATAATAAAAATATTTTCAGAAGCATTTGAAGTATTTTTCTTACTTTTCAAAAAGTGTTCCTAGAAAATAGGGTTTGCCGTTTGGCTAATTTTTAAAAATACATTATCATATACTTAGATGAACTTGTTCAAATTTTAGGATAAGTATGTTGAAGTGTTACATTGTCCAAATATTGATGGCAAATAAGGAGGGCAAATTACAGTATGTTTAATAGATCTTGAGCAGTACATGCTTAAAGCATTGGTATATTTTGGGTCCGTGTTCTTCATGTACATGTATGCAGTACAGTATTTTTGTTTACTTTCATAGCTGTAAATCTTAAATTTCCCTGTGGATGAAAACTAATTTTGGCGAACTGATGAAAGTTAAATAATATATATTTTAGGCCTTGGTTAACCCTTTCACCCCTGAGTTTCTGCAAATGGACTCTTCCATCCTTGAATTTGGACATGCTCATTGTTGAAAATAGGGATATCAGTCAAAACTCTAGAACCAAATAGTAAAAAGTGTAGATCCTAATGGGATGGCTCCTTATGAGCCATCTCATCTGGATCAACAATGTTTGAATATCAATTTGTTTTTGGCCTACCGGGTTGAAAGGGTTGAAAGCATTCTTAATTTGGATTGTCTTTATCTTTGATAGCATTAATCTTCTCCCATATTGCTTAAATGAAATTGTACCTAAATATAGCCGACCTCTGTGGCTCAGGTGGATTGGCGTCTGACTGGTGATCAAAAGGTCACAAGTTTGATCCCCACCTGGTCTGGCAACATTCTTTCATGGAAATCAATCATGAAATATTTTCTACGACCATTCCCTTCCTCCCGCTAATTCAAGAAGGACAGTTGTCAGTTTCTAGCAAAAGAATGTACACAAGTACTGGTTAACCGCTTAGAGGACTAAGCTTGCCCGGAAAAGTGTGGTTATGTAAACTGACAGTGATTGACCATCTTGACATGACCCTGATGGGTTGACTGAGCCATAAAACCTCAACTCAATCAATTTCCCTAAATATATATCATGTCCTGAAACTGTATCTATTCCCCATGAATTTGATATTGTCTATTACACAAACATTTTGTAGCACTGATTACAACAGTTCCAGTGAGATAATTCTGATTAGAGGACAACGGGAGAAATGTACCTTATGATGTGTACCCAGTGAAGTCTCAGATCAGCAGCTGCTTGTGTCTCATATGGTTTGATTGGGGACTTCTCTGTCTGCCTCATGAAATCTTGAAGCCTTTGTTATCTGAAGAATGCCCAGCAAAGTCTATGATTGGACTGCACAGATGCTCAGTCTGATCTGAATCTTCATTGGGCATCATGCCATAAGATACATTTTCTTAAAGAAGTTCCAGATAAGAGAGGTACATTTTGCTTATTTCTCCAGGAAAACTTGTATTGTTGGTATTCATTAGAAACACCATGCTGAGGCACTTCTACTGAGTATCCACAACACATGTTTTCATGAAGAACTAATTTTGGTGAAGAAGAAGAAGAAAAATAATGACAGTTTTGGGTTGAAAAAAAATTGCCTTATCTGGAGCTTTGATTTTATCTCATAAGATTTTTGGAAAATCTAATAATGCTGAAGCCAGTGCTAGGGGAGATATGCAGCCCTACAAACTATCTTGCCGTCATATGAACTGAGACTCTTAGTTTTCTTTCTTTTAAGCATTTTTTGTTTCTAAGGGCAAGCTTAATAGATTTTATTCAATATATATGCTATCACTGAGGAATTTAAAATATTGTAATCTCCTATCTGGAGCTATAGATGTGTATCATTATGCATTTCAGATAATGGGTCATATGGATGTTATTCCAATAATTTCCGATGGCTTCAACATTTACTTCCCTATCATGATAGTGTTGCTGTGTATAGGTACCTACTTTAGCTTAGGGAGTCGATTGTTGCATTTCTTGGGGATCAATCAGTTTATTGGAGATGATGATCTCACACAAGAACTAGTAGATGAAGGACGGGAGATAGTCAAGAGAGGTCAGTTATTTATATACATGTAGATGTCCTAGGATATTGATAATACTATTTTCAGCCCCCAAAAATATATTGGTAATTTCCTCATTTCTGCGAAGAAATATATGTGTAATCCATTAGATTGGATTCTTTGAAATGAGTCTAATGTGATGCCCAACATAACTTTTTAGCTCACCTGAGCTGAAGGCTCAGGATGATCTATTGTGGTCACTTGCCATCCATCGTCCATTGTCATCTGCCCACACCTTTGAACGACTTCTCCTCTGAAACCTCAGGGTTAATTTTCTTCAATTCATGTGGACCCTTCTGTTAAAGGGGGATTAAAATTGTTTTACAAATGGTCAGGGTGCGAAATTAAGATAGCTGCCGTACCCATATAGGGTAATAACACTTAAAAAACACTTCTCCAGAACCAAGCAAGCTTCAAGGCTGAATCTTGGTATATAGCATCAGGGGCTCCAGGTCTACCAAGTTTGTTCAAATGATGACTCTAGGTTGACATTGACTTTTTTACGGCAAGGTCAAATTTGCATCCTTATGCATTTGTATGGGGAAAATATTGAAAAGTCAGTTTCTCAAAATGTATTAAGCTAATGGCTGAAATTTACAATGTATGATCAAAGTAGCAAACCCTTTTAATTACAATCAAAATTTTGTTCCTCGGGGTTGTCTGCCCTTGCAGCTGGGCTATACAGTGTATACATTTATAAAATCTGATAATCTTTAAACGTCTTCTTCTCTGAAACATCTTGACCAGTTTTCACCAGATTTCACATCGGGCCTTCTGTCGAAGGGATATTGTCGATTGGTTCAAAAGGTTCTGCATCATTGAACAAGATGGCCGCCATTCCCATATATTGTAAAAAAACTCTTAAAAATCTTCTTTAGAACCAAGAAAGTTTCAATGCTGACTTGTTTTATAGCATCTGGGACTCCAGGTCTGCCAAGTTTGTTCAAATGATGATCCTAGAATCACATTTGACCATTTCATGGCAAGGTCAAATTTGCATCCTTATGCATTTGTATGGGGAAAATATTGAAAAGTCAGTTTCTCAAAATGTATTAAAGATTGATGGCTGAAACCTTATACTGTATGATCAAAGTGGTAAACCCTTTTAGTTACAATCAAAATTTTGTTCCTCGGGGTTATCTGCCCTTGCTCCTGGGCTATATATGTATAAAATCTGGTAATCTTTAAATGTCTTCTTCTCTGTAACAGCTTGACCAGTGTTCACCAGATTTCACCTGTCAAAAGGGTATTGTCAATTTGTTGAAACTGTTCTGTATCACTGAACAAGATGGCCGCCATGCCCATATGGTAAAAATTCCTAAAATATCTTCCTGTCCAGAACAAAGAAAGCTTCAAGGCTGAATCTTGGTATATTGCATCAGGGATTCAAGGTCTACTGCTTGTTCAAATGATGATCCTAGGATGACCTTTGACATATCCCATGGAAAATTTTCACTTACTGTGACAGCTTTGGTTCTTATTAAGAACCACCATCGGACTGTGACCTTGATGCGCAACACCATGGGACCCAGATTGCTCACCACCAGATTGGCCCTTTTTGGCAAACAAAGGCCTGCAGATGTCGCCCACACACCACTGGGCCAGGACCAGTAATTTGGTTGGATACAGTAGTTCATTTGTTATACTCCGCCACACAATAGTGGCGGCGTATTATTGTATCACATTGGCTGTCCCTGTGTCCATCCGTCCGTCTGTATGTCCGTCCATCCGTCTGTTGTACCTCTGTCCAGCCCTCTGTATTTTCATTTCCGTATCATAACTTGAGTAGCCGGCCTCGGTGGCTCAGTTGGATGCGCCGTCCGACTGGAGACCAGGAGGTCGCGGGTTCAACCCCCGCCGAGGTCGGCAACATTCTTTCGTGGAGATTGATCATGAAATATTTTCTATGGTCATTCTCTCCCTTCCGCTGATTCAAGAAGGGCAGTTGTCAGTTTCTGGCGAAAGAATGTACACAATACTGGTTAACCGCTTAGAGGATTAAGCCAGCCCAGTAAACGTGTGGTTAGGTAAACTGATCGCGCTTGACATGACCCCATTGGGTTGACTGGGCCGTAAAACCTCAACACAAACAAAAATAACTTGAGTAAATGTCAATGAATTTTCACCAAACACGGTGAGTGCATTGATATTGTGGAGATCTGGTTTGGGATTATTAATTGGCAAATTTTGTCAATATTTGACAGTTATCTGCTGGCAGTACATAGGTATTTTCATTCCCAGATGATAACTTTAGTAAATATCAGTGGATTTTCACCAAGCTTGGTGTGTGTATTGATATTGTCGAGACCTGGTTTTGGATTGCTGATGGGCGAATTTTTGACAGAGTTATCTGCCCGCGACATGTGCTTATTTTCATTTCTGAAAGATAACTTTAGTAACTATCAATGGATTTTCACCAAACTTGGTGCATTGATATTGTGGAGGTCTGCTTTGGGATTGCTAATGGGCAAATTTTCGTCCATTTTTGACGTAGTTATCTGCCTACAATACATCCGTATTTTACTTTCAGGACAATAAATTGAGTAAATCTCAATGGATTTTCACCAAATTTGATATGTGCATTGATATTGTGGAAATCTACTTTGGAATTGCTCATTGGCAGAGTTGTCTGCCCGTGACATGATAATGGTGGGGTATTATTGTTTCAGGTTTTATTGTTTCTTGTGTTACAGAAAGAAGACAACGTGATCGCAGGCTAGATAGTGAGGCAAGGAGACGAGAGTGGAATGAGAGATATGGTGGTAAAGATGGAGAGTTTGCCGTTGGTGGGTCCAGGGTAGAGGAGACTGAGGATTTAAAAATCAGAGCTAATGCCAGTGAGTAGCCTTCTGACAGTAGCTGACAGTAGCTTTTGTTTCAAAGGATGGGGCCTCATTCACTGAGTGGTCTAAAGCATTAACTTTCAGATCACAGTTCTGTTGATGTCCATATAATTTAGCATTTTCATGCAGTTATCTTTTTATGCCCCCGCATCGGATGATGCTGGGGGCATATGGTTTTTTGGTTTTCCGTACGGGCGTACGTGGGTACATGTGTATGAATTTATGTCTTTCTGTACGAATGTGTGTACATACGAGGGATGTTCGAAATGAATTACTTATTTCTATCTGGAGACTTCAAATTTCAAGTTAGCCCAAAAGTACTCATTTCATGCCCTCGAAGTACTCCCCTTGGCTAGAAATGCAAAGTTTCAGCTGATGTTTCCACTTCTTGAACGTGTCACGGTACGCTGATTTGGGCACAGTAATAAGGTACTGATGAATGGCAGATCCAAGTGCCTGTCGGGACTGGTATTTCCGCCCAGCAAGGAATGCTTTCAATTTCGGAAACAAAAAGAAATCACATGGGGCAAGGTCTGGGGAATACGGGGGGTGAGGCAAAACAGTTACTTTTTCTTTCTTCAAAAACGCCGTAACTATTGCGGAGGTATGAGCTGGGGCATTGTCATGTAGAAGATGGACATGTTTAAAACCAGTGGCAGGGCGTCGTTTCTGATAATACTTTTTCAGTTTCTTCAGTACTACGTCTTTGTAGTACTTTCCGGTGACGCTTTTGCCCTTTTTCACTGGCACTTTTATTGCGACTCCTTCACCAGAGAAGAAGATTGCATACAAAACCTTCTTTGTACTCAAAGAACATTTGGCAATTATTGAGCTTTTGCTGTGTTTAGTGGCCCAGATCTTATTGCTAACCTTTCTGACGGGCTCAAAATAATGGACCCAGGTTTCATCACCTGTGACGACATTGGCAAACTGCTTTTTGTCATATTTTGGAAACATTTGAAGCAGCTTTTTGGCCACTTTAACCCGTTGCCTCTTTTGCTCGTCAGTCAACAGATGTGGCACCCATCTAGCAGAAGTCTTTCTGACTTTCAAATGCTTCTTCAAAATAAGGTGAACCGTTGATAGTGATATGCCTACCTTTCGTGCAATATCACGAACTGTAAATCTGGCATCTCCTTCAATGATTTCCTTTATTTTGGAAATGATTTCTTTACGAGATACAGATTTTGGCCTACCTAATTTCGGTGCATTTTTGATGGACTTTACACCAGACTCAAATTTCTTTTTCCACCGCCGAACTGTGTCATAAGACACACAAGAAGGTCCAAAAGCAGTAGAAATTTCAGTCATCAGCTTCTTCAACCAAGTTTTGAGCGAGCTTTGATGTAAGCCCGTATTTCATCTTTTTTGTCGACACTTCTACCAACCATTTTTACTGCAGTGGTCAATGCCTGAGTGTATTCAAATGGCAAATTTTATGTCTTACACTTAGTCTACCATGTACATTTATACACCATTGTGTAGATATTGAATAGCCCTATACAGGTATATATTGGTTTTTATCGTGCCCCACGTGGATATCGAGCTAGAGGACAATAAGCAATTCATTTCGAACATCCCTCGTACGTACTCACGTACGTACTTATTACGTACATAAGTACGTACGTGATCCTGTTAGACTCAGGTTAAGGCATTTGTACCAGGTAGAATTTTGCATTTTTATAGTCAGGTACCTCACAGCAGGGGCATTCGTGTAATGTGGACACATTTCTAGATTAGGGTGGTAGCCTGGTACTGTGGTGGTAAGGTCACTGTACTTGTGGCAGGTGGGAAAGTGGGTATGTTAGTATTTCTTCTGTTTCTGCACTGTCATTCCTTTGTTTCTCTCTTTCATTTCCTCTACCAGCTCTTCTATCCCATAGTATTTCTTCTGTTTCAGGTGAGTGATATAGGGCCATCCTGACCGTCTTGTTTTTCATACTAATTCCATTGTTACTGGTATTATTTTATGTTATTACTAGGTCGATATACAGTACCGAGAAGTCCAGATGAGAATGATAAAAGTGAGCTGCTGAGACAGGCTGAGCCTATAGACTATGTAGGTGGCAGTGATATAAACATTCTAGAGGACAGTAGTTATTCTACACACAGTTCAGGAGGCTACCAATCTCAGTCCCAGTTTTCTCGAGCCAAGCCGCATCGAGCATCTAGACCGCCACCTAAAGGCTTATTTGATGATGTGTGATGATGAAGATGCTAATTCTTACTATGCTGCATACAAATTCCAGCAGACAACATTTTGAAACATTTTTTCTAGAAAATAAATTGTCTCTTAATGAGCCAGTTTGCATGAAGTGTCAAACTCTGTTTTCTGAAAAATACAAAAAAAACATTTCTTAAGTAGACAGTTTTATGAAATGTCTAACCTTATTTTCTAGAAAGAATACAAAACTACAACTGATTGGTTGTCTGCTTAATTTGCCCAGAGAAAGCTAAAAGTTTGAGATAGTTGTGGCTTATTGTGAAACAATGGGCTTATCACACATACTAGCAGCAGAGGCATAAATCAGTCAAAATATCCATGCAGTCTGATTAGGGCCTTTATTGCTTATTAACTCTTAAAGCACCAAACAAAATTTGTAGCAGACAAAATTCTAAATGTTTTGTCTTTTTAATTTTTCATAGAAAATAAGTCTCGTCCTTTCAAGCTTGGCAGATGATTCACATGAAAAGTCAAGATTTATTTTCTATGAAAAATAAAAAAAAAATATAATTATATATTTAAAAATGTCATCTGCTGCAGTGGTGACTGGCACTTCAAGGGTTAATATGCAAAATAAAGGCCCTGCTTTGACTGTGAATGTCCAGACTGAACTATGCTGTTGACTTTTGTGCAGTATGATCAGGGCTTACCCCTCCAAGCAGAAATTGGCCTTACAGCAAATCAAGGGTTGATCGCAAGATTGTAACAAGTCAGATGGTTGTTTTTCCCAATACTTAATCTCCTCACCATGAAGGCGTTATGAAGATTACAACATTTCTTTCTGTAAACAATGGAAATTTAGGTGCCATTGCTCATATGAGCAATGGCACCGAAATTTGCATTGTTTACAAAGGGGTCAAAGTTGCCCCTAAACAAGGGTTTCAAAAATATGTTTGAGTTACTACAGTCTTGCGCTCAACCCTCGAAATGTGACTTGCATAGACTGAGATCAGCCAAATCTGCACACACTGATCTGAGCCTGCATGTCATAACTCCAGATAGGCAATTTTTTTAACCAGAACGTATTACATTTTCTTAATTCTCCACAAAATCATGTTAAGAGAATTCATCAGAAGTGGCTCTGCAGGGTGGTTCTGATGAGTACCCATGTTAAATGCTTTTGTGTAGAAATAAGGAAAACTATATTCTGGATACTTCTATCTGGAGCATTGAATTAAGTTGATTTATTTATCAAATCGAATGAAGGCCAGAAAATTGATTTATGTTTTGAGGGGCTCATAGTTTGGCATATGCTCTAAGACCCTCTTTCCCCTGAACAAACCTTGCGGACCCAAATCAGCTGAAACTTGAGTGTAGTCTATATCTCTAGATGAGATTTTTAACCCTTTCACCCCTGAGTTTCTGAAGTGGTTTCTCCCATCTTTAAATTTGGACAGTTCCATTGTTGAAAATAAGAGTTTCAGCCTAAACTTTTCTGGCAAAAGAATGTGCATAAGTACTTGTTAACCACTTAGAGACGAAGCCTGCTGAGGTAAACTGACTGGTTAGGTAAACTGACTGGCTCGACATGACCCTAATGGGTTGACTGAGCCATAAAACCTCTGCTCACTCAACGAAATGCGTCTAAACTGGAAAAACAAAATGGCAAACAGTGTAGATACAGATGAGAAAGTTCATTATGAGCCATCTCATCTGGATCTACTCTGTTTGCATAAGTCTCTTCTGGTCTGCAGGGGTTAAAGGTTTAACCAAAGGAAAAGTACCATATTTTTACCAGTTGAAGAATTCGGACACCTAACTTTTTATCATACTCTAAAATTCCATTCCATTTTATGATTGCTAGATGATAGGCAAACAGTGTAGACCCTGATCAGATATGACATTCTGTGGCATCTGATCTGGGTCTACACTGTTTGCTCAGGCCTGTCTGTCCCAATACTTATGGTAGATAGGGTATTGATGTTTTTCTTATTCCTTTTAAAAATACATTGTGGGTACTCATTATGCCCCCCCCCACCTAAGGGAGGGGGGACATATTGCTTTTTGTGCAGATCCCATTGGGGTTAGCATAGGCATTGGCATTGGCTTTAGCATGACTCTTTCTTGTCTGCCCAATATCTTGTGAACCAGTTGTTGGTTTCTTACCAAATTTTCATGGATATATTATTGGGAAATAATGAAAAACTAATTAGATTTTGGTGACCTTGACCTAATTTTCAAGGTCACAGCAGTAGAAAAACTAAAACATTCACAATGGCTGGACATCTGTTTTCTCTGAAAACACTGTTACTAGTTGGAATTGCCTTGCTATAGAGATGAATCCAATGTGTACACAGTATGTGGGCTGCGTCAAGCAAAAAAGTGCCTTCAAACATGTGCAAAATGTGTAGATTCAGATCATCCTGCACAGGCACAGAGTATCATTTGGGGCTTTGCTCTCCATTCATATATTCTGTAGTATCCAATAATTCTGTTATTGGACAGTGACGGCCCTAATCAGAATGCACAGACGCGCAGGCTGATCTGAGCCTTGGCTGTCTGCATATATGTTTTTGAATGTCGCAGCCCATATGTTTCCTAATATGGGGAAATAAGAAAAAACTATGGGCTGCAACTTGAGAAAACATACCTGAATTCTTAAATCAGCCTGCACATCCACGCAGTCTGAACAGTCTTTGATGCTTGCATGAAGAAACTTTGCATTCTTAGTTATCCAGAATGCTTTCAGTGAAGATTCTGATTGGACTGCATGAATGCACAGGCTGATCTGAATCTTCACTGGGTGCACATGTCTGAAGGTACATTTTCCTATGTCACTCCTCAGTTGTCTGGCTACTTATCTTTATTGTACAGCTATGAATAGTCTGTTTTAGACTTTCTTTTTTACTATATACATTCCAGTAGAGTTACATAGCAAGAGAAAAATGATGATAATCAGATTTTGGCCATATGGAACAGTTTGTTTCAGTTTGTCTGAATCTGCTTTTTACACATGCATAGCTCCAGATAAGATACATTTTTATACCCTGCCACAGGATAGTGGCAGGGTATTATGGTATCTAATTGGTTGTCAGTGTCTGTCTGTCATCTGTCTGTTTGTCAAACCTCTGTCCGTACATCCGTATTTTTGTTTCCGGACAATAACTTGAGTAAATGTCAATGGATTTTCACAAAACTTGGTGTGTGCATTGATATTTTGAAAATCTGATTTGAGATAGCAAATGGGCAAATCTCATCAATTTTTGACAGTTATCTTCCCATGACACGTCTATATTTTTGTTTCCGTACGATAACTTGAGTAAATGTCAATTGATTTTCACCAAACTTGGAATGTGCATTGATGTTGTGGAGATCTGGTTTGGGATTGGTAATTGGCAAATTTCATCAATTTTTGACAGGGTTATCTGCCCGTGACATATCCATATTTTCGTTTTCAGACGATAACTTGAGTAAATATCAATGGATTGTTACCAAACTTGGTATGTGCATTGATATTGTGGAGATCAGGCTTGGAATTGCAAATGCATAAATTTTGTCAATTTTTGAAAGAATTATCTGCCCGTGTTACATCCATATTTGCCGGCCTCGGTGGCTCAGTTGGATGCGCCGTCCGACTGGAGACCAGGAGGTCGCGGGTTCAACCCCCGCCGAGGTCGGCAACATTCTTTCGTGGAGATTGATCATGAAATATTTTCTACGGTCATTCTCTTCCTTCCGCTGATTCAAGAAGGGCAGTTGTCAGTTTCTGGCGAAAGAATGTGCACAATACCGGTTAACCGCTTAGAGGACTAAGCCTGCCCAGTAAACGTGTGGTTAGATAAACTGACCGCGCTTGACATGACCCCATTGGGTTGACTGGGCCGTAAAACCTCAACACAAACAAATACATCCATATTTTCATTTCCGGATGATAACTTGAGTATCTATCAATGGATTTTTACCAAACTTGGTATGTGCATTGATATATATATAAAGTACATTTTTTTTATTGTGTGGCAGGGTATTATGGTATCAGGTTGGCAGTTGGTGTGTCTGTACGTCATCTGTCCGTTTGTCATTCATCCATCCATCCATATTTTCATTTCCGGACAATAATTTGAGTATGGATATTCACCGAACTTGGTATGTGCATTGATATTGTGGAGATCTGGTTTGGGATTGCTAATGGGCAAATTTCGTCAATTTTTGACAGAGACTGAGAGTTATCTGCCTGCAACAGATCCGTATTTTCGTTTCAGGACTACAACCTGAATAAATCTCAATGGATTTTCATATGTGCTTTGATATTGTGGAGATCTAATTTAGGATTGCTAATGGGCAAATTTGATAAATTTTTGACAGAGTTATCTGCCTGCGACAAGATAATGGCAGGGTGTTATTGTTTCCAGCAAAAAGTACTGATATTTTTTCTTATTTCTCCATGAAAACATATGTTGTGAGTCATTAGAAGCCACAACATATGTTTTCATAGAGAAATAAGAAAACTGTTATGTTGCTACCCCATCTTATCTGAAGTTATGCATATGGCGCACAGCCGTTCAAGCCTAGGTCCCTTATGATACATAGGTACAGTGAAGATCTGGATGAGCTTGAACATCAGCACAGCCTGATCAGGGTCTTAGTTTGTCAATGTATTCTATAGTATTAATTGATCCTGTAGAAGAGCAACAAAGGCTCTGATCAGACTGCTTGAATGCACATGCTTATCTGGGCCTCATTTACCAGCTGGTGGCATAAGGACCTTTTTCTTGTTTTTCATATATGCAATTTGATGGTTTTCTTCCAAGGCTTACCCTACGTGCACTTCTTGTTGTTTGTTCTCGTTCATTGTCATGTATGATTCCAAGACAGTTCAAAGTGATATTGTTTGTTGCCATTGCTCCCAATAAGATGTTTTTATTTATTAACCTAAACGTGTTAGTAATTTTCTTGCCTTTGACAAACTGTAGGTTATATACTCCTTAGAATTGCCCCATTGAGGCATTAAATGAGTACATGCAATGTATGTTCTTGTGAAGAAATAATGCATATTTATCTATACACCCCATTCATCTGGAGCTAGCCGGCTGGTGGCTCAGCTGGATGCATGTTCAACAAGATCAGGAGGTTGCAGGTTCGACCCCCGCTGGGTCGGCAACATTCTTTCATGGAAATTGATCATAAAATACTTTCTATGGTCGTTCTCTCCCTTCTGCTGATTCAAGAAGGGCGAAAAGAATGTGCACAATACTAGAGGACTAAGCCTGCCCAGTAAAAGTGGGGTTAAGTAAACTCGACATGACCCCATAGGGTTGACTGGGCCTTAAAACCTCAACACAAACAAAACATTTGGAGCTATGGATTTGTGGCACTATTTGTACATTTATTCATGGTTTTGTGTATTTATACGGACTATGCCAAGAGAAAAGATGTCCAGAAATATGTGAACGGCAAAGAGCCAGATCATCTGTGTAGACTAAATCAAGGCCTTCACTTTCTGCTTATGAAATAATAGGATGCACAGTGTGGGAAACAGGCCCTTATGCTATATGTGAACAACAAAGTTCAGATGAGTGTGCAAATGATAGATGGGTGTTAAACAGAATGTGGCACCTGATCAGTGTCTACACTGTTTGCTCAGGCATGTCTTTCCCAATACTTAGGTAAATATGGTATGCCATCACATAGCTGTTTTCATGGGGAGTATATATTCGTTTAGACATTAAATTTTTCATGAGTCACATCATTGACAAAACCATACGTGAACTCTGCATACCCAGATACCCAGACACATAGTTGTAGTATGGTCATAGCTTGTTGAGTTCGCCTAGCCTATTTGGAACATGCAGCATAAACTACATAAGAAAGTAGGACACCCAAAGTATTGGGACACCCTTAAAATTCATAAAAATAATTTTTTTTCGTGACTTAAATATTTGGGACATATATAAAATTTATTGTCTAATATTGTAGACAATAATTTATTGTGCCATATAATATGGGACAGTGCATTTGGGCCAAAAATCTATTTTACCAGCATAAAACACTTCTTATCCAAGTTTTTGCTTTGTTAGCGAGCATCTTAATAGATTGTTTCTCCTTCTATGCACATGACATGTAGCACTCTTGTAAAAAAAAAAAGATTATAAGTAGAACATGCCATTGAGAAAGTAAATCTAAAAACCGTCATATGTTCGTGTATGATGCAACCCTAGTAATTTCGTCATTCACTGAAGCATTATTTTTAGAATACATGTAGGTGTTTGTTATCCACATTCATGTTAATAGTTCTGCACAATTCACCAATACAGAGTATTTGGACAGGTAGAAAATTTAATATTTTTTCCAGTTCCAGTAGTAAAATGCAGACCACAAATATTCATGTCAGCAGGCTGGTATGAGTACCATGTTCATGTTTGATCAAAGACTGGTTAGGTAATGAAGTGGCCAGTATGTATGAATGTCAGCCTTATATTTATATTATTGTAAAATAACATAGCTTATTGAGTACTGGAGACATTAGCTGCACTGTGAGAAACTGTACCTTCTGATAAGTGCACCCAGTAAAGACTCCAATCAGCATGCACAGATGCACAGGCTGATCAGAGTCTTTGCTGTCTACCCAAGGAAACTGCATTCTTGGCCATCCAAAATACTCCCAGTGAAGATTTTGGTCAGATTGCACGAATGTGCTGGCTGATCTGAATCCTCAGGGGACACACATATCCAAAGGTATTATTCTGAAGCTGTGGCTCATATTACATGTATTTTGTGGAGAAAATTTAAAATATTTGTCCGAATAGCCATCTTCTCTACAGCTGTTTATATGTGTTGTTTGATTGTATTAATGAATTCCAAATACTATGTGATTAAAGGTTGTATATTTGTTAAGCCTTAACCTTCAGCATTTAAATATTAGCATAGCCTCAGATACAGGGAATGTTCTAATATAAAATAATTACTGTTATTTTGCAGCAAATTTTGTTGTGGGTAATCATTGAAATTCTTCTGTGAAGTGATTCTGTTGAGTACCCTCATTTTTGGTGCAAAAATAGCAAGAATTATCCAGTATGACCTTATTTGGAGGTATATTTAGAATATTTCTTTATGGTCCACAGATTGTGGATGCAAAATACGGAATGACCGCTTAGGATGATTGGGCATTTTGTACTTGCAACAAGGAACCTTTTTTTTAGTCTTTACTTAGCTCATATGATTTATTAAAAGTTAGCATGGTAGGTAAAAATTTCAGCAGATGACATATTGATATATTTTGTCAAAAATAGGTTTTGATGTTTCCTGTAAATTACCTCCTGAGGAGACAATTTTCATTTAATGTTGAGCCCTATTTCCTGAGAAAAGTACAGAATTTACCCTTATTCAGATAGACAGGCCTGACAGATTAGACCCAGATCAGACAATGCAGAATGCAGCATCTGATCAGAGCTGTTTGCCACTTGTCCAGCAGTATTTTGGACACAGTGGTACTAAATTTGACTTGTTTGATATTAAGGAGAAATTTGGGAAGGAGATAATGTGTCTGAAAGCTTAAATTTTACAGTTAGTGAAACAGTATCAATTTTTTGTCCTCTGATTTTGACCAGAGAGTGCTGAAGGTTAACACTCTGCAAAACTTTCAGCAGACTGCAGTTAAAAATATTTTTCTTAGTTCTTCCTCAGGAGACAATTTGCATGAAATGTCAAAGCCTGTTTTCTTGGAAAAATAAGAAAAATATCATCACTTTATTGTCTGCTGATTTTAGCCAGAGAGTGGTAAAAGATAAAGCTAGGATTTCCCATGTTGCAGCAGCATTGTTGTTAATTGTTGTTGATGTGCTTGAATATTCTACAAAACTTTGTTATTTCTTTGTTTCTTTTATCATTTAGATATAAGATTGTGTACTAGTCATTGAATGGTAAATATAGATGTAAGATGGTAGTGAGAGAGATGAGGTGGACAGTTGCTGCTACACCCAGCATGACTTCATATGTGTGGCTTGTGAAGATGAGGACCAGTATGCACATTTGTTCTACTTTGTCAGAATCTTTGCTGCTTACTAACATGTTGGCTTTAGAGTTAGATAATAGTGGAAACCAGATAAACATTTCCCACAAAAACATATATTGTGAGTACCCATTGAAAATGCCTCATTTCTGATGAGTAACCTCAGCATATATTTTCATGGGGAATAAGAAAATATATCCATTATTTATTGTAATAGGCCTCTTATCTATATAGCAGTACAGCTCTGGAGCAGACTGCAGAGGCTCACTAGACTGGACTTTGTATTTGCTTTTCCCTTATGAGTCATGCAGGATGCACACTGGTCTTTACTGAAAAAATGTGGACCACACCAAGAGAAAATGTTTGATTGGGCATATGCTGACAGTGAAGGCCCAGATCAGCCTGTGCATATGCATAAACTGTCCACAGGCACTTGATAGAATATTTGTGAACTCCTCTTTATAGCATGAAATGTCAGTTGATCTTCTACCTCTTTGCAAAATTTGAAGGTGGTTTCCAATAATGAAGTTATGTAGAAGAATATCCTCCCCATAGAGAAATAACAAAAGGCGTCTGACATCTGTCATCACTGAAAATAAGCATAGGGTGCAAGACCCTGCATCAAGATACTGAGGGCATATATCTACACATGTCTGCAACCAATTTGTATCATTTAAGAATAAGGCAAAATTAATTGGATAATTCTGAATGATGATGACAAGCTGAGCAACTTGACAGATGTCAGAAGACAGATGACAAGAAGCCTGGGCAAGCACATATTAATCAGTTGGAAAATCCATAAAAGCAAGTTTGCCTATTTGTTAACTGTAGTCTGGGAATGTTACATCATCAAAACATGCCATTGGAATTCCTTGGAAAATCCTCTGATTTCATAGCTGTCATAAATGACAAAATGTCCTAAATGGCCAGAACAAAGCACCTTGTGCATATGTTTTCTTTTGAAACTAATCTTTGTAACTTTGGTGTTTATGAAAGGATTGACTTGAAATTTCACAGAAAGATAGAAGATAGACATTTCAGGATATGAAAAGAAATTGATGTGCAGGATGATCGTAATCTGCAAATATTGCATATACTGGAAGACACTTTTTACTTGATGCAGCTCAGATGAAACTTGTTTGTAATGAGGCAACAGACTTGCTTCTCAGAAATTTAAAATGGGGGCACCCATCTGTGGAAAAGGAAACTTGTATATATTGTAGACATAAATATTTAATCTGACAGTTGCTTTTCAATAAAACAAATTATTTTTTTGTTAGAATTTTCAAAGGAGAAATGGTTAGGTGCTAGCTTCCAGGAGAATGGATACACTTTCAAGGGGGACAACTATGTCAAAATTATTTTTGCCTCCCTTCTGAAAAGGTCTTCGCTAAAATAAAAGAACTAAGAGCAAATTGTTGACTTCTGGAGTAGATCCTTTTCAGAAGGGACTTGCAGTGCAGGTGATTAAACAGGAAGACACAAAAAATTGTCTCCCATGGCAAAAATAGGAGAAAATCTACTAAGTATATCCAGTCCCCTGGATCAAATGTCATCAGTTTTGCTAAAGAAATCCCATTATTAGTGCTAGAAACTTAATGTCCCTGCAGGTTAACATACAGAGGATGTAAAGCAGAAAGAGGCTGTGACATGTAACTGTGAACAGTCAGGACATTTCTGTGGTCTGACTGAATCTTTGTCTCTACTACATGTAGATTCCAGGGTATTTGGACTTACTCTTGTCTGTCAGTTAGGAACCTACCCTGATGCAAAGTTTGCCTACCCACATGGCTGTATATAAGAGGGGTATCCAGATAAACATTTTTCTTCTTTCAACATGGAAATATAGTGTGGGTACTCATTAGAAGTATCTGAGTGCACTCACAATATATATTTTTTCAGAGAATTAGAAAAATGCCAATACTTTAAGGTTGAAGAAAGCACTGTGTACCTAGAGCTATAAAGTTTGAAAGAGATAGCATACAAGAGCATTCACATCAGTCCATTGTTTTTTTTCAGTCCATCTGTCTGAGATAGGGGAGCAAACTATTTCAGCATTAACAATTTTGTTAGATAGATACATCACAGAAATAAGCATAATAAGTAGCAGTGTGTGACATTACAAGATTTTTATTCTGTTGTAAGCAGGGTTATCTGCCTTTTGCAATAACTAGAGTAATTGTATTTGTATTTATTTTCACAGAGACTGAGTTCGGTGGTTTCTTAATTTCATCCAGGTTCACATATATGAACATTATGTTTTGTTAATATTTTTGTATAAAACCAGTTTTAATATTTGTGGGTATTTTTACTATTTTATCATGTTTAGTTCTGGTGAGCATGGATGTTGTAGATGTCAATACACTGTGACCTGTACAGCTACGCAAGTTGTGAAAAATGTTTTCATTTAAGGGGTCTAGATAGACTTGGTAGATTTTAAGCCATTTTTATACGCCCGTTTGAAAAACGGGACTTATTATGTTACAGGGTATGGCGTCCGTACGTCCGCCAGTCCATCGATCCAGCCTTCCCTAAACTTTTTTGTTTCCGGCTAACTCCTCCTACAGTTTACATCCGATCAAGCTGAAACTTGGTATATAGTTAGACCATGATGTGGTGCAGCGCATATTGTTTCAGGGTTACAGTCCACCAAATGTTTGCAGAATTACGCCCTTAGAAAATGTCTGTAAACTTTTCATTTCCAGTTAACTCCTCCTACAGTTTACATCCGATCAAGCTGAAACTTGATTTGTAGTTAGACCATGATGTGGAGCAGTGCATATTGTTTTAAGGTTACAGTCCACCAAATACTAGCAGTTATAGCCTTTTGAAAATATCTATTAATTTTTCGTTTCTGGCTAAATTAACCTACAGTTTGCATCCAATCAAGCTGAAACTTCATGTGTAGTAAGACCATGATGTGGAGCAGTGCATATTGTTTCGAGGTTACAGTCCACCAAATATTAGCAGAGTTATGCACCTTTCAAAATTTCATTAAACTTTTCTTTTCCGGCTAACTTCTCCTACAGTTTACATCCGATCAAGCTGAAACTTGATTTGTAGTTAGACCATGATGTGAAGCAATGCATGTTTTTTCAAGGTTACAGTCCACCAAATATTAGCAGAGTTAAACCCTTTTGAAGATTTCTATTAATTTTTTGTTTCCGGCTAAATCCTCCTACAGTTTATACATCCGATCAAGCTGAAACTTCATAGATAGTTACACGACGATGTGGAGCAGCACATATTATTTCGAGGTTACAGTGCACCAAATATTTGCAGAGTTATGCCCCTTTGAAAGTTTTTGTAAACTTTTTGCAGCATATTGTTTAGAGGTAATAGTGTGCAAATTTTATTTTATGATAGGCAAATTTTTTGCAAATAACTAAAGTTATGGTCATATGGGCAAGATATTGATTTTTTTTTTTTAACATCTTTTATTAGATTTGCAAGGAAATGTTGCCATTATTAAATCTGTATAAATACATTTATTAAATGATACAGAATTAAGAAGCTTGACTAATATCAAAACTTATAAACATAATTCGTTTTGGATTTTTTTTTTTTTTTTTTTTTTTAATACTCTTCTGAGTTGGCTCCCTTGAAGAACAAAAATAAAATCAATATTAAACAAGTTAAAGGTTTACAAAAAAAAAAAATTTGCAGCATTTTTTTTTTTTTTTTTTGGTTGTTTATTTTAATTTTGTTATTGTTTGGTCCGATACTGAAGTATAGGAAAAACAAATAAGCCAAAGGCTCATATGAGCTTATAATACAGCCATGCTTCTGTAGTGTGTCCTTCATCAGAAAGCACTTCTCCCTAGATGCAGCAAACTTCTCCATATTTTCCCAGGAGGGAGAAGTCACTTCTTCCTTAATTTCTGGGCCAGCTTGGACCCTTAGGTTACAGTTCACAAAATATCAGCAGAGCTATGCCCCAATGAATTTTTTTTTTATTTTTTTTTTTTGTAATTTCACTTATAGTTTTTATCCAGAGTACTGAATTATACAGGAGCCACTTTGTGTGCTACATCTTATTACTTGCCATGGGCATATAATGCTCCACTTGGCGGAGCTCTTGTTGCAGTGTTTACTCTCCTGCACACCAAACCCTTCTGAAAACAGGTCTACTCTAATAGAAAACAATTGCTTAATCTATCAAGTATATGAAGTCCCCTTAAAACAGATAGGTGAAACAGTAATACAGAATTGCTGAACTCCAACCTACCCACACCCCTCCCCTTCCCAACCTGGTTGGGATGCCTCCACCTACCAACCCAGTTGGGTTGCTTTTACTAATTACACAAAACTTTATGTCTTGTGCAATGATCATGGAACTGTTTATCTCAAAAATATTTAGGGAATTATTGTTTACCTGCAGTCAAAAATACATTATGTAGGCCATGCCAGGCAAAAACTGCCTATGAACATGCGCAAAATGCGCAGATTCAGATGATACTGCACATGCATAAAGTATTATCCGGGCATTTGCTCTCCATTCATACATTCTATAATATCCAGTGATTCTGTTAGTGGACAATGAAGGCCTTGATCAGACTACATGGATGCACAGGCTGATCCGGGCCTTCACTGTCCGCATATGCCCGGAGACACATTTTTGCATGTTGCGGCCCTTATACTGTTAAATGCAATAAATTGTGTTGTATTTGTGAGAACCTTGCTTGTTTGTATGTGAAAGTTTATCTGTTGGGCATTGTTTGGCTGTACCAAAATTAAACATTACTCAAACCATTTCATACTGAAATCATTTCTTGATCATGGCCTTAATATGCCCCCATACACCTTTTCTCTTCTAGCACAGCTTGTTTCTAAACTTTAGATTCCTGGTATTCTAAATACTTGATCAGTGTTATTTGCATTCTAGTCAGCAGAATGTTTATATAATTTACCAAAAGTATTTGGACAGACAGTTATAGTGCCGTGTGGTGGCCGTAAATTGTCTCCCCATACTTCACCATAGTGCAGATTACATTTCATTTCCTTTAGAATCACTGGGCCCATTGTGGTATCTTTGAAAATGGAGTTCTACTCATGTATACGCCAGAGGGTGTAAGCAATGTTTCATACTTCATAGCTTATGATGAGTCTCAATAAAACCGAGACTCCCATTTTCTATCTGTCATGTGTTCTTTGTTTCCAAAGGCAATCTTTTTAACTTTTATTGAGCAAACAGTGTAGACCTAGATCAGGTGCCACACAACATGGTGTCTGATCAAGATTTAGACAGTTTACCACTCTTAATAGAATTTTAGACACATCAACGAGTAGTCAGATTAGCTGCTTCAAATTTTAGAACAAATATGGCAAGGAGAAGGTGTCTGAATACTTAGGGTAAATATGGTATATTGACAAGAAAGGGCATTCTCACATATGGGAATATATATATACCTGCAGTTTCCACCAAGGCCAAGGCCCAGATCAGCCTATGCATAAACACAGTCATGTCAGGATCTTTGCATTTTTATGCCCTCAGCTTCAAAGAAGTTGGAGGGGCATATTGCTTTTGGATTATTCATCCTGTTCATCCATCCATTCATCACGCATAACATATGGTCAAGAATGGTTAGAGATAGGATCTTGAAATTTAAGTATGGAATAAGGATTTAAAATAAGTGCACCTCTATTTTTTCTGTCCGTCAGACATGCAGTTCTGAAGTTATGCCCCCTTATCAACATGTGCTTTGTAAGCCTATGGACATAATGAAATCTTTTGAGCAAGATATCTCAGAAATTATTTGAATTAGGGCCTTAAAACTTGTTCAGCTTGTTGGGGATGATGAGTAGATCACCTGATTAACTTTTGAAAAAAAAAAGGTATGCCCCTTTTCAATTTTGGCATTGTGTATGGACTAGTATATAGTTGCAGGCATAGTGTTTTACACATTTCTATTTTGGTTAGTAGAAATGCTTTAATTGGCATTAATTTGTTATGATATTATCGCTATTATTGCTGATACAAATGCTATTAAATGGCTTGGTACTGGCTTTAAATGTTGGTAGTTATGAAGTAGACATTTTAACGCTTAGCAGACGATATTTTGAAACACTTCTCTTATTTTTCCCAGAAAAAAAGGTTTTAACATTTCATGCTAATTGTCTCCTCAGGAGACAGTTTGCATGAAATGTCAGAACCTGTTTTCTGGGAAAAATATGAAAAGTATCACCAATTTGTTGGCTGCTAAATAACCCCAGAGATGTCAATGATGATCTGAAGTTGTATAAATGTTGCCTACTTGAAGAAACATGCTACAATGTACTTAGGCAGTGTCTAGGTTGGGAGTATCAAACCTACACAGTGGAGATATGTGATCCCTGCTCTGTTCTTTGAACCCTTGTGGTGCTGAATAAATTGATGCCATGTCCACTTCCCCTTTACAACCTGTCAGATTACTTGAGCCAGGTTTTTGATACAAATTTGCATTTTTAATGGAAAACGGGGTTTCTTCTGAAGCCAGCTGATCTGGATCTGCTGTTTGCAAAAACAGGGCATATCCATGTTCAGCAAGACCAGGGTTAACACCAGACAGTTATGAGGTGAAGACATTCTGTAAATGCTTCTGTTGGTAGGATACCATTTACTTGTTGAATTACAGATGTCAGATGTATATAGTTTATTTGGTTGTTTTGATCGATTATGGAGAAATAATTCACTAGTGCTCTAAGGCTTGTGCGTAAAAAACGAGTGAGCGAAGCGAACAAGTTTTTTACAAGCAAACCTTAGAACAGAAGTGAATTATTTCTCCGTAATCGATCAAAACAACCAAATAAACTCTTTATTACATTTTCATCCATGTTTTACCTTTGAATTTGTACATTCAGTCATTATGATTTCCTACCAAAATAGTTCCAGTCAGTGCATGAATTTCAAGAGGCGTGGTTTAGTTTGAAAATCAGTCGCCATCTTGTTTTCACTTTAATGCAAAAGTCATCCTGTGCTTGAAATGCAGACACAAAAATGTTACGAAAGTTGAAATGGATTATCAAGAAAATCATATTTTATATTTGTGTTGCGGGTCTTACCTCAAAAACACCAACTGGACATGAAAATTGCACTGATTTCCATATTTTATCAAATTTTCTGCTACGTCAACTATTGTTATTGTTGTTACCAACTATGTCAGCTACGTCGCCTAACAATTATGTCAAAATGTTCAAAATGAAATAATTCACTCGGTGAATTATAGATTATAATTCACTGATAAATCACTGTTTAAAATGTAATAAACTAACCAAATTGACCTGTCATTTTGATCTAAACTTTTGATTGTACTAGTTGTACTGTAAACTTGTTTTCATTAGCATGAGGAAAACTTACACAACTTGTCGGAGCTACATGTATTCTTTAAGCCAGGCTCACAAAATAGATTGGCTGCTTGGTGCCTGTGGGGCAAAGCTGATAGTATCATTAGGTAGGTTGACTTTTAAAAATGAGTGAATCGCGACTTCATACCTGCCTTTAAGTCCAAGATAATGGGGTGTCAGGAAATTATTTTTCTTATTTCGCCATGAAAACATGTTGGGGTACTCATTAGCTGTGCCTCAGTGAGACACTCTGAGTAATCACAAGATATGTTTTCATGGAGAAATAAGAATCATACGTTTTGGTTGAAAAAAGTGCCTTATCCGGAGCTACTTGTATTCTTTTAACTCTTTCGGTGCCAAATTTAAGACAACATTTGTCGTCTGTTTTTTTATTTTAACAAACTATCATTTGGAAAGACGTTTATATGTAGAGTTGAAAGACTGAATGTCAAACAGCATAGATCCAGGTGAGACGGCTCATTGAGCTGTCTCATCTGGATCTATGCTGTTTGCAAAAGCCTATTATTATCGCCTGTGGCAGTGAAAGAGTTAAGCCAGTCATACCATATTGTATAGTAGGCATAAGCTAATACATATTAAAAGGTGAAGGTCAAACCAACATGTCAATTTGGTCTGTCGATATGTATTGAATAGGCAACTTTTAAAATTATAAATACAAAACTTACCCAACTATTCCAACAGATGTGTCTGAGCAGACCGAAGACCCAGCTCAGATACCACACAAAAGGTATCTGATCAGGCTCAGCACTGTTTGCCTGTCATCCAGCAGTTAGATACATCAGTATTACAATGAAAGGGACTTCTTCAACTATAAGGACAAGTATAGTAAAAAAACAATTATGGCTAGGAGTCAAGAGTATTTAGGGTTAATAATTTACGGTATATAAGTATTTGTGCCACCTCAACGCTTTACCATACTTGTCCTAAAATTTGAACAAGTCCATTTCACTAGCTATTGATATGTCTAAAATATTCCTGGAGGAGTTTCAGTGTAGACCCTGATCAGACGCTGTATTCTGTGGCATCAGATCTGGGTCTACACTGTTTGCTCAGACCTGTCTGTCCCAAAGCTTAGGGTTATTACGGTAAAGTTAAAATTGAATGGAGCAAAAAGAATGCTGTACACAGAAACATTTAGTTTATTACTGACTGCTGCTAGTTTATCTCATTTTAGTCTGGAGACCTCCAAAAGGGAAAATGGCAAACAGTGCAGACACAGATCAGATGCTGCAACATGCAGCATCTGATCAGGGTCTACACTGTTTGCATTATTACAGGCTTGTCTATGAAAAGTAATAATAAAAATTAACTGGACTCCCTGCTACTGGAAATAGACTAGTCAAAAGAGTTGTGGTAGAAGAGTCCACTTGACATAAATGGGTTATGATGCTCCAAGACTATTGGTATGCAGTTTATAATAATTAAGCCATCATGAGTAAAAGTTTGTTATAGAACATACAAATAACAAACACCCAGATCAACCTGCATATTCACACAAACCACATACTCGTCTGCTTACAGAATCATTGGTTACTGTAGTGTGTGTATATATACATATATGAGCCTTTGCCGCTGATAAGAGGAGTAAGAGGGTCCTGCAAAAAGTTCTGTCACTAATCCTAAGTTTTATCCCTGGTATATTTCAAAATGCTTCACTGCACTTGAATGGTGTATTGAATAGCTAACGATACCCGTTTATTTCGTGCAAATTGCTTTCCAAACTGACCAAGTTATTTCAAATTGAAATAGATGCAGTCATATACACTGACCAATTTACTTGTTACAATAAGAAACGACCAAACAAAGGATGGTCAGGAGTCCATCTTTTACATGACAACGCCTCCTCTCATAAATGTGAGGTTGTTACGTCTTTTTTGGCTTCTCAAAAGGTGAAAGTTTTAAACCATCCACCTTATTCACCTGACCTGAGTCCCTGTGACTTCTTTTTATTTCCAAGGCTTAAGAAAATGCTTTCTGGAAATAAGTGTACGTCTAGAAGTTCTCTTGGCAGCGCTATTTATCAGTGTCTCCAACAGATACCAAAAGAAGACTATTTATCTGCTTTTCGCGACTGGGTAAAAAGGTTACAAAAATGTGTTTCAGTAGAGGAATACTTTGAAGGTTTGTAATAAAAATGTTTGATAAAATGTAGCACTGAAGTAATCCGGACTCAGTGACAAAATTTTTTGCAGGACCCTTGTATCAAGGTGTATATTTTTCTTCTTTCTCCACAAAAATACATAAATTGTGGGTACTCAGTAGAAGCCCTAGTGAGGCACTTCTAATGGATACCCACAACATGTTTTCATAGAGCAATAAGAAAAATATCAATACTTCTGTTGAAGAAAATCTTGTTACCTGGAGCTATGTTTTTGCATGAAATAAATGACCCTTTTCTCATGACATGGCCTAATTATGAAAACTGCTTGAATTCTCGCTTTATAATGATTTTGTTGGTTTTTCTCCATGTACTAGTAAATTTACTGCTTTGCTTTTTTCCATCTGTTACTGGTTTCACTGTTATTATGATATTATATTAAGCTGGGCAACACAGTTATGCTAATGTAATAAACAGGACTGAAAATTACTGTTTCTACTGCAACCCTATTTATCTTATACAATTTGTTTGAGTTCCAGTTAACCTACCTTAGTCTAGAGACCCTAAATGGCTAATTGGCAAACAGTGCAGACATGCCGCGTCTGATCAGGGTCTCTGCATATATTTCAGCCATTTTCTCTAGAAATGTCTAAATCACATAGCCTGACATGTACCTAAAATTGAGACTAGACTCTTCCAATATTTATAGTATAGGGGTGGATATTTAGTCTAAAATGGGTTAACCCTTATCTTGCTGAATAAATTAAGATGCCATGCCTACTTCTAACTTTCAGCCAATCAGATAACTTGATCTGGATTGTTGCCATAAATTCACTTACTTAATGGCAAACAGTGCAGATCCAGATCAGTTGGCTTCTTCATACGCCAACTGATCTGGATCTGCATAGTTTGCAAAGGCAGGGTACATCTGGGTTCAGCAGGACAAGGGTTAAGGTGTGTTTTACCAGTGCAAAGCTACCAATGTTTTTTATATGCCTGTTTGAAAAATGGGACGTATTATGTTAAGGGGTATGGTGTCCGTCTTTCCATCCGTCCGTAAACTTTTTTGTTTCCGGCTAACTCCTACAATTTACAGCCAATCAAGCTGAAACTTGGTATATAGTTAGACCATGATGTAGCGCAGCGCATATTATTTCCAGGTTACAGTCCACCAAATGTTTGCAGAGTTATGCCCCTTAGACAATTTCTGTAAACTTTTCATTTCCAGTTAACTCCTCCTACAGTTTACATCCGATCAAGCTGAAACTTCATGTATAGTTAGACCATGATGTGGAGCAGCGCATATATCGTTCTGAGGTTACAGTCCACCAAATATTAGCAGAGTTATGCCCCTTTGAAAAGTAGACTTTTTCTTTTCGGCTAACTCCTACAGTTTACATCCGATCAAGCTGAAACTTGATTTGTAGTTAGACCATGATGTGGAGCAGCGCATATTATTTCAAGGTTACAGTCCACCAAATATTAGCAGAGTTATACCCCTTTGAAAATTTCGATTAATTTTTTGTTTCTTGCTAAATCCTACAGTTTACATCCAATCAAGCTGAAACTTCATGTACAGTTAAACCATGATGTGGAGCAGCGCATATTGTTTCGAGGTTACAGTCTACCAAATATTAGCAGAGTTATGCACCTTTGAAAATTTCAGTAAACTTTTCGTTTCTGGCTAAATCCTCCTACAGTTTACATCCTATCAAGCTGAAACTTGATTTGTAGTTAGACCATGATGTGGAGCAGCGCATATTGTTTCAAGGTTACAGTCGACCAAATATTAGCAGAGTTAAACCCCTTTGAAAATATCTATTAATTTTTTGTTTCCGGCTAAATCCTCCTACAGTTTACATCCAATCAAGCTGAAACTTCATAAACAGTTACATGATGATGTGGAGCAGCACATATTATTTTGAGGTTACAGTGCACCAAATATTTGCAGATTTATGCCCCTTTGAAAGTTTTTGTAAACTTTTCACAGCATATTGTTTAGAGGTAATAGTGTGCCAAAGGCTCATATGAGCTTATAATATAGCCATGCTTCTGTGGTGTGTCCTCTGTGAGAAAGCACTTCTCCATAGAAGCAGCAAACTTCTCCCTATTTTCACAGGATGGAGAAGTACTTCTCCCTTAATTTCTGGGCCAGCTTGGACCCTTAGGTTACAGTTCACCAAATATCAGCAGAGATTATGCCCCCAATGAAATTTTTCTTTTTTTTTTTGTAATTCCACTTACAGTTTATATCTGGAGCACTGAATTATACAGGAGCCAGTTTATGTGCTGCATCTTATTACTTGCCACAGGCGTATAATGCCCCGCTTGGCGGAGCTCTTGTTTCTTATCCCATGGATACACATTAGAATTGCCTCACTGAAACAGTTTTATTATGGGGACTTGATGCACTTGGTAAATTTTCTGCCGTATAGTGAAGTCAAAATGAAGGAATAAGTACCTTTTATCTGGATACCTCTCTTCTGGAGCTATTGCAGTTAATGCATATGATTTGCAAATCACTTATGCAATATGCAAACTGTAAAGGTCCACATCTGCAGGCTTCGGTGGCTCAATCGGAAACTTGTACGACTGGTGATCAGGAGGTTTTGGGTTTGATCCCTGCCAGGTCTAGCAATATTCTTTCATGGAGATTGATCATGAAGTATTTCTATGGTCATTCTTTCCCTTCTGCTGATTCAAAAAGGGCAGTTGTCAGTTTGTGGTGAAAGAATGTGCACAAGTATTGGCTAACTGCTTAGAGGTCTAAGCCTGCCTAGGAAAATGTGTGGTTAGGTAAACTGACTGCGCTTGTTTGTGTTGAGGTTTTACTGCCTAGTCAATCCAATGGGGTCATGCCAGGCATGATCAGTTTACCAAACCATACTTTTACTGGACAGGCTTAGTCCTCTAAGCAGTTAACCAGTACATGTATTGTGCACATTCTTTTGGCAGAAACTGACAACTGTCCTTCCTCAATCAGCGGAAGGGAGAGGATGACTGTAGAAAATATTTCATGTTCAATCTCTAGGAAAGAATGTTGCCGATTCGATGGGGTCAAACCCGCAACCTCCTGATCACCAGTTGGACGCGCATCCATCTGAGCCACCGAGTCCGCCAACTGTGCTCGACATGATCCTAATGGGTTGACTGGGCCATAAAACCTCAACACAAACAAAGTCCAGATCTGTTGGCCTAGGGCCATCTCTGTTCATATTGCTAATTGCCAATTATTCTGTAAGCAGGCTACACATTTCAATGTTTTGGTTTTTTTTGCATATGGCATAAGGGCCCTTTTTATGTTCCCGACTTTGAAAAAGTTGCCGAAGCATACCATTATTGGTAGCAGTTTTTAAACTTTACAGCCAGTTGTTAGACTTCATGGCCCTTTCAACAAGGTTTTGGTTATACTGACCCTGCTTTGAGAAGAGCTGCTGTTTGTCTCTAAATGCTACCCATTTCCTTTTGTACTCAGCTGAGGGTTTTGCTCTGATTATCTGACAATTTTCTGGCTGGAGTGGGATTCAAACAGCCCAGGTCTGATGCCATTGGGACCATTCGATATCATAACTGTTTTAAATGTTTATCACTTACTGTGCTATGGGCAAATTCAGCAGACAACAAACTGATAATATTTTTTATACGCCTGTTTGAAAAACGGAATGTATTATGTTAATCCCCTCGGCATCCATCCATCTGTATACTTTTCATTTCTAGCTAACTCCTTTTACAGTTTACATCCGATTAAGCCGAAACATAATATATAGTTAGTCCATGAATTTTGTGGAGCAGCCCATATTGTTTTGAGGCTACAGTCCACCAAATCATCCAATCAAGTTGAAACTTAAGATAGTTAGATCATGATATGGAGCAGAGGATATTGTCTAGCGGTTACAGTCCACCAAATATTAATAGAGTTATGCCCCCTTAAAATTTTTTGTAAACATTCCATTTCCGGCTAATCCTCCTACAGTTCACATCCAATCAAGTATAGTTAGATCATGATGTGGAGCTGCACATATTGTTTGGAGGTACAGTCCACCAAATATTAACAGAGTTATGCCCCTTTTAAATTTTTTGTAAACATTTTGTTTCCGGTCAATTCCTCATATAGATTACATTCAATAAAGCTGAAACTTGATTAATAGACCATGATGTGGAGCAGCATATATTGTTTCGAGGTTGTGGTCTACCAAATGTTTTTTTAATAGAGTTATGTCCCTTTGTAAATTTTTGTAAACTTTTCATTTCTGGCTAACTCCTACAGTTTACATAAGATCAACCTGAAACTTGATTTATAGTTAGACCATGATGTGGAGCAGGGCATATTATTTCAAGGTCACAGTCCACCAAATATTAACAGAACTATGCCCCTTTGAAAATTTCTGTAAATATTTCGTTTCCGGCTAACTCCTATAGATTACATTATATAAGCTGAAACTTTGTAAATAGTTGCAACATGATGTGGAGCAGTGCATATTATTTCAAGGTAACAGTCCACTAGATAGTAGCTGAATTATATCCCTTTGAAAATTCCTGTAAATGTTTTGTTTCTGGCTAACTCCTGCAGTTTACATTCAATTAGGTTACAGTCCATGAAATATTAGCAGTAATGCCCCTTTGAAAATTTCATAAGCTAACTCCTTTAGATTACACTAGATCAAGCTGAAACATTGTAAAAAGTTACACCTTGATGTGGAGCAGCATATACCATGTCAAGGTTACAGTCCACCAAGTATTTCCTCCCACAGTTTACATCCCATCAAGCTGAAAGGTGATTTATAGTTAGACCACGATGATATGAGGGAGCCCATTTTGTTTTGAGGTTACAGTCCACCAAATATTAATAGAGTTATGTCTTTCTGTCCATCCGTATAAATTTTTCTTTTCGGGCTAAACCCCTCCTCCTCTATGTCAGTATAGGTGCTACATCTGATTACTTGCTATGGGCATATGATGCCCCGCTTCAGAGCTCTTGTCTTATTTTTCCTAGAGATAATTTGCATGAAGTGTCAAATCCTGTTTTCTAGGATAAATAAGAGAAATATTTCAAAATGTGTACTGAATTTTTTATCCAGCATGCAGTGTTATGTATTGCAATATTATACTAGACTATTTCAGAAACCAGGAATTTGCCTTGATTGATTGTGTTGGGGTTTAACGACACGTCAACCCTTGAGGGTCATTTTGTGTCGTCTCCCAGAGAAAGGGAGAAAAGAGATAGAAGAGAGAGTAGAGGAGATGAAAGAGAGGGACAGGGAAGAAAGAGGAACAGGAATGAAAGTGAAGAAACAGAAGAAATAAAAACATTCCCCCTCTACCCTTACCCACTACAAGGATAGCAGGCCTTGCCCAACTGTAAGCCAATATCAGTTGGACGCCCCAGTGATGTAAGATACACAGCACCTTGCCTTGAACTCCCATGCTGATGTACTCAAATCACCATGATAGCAAAGATAATGGCAATAATAAAAAGTACTGCAGAGGGAAGCAGATCATGTTCTGTATGGTACAAGCTATACCATAAATACCCTAAATCCTTGAAAACTAACTTCTTACCATACTTATTGTAAAATTTGAAGATGTCCATTTGACTACCTGGTGATCTGACTAAAAAGGGCTCACTGAATGACAAACAAAGCAGGCAATCATCAAACAGCTCCTTTAGAAGCAATTAGCTCTGGGTCTGAACTGGTTGGTCAAGCTTGTCTGTCTTTCCAAGTATTTAGGGTATGATAAATTTCCTAAAATTTCATACACCAAAGTTTCTGACAAAATGGCATATGCAAACAGTGCACACCAAGAAGCAGCAGTCTGTTCAGGGCTTACACTGTTTGCCATTGCACTAAATACTTCAAGTAATAACTCCATAAAAAGCAAAATTTAGGCAAAAAAATATATGGAATAATGTGTTAGAAATTTTAGAACATTTTCTGTAAATGCTGTAAAAATGGTTGAAGAAAAGAAGGAATTACAACATTCCATTATATGTATTAACAATTCAAATTTCCGTTTATCACAAGTGTTACTATCAAAAACATGCATGCAGTATAAGGAAGAGTAACTAATTTTTTAAAAGAAGAATATAAAGAAATTAACTCTTGTCCTGCTGAATAAATTAAGATGTCACGCCCATTTCTAATTTTCAGCCAATTAGATTACTTGATCCAGATTGTTGATATAAATTCACATATTTAATGGCAAAAACTGCAGATCCAGATCAGTTGGCTTCTTCAGAAGCCAACTGATCTGGATCTACACTGTTTGCAAAGGCAGGGCATATCCATGTTCAGCAGGACAAGGGTTAATATGGTTAAAGGTTAACAAAGAAATGACAACCTAAAATACAAAGATTAACAAGTACACAGATACCTCTTTATAACACAATTTGTTTAAGCACAGTTTTGGATATAAGATGGGCACCAAAAATGTTAAATGTACAGATTATATGGAAAAATGACCATACATATTAATCTAACAAAATTGTAAAGATTATATAGAAAAATGACCATTTATGGTCATTTTTCTATCTAATCTATAGATCTTTTGTTTGGATACAACAAAATTGTATTCTTTGCACAGTTTTGGCTTTGGATCCCAGCAATTGTGTTATGAAAAGGTTGTGGTGTACCTAAAGCAAGAAATTCTAGAGCCTGCAAATCTGTCAGTCGTAACCTTTAGCAGGCAAAATTCCAATCAGCATTGACACTTACTGGCAGTGTAGGAAATGGGTCCTCAGGCCATGAGAATAACAAAGAGCCAGATAAGCCTGCACATCTGTACCATCCCATCAGGACTGTCAATGTCAATACATTATCAAGTATCCTAGAATTCTGTAAGCTGATCACAAAAGTCCTGTTTTGACTGCAAAAGTCCTATCTGAACCCCAAATGTTTTGGTTGATCTGGGTCTTTGATGGCCGCATACATCTTATGGGCCCTGTTACTCCCACATATCTTTTTACCCAAGAAACTATGCTTGACATCCCATTCAGGTATCAGAATGAAATGCAAGCCTAGATTTGGGAGTGAAAACTGCTCCTAATTTCATTTTCCAGAGATTGATGTTTAGCATGCTGAAATTATTCTAGCATGCCGGGTAATAATTTCAGCATAAGACAGTCTGATTTTTTGTCTATCAGAAAATAGGGTTTGATAGTTCATGCAAATAAGGAGACAATCTGCATGAAATGCTGTTTTCTCATTTCTTGTTGTTTGCTGAATTTGCTGCCAGGAAAAGTGCTAAAGGTTAAAGACAAATCATCTTGCCACTGTCTACACTGAATACATACAAGCTGCCAAAAAGGAACTTGGTCCCTGTTTCACTAAACTTTGGTTGACTATGGATTTTGTAATATTAGTAATTTGTATAGCTTAGAGAAACAAAGACCATGGCAAGGTAACAGGAATAACTTAAGATTAATGGCAAACAAAATGACAGATACAAAAAGAGCAATTTAGCTATAATAAGACAACTTTAGGGCAACCATAAACATGTATTAACCTATAATGCAGACAAAGTTAATAGGTAACATTGTTAACCCCTTGTCATGCTGAATAAATTAAGATGCCATGCCCACTTCCAATTTTCAGCCAATCAGAGTTATTGATCCAGGTTGTTGATATAATTCACATACTGAATAACAAACAGTGCAGATCCAGATCAGTTGGCTTCCAACTGATCTGAAGCTACACTGTTTGCAAAGGCAGGGTATATTCCAGTTCAGCAGAACATGGTTAAAAAAAAAAAAAAAAAAAAAGATTTTTCCCTGGAAAGATTGCCTGTCATTCCAAGTAAAATGCCTTATTTGAAAACAGGGACTAATATTTCATGTGAAAACCCTTAATGAGAGATTGCCATGAAGTATCAAGCCTGTCTTCACAGAGAAAATAACAAAAATATTACTTTAATATGTCAAACCCTATTTTTGTAGAAATATTAAGCAATGTACATTGTCATCTAATACTTAAGGGGATTGGATAAACTTGGTAGATCTGCCCTTTTCTACATTGGAGACAACTTTCAGTGACTTTCTGTTTACTTTAATGCATGTAAATATCCTCCTGAAAAGGTATCTACTCAACAAGAGGGCCAAGATGGCCCTGTATCGCACACCTGATTACCAGATAAATTGACCTTTCGGTTCAGAAGGAGTGCCAAACAGATTTCAAAAGATAGCGGCCATGACAGCCGTCTTAGATTTCTGATCAGAACGATTTTAGCTTTTTTTATCTGAAAGTCAATCTGATGCTTCCTACCAAGTTTCAAGTCAATTGGCTTTTCAGCTCAGGAGAAGCAGCAAAAAATAGATTTTCAAGATGACAGCCATGGCGGCCATCTTGGATTTCCGATCAGAATGATTTTAGCTATTTTGATGCTTCCTATCAAGTTTCAAGACAATCGGCCTTTTGTTTCAGGAGAAAAAGTGAAAACAGATTTTCAAGATGGTAGCAATGGCAGCCACCTTGGATTTCCCATTGGTACAATTTTAAATAATTTTTTTCTACAAGTCACCCGAATGCTTCTTACCAAGTTTCATGTCAATTGGCCTCTGTTTCTGGAGAAGAAGCTAAAAATAGATTTTCAAGATTGTGGTCATCTTGGATTTCCAATTGAGTAGATTTTAGCTATTTTTGATCTACAAGTCGCCACGATGCTTCCTACCAAGTTTCAAGTCAGCTGGCCTTTTGGTTAAGCAGAAAAGGCAAAAAAAAAAAAAGATTTTCGAGATGGCTGTCACAGCGGCCATCTGGGATTTCCGAATGGAACAATTTTAGCTATTTTTGATCTACAAGTCACCTCGCTGTTGCCTACCAAGTTTCAAGTCAGTTGGCCTTTCTGTTCAGGAGAAGAAGCAAAAACTAGATTTTCAAGATTGCCGCCATAGATGGCCACCACAGCGGCCATCTAGGATTTCCAGTCGGAATGATTTTAGCTATTGTTGATCTACAAGTCACCCCAATGCTTCCTACCAAGTTTCAAGTCAATTGGCCTTTCAGTTTAGGAAAAAAATAGCTTTTTAAGATGGCCGCCACAGTGGCCATCTTGGATTTGCGATCTAAACCATTTTAGCTATTTTTGATCTACAAGTCACCCCAATGCTTCCTACCAAGTTTCAAGTCAATTGGCTCAGTGGTTCAGAAGAAGCGAAAAATAGATTTTCAAGATGGCGGCCAAAGCGGCCATCTTGGATTTCTAATCAGAATGATTTTAGCTATTTTTGATCTACAAGTCACCCCAATGCTTCCTGCTGAATTTCAAGTCAATTGGCCTTTCGGTTCAGGAGACAAAGTAAAAAATAGATTTTCATGATGGCCACCATGGCTATGGACACATAGCTATCACAATAGCTCACCTTGAGCACTTTGTGCTCAAAAGAAAGTGCTCAAAAGAGCTAAAAAGGAACTGAAAGTGTATCCATTCCCCTCAAAAGAACTGAAAGTGTATCCATTCCCCTGTTAACAAACCCATATTCCTGTTCTGTTGGGTATATAATTATATGATATGCAATGCGAGAAGAGGGCTATTACATGGTTCCCTATGCCACCAAAAATAGTCTCATTGCCCCCATTACATTAACATTTCTAGGTTATATGTTTCTCAATATTACATAGTGTTTGTTTGTGTTGAGGTTTTACGGCCCAGTCAACCCAATGGGGTCATGTCGAGCGCGGTCAGTTTACCTAACCACACGTTTACTGGGCAGGCTTAGTCCTCTAAGCGGTTAACCAGTATTGTGCACATTCTTTCGCCAGAAACTGACAACTGCCCTTCTTGAATCAGCGGAAGGGAGAGAATGACCGTAGAAAATATTTCACGATCAATCTCCACGAAAGAATGTTGCCGACCTCGGCGGGGGTTGAACCCGCGACCTCCTGATCTCCAGTCGGACGGCGCATCCAACTGAGCCACCGAGGCCGGCTTTACATAGTGAGAGAAGGGGTATGTTAGGGTCTGCATTATTAGGCAAATTTTCAGGAGTTTGCAGTTATAAAACCAGCTTTTAAATTTGTTTGTTACTTCCAGCAACAGTTTTTACCACATTAATCTCTTTATGACCCATTCAGGATTTCGGAAATTTATGAGGGTCATTGATGAGGCTTAGTTGGCCCAAACTAGCTAATCTGACCAAAAAAAAACTTGAACACTTCAGCTGTTATCATTGTGTGTGTGTGTGTGTGTGTGTGCTCTAAAGGTTCATTCCTTTTACTTATGTGTTTAATAACCCTAATCCTTCTCATTTTGCATAATATATAGTGAAAATACCATAGCTTACATGGCTCTAGAAAAGAGGGTTGTCAAGATAAATAATGGGTTATCAAGATAATTTTGTTTCTCCAGTAAAGCATATATTGTGGGTACTCATTAGAATGGCCAGATAAATAAGAAAAATGTCAATATTTTTCCTTTAAAAATTGCTTTAACATCTAGAGCTATGATTGACTGACTGTGAAGTATACATTTTACATAGATATGTTAACCTAATGCTTCTATTACATAAGGACCCTCTTTCTGCCTTGCACATCATGTGAGTAAATTTTTCAACAAGGATCAATATAGGGGTATCAAAAGATACTGGTATAAATTAATGAATCACAGTCTTTTACAGTTATTTTAACCACTACAGCCAAAACCTGTTTGGTCCTGCAGGTTCTAAATCATAGGCCATAACAATGAATACCTAAATTCTACTGTACAACAATTTTACTGGCTTTGCTACATCCCATTACAGACCTTTTAACCCTTGTCATGCTGAATAAATTAAGATGCCATGCCCACTTCTAATTTTCAGCCAATCAGATTACTTGATCCAGGATTTTGTTACAAATTCACACTTTTAATAACAAACAATGTAGATCGAGAATCAGCCAATTGATCTAGATCCATACTGTTTGTAAGGGCAGGGTATATATGAGTTCAGCAGAACCAGGGTTAAGATTAATGGATACACTTGGTAGATTTTCTCCCATTTTTGACATGGCAACATTTTTTGTGACTTCCCATTTGCTTCTTCCATTAAAGCGCATGCCTTCTCAAAGGGTAATAGATTTTTTCCTTTTAGCTAGACCCTGGTAAAAACTTTAAAAGTGTATTCATTCCCTTTAATACTAAACTGAGCACTGCTCTTGGCACTGTTGTTTTGGGTTTGTTTTTTTTTCCCCCCGCATAGGATACTTCATAATCAAGTCTAACATAGCATGTAGTGACTCCATCATAAATTTATATAATTATCACAATAGCTCCTTCTAATAGCATAGTTTCAGATAAGGGTCTATCAAGAAAATATTTTTCTTATTTCTCTACAAAAACCTCGTGGGTCACTTCAATGAGTACCCACGACATGTTTTCATAGAGAAGTCAGAAAAATATCAACAATTTTTGATTGAAAAAAAAACAAAACACCTTAACTGAAGTTATGCCTAATAAGGTGATAACTGACATTGTGAAATAGGATAACTTGCACCCAACATGTTTTTTGGGTACTAGGAAGAATGGCCTCAGCAATGCAATTCCAATGTGTAACCACAAGGTATGTTTTGGTGCAAAAAAAAATAAAATATTTTCTTGTGAACTTGTGGCGTCATATTTCATGCGGATCATCTCATGAAATACCAAGCCTTTCATACCAGTGACTAACTTAAGAGATCACATAAAGTATCACGTTCTTATTTCTGGGAAAGTGAGAAAAGATATTTATTTTTAAAACTTTTCCTGAAAATATGGTTTACTTTTCTTGGCACCGAGACAACGTTGGGATCTTAGAAAAACAAGTTCCACTCAAGACAATACTAGGGACTGTATGCAGCTCTGCAAACTACATTGCTCATATGAAGAGCCCAGAAATGGCTTACAATTACATGGCACTTTTTTATTTGACCTGCACCATGCAAACAGGAATCCTAGTACTTGAGGAAACAAATAAGCTTCAGATCGGCCAACCCATCTGGCCAGTGGTCAGTACCTTAGATGAAACAGCAGATAACACAGAATCTGTTCAGTCTGCTAGGTCCCTTTCTACCTTCACGTCATGCACATAAATATTACTACAGTAACGTGACATTTTCTGTATCACATTGAGTGGAAGTTGCCAGATCAAAGGATCTCACAACATTACGAAAACGCCTAATCAAATCTACTGAAATTTCACCACCAAATAAATGGATATTTTTTCAGATAAAAAAATTCTGATATTTTTCATATTTCTGCTAAAAACATAGATTGTGGGTACTTGTTAGAGCTGCCTCGATGAGGCAGGCAGTTCTGATGAGTTCCCACAATCAATGTTTTTGAGCAGAAATAAGAGGGCCATCCATGATGGCCCTATACCACTCACCTGAATCATGTTATACATAGCATTGCTAACAGATGCGGTTCTAAAGGTCATCCATGACCTTTCCCCTCGGGGTCATCTTGACCATGACCTCTGCCCTCAGGGTCATCTTCTGGTCAGAAGAAACATCCCTACCAAGTTTGAGGGTCCTAGCCCCAAGCACTGCCCAGTTATAAGCTTGTTTTGTACTAGAGGTCACTGTGACCTTGACCTTTCCCATTAGGGTTATCTACTGGTCAAGACCAACATCCCATCTAAGTTCATGTGTTCTAGTCTCAAGCACCGCTGAATTGTAAGCTTTTTAGTACTAAAGGTCATGGTGACCTTGATCATGACGTTTGCCTGCAGTGTCATCTAGTAGTAATAATGTATATATTAGGAGGATGGAGGTGGGGAACATTTTAAAATGTTATCTGCTGAATTTTTTTATCCAGCATGCTAAGCATTTTGCATCCTTAATGATGCAGCTCATTTTGAGAATATTATTTTACAGAAAGCAAATACAGCAGAATGACAATTATGTCAAAAACTCCTAAATGCAAACATGGGCTTTGGGCAAGAAAAAGGTACTCTAGGAAATAATTATGTAACTAAGGAAGTCACCAAATGGGCCTTTGCAACCAAAGTGTTTAGCCCTTAGTGCTAATCACAACTGCAACAGAGGACATTATTATTTATTTTTATTTATTTCATTACAAAAACAAGCCTATACAAATATACTGAAAATTTCACCACCAAAAAATGAAAATTTTCAGATAAAAATTCTGATTCTTTCATATTTCTGGTCAAAATATAGATTATGGGTACTTGTTAGAACTGCCTCTGCGAGATCGTTTTTGAGAAGAAATAAGAAAAATCATGTATACCCCTGTAATTTTATAAAAGTGGGGTTTAAGGGGGGGGGGGGGGGGGGGGTCAACATTATATAGGCATTTATTATGTGGTTTTTTTTGTTTTGTTTTTTTGTTGTTGTTTTTTTTTTTTCAGAGAAAAAATTATAGACCATTTCTATGAAATGCCTAGTCTTATTTCCTATGAAAAAAAAAAAAATAAATAAAAAAAAAAAAAAAAAAATAGAATGTCCTATATATATCCTAAGGTTTCTCGTGCCTGCCCCTAGCCCAGCCATGCAGCCATACAATTACACATCTGGACTAATACAATTCTTTGGTAAAAATGTAAGAAAAAAACTCACTAACCTTGCAACAAAACTCCATTCATAAAAATCTACATCACAGAACTTGTACCACAAAAATCTATACATACAAACAGAAAAAGACCATGGGGACAATACCATTTTCCCTAGCTGTACTGTGTACTGAGCCAACCTACAGACAAGTCATTACCATATCAGCAAACACTGGCTACTGATCAATGAGCTGCCAGCTCAACATAAGGTGCTTTATTTCAACCAAGAAGTACTGATATTTTCTTATTTCTCCATGAAAACATGCTGTGGTGCTCATTAGAAGCAACTTGCAAAGGCATTTCTAATGAGTACCCACAGTGTAAGTTTTCATGGAGAAATGAGAACAAATATTTATCTGGATTTCAAGCAGGCCCTACTTTTCCCTACTTTTTTTATGTACTCCTACATTTCCCTTCTTTTTTTCTGAAAATGCCCTATTATCTCTACTTTTTAGTCCAAAAGTGTTTGAAGTGACCAAAAACTAATTTTTTTCCTCGCTCCCTTCGCTTGCTCGGAGTTTGTAAAAATCAGGTTAACTTGATCTTAGCAGCCAAAATGCAAAAGTTTATAAATTAATTCTTACTTCAGGTGTACCTTTTTTGGAACATTTATTTTGGTATTTCCTTTCCATGGTAATGTAATTTTATAGTTCAGAGAAAACTTTGTTTGCTTATTATAACTTTTTCTAAGTCCAAAAACACTCAAAACGTCCCTATTAGCCCTACTTTTCATGATTGAAATTCTTACTTTTGCCCTACTTTTTCAAAATTTTGAGCCCTACTTTATCCCTACTTTTTTATGGAGGGCACTTGAAAGCCTGTCCTCTTAACCCTTGTCATGCTGAATAAATTAAGATGCCATGCTCACTTCTAATTTTCAGCCAAGCAGATTACTTGATCCAGATTGTTGATATAAATTCACATACTTAATGGCAAACAGTGCAGATCCAGATCAGTTGGCTTCTTCAGGAGCCAACTGATCTGGATCTACACTGTTTGCAAAGGCAGGGTATATCTGCGTAAGCGTGACAAGGGTTAAGCATGTTAGGTAGCTACTTTCAGCAGTAATTTCCAATACTGCTGGATCAGCTGACAGCCACTTTTTGCTCGTAGAGATATGACTCGCGGATCGATGGACACGGTCTACTGCACGGGTAAGGGAAGCTGGTTTACACTCATGTACATATACACATACAAAGCCAATATTATTCATCTTAGTTTAACACTATTTTGATCACGCCCAGTGAAAAGCAGTCTTGTGCAAAAAGCAAAACTCACACAGCATACAGACCAATCAGTCTTCACAGTTCTTTTAATGGGGTATGATACACTTGGTAGATTTTCCACCATTTTTATTTACAAGGAAGACAACTCTTGTGACTTCTTGTTTGCTCTTCTGTACATCAATCCCCTTCTGGGACGGGGTCCACTCTAAAAGGAAAGAATTTGCTCCCAAATTCTTTTCCTTTCAGAGCAGACCCCTTTTCAGAGGGGAGGCAAAACCATTTTGACAGAGTTGCCTCCCTTGAAAGTGTTCCAATATCCCTTAAAGAATCTTAAATGAACAATAAAGGTGTGATCAGCCTGTGTAGATTTGCAGATTGTGATGGTTTCAAACTCCCCTGTCCCTCTCTTTCATCTCTACTATCTCTTCTCCCTTTCTCTGGGAGACGACACAAAATGACCCACAAGAGTTGACGTTCAACCCCAGCTCAATCAATCAAAATCTGTACATGCAATTATAAGTCACTTTTTACTTGGCTGACCTCAGCTATGGTTATTTACATAACAAGCAAGTTGTAAATGTACAGCATCATCACATAAAAAAAATGAAGAATAAAATGCATTTCCCTAATGACCATGGCAGCTGGCGATAGAGCTTCAGCAAGAGTAGGACAAAATCCCTCGATGTCAGACGCTTGTGTTGTTGCAATCCAGACTACGTGAATGTTCCCATCGTGCAGGTGGACACACTTGATATTGATTTGGCGCGAGATGTGGCTGACCCATTGTGTGTTTGTGACAGTGTGAACAGAAAACTGTGATAAGTCTCATTGATTTGGGGGATTCAAAAGTCATTGGATTAAATAAGTTTATGGTGAAATTGTTTTTTGAATAAAATTGGTGAGTTAAAAGATTTTTCACTTTCTCTTTTGTGTTGCGTTTTCAAAGTTCTCTAGTGTATGTTGTGTCCAAACAAAAATGCATAGAGTGTATAGAAAAATGATCACATATGGTCATTTTTCTATATAATCAATACATTTTTGGACAGATTTTTGTAACAAAAATGAATAGACTATACAATCTATAGATTTTTGTTTGGATACAACACTTCTGGGATCCACCTTGAAACGTTTATATCTGAAACCATCTTATAACGAGATTACAGTGGATCTGCTTTGGTCTTGGCTGAAAGTGGAAATCCATGTAAAATCTATCACCGTTTAGTGGACCTATGGAATAAAATGATCAGCAGAGCACAAACAGGCATATATAGGAATTTACCTCGTTTACAGATTTAGCAGAGTCTTCAGTATATATTCAAAAACAGAGAAGGCCCTGATCAAACTACCCTTTTTCAGCATCATGCACTATTAGATTTCCAAATATCTCTATATATGAGACAGCCACTGCAATGTCAACAATGAGGTAGCAGTAAACCTCAATCAGGCAGTGCATCTAATAAATAGTCTGATCAGAATAATCTATAGTACAAACAGTGGAAACAATGTTCAGACTTCAAGAATGTAAAGGCTTATCTGAGTACTGACTTTTTTTTACATGCTGGTTTTGCACTTCCTCACTCATTTGTGTCTGGCTTGTTGAAAAGCCAAGTATGAGATTTTATTTCTCTTGAAACATACTTAGTATTTTGACAGACAGGCCTGAGCAAACAGTGTAGACATAATTGAAGCATCTGATCAGGGGCTACTCTGTTTGCGCCGGCCTCGGTGGCTCAGTTGGATGCGCCGTCCGACTGGAGACCAGGTCGCGGGTTCAACCCCCGCTGAGGTCGGCAACATTCTTTCATGGAGATTGATCATGAAATATTTTCTACGGTCATTCTCTCCCTTCCGCTGATTTAAGAAGGGCAGTTTTCAGTTTCTGGCGAAAGAATGTGCACAATACTGGTTAACCGTTTAGAGGACTAAGCCTGCCCAGTAAACATGTGGTTAGGTAAACTGACCGCACTCGACATGACCCATTGGGTTGACTGGGCCGTAAAACCTCAACACAAACAAACAAACAAACTCTGTTTGCACTCATCCAGCATTTTTGAAACACATCATGGACTTCATCAAAATTTAGATCAAGACTAGTGTAAGAAGGAGTTATGGTTGGTTTGTTTGTGTTGAGGTTTTAGGGCCCAGTCAACCCATTAGGGTCACGTCGGGCGTGGTCAATTTACCTAACCACACTTTTTCCTGAGCAGGAAGGACTTATGGTGTTCGAATACTTTGAGTAAATACAGTATACACCTCTACAAGAAAAAAGGGTTTGTAATTTATCTGCTAACATTGGTTGTTTGAAGTTTAACAGCCCAGTCAACACTACTCAAGTCACGTTGAGCCGGTCTGTTTACCTAACCACCCATTCCTGGGCAGGTCTAGTCCTCTAAGCAGTTAACAAGTACTTGTGCACTTGCTTTCACCAGAAACTGACAACTTCACTTCTTGAATCAGCAGCACGGAAAGAATGACTAGAAGATATTTCATAATCAGTCTCGAAGAAAGGATTTTGCCAGACCCAGCATGGATCTAACCCACCAGTTGGCCGCACATCCAACTGAGCCACCGAGAGCGGAAGTACAGAAGCACAGGCCCAGATCAGCTTGTGCATATGCAGTCCAACTGATGCCTTTTCTGTTCTTTGATATTCAGTGACTGTAAGTAGCATCAAATGATTCTGTAAGCAGCATCTAATTCCCTGCTCACACCCCACAATCCATGCAGGCTGGTCTGGGGCTTCCAAGTCTATAAGATTATGCAATAAGACCCTTTTTTCATGTTGCAACCCATGTAATGGGATATCTCATTAAAACTGTCTCCGAAAGGTAATTCGAATCAGATGACAGCACATTTGTGGAGATATAGGAAAATAATAACCCTTAACCAATTTTAGACTGAATAAACTCCCCACACTATATATTGGAAGAGTCCACTATCTAGTTTAGGTATTTTGGGTAAAATGATTTAGATATTCCTAGAGAAAAAAGGCTAAATTAATTGCAAAGAAAGGTGACCATGATCAGACGTCACATTCTATGGTGTCTGATTTGGGTTTGCACGGTTTACCAATTAATCTATTAGGGGTCTCTAGACTAAAATGGGTTAAAGCAAGGTGAATAATTATAGCAGACAACATTCTGAGAAACTAAGGCTTGATACCTCATACGATCAATAAAATGCTGCTGTTGTTACTGGGGTTTTAATGTTAACAGCTATTTCAAACGGAAACTAATACGCTGCCAGAAGCCATAATATAACAGCCAAATTCTACACAACATAAAATTTTGGAAGCTCAATTTTGCAAAGATATAAAGACAAGCACAAAGATATTCAAACATGTATGTATAGCAGCATAGGAAGATAACTGCAAACAAATAGTAAACAATATGTAGTTCACATTTTCTCGTATGATAGTGACTTAGGTCTTGCCAGGCAGAATATTGGCATCATGTAAACAAACACAGAAACAGACTGTCTCTTCATTTACGCAGTCTGATGAAGAGGAATGGATACTTTCAGGGGAAGTAAATTTCAAAATTACTTTTGCCTCCCTTCTGGAAAGGCATCTACTCAAGAATAAAAGAATTTGCAAATTCTTTCCTTGTAGAGCAGACCCTTTTCCAAAAGGTATTTTGTGTGCAGGAAAGCAAATAGGAAGTAACAAATGCTTTTTATCTTAGAAAATCTGGTGGAAAATATACTAAGGATATGAGGTCCCCTTAAAACCTTCGCTTTTCCAACAGCAGACACTAAAGTCGCCTAGGTCTCTGCCAGGCCTAGCTAAGATCCTGACCAGACAGCATGTATGTGCAGCCGGATGGTGACATCAAAAAACAACAAAATGCAATAAAGGAATGACAATTTCAACAAAGCACATCAGGACATGTCATTATGTTAACTGAGTAACAATTTCGACTTTGACTAGCAGCAAAGACTTAGACCTAGCCAGTGCATCCACACAGGCTTATCAGGATCTTTGCTACTTTCATTTGGGTTATACAGATCTTGTAGAGCATTTAGACCTTCATCAGTCTGCATAGAGGTAAAAATTGTAAAAGATTTTTTCTGTCGCCCATGCAAAGTTATACCTAAATGCATGCTCATCTTCTACTATGATATGCTGTTAAATTGCAGATTAAGTCTTTTGTTTTCTTATTTCTCCATGAACATACATTTTTATGATCTCCTATAAGATAAACAGATACACCTGAAAGATTCTCTCACAATGCTGCAAAAGGAGACAAGTTTCAAAGACAGCAAGTTACATCCCTAGAATCTGAAAACTTTCCAGACTGGGAGCTATTTTTAAAGGGAAGAATTTTGGTCCCAGAGTGAGCAAATATTTTCCTTTACCAGCAGGCACCAATAAGACTAGAGGCAAATATTTGTATGTCGGAATTACTTCCCATTACGAAAACACGCCTATTCAAATATGCTGAACATTTTACCACGAAAACGTGAAAATGTTCAGATAAAAAATCCTAATATTTTTCACATTTCTGCTCAAAATATAGATTGTGGGTACTCGTTAGAACTGCCTCGACGAAGCAGTTCTAACAAGTACCCACAATCTATGTTTTTGAGCAGAAATAAGAAAAATAATGTACACCCCTGTAAACCCCAGTTTTACTATATAAAAGTGGGGTTTAAGGGGGTCAAAATTATATAGCCGTGTTTTCGCGATGCCCCTGAAGGTGTATCGATTCCTTTTAACACTGAATAGATCCCAGAAAGCTAAGCATCTGATTACTCTGCATATCTCGAGTTCAGGATAGACAAAAAAGCAGGAGTTCTGGATAGATGATAAAGCAGGAGTTCAGGACAGAAAATAAAGCAAAACTTTCCAGACTTTCATTCCATTACAAGCATCTTTCCTACTTCTCCTTTTTTTGGTTCATCTTATTATTTTTTTTTCTGTCAATTTTATTTAGAAACAATAAATATCTTGCATAATATCTCTAGTGTAATACAGAACAAATAAGTACAGAGTAGATGTCTGGAGTACAGGAAAACAATGCCCATCCAAACGAAAGCCTGAGAGAGTTACTGCCTGCCTATCTGTACAGGACCTCCTCTCATAAGACTTGTTAGATAGGAGTATCTGATGATAATTCTAGGATACTTTTTCTTATATCTTCATAAAAAATATATGTTGTAGGTACTCATCGGAAGTGCCTCACCGAGGCACTTCTAATGAGTGCCCCAACCGCATGTTTTTAATGGAGAACTGGTGAAAATTCTCCCAGAATTATCACCAAATACTCCTCCTTAATAAGTCTTCTATAGTACTCTTTCATTTCACAACATCCAAAAATTCTTTAAGTGGTCAGTGTGGGCCTGATCAGACTACAGATATGCAGGTTCACCTGGTATGATTTACCATAATAGCCCTAAATACTGGGGCAGACAAATGCAAACAGTGTAGACCCAGATCAAACCAGCAGAATGTGACATCTGATCTGTATCTACACTGTTTGCCATACATCCAGCAGCTTTTCAGTCAAATCAACATGTAATAAAACAGATTTGTTCTAGGACAAACACAGCAAGAAGTCCCAATATGTTGGGTAAATAGTTTTTGTGAAAGGTATAACATATACAGCTCTAGATAAGGCACTTTTTTTGTAGCAAAACAATACATGTATTTACATTTTTCTTATTTCTCCTTGAAAACATACCTGTATGTTCTGGGTACTCATTAGAATTCTCGCCAAGGTACCCACAACAGAAGTTTTCTTGGAAAAATAAGAAAATCTATCTGGATATTCCCCATATCTAGAGCTATGAATAAAAGAACAGAAATGACCCAAACTAGCATGTACAAAAGCCTGCTCATATCCTGGTCTTGCAATCTACAATACATTCCATACAAACAGTGGTAGACAATGTTTCTCTACAAACAGCAAATATTGCAGTCAGACAATATGGATATGCAGGCTGATCTGAGCCTTCAATATTTGAATACATACTACATATTATGATACTATGTCCCCTAATGCCACATTTGTAATATTTAGCTACAGGTAAGAACACTAAAATTATCAAGAAAAAACAACAAGATGCAACATGAGAAAATGTACTTTCAGGAAGCCCAGCAAGACTCAGGTCAGCCTGCAGTCTGATCCAAATCTCTGCTTGGCACTTTGTGAGTATTGATGATTATTTGGCCTTTTACACCCCTGTCAAAATCATTCATTTAATATATAGAGATGACAGAAGAATGATAATGAAACGCTCTGTGCAATGAAGCGCCGTGCAGTCATGAGCTTAATTCCGCCTCCAGCGGGATTTGTATTTGTACCTGGGACCTCATGATCTGAAGTTGGGAATGCTAAAGGACAGTGAAAACTGATCACTGGCTGCAGAGGCTGATCTGAGTCTTTGTTGGGCCATTGACATGCATGTACAGAAAATTTTCTCAGGCTGTGTCTCCACTGACCAACAACATCAGAAAAGGGTCACTATATTATGTGAACAGCCCTCCTGTCAATGTATTTTACTATATTCAACAATGCTCCAGCAGGTGGATAACAAATACAGTCGACTCTCGTTATCTCGAATTCCTCGTTATCTCGAATCTCTGAAATACTTCGAGATATCCGTACTTCGAAATATCAGATTTGCAGAATTGAGGAAAAACTAATTCAATTAACCATATTTAACAAATATATGTGTAACTGGACTATTGAAGTTAGAGATATATTGAAAATATTGTGGAAAAGAGGAGAAATTGCTCCTTTTCCACAATATTTTTTACATGTTAGATTTTCAACTTTAGGCAGGGACCAGATTTTCACTTCAAGATAAGCGGTTATTCGAGATAAGTGAGGTCGAGATAGCGATTGTCAACTGTATTGTGTAAGCTAACATAGCTCCAGATATGGTACATTTTCTAATATTCGGTATTGATGTTTTTCTTATTTCTTTATGAAAATATGACTCATTAGAAGCATCTTGGTGAGGCTGTCTTATGAGTACCCACAACATAATTATGTTTCCATGGAAAAATAAGAAAAAATATTCACTAAGCTGCCCCTCTTCTCTGGAGCTATATGACAAAGCTGGGCTGATTTGGGCTTTCATTAACTCAGGAGCAGCACGCAATAATGACCCATTTCTCAAGCATACCTCAAATTATATATTATATCAAAGAAAAAAATCAGACAATGCCATAAACCTAAGGACAAGCATCAACAGTAAAACAGATGCACTTTTATAAGAACATTCATATTAGTAGTAGTTTATGTTAATTTTAATAGATAATGATGCACATGTATACTGATTAAATTAGGCTGCCTTCAAGCTGAATAAAGACCTGGGAATTCAGTTTTGAGAATTTTTCATAAATGAGGTATTTTTGTGTTAAACTATTACTAGACAAACACACTGATAAATAGAAAAACAAAATTCAAACAGTACTTCTTGTTATAAGTAAAAAATGAGTTTATTTGCAATTTTTTATGCGTGAGAATTAGCACACATCATATATTCATAAACTAATATATCTGCTAGTTTGCCCTATTCCATTAACATATCTATGTGAAATATGCTCTTCTAATTACTGACCATCCCACTCCATAATAAAAACATAAAACGATAATACCTTGCTACCATCATGTTTGTTTATGTTGAGGTTTTATGGCCCAGTCAACCCAATAGGGTCATGTCGAGCACGGTCAGTTTACCTAACCACACCTTTACTGGGCAGGCTTAGTCCTCTAAGCGGTTAACCAGTATTGTGCACATTCTTTCGCCAGAAACTGACAACTGCCCTTTTTGAATCAGCGGAAGGGAGAGAATGACCGTAGAAAATATAACTCTGACAAAAATTGAAGAGAAATTTGGCCATTAGCAATCCTAAACTAGATCTTCACAATATCAATGCACATACCAAGTTTTGTAAAAATCCACTGACATTTTCTCATTAGTTATTGTCTGGAAACGAAAATATGACATGTCACGGGCAAATAACTGTCAAAAATTGACAAAATTTGCCCATAAGCAACCCCAAACCAGATCTAAAAACAAATCAATGCACATACCAAGTTTGGTGCAAATCCATTTACATTTACTCAAGTTACTGTCCATAGACAAAAATGTGTCACAGGCAGATAACTGTCAAAAAATGACAGCATTTGCCCATAAGTAATCCCAAACCAGATCTCTACAATATCAATGCACATACCAAGTTTGATGAAAATTCATGAACATTTACTCAAGTTATCATCCCGAAACGAAAATACAGACAGACAGATGGACTGACACATATGTACAACAGTGAAACCATAATGCCCTGCCACTATCTTGTGGTGGGGGTATAAAAATGAAGAAAAAAAATCTGAGGAATGTGTAGTTATTAAGTCTGCTACAATTGATCTGTGCAATGTAAACTGCCCATAGAAATAGCAAACATATTAAAATTATATTTAAAAACAATAAAATCAAGAAGACTTACATATTGTTATTGCATTGATAGTGGTGAATATTGTCCCGAATTGGTATATCAAAGGATGCAAGCTAGCAAGCGGCATTTAATATCAAAATGAGAGGCAACATTCACCAATATCAGGGCAAATTTTGCATAATTTACAGTTGCTTGTAGCCTAAAAATAGGCATTTTTATTATCTAAAATTCCTAACCTATACAAATGCACAACAAATTTTGGCCTGATATCATTACCCTAAGACATCACCATAAGCAATACCATGTAACAGCAACATTCCAAGGCTCCCAAGTATCCGTGCAATATTAAGTAAGTGTACTGATATAGAGTGCTATCAACATGCTTACTCCTTGGATTTTATCACATATTTCAATCATTCAATACTTATAGCTACATAAGAAGGACAGGGGGGTGGAGGGGAGGGGGGAGGGGACTAGTGAACATACTGCAGAAACTGCAGACATTTCAAAGAAGTTTTATATTCCTGAAAATTTCATACAAATAATACCCTCCTGTTTTAAACAAGCTCTATTTTAAAATACTGTGAAAAGCAAATGCAATAATTAAAAAAAAAAAAAAAAAAGAAAGACAAAATAAATAAAAAGCATCATCTAAGAAAAAAGTTTCAAGCAAATTAATTGTTGATTTATTAAGAAGCTGATGTAATACTGATGGAAATTAATAAAGTATTTTACATACAAAAGTGCATTGAACATTAATATTTTGCTGAGTTTTTCAACTTTTTTTTATCTTCAAACATTCAACTCCATTAGAAAGCAACACATGACAATGACAAAACTCACTAAATATATCCATAACCCTTGACATTGATGGCAGTGGATACACTTGCAGGGGAGGAAACTCTGTCAAAATTGTTTTTGTTTCACTTCTGAAAAGAATTCTCTTAAAAAAAGAATTTGCTTTTAGGGAAGACTCCAGCTCCCAAGCAAATTCTTTCCTTTTAGTGAAGATGCCATTTCAGAAGAGGGTTGGGGTACAGGAAAGAAAATGTAAAGTCACAATAGTTGGAGCAATTAAAAAATGGCAGAAAAACTACTGTGCACCTAGTCTCCATCATAAAGATGATTTTATTTTATTTTTTTTTTTTTATTTCTCAACCAAAACATTTGTAGCACTCATCAAGATTGTTTCGCCTGTAATGAATGCCTACAACATATGTTTCCATGGAGAAATAAAATAAATACCAGGCAACCCAATTATCTAGTTAAAATAGATTAACAGTATACAATTTCAAGGAATATAAATCTGACATGGAAATATTCAACTCGCTTCTCGTTGGGAGGTTGCTCTTAAAGGGAAGAATTTGCTCCCTCAGAGTTATGCAAGATCTTAAATACAACACACAAAAAAAAAAATCCTGCCTGCAAAAATTGTCTCATTATGAAAAATGGTGAGTTTAGTGTATCCATTCACCTAAAGAGCTATCTACATATTTTTTAATGGCCACAAAAAGCCGAAACTCTAATGAGTACACACAAAATGTGAACACCTCCAAACTAAAATGGACTGTATCTCAAATGTGACCAGTATAGACAAAGATCAGCCTGTGCATCTATGCAATCTGATCAAGTCTACACCATTCCCTTAGAGGGACTTTAAGATCTATATAGATTATTTTACCAGACTGCACGGACGTGAAGGCCGACCTTAGTGATTGTTTGCAGCATACATTCTGAAGTCAGTTTTTACTCGCAGATGTTCAGTTTTTGTGGGAAATGAAACTTAAAGCAGAAAAATACATGCATTTTGAAAGAGAAATAGCAGTTCTAAAAAGGACCACAAAAGAAATGTAACCATGTGTGCAAATACAGCAAAACCTCATCATCTTCTCCTGTTACTTCTGGTGTTCCTCGAGACACAGTTCTCAGACCTCTCTTGTTCCTCATCAACAAACTGCCATCCCGAGTTTTCTCTACAGTATGGCTCTTTGCGGATGGTTGCCTGCTGTACAGAGTGATATCAAGCCAGGACGATGCTGCATCACTACAAGATGATCTTGATAGTCTTCAGGAATGGGAAAGGGACAATGGCATTTAATCCCAACAAGTATGAGCACATCAGGGTAACCAACAAACCGAAGATTGTCCAGTCATCATACAAAATCCACGGCTATTTTTATTTCTCCAGGGAAACTACCAAAGCTAAGTACCTTGGAGTCAGCATAGACAGTTAAGCTAACTTGGAACAGTCATTTGTCATACTGAGATGATGGAAGGGTGATAAAGAAAGGCTCTGTGCAATGAAGCATTGTAAAGTCATGAGATATATTCTGCCTCCAGCCAGATTTGAACCCAGAACCTCATGTTTTGAAGTCCGGAGCGCTAACCTCCCGGCCACTTTCTATGGCCTAGAGGTATACATTTTACATTGATGTGTTAATGTAATGAAGTAGGTAATAAAGATGCTGATTTGACTGCACAAAAGCAGACTGATCTGGGCCTTCATATGGATGGATGATGTTAATGTCTCTTTCAACAGTAGTTCAGTTATACTGAGATGACTGAAAGGTGACAATAAAGTCTCCGTGCCATGAAGTGCCATAAAGCCACAAGCTATATTCTGCCTACAGTGTTTACATAAAATGGGTTTAACATTTTTTTTTTAACAATTTTCCAGTCATATTGTGACAGAGTCTGCTTGTGGCAGGGAGTACAACACCTGCTTTTGGCGTGCTGTCTCACCAAAATATCATGCCCAACATACATATATTCCACCCTGTCACATTATACTGACACCATGCTGACCAGTCTAAGCTGTATTTTTGTCAAAGAGCAGCTACAACCATTTTTAAAGTCTTTGGTATGACTTGTCGGGGATAAGTTTGATTCCAGTGGGATTCTAACCGAGAAGTTGCGAATGATAACAACTCAACCACATGGAGGCTTCTAGGCCTTTGTTGCCCCAGTAATAAATTGTTGTGTGCTTTTCCACTATGTTAAAAGTATAAATGAGTTCACAGGTGAAAACCATATTCTTTACAGTATGCTCAGTGTCTTCAACATTTGTCATGTGTTAGGTGAGATACTAACTTGGGTAACAATACAGGATAACTTTGATCCTATTTTAACACAAAAGCTTTAAGTTGTGAGTACGCCAGAACTCATCAATAAATGACCTAAAATTTCGATAACTTAATTCGACTTTTTTTTTGGCCTAATTTTTCACTTTTATGCAGTTGTTTCCTAAAATACTTAGTGTAATGGCAAACAGTTTAAACCCTAATCAGACTGTTCTTCAGTCATTTTATCAGAAACTTTAGTGTTTGAAATACTAGAACATTTACCATACTAATCATAAACTATGCAATTCTTGTGAATAACCACAGTGTTTGTTTTGACATCATACTCCAACACCCTTTTTTTACATATTTTTTCTCTGTTTGAGTATATTATATACATGTTTTCTTCTACCAGTCTCAAATATAGCACTCTTACTCTCTCCAAATTTTCTATTTTGAAAGAACAGAGCAAAACAACTTATCTTGGCAAAAAAAAAATAAAAATAAAAAAATAAAAAAAATGGCAAATTTCTGAATAGTAAGCTGAAATTTGGATCCAAATCATGTACTTTATCACATACATGATTTGGATCCAATGTCAATAATTCACAGAGGAGTTCTGATTTTTTTTTCTTTTCCTATATTTTCTCTGTGTATTCTGACAGAGAGGCCTGAGCAAACAGTGTGAATCAAGACAAAACTGCTCCAAATGGGACAGTTTGATCAGTTTCCACTCAGTTTGCCATTCACTCAGAACAATTTTAGACACATTATCAGGCAGTTCAATGAGCTTGTACAAATTTTAGGGAAAGTCTTGTAAAGAGTAAGGTAAGAACGACTTACAGCACTCACATTAAGGCCTATACATCATTAAATTTGTTTCAAAATAGCCATGACCAATAATGTGATTTTGCTGGAACTATTTATTCCTTTCCATTTTTTTTTTTTTTTTTTCACAAATAACACAAATCCACCGAATGGGACAAACTGTCATTCAGAACTTAGCTGCACAGAAGTGGGGAGTCAAGATATTTTTTTTTCTTATTTCTCCATATGTTTCCATGGAGAAATAAAAAAAACTCAATAATTTTTGGATGAAATATGTGCCTTAACTGGAGCTCTGACAAACATGTTTATATTTTATCTCATATAATTTCCCTCTATAGCAATGACAGAGAAGTCAAAGCTGAGTCATGTCCCACAAGATGGAGCAAACAGCTCTAGATAAGAGAGGTATTCTGCAGACTAAGTATTTTCTTTACCAAAACAATATATGTTATGGATACTTGCTAAGGCAATTCTAGAAAGTACCCACAACGTAAGTTTTCTTGGAGAAATAAGAAAATTATTAATCTGGCTGCACCTCTTACCTGGAGCTACTGTATGCTTTTAACCTTTACAACCCTCTGGGCCAATTCAGCAGATGACAAATTCATGATATTTTCTTATTTACCCCAGAAAACAGGATTTGACATTGTCAAATGTCAAATCCTGTTTCCTGGGAAAAATAAGGAAAATACTTCAAAATGTCATCTGCTGAAAATTTTACCCAGAGTGCTGAGCGTGAATTTAATAATAATGATGACTAGCATATGCATCTTCTTCTTAGCTCCAGATTAGCAGAATGCTCTGATGATCTTTTGTCTTTCTCCATGAAACACTTGTTGAAACAATTCTAATGAAATGCCATACTGTGTGTTTCATCATAGGAACTTCTCCATTCTGAATGTCTTCTATATAATTGTCAGAATACCTATTTATATATACATGTACTTATTAGTCACCCAAAAAAGGATTAAAATTTATTCAGAGTTCTATTATGAGGTATTTAATAACCAATTCCAACCAGTCAACTCACTTTCTTTAATATAAAATATTACCTAAACAAGGTATTACTCATGCAGAAAACACCCAGTGATTCCTGATTTTACCTATATTGAGTATGGGAAAAACAGGGGATCTTTTTCATGGAAAAAAATTTCTGTAATATGTGGAGTTTCTTATTTCTCAACATCTCCCTGAATTGTCCAAGATATTGTAATCAGATGCCACATTTTTCAGTCTGATGTTTTTCATTAACAAAAAAAAAAATCATTTTTCTATGTAATACCTCTAGCATAAGCAAGCTACAGATAAGGTGATAATTTGATAGTTTTTGCACCAAAGCACTCACTGAAATTGCCTCACCATCACGAAAACATGCCTATATAATGCTGATCCCCTTAAACCCCACTTTTATATGGTAAAAGTGGGGTTTACAGGGGTATACATTATTTTTCTTATTTTTGCTCAAAACATAGATTGTGGGTACTTGTTAGAACCGCCTCGGCAAGGTGGTTCTAACGAGTACCCATAATCTATGTTTTTGAACAGAAATAAGAAACATATCAGAATTTTTATCCGAAAATTTTCAATTGTTTGGTTGTAAAATTTTCAGTATACTTGAAAAGGCTTGTTTCGTAATGCTTCTTGAAATTGCCTCTCTGAGGTGATTCCAGTATGTATCAATGCAAAAATACAAAAAATCTTTTTTATTATTTCCCTTATCTAGAGCTCTGTATTAGCAGATAAGTTGTTAAGGGAGAGTATTTGACAATAATTCTGGGATATTTTTTTTCTTATTTCTCTATAAAAACATATTGTGGGTACTCATTAGAAGTGCCTTGCTGAGGCACTTCTAATGAATACTGACATTTTTTTTATGCAGAACTGAAGAGAATTATGCTAGAATTATCATTAAAACACTTTTCCTTAACAAGTCCTCTCACATAGCTTAACTTTTTTCACTTGTAACTGGCACGGCTGCAAAAGATACTACACTACTGGCACTCTCATCTAATTACAGCTGCTAATACTGCCGGTAATTTGGTTTCAATGCCACCGTCCATGTTCATTACTAGATCGGGGATACAATATTCTCTTCTGATTTCACTAGATGTACACCATAATCAGCGTCCGACATTTCAAGATCATACAACACTTCCTGAATACATGCTACAGTCCACGACTGAGCTGGACAACCAAACGGATTGTACTGAAAAACAGATCATTCAGCAATGTCATTACAAATTTGGAGCCAGGCAAACTGAATTGTATAACATATTTACTATGGTGCAGTCTGATCAGGGTCTGCACTGTTTGTCATCAATACTTTTTAGAAACATCACAAGGTACCATATTTACCCTAAATATTTTCAACATCTTAACTCCTTACCATACTTGTACTAAAATCTGAACAAGTCTATTTTACTCCCTGTTGATATGTTTAAAACCTGCTGGATGGGTAGCCAACAGTGCAGACCCTGATCAGATGCTGCATTCTGCTCTGTCTGATCTGGTGACATTGTTTACTCACTCCTGTCTGTCTGAATACTTAAGAAAATATGGTAATCAAATTGACTTGTCCAAATGACAAAAAGGAACTACTATGAATTATCCATATATAGGACAAAAAATATAAACTTGTCCTGTAACCGGAAGCTTCTGGATCTCAGCTGCATTTCGTCAAAAATAAAATTGAAACCAAGTCACAGGTCAGTGGACAAGGTTATATTTATACTTATACCATGAAAATGACAATTGAAGCTGGCCAATCATTCACTAGAGTTAGACGTGATCTGATTGTCATTATGGTACCTTTATCTAGTATCCAGGGAAACATTTTTCTTATTTCTTCAAAGAAAATATGTTTTATGGGTACTCAACAGAATTGCTTCATAGTATATTCTTTTTGTCATTCTCATGGTACTCTCATGTACCTATGCTTGACTGTTTCAGGGGGTGGATTCAGAGGGGGGTCTGACTCAAAATTTCGTTTTCATGGGATATTTTGGATAAATTTGGGATACTGTATTTACCCTAAATATTCACACCCCTTACTCTTTACCTTATACTTCTCCTCAACAACTCCCTTTTACTACCCGTGAATGCGTTTAAATTGCTGGGTGAGTGGCAAACCGTGTAGACCCTGATCAGAAGCCATATTCTGCAGTCTGCGTCTACACTGTTTGCTCAGGCCCATCAGTTGACTAGTTTGGTAATTTGATCAAATCGAATCCCTTGAGAAATCATCCTGTATCCTCCCCTGTGTTACATATGGCATACAACTTTGTTTCATACTGAATGATATGTAGAGAATTAGCTGACATGGCAGAATGCTTCATGTGAGAGGCAACTTGATTACAAAGTAGAGTAGCTTGCCTAAATCGTGCTTTGCCTCTAAAAACCAAAACCAAACTTGACCTTGACTTGAAGGTCAGTCATGTGGGTCGGGAATGTCAGACCAGTATCTAACATCAGGGCAAGTATGAACTATATCCATTCTGAGGTTCAGCAGACATAGCCTTTTAAAAACTTTAATCAAAAATTTAAACCGATGCCAATGCCAATGCCAACCAAGACACTGGCACCAACACTGTCCTACAGACTATATCTGCTGGACCTCTAAACTTTGGAGAAATATGTGCCCACAACATACAAGTACCCACAAGATAACTTTTCATGCAGAAATAAGAAGCTACAATACTTTTTGTGAAAAAAAAAAAAAAAATGAAAGTAACCTATCTGGAGCTGTGCGAGAATTTAAAGTGGCTATCTCTGGGGACTGCTGTATTCCATGTTGAGGTAACCATAAAGCAGGTTTAACTGTGTTTATTTTAGATACACCTTTTCATTTATATGTATATTTGCTAAGATATTTTGGAAATACTGGCTCTGGACTTTTTCTACTTGTACATGTTCCAACAACCTTTGCCGCATGTTGAAACCCCCTCCCCCTCCCCCAACCCCACCCCTTAGTGTGAGAAATAGGTATTCAGGGTTATACAAATAAAAAAGATGTATGCCAACCAACCAGCTAAGTCACACAATCTAATTAACTCTTTGCATACTAGGTAATTTTGCATGCTTTCTTGTCATCTGTTGAGATTTTTTTTTTTTTTAAATTAACCTTTTCAAAAAAAATCTTTCAGGAATACCATCAATGTCAAACAGTTTGGATCCAGATCAGGCCCGACATTTTTTCCAGCCTGATCTGGGTTCAAACTGTTCGCAAAGGTTACCAGCAGACAACAAAAGTCGCCACTAGCAGGAAAAGAGTTAATAATCCAATTTAGTCTGGAGACCCACAAAAGGTTAATTAGTAAATAGTGCAAACCCAGATCAGACATCACAGAATGCAGTCCCTGATCAGGGTCTCCACTGTTTGCAAATAGTTTAGCCATTTTTCTCCAGGAATATCTAAATCACAAATAGCCTAAAATCGAAATTGGACTCTTCCAATACATAGTGTGGATGTGTCTATTTGGTCTAAAATATGATAAGGGGCTTTTCTAGACACCAATATAATTATATTCTACACTATCCAAAGATTCTGCAAGCAAATAGTGAAGGACCCAATCAGATTGCAGATCTGACCAGCACTGTCGGCAAATGCTCCAAAGATCCTTTTCCCTATCACATGTCTCATTGCTAGACAAATACAATCTATCTCAGTAAACCGCGACAATTTCTAATATATCAGGACAAACTAGTTAGTGTCAGATGAGGTCAGACAGCTGCATTTTTACACAAAAACCAAGGTCAGAGAGTGTGTTTTCTAAAAAATCTTATGGGAAGCTAGACTGACAGTGTCAGGCACGTGTTGAATGACCATTGTAACAGACAGAGTTGTGTGTAATATTTCATGATCTGATTTTGTTTAATCACATTTGAAGTGGAGCATTCGTCGCACCACATTGATACAGATTGTAACATACCTCTCCGTTAGCATCTGTGAGTTCAGGTAGAGAGCGCCAATCTGATGTCATTATCATCTCGTAGTGTTTAGTCAGTGTCGTCTTGATGAATGTTACAGTTTCCTTGAGAATACCTGGCCGTTCTGCCTCCAGTCGTCTCGCAAAGTGAAGTTTGGCACGCAAGAAGTAACCAACAGGCCATACCCATTCCTGGAATCATCAACATTTGACTTACAGTATATTTACAGTATTTACCGCTAACCTTTCCTGAATAAATTGAGATGCCACGCCCATTTCTTGTTTTCAGATCAAAATACTTGATCCAGGTTGTTAATACAAATTCACATACTTAATGACAAACAGTGCAGATCCAGATCAGTTGGCTTCTAAAGAAGCCAACTGATCTGGATCTACATTGTTTGCAAAGGCAGGGCATATCTGGTTTCAGCAGGACAAGGGATAATGTTTGAACCTCTTGTCCTAAAATTTGAGCTTGTCCATTTACTATCTGGTAACGTGTCTGAAAACTGTGGAAAGAGTGTAGACCCAGATCATAACCACACCATGCAGCATCAGATCTGGGTGTATATTGTTTGCTCAGGCATGTCTGTCTATGAACATACATGTAGTAGCTCATAGCTCCAGGTAAGGCACTTTTTTTTTTTCAATCAGACTTTTCTTATTTCTCCATACAAGCATATGTTGTGAGTACGCATTAGAAAAGCCTCACCTAAGACATCTGCTTATATGGGCAATGTGATGAGGACCTTGGCTGCCTCCTCATAGAATCGCTGGTCAGAATGAAGCAACAAAGAAAGCACCAATATCACATGAACAAGATGATCTGGCCCTCATGTGTCCTAAAAGCTATTTCCTTGTGACACAACTCAATTTTATGTGATAAGCATAACACTGTACATAAATGATTTTCAAGATAACAAGGTCCATGATGGACCTAAATCGCTTACCTGAGTTATAATCAGTTGTTAAGGGGGAAGTACCTGACTAAATGTCACGGTACAATCAAGGCACTGACAGTATGAGTGGGTCGATTGTCTCTGAGTGTAGGATTGGAAAACGGTTCTGAATGGGATTTGTTTAACCCTTAAGGAGATAAGGAGGATAAATTTAAAATTGTTAATATTTTCTGAGTTGACAGATGGAACAAAAATGATCATTTTGGTGAAAATTGCACGAGAAAAGTCCTAATCGTTCAAAAGTTATAAGACATTATTTACTGAAACATTCATATTTTTGTCTGTCAGTTATCTTACTATGGTTAATAAGATTTTTACCCATAATGCATCATTCTGTGATGTCATAGTGAATTTAAACTTTTTAAATGAATTCTACAAAGTATATAAGTTGGATTTTTTTTGCTTTAACATGGTACATATTTTTATCATTGTTTCTAACAACTGGTCCCATTATTTCTATATCTGCTGTCATATCTTAAAACTTTATTTAAATTTAAAATTTAAAAAAAAAAGTGATTTTTTTTTCACGTTTAATTGTTTCTTTTACATTAAAAAGTCATTACCATAGATATCTTAAAAACAGATTTTCATTTCTATATCCATGATGACCAAATAATGAGTATGCAAACTGAAATTTAAACTTTTTTAAATTAAATTTCAGATTGCTAAATACGCAGTCTATGCTATATATAGAAGTAAAATTTTGGTATTGAGTAGTACCAATTATTTTCAAGGGGTACAGAATACAAATATCAATTAGATAAACCATTAATACTTAAGGAAATGTGGATTTTAAAATTGTCTTAATTTTTAAACTTTTACTATGACATCATAGAAGCCCTCATAATATTAATGAGGCAGATAAACAATATTTCTGAACAGCTGTTCTTTTCAAAATTTAAATGAATATCTCTGGGACTACATAAGATAATTTGATGTGTTTTTAACATTCAGTTGCTTACAGTGAGGAGTTTCTGGCAAATTTAAAAATAAAATTCTCCTATATCACCTTAAATTCCTGTATTTTAAGCAAAACCTGTGTAGACCCTGATCAGATGGTGCATTCCTTGCTTCTGATCTGGGTCTACACTCTTTGCCAGATTCCCAGCATATGAGATCAGAACATGGGATTTACAGATAACCAGACCATTTTAGCAATTGTGATATAGGGCCACATGTTGAGCCTGTCAGTTAATCCTTGGCAGATTTAGTCCTCTAAGCAGTTAACCAGTATTTTGTGCACATACTTTTGCCAGTATCTGACAAACGTTTTCCTGAATCTGCAGTATGGGAGAATGCTGTGTCTCCACGTAAGTTATGTGGCAGAGCTGAGATTTGAACCCGCGACCCCTGGATTTGCAGTCACAGATAACTTTTGTAGTTTAGGCTTGGTTTTTTCAAGCAAACATGAATTTTACAGAATATCATACAGTAGAATATGATGGACTTACCGGTCCCTGATGGTAACTGAATCCATTTGCAGTTTTGTATTCCTCAGAGTCATCAGCATTGTTGTATCTGGGCTCATAACTCCAGTCACTGGTAAGAAAAATCCATATAAATATTTTTCTTATTCCTACATGAAAACATGTTGCTGGTACTCATTAGAAGTACCTCAGAGAGGTACTCCTATGGAGTACCAACAACATATGTATGGAGTACCAACAACATATGTTTTCCTGGAGAAAAAATAAAACATCAATACCTTTCTGGCTGAAAAAAAAAATACCTTAATATCAAGAACAATGTATCAATCAAAACAGGATCTTTTTCAGTCATATGCTGTCTTGGCTGTGACACGCTGGCTTATGTCAAAGCCGTCACTGCTAAAGAAATTGTAGTCTCTGTAGGCAGCTTTAAAGGACATGCGCCATTGAAAATGGGACCTTAGCATACATGTATATGTGAAAAATCAATGTAACTGATTAACAGACTTGATTTCTTTACAAAAGGAGCCCTTGGCATTGTCACTGGCAGAGTGCTTTCACAGTCTTTGATCTTTTGAGTTGCTGCACACCAGGACTGGTGTTCTAAAATCAGAGATAGAATTTCACTTGCATCATTAATGAGTTGTTTATTATTTTTTTTTTTTTTTTTTTTGTGCTTTTGAAACTGGCCAGTCCAAAGCATTTCTGTGTTATAAACAAATTTGTGCAATAAGTATCATACTATGACAAGGCTGGGTGTATTTTTCTTATTTCTCAATGAAAACAATTTGTGGGTACAAATTAGAAATGAGGCATTTTTGATGAGTATCCAAAACATGTTTCGTGGAGAAATAAAATATCAACACTTTTTTGTTGATGGTGGAGATGGATTGGTGTTTTACGTCCCTTTCTTATTTAAGTCAAATCGAGACAATGGAAGGGTGATAATGAAAGGTTCTGTGCAATGAAGCACCATACAGCAGAAATGAAATCTGCCTCCAGTGGGATTCAAACCCGGGACCTCGTGATCCAAACCAGATGCTTCACTTTGGTTGAAAAAGGCCCCTTATCTGGAGCTATGCATCATCAAAAGCCTACCAGACCTGTGGCGTCCCACCACAGACGCAATCCAGTTACTGAAAGCTACCACTGGCTACCAAGGGCATCATCCACAATTAAAGGCATGACTGAATAATACCAATATTTAGACAGCACAACAAGTAAACATTTCTCTTGTGTGTGTAGTGATCCCTCACCTTGGATCAAGAGTCTTGATTCCAATAGGTCCTAGTAACTTTTTCCTCATATTCTCTAATGCAGTCCATGCTCTCTCTGGTGTAAACATCTCAGGTGCCTGAAACATTTACATATCCTTTGTATATTACCAGTGAAACATCTCTTTTGGTATGTTTATTTACATGAATAATCAGCGAGATGTCAGACGAAACAGTCCTAGTTCCTGCTTGTAAGCTTAATTCTAGTCCAATGTTTCTTTTATGAAACATGTTTTGATATTTCATGGAGTGCGCCATCTTTCTTTCGGTCAAGGAATTTGACAGCCAGTGAAATAGCTACAGTTGATAATCCATATTTCATGCACGGAACTAGTGACCACTTTGGGGTATCTCGACACTGTGGGTTCTTCTAAATCATATGCAGTTCTAGCAAGCAGCCAACCAATGGACAGACTTGACTGAAGGACCCAGGGTTGTGATTGGATGAGCCGAGGACTCTTCCAGAGTGCCTGGAATGGGTCCTCAGTTTGTTTCATATATATAAACTGCAGCTTTGGAACGCTGCATTGGAAACATGTACCGAGAACATATTTGGCATTTCCACATTAGTTGTCTAACCTAGACCCAACCCTTTACTTTTGAAATATAAGTCGAGCATACAAAGTGAGTAATATTTTAGTTTTGAGCTGCAAATCTTAGAGAAAATCTACTTGGAAAGCATTCTGGGCCATTAATCATTTAAGTTGATTATTATACCTGGTTAGACTTCATAGGTGTATTTGGTACTACAACGAGGGCCTAATTGTAAATTTCATATGTGAATTTTTGGCTATGAAATGCTTCATAAGATATTTTAGGCTATGAAGTAAATTAGTGACCATGGAAGCGCTCTTGGGAGGATGTTAAGCCATTTTTGGGGAAATAGGCATTTAAGTTTTACTGTGTGGATATCGGGTGGTTGACACTGGGGTACAGGAAGTTATGACCCTCCCGTTCGACTACCTTTGTTGCAAGGGTACTTTTGTTAAAGATGTATATCCCCACCGTGGGTCCAGAATGCTTAGATTAATTGTTTATAGGCACACATAGTTGGCCAAATGTGGGTTTGTATGTAAATTCTCCTTCAGTGGCCAAATGTGGGTTTGTATGTAAATTCTCCTTAACTTGCAGCTTGGAATCTGAATGTACTCAGTCACTTGTGACACCCAATCCCTTGACCCTATATTATAATTCTGCTCAATGCTTGACACCCAAACCAAATTTCCCTCAAAACAACATCTACCCCAAAGCCCCTCTCCTTAGCAGTACTGTGACTGGCGTGACATTGTGACAGCTTATTAATATTGCTGTAGATTAATAGCCTGTACACAGTAATTTGCATGTCTGTGTTGAGCGTGTGTTAGATGATGCTCGGTAGTTCACGTTACCCATAGCCTTAGTTACACTACCTGTTATATTTAGATTTAAGGGACATTTCCTAAAAAGTCAGTAGGGGAAGAATAAAAATAAAAATATTGAAAAGCTTTGGGTTTATCAAATAAAACAATTTTCAAACAAAAATACATGCAAAAATGCAATATTTCAGCACCAAATTTGAAAGATAAACTAAAAACACAATTCAAAATGCAAATTTTATTTTTCTGGTGGTGCTAAATTAAAAATCATAGGGTGGGCTCTCCTGTTAAACTAAAACTAAACAAGAGGGCCAAGATGGCCCTGTATCGCTCACCTGATTACCAGGCAAGTTTGAGTCAACTGGCCTTTTGGTTCAAGAGAAGAATACAGCCATCTTGGATTTCCAGTCAGAACCATTTTAGCTACTGTTGATCTACAAGTCACCTTGATATTTCCAATGAATTTTGAGTCAATTGCCCTTTTGGTTCAGGAGAAAAAGTTCAAAACAGATTTTCAACATGGCTGCTAGGGCGACCATCTTGGATTTCCGACCAGAATGATTTTAGCTATTTTTAGCATCCAATCACAACCCTGGGTCCTACAAGTCACCCCGATACTTCCTATCAAATTTCGAATCAATGGGCCTTTCTATTCAGGAGAAGAAGTTCAAAAGATGGCAACTGTGGCAGCTATCTTGTATTTCCGATTGGAACAATTTTAGCTATTTTTGATCTACAAGTCACCTTGATGATTCGTACCAAGTTTCAAGTCAACTGGCCTTTCGGTTCAGGAGAAGAAGCAAAAAATAGATTTTCAAGATGGCGGCCATCTTAGATTTACGCTTGAAACAATTTTAGCTATTTTTGATCTACCAGTCACCCCTATGCTTCCTACCAAGTTTTGAGTCAATTGGCCTTTCGGTTCAGGAGAAGAAGCGACAAATAGATTTTCAAGACGGCCACCATAGCGGCCATCCTTAATTTCCATTGGAACAATTTTAGCTCTTTTTAATATACAAACCATCCAAAAGCTTCCTATCCAGGTTCGAGTCAATTGGCCTTTCAGTTCAGGAAAAGAAGTGAAAAATAGATTTTCAAGATGGTGGCCATGGCGGCCATCTTGGATTTCCGATCTGAAGGATTGTAGCTTTTTTTTTTTTTTTTTTGATTTGGGTTTTACGGCCCTTTCAAAAATATTTCACTTATATCGAGCCGATCGTTCATCGAAGGTGGGCGAAAACCAGAGAACCCGGAGAAAAACCACCTGACCATCCGTAAGCAGAACTTGGCTTTCCCACATATGACCCGAGCCAGGCTCGAACCACAGCGGTGAGAAACCTAATGGATTAAGAGTCAACTCTCTTATCCACTAGGCTATGGGGGCCCGTAGGATTGTAGCTACTTTTGATCTAGAAGTCACCCCCATGCTTCCTACCAAGTTTTGAGTCCACTGGCCCTGGGGTGTAGGAGGAGTAGGCTTTTAAAGCAATTGTTGACGCCCCACTACACACGATGTACGACGGACATTGACTGACCACAGTAGCTCACCTTGAGTACTTCATGCTAAGGTGAGCTGAAAAAAATCAGGCCTTATTCCAAACATGTTTGAAAAAATATCAGCTTGGATTTCCAATCAGAATGATTTAACTTTTTTTTTTTTATCTACAAAGTACCCCAATGCTTCCTACCAAGTTTCTAGTCAATTGGCATTTCAGTTCAGATGAAGAAGCAATAAATAGATTTTCAAGATGGCCACCATTTCTGATTGGAATAATTGGAGCTATTTTTGATCTACAAGTCACCCTGATGATTCCTACCAAGTTTCAAATCAATTGGTCAATTGGCAAAAAAATAAATTTTCAAGATGGCTTCCATGGTGGCCATCTTGGATTTCCGATCGGAACTATTTTAGCTATTTTTGATCTACGTCATCCCAATGCTTCCTTCCAAGTTTCAAGTCAATTGGCCTTTGTCTTCAGGAAAAGAAGCGAAAAAAAACATTTTCAAGATGGCCACCATGGTGGCCATTTGGGATATCCAATCGGAAGGATTTTAGCTATTTTTGATCTACAAGTCACCCCCATGCTTCCTACCATGTTTCGAGTCAACTGACCTTTCGGTTCAGGATAAGAAGCAAAAAATATATTTTCAAGATGGGCACCACGGCGGCCATTTTGGATTTTTGATGGGAATGACTTTAGCTTTTTTTTTATCTACAAGTCATCCCCATGCTTCCTACCAAGTTTCGAGTCTATTGGCCATTCGGTTCAGGAGAAGAAGAGAAAAATAGATTTTCAAGATGGTGGCCAAGGTGGCCATCTTGGATTTCTGATCCAAATGATTTTAGCTATTTTTGATCTACAAGGCACCCCGATGCTTCCTACCAGGTTTTGAGTCCACTGGCCCTGGGGTGTAGGAGGAGTAGGCTTTTAAAGCAATTGTTGATGCCCCATGACACACGACATACTTTGACTGACCACAATAGCTCACCTTGAGCGCTTTGTGCTCAGGTGAGCTAAAAACAATCTGGCCTTATTCCAAACATGTTCGAACAAGAGGCCCACGGGCCACAACTCGCTCACCTGAGTGAAACCGCCACTGCAGATATGCAGATGGCATGCAACATTTTTCCAATACTCTTATGACAAGGCAATGGCTTAAACAGTTTTTGAAATATCTTGCTTAAAAGGTTAAAATGCTGAAATTTTCAAAACGACACAAGTAAAACAAGTCACCCCCAATGCCTCCTACCAACTTTTGAGTCAACTGGCATTTCGGTGCAGTAGAAGAAGCAAAAAATAGATTTTCAAGATGGCTGCCATCTTGGATTTCCGATCGGAATGATTATAGCTATTTTTTGATCTACAAGTCACCCTGATGCTTCCTACTAAGTTTCAAGTCAATTGACTTTAAGGTTTAGGAGAAGAAGCGAAAAATAGATTTTCAAGATGGCTGTCATGGAGGCCATCTTGGATTTCCAATTGGCACGATTTTAGCTATTTTTGATGAACAAGTCATCCCGATGCTTCCTAGCAAGTTTGGAGTCAATTGGCCTTTTGGTTCAGGAGAAGAAGCGAAAAATAGCTTTTCAAGATGGCTGCGATGGCGGCCATCTTGGATTTCTAATCAGCACAATTTTAGCTATTTTTGATTTATAAGTCACCCCAATGCTTCCTAACCAGTTTGGAGTCAATTGGCTTTTGGGTTTAGGTGTAGAAGTGAAAAATAGATTTTCAAGATGGCGGCCATGGTGGCCATCTTGGAATTTGGACCGACACGACTTTAGCTATATTTGATCTACAAGTCACCCTGATGCTTCCTAGCAAGTTTGGAGTCAATTGGCCTTTCGGTTCAGGAGAAGAAGCGAAAAAGATTTTCAAGATGGCGGCCATCTTGGATTTCTGATCGGAACAATTTCAGCTATTTTTTTATCTACATGTCACCCTGATGCTTCCTACCAAGTATCGAGTCAATAGACCTACTCCGGCAGTAACTGATAAGCATATGCTGTGTGTAAACTTTACCTGGTTGGGTACAAACAGTTTTCAGCTGCAGTTAGAATTATATAGCTCTGCACTAGGAGAAATCATTCAAAATTCTTTCTTTGTTTATTTTTGTATGTTAATTGACCCAACATTTTATGAAAATGTGATTTGATAGTATCAGATGGATTTAAGATTTAGATTTAGCATCTACTTTTAACATCACTTGAAAAGACACTTTTTTTTTCACTTGGTGTATTATTTTAAATCATAAGGTTTGATTAACCATATCTTTAATATCTGACACCATTTGTCTTTTCTGTTTTTGTGGTTTATTCTCAAATATTTATCCTAAAATTAAATTTATGGGGAAAAAAAGGCAATTACTCTAGTTAAGTGATTTTTTTTTTTTTTTTTTTTTGATTTTTTGTGGAGGAAAATATTTTTCTTTTTCTTTGCTGAATTTGAATTATTGATGTTTCACAACAATACTGAGAAAATTAAAAAAAAAAAAAAAAAAAAATGATCGAGCAGAATTTGTTCTGCCTCCAAGCTATCTACCCTACAGATTTCTGCATAATTAGCATTTTTTTCTATGGGGAAACAAGTAAAAATATTTGATTTTTTTTAAAAACCAAACTTTTTTGTGCACAGGTAGTTACGACAAAAGGTTTTGCATTAAAATTATGACAAACCTTTGCAAATTTACTTCTTAAAATTACTTACTTAAATTGCTAAGCAAAACAAAAACAACAAAAAAAAAAAAAAAAAAAAAAAACACGAACAAAAAAACCTACTTTCTGAAAGATGAATGCACATAAGCTATTTCTTTGACATGCATATCTAATATAAGACTAGCCAACTAAGAGGTGTGCTTGGGGAAAATGCAGAAGTGACAGTCGCTACAGTCACAAGCCACACACATGGAAGAGGTGAAAGTTATTTTCCCGTTTCCGAAGCCATAGATGAACCTTGATAGATGCAGATCATGACTAAAAGCCTGCACAAGACCCCATGGACAAATGAACGTAGACACCAGTCATATCATTGCCTGAGCCCATTGATCCCCATTAGTAAGTCATTACAAAGTCTTACTGAAATTAATTAAGCGATTCTTCAGAAACTTTTAACTCTTTGACAGACTTTGTATTTTAACTTGCAGAACTAATTTTCTTCTAAATATCATTTATTAGTCAAATAAACTAAGCAAACTATAGCAAGCTCAGTCTATTTCCATAGAAAATCCATTAGGTTCATACAGCAGCTAGCAGATATTTGTAGCCAATCATGCTGTGTGTAGTGTCTAATACCTGTGTAAGTAGCACCGCCGGATAAGCCCTACTGGCCCTGGGGTGTAGGAAGAGTAGGCTTTTAAAGCAATTGTTCACGCCGCATGACCCACGATGGATGACGGACATTGACTGACCACAATAGCTCACCATGAGCACTTCATGCTCAGGTGAGCTAAAAATCTGAGCAAATTTGGCTGAGTGGCTTCAGAGAAGTCGTCAAATTCTCAACAATTTTCCCATATAAATGTTATGGGGCTCATACAAATGCATAGGGAAGAAAACTTGACCTTGCCGTAAAAAGGTCAAATGTCAACGTACGATAATCTTTTTAGCAATTTTGGTAGATCTCCTGTCCCTGATGATTTGTGCACAGATTTAGCCCCAAGGCATCCTCAGTTCTGAAGAAGAAGATTTTTAAAGGGTCTTACCATATATGGGCATGGTGGCCATCTTGGTCAACGGACTGCGACCATTTTCGCAATCTTTCGTTCCCCTGACTTAAGAAGGCACAATATGAAATTTGAGCAAATTTGGCTCAGTGGCTTCAGAGAAGAAGAAATTTAAAATTCTCAACAATTTTCCTATTCAAATGTATGGGGCTCATACAAATGCATAGGGAAGCAAACTTGACCCTGCCGTAAAAAGGTCAAATGTCAACGTACGACAATTCTTTTAGCAACTTTGGTAGACCTCTCATTCCCGATGATTTGTGCAAAGATTCAGCCCCAAGGCATTCTCGGTTCTGGAGAAGAAGATTTTTAAAGGTTTTTACCATATATGGGCATGGCGGCCATCTTGGTCAACGGACCGCGACAATTTTAGCAATCTTTTGTTTCCCCACACTAAGGTGGCGCCATATGAAATTTGAACAAAATTAGCTCAGAGGCTTCAGAGGAGAAGTCGTTTGAAACTCTTAACAATTTTCCCATTCAAATGTATATAGCTCATACAAATGCATAGGGAAGCGAACTTGACCTTGCTGTAAAAAGGTCAAATGTCAACGTACGACAATTCTTTTAGCAACTTTGGTTGACCTCTCGTCCCCGATGATTCGTGCAAAGATTCAGCCCCAAGGCATCCTCGGTTATATAGAAGAAGATTTTTAAAGGTTTTTACCATATATGGACATGGCGGCCATCTTGGTCAACGGACCGCGACAATTTTAGCAATCTTTTGTTTCCCCACCCTAAGGTGGCTCCATATGAAATTTGAACAAAATAAGCTCAGAGGCTTCAGAGGAAAAGTCGCTTGAAACTCTTTAACAATTTTCCCATTCAAATGTATAGAGCTCCTACAAATACATAGAGAAGCGAACTTGACCTTGCCGTAAAAAGGTCAAACGTCAACGTACGACAATTCTTTTAGCAACTTTGGTTGACCTCTCGTCCCCGATGATTCGTGCAAAGATTCAGCCCCAAGGCATCCTCAGTTATGGAGAAGAAGGTTTTTACCATATATGGGCATGGCGGCCATCTTGGTCGACGGACCGCGACCATTTTAGCAATCTTTCGTTCCCCCACCCTAAGGAGGCTCCATATGAAATTTGAGCAAAATTGGCTCAGCGGCTTCAGAGGAGAAGTTGTTTGAAAATGTTAACGGACGCACGGACGACGGACGAAAAGTGATCACAATAGCTCATCCTGAGCAGAGCTCAGGTGAGCTAAAAATATCATTATATGTTATATATGGATGAGTAGCAATACAAAACGCCTGCCATTAGCTGTCAGCACCATTTTCATGGCTACCTTAAGGTAACTGGACACACATGGTAGTTTTTCTGCCAATTCTACAAGGGAGAAAACTTTTGTAACTGCCTGTTTGCTTTCCAATACAAAAAGACCATTCTGAATTGGGGTCCTGCACAAGAGGCCTATTCTGAATTGGAGCCTACTCTAAAAAGAAATAATTTAGGGAGCAAATTCATCTCTTCTAAGAGTATGCTCCTTTGCAGAAGGGAGGAAAACATACTTCTGACAGAATTTCCTGATTGTCTGTTTGTTTGTTCTATTCTGACTTTATGTCACTTTCAACAATCTTCAGTCATATTGCGGCAGTGTCTGGATGTGGCAGGGAGCTCAATGCTCACTTTTAGAGTGCTGTCTCACTGAAATATCATGCCCCAGACACTTTACATGATATTCCACCAAGTGACATTATACTGACACTGAGCTGACCGGAAGGAGAAAATATTTGTAGCATATAAAATTAACTTCTGGTACTTCATTCATCTATCATTTTAAGGGAAATCAATACAGTTTTGGGGGACGAGAGGTAGCTCTGTCAAATTAATTATGCCACCTTCTGAACATTGTCTATTCTGAAAATGAAGAATCTGCTCCCCTTTGGAAACAGACTCTTACCTGTCAGAGTAGACTCCTTTTCAGAAGGGGCTTGACAGCAGGAACTCATTAACATAACTTATCTCCTCTGTGGCAGAAAAACTACCTAGTATCTAGACCCCTTGAGGTGAATGGAGTAAAAGATTGATTTTGAAAGATTCTGCTGCCATTCTGCATAGAAAGATAACTTTTGCAGACAGGAAGTTGTCTCTTAGTTATTCTAAACTTTTCCATGTAGAGGCTACTCTTAACCCTGATCCTCCTGATCCTGAATATGTCCTGCCTTTGCAAACAGTGAAAATCTGCATTGTTTGTCATTAAGTACATGAATTTGTATCAACAACCTGGATCAAGTAATCTGATTGGCTGTAAATTAGAAATCAGCATGATAAGGGTTAATGGAAAGTTAATATATTCAGCATGATAAGGGTTAATGGAAAGAATTTATTCCCATAGACCCCAGTGAGAAAAGTGTCAACTCTTTCAATGTCAGAATTGAAAATGAAGGTACATGATTATGAATGTTTGGTGTTTAACGTCCCTTTCAACATCATTTAAGTCATATCCAGATGATGGAAGGGTGATAATGAAAGACTGAGCAGTGAAACCCCATACAATTATGAGCTGAATTCTGCCTCCAGTAGGATTCCAATCCAGACCTGGTGATCCAAATGTGGGAGCGCTTACCACCCGGCCACCATGATGCTTCATGCTTCCTTGAAGCTCCATCCACTCTAATTTGGGATGTGTCAAGGGAAATAGTGTATTTGAACATGCACAAAATGTGCAGATTCAAATCATCCTGTGCATACACAAGTATCATCCAGGCCTTTGCTCTCCATGCATACATTTTGTAGTATCCAATCATTCTGATTTGCCATCTCCATATGCCCAAAGACACATTTTTCTTTTAGTAGACAGTGTAGACCCTAATCAAACTGCATGGATGCACAGGCTGATCTGGGCCTTTGCTGTCTGCATATGCTCAAAGACAGGTTTTTGCATGGCACAGCCCATTTCATCTACATTTCACTTTCTTTAGCATTTGTTTTGTTAACAATACACAGTTGTTTTTTGAACATTTCTAGACCTGTAAGCACATAATTATCTTACTTACCACAACCATGGAAATGGATGAATTTGGACGGAATTGTGTATCAGCCCAGAAGTGTGTGGCTAAGTAGGAATCCCGGTAAATGCCACGACTGAAGATTAGCTCTGGGTTCTTTTCATTGGGGTCAGGTGTTGAACTGATCCAGAAAAGCCTCTCAAAATTCACACAAATCTTATCATGCCATTCTTTGAATGTAACTGTCCTTTCTACTCCTAAGAATGAAAGAAAAGTCATCAGGGCTCTAGCCAAATTGGGAGATAATTACAAACATACTTATGGAAACTGGGCTAAATATTTGGACTCCTTCAATCTTAATGTCTCTTTAACTATCTGTTCATGTGTCTAAAAACTGCTGGATGAGTGGCAAACATTGTAGACCTTGATCAGATGCTGCATTCTCATGTATCTGATCTGAGTCAACACAGTTTGCTCAGGCCTGTCCATCCAAAGACTTAGGGTAATAAAAACATGAAATGATAATAATTGCCATTATCATATTGCAGGCAAATAACCTTCAAAAATTGACGAAATTTGCCAATGAGCAATCCCAAACCAGATCTCCACAATATCAATGCACATATCAAATTTGGTGAAAATCCATTGTGCTTTTTTCACTTCTGATGTATATAATAATCACAATTTATGGTCGTGTCAAAAAGTCTGTGATGCCCTTGTTTATCTTTTGGATAATATTTTTATTAGATTTAGAACTAAACTTTATAGACAAACTATTGGTATTCCGATGGGAACTAATTGTGCTCCTCTTGTTGCAGATTTGTTTCTTTTTTGTTATGAGAGAGATTTCATGAAGTCTCTCTCACGTGAAAATCAGGCTGACATTATTGAGGCTTTCAATTCAACTTCAAGATACCTTGACGATTTATTAAATATTGACAATATTTACTTTGACCAAATGGTGGACCGGATATACCCTATAGAACTCCAATTAAATAGAGCAAATTCTTCCAATACCAAGGCACCTTTTTTGGATTTGAATCTATGTATATCTAATGGTACAGTTTCCACCAAAATTTATGATAAACTGGACGATTTTGATTTTGATATAGTCAATTTCCCTTTTCTGGATGGCAATGTCCCCCAGCGTACCTCATATGGGGTATACATATCTCAACTTATAAGATTCGCCAGAGCTTCTTTAAATCTTAATGACTTTCATTACCGTAATAAAGCCCTTACTGCCAAACTTCTTAGGCAGGGCTATCGTTATTTTAAACTTCGTAAGGCGTTTTCGAAATTTTATCGCAGACACAGTGCCTTGTTAGAAAAATATAGTGTCAGTCTGAAAACACTTCTGCAACAAGGTATATCAGAACCCGAATTTTACGGTGACTTAGTGTACAGATTTAGAAAAATTGTAGGTAAAGCTAACTTTTCGGAGTAATTCAGAAAACTTATTAACCGTTATAAAAGAATTGGCTATAGCCTGGATATTATGCGGCAGACTGCATGCCTAGCTGTCAACCCAATCATTGTTGATGGCTATGCTTCACTCTTTAATTGCACGACGGCGGTTCGGGCCTCAGACTCAATGACGGCCTCTTCGTAAAACTTTAACCAGTGGGTTGGAACTTGACGATATGTCTTTGGCTTGGCCCACCATGGTTCAACTATTGGTTTTCATTTACTCTGGCATACAGTAGAATTAGCCATGAGTACTCGTCTTTGTTTATTATAGTGATTAATTTGATTTTTATGTTTTCGCTTTGATGCATTGACTGAGTTGGGAGCCTTTATGCGAACCAAATTTTTATGTATTTCTGTATTAAGAGTAGCATCGGGACCCAGGGTGAAGTTAGCTGGCTGTAAAAGTGCTTTAAACCCACGGTGGTTTGCTCTACCAACCGTTCTCAGGCGGTGGTCCCCGTGTTAGTCTTACTCTTTGTTGCTTTGTGGTTATTCTACGAGGCGATTTGTTGTATGTCTTTCCGTGTGTCATTTTGTTTTTGTGTTTTTCAGTCCTTTTAGTATTGCGATTACCTCACTTGGGGAAGAGAGAGCTAACCTTAGTGCTTTTCGTACATTTGTTCGGTTTGTGCTTGTTTAGATTTGTCGGTTTCCTCTTCCTCTTGGGGTCTAGGAAGGGCTGCGGTTTGTGATTGTGGCACTCCCTGGACTTTTCTCTTACCTTTTTTACTCAAGTTGTTGTCCTGAAACTAAAATACAAATGAGTTGCGGGCAGATAAGACTGTCAAAATTTGATGAAATTTGCACATTAGCAATCCCAAACCAGATCTCCACAATATCAATGCAAATACCAAGTTTGGTGAAAATCCATTGATATTTACTAAAGTTAACATCTGGAAATGAAAATACGGTGTGTCATGGGCAGAAAACTCTGTCAAGAATTGTTTAAAGGGTGGGTAGGGTTGGTGGGGAGGGGGGGTGGGGAGTGGGAGGTGGGAGATCCATAAGGCCCTTTTCCTGCCCTGTAACAAAAGTCTTTATTTTTTGATGATGCATTACCTATTATGTCACATTTACTAAAACAGTATTGATTTTGCAACATAAGCCCTAGTTTTGGAGTAACATGATAATGAAAGTGGGTGGGGTAATTCAGTATGAACTTGAGGTACCGTTTGTTTGTGTTGAGGTTTTACGGCCCAGTCAACCCAATGGGGTTATGTCGAGCGCGGTCAGTTTACCTAACCACACGTTTACTGGGCAGGCTTTAGCCTTACATGAACTGGAGGGGCGTGGGGCATAGTGTCAGGAGACCACCGGTTGGTGTCAATGCATGTATCTTATCATATGGAACAAGAATATTTATGATTTAGGGGTGGGGATCTGAACGATCTCTGAGATATTAGGTCTTTATGAAGTGAAGGGGTGGAGCATCTCTGCATTACCCACGCCTACCCCCCACATCCACACCCCCACCCCAGGTGTGGCCAATTTGGACCCCAGGGATATGATTGACAGGATTTATATAGGAAACCACTAAACATAGCTACATACTAAGTATGTTACCTCTGGGCCTCATCGTTTCAGAGAAGAAGATTTTTGAAGGGTCTTTAGCTATGTAGCTCTATATAAACAAATGATCCCCTGGGGTGTGGTGGGTTTGGACCCCAGGGGCTTGATTGGCAGAATTTATGTAGGGGACCAATAAACACTGCTACATGCTAAATATGTTAGCTCTGGGCCTCATGGTTTCAGAGAAGAAGATTTTTGAAGGTTCATTAGCTATACAGCTCTATATAAACAAATGACCCCCTGGGGTGTGGTCAGTTTAGACCCAAGGGGCATGATTGGCAGAATTTATGTAGGGGACCACTAAACATTGCTACATGCTAAATATGTTAGCTCTGGGCCTCATGGTTTCAGAGAAGATTTTTGAAGGTTCATTAGCTATATAGCTCTATATAAACAAATGACCCCCTGGGTGTGTTTGGACCCCAGGGGCTTGATTGGCAGAAATTATGTAGAAGACCACTAAACATTGCTACATAGTAAATATGTAAGCCCGTGGGCCACATGGTTTCAGAGAAGAAGATTTTTGAAGTTTTTCCCTTTATAAGTCTATGAGAGCTAATGAGCCCGGGGACGTGGCCAATTTGGACCCTAGGGGTATGGTTGACAGGATTTGTGTAGGTAACCACTAAACATAGCTACATATTAAATATCTTACCTCTGGACCTCATCATTTCAGAGAAGAAGACTTTTTAATGTTCTTTAGCAACAGAGTTCTATGTAAACAAATGACCCCCAGGGGTGTGACCGGTTTGGACCCCAGGGTCTTGATCGGCAGGATTTATGTAGGGGACCACTAAACATTGCTACATATTAAATATGTAAGAGGTGGGCCTCATGGTTTCAGAGAAGAAGATTTTCCCATTATAAGTCTATGGGAGCTAATGAGCCCCTGGGCACGGCCAATTTGGACCCTAGGGACATGGTTGGGAGTATTTATGTAGGGGACCACTAAACCACTAAACATTGCTACATACTAAATATGTAAGCCATGGGCCTCATGGTTTCAGAGAAGAAAATTTAAAAAAAAAATTTCCCATTATAAGTCTATGGGAGGTAATGAACCCTGGGGTGTGGCCAATTTGGACCCTATGGGTATGGTTGGCAGGATTTATGTAGGGGACCACTTAACATTGCTACATACTAAATATCTAAGCTCGAGGCTATGGTTTCAGGGAAAAATTTTTTTTTTTTTTTTTTTTTAAAGTTTTGTTCCACTATAAGTTTATGGGAGCTTATAAGCCTCACGGCATGGTCAATTTCGACCCTAGGGGCATGATTGGCAGGATTTATGTAGGTGACCATTTAACATTGCTACATACTAAATATCTAAGCTCTGGGCCTTATGGTTTCAGAGAAGAAGATTTTTGAATTTTTTTCCATTATAAGTCTATGGGAGCTAATGAACTCCGGGCGTGGCCAATTTGGACCCCAAGGGCATGATTGGCAGGATTTATGTAGGTGACCACTTAACATTGCTACATACTAAATATCTAAGCTCTGGGCCTTATGGTTTCAGAGAAGAAGATTTTTGAATTTTTTTCCATTATAAGTCTATGGGAGCTAATGAACTCCGGGCGTGGCCAATTTGGACCCCAAGGGCATGATTGGCAGGATTTATGTAGGTGACCACTTAACATTGCTACATACTAAATATCTAAGCTCTGGGCCTTATGGTTTCAGAGAAGATTTTGAAGTTTTTTCCATTATAAGTCTACGGGAGCTAATGAGCCCCGGGTCATGGCCAATTTGGACCCTAGGGGCATGGTTGGCAGGATTTATGTAGGTGACCACTTAACATTGCTACATACTAAATATCTAAGCTCTGGGCTTTATGGCTTCAGAGAAGAAGATTTTTGAAGTTTTTCCCATTATAAGTCTATGGGAAATAATGAGCATTGGGGCGTGGCCAATTTGGACCCCAGGGGCATGACTGGCAGGATTTATGTAGGAAATCACTTAATGTTGCTACATACTAAATATCTAGGGTCTGGGCCTTATGGTTTCAGAGAGGAAGATTTTTCAAGTTTTTCCCATTATGTCTATGGGAGCTAAAGAGCCCCAGGGCGTGGCCAATGGTTAGCAGGATTTATGTAGGTGATCATTTAACATTGATACATACTAAATATCTAAGCTCTGGGTCTTATGGTTGTTCAGAGAAGAAGATTTTTTAATTTTTTTCCATTATAAGTCTATGGGAGCTAATGAACTCTGGGCATGGCCAATTTGGACCCCAGGGGCATGATTGGCAGTATTTATGTAGGTAACCACTTAACATTGCTACATACTAAATATCTAAGCTCTGGGCCTTATGGTTTCAGAGAAGAAGATTTTTGAAGTTTTTTCCATTATAAGTCTATGGGAGGTAATGAGCCCCGGGGCGTGGCCAAATTGGACCCTAAGAGCATGGTTGGCAGGATTTATGTAGGTGACCACTTAATGTTGCTAAATACTAAATATCTAAGCTCTGGGCTTTATGGTTTCAGAGAAGAAGACTTTTTGAAAATTTTCCCATTATAAATCTATGGGAGATAATGAGCCCCGGGGCTTGGCCAATTTGGACCCCAGGGGCATGATTGGGAGGATTTATGTAGGTGACCACTAAACGTTGTTACATACTAAATATCTAAGCTCTGGGCCTCATGGTTTCAGAGAAGAAGATTTAAGTTTTTCTCATTATAAGTCTATGGGAGCTAATGAGCCCCGGGGCATGGCCAATTTGGACCCAGGGCCATGATTGGCAGGATTTATGTAGGTGACCACTTAACGTTGCTACATACTAAATATCTAAGCTCTGGGCCTTACGGTTTCAGAGAAGAAGATTTTTGAAGTTTTTTTCCATTATAAGTCTATGGGAGGTAATGAGCCCTGGGGCGTGGCCAAATTGGACCCTAGGGGCATGGTTGGAAGGATTTATGAAGGTGACCAATTAATGTTGCTAAATACTAAATATCTAAGCTCAGGGCCTCATGGTTTCAGAGAAGAAGACTTTTTTAAGTTTTTCCCATTATAAGTCTATGAGAGCTAATGAGCCCCGGGGTGTGGCTAACTTGGACCCCAGGGCATGGTTGGCAGGATTCATGTAGGTGACCATTTAACGTTGCTACATACTAAATATCTAAGCTCTGGGCCTCACGGTTTCAGAGAAGAAGATTTTTTTAAGTTTTTCCCATTTTAAGTCTATGGGAGCTATGTGTTGCCATGGAAACCAGAATTCCAATCTGATCAGCCCCAAAATCTTACGCAGCATTTCCCCCCACCTGATACTGACTTACACGAAATTTGATCAAGATTGGTCATGGGGTATCCGAGATACACTTATTTGAAAATGTGGACGGAGGACAGCCGATGGACGACGGAGCATTGGCATACTAATAGCTCACGTGAGCCTTTGGCTCAGATGAGCTAATAAATGTCCAGAGAAAAAGCTATATACACAATTATAAAATATTGCTGCATATATTATTTACTTAGGATTTGCATACATTGTTTGTTTGTTTGTGTTGAGGTTTTATGGCCCAGTCAACCCAATGGGGTCATGTTGAGCGCGGTCAGTTTACCTAACCACACATTTACTGGGCAGGCTTAGTCCTCTAAGCGTTTAACCAGTATTGTGCACATTCTTCCGCCAGAAACTGACAACTGCCCTTCTTGAATCAGCGGAAGGGAGAGAATGACCGTAGAAAATATTTCATGATCAATCTCCACGAAAGAATGTTGCCGACCTCGGCGGGGGCTGAACCCGCGACTTCCTGGTCTTCAGTCGGATGGCACATCCAACTGAGCCACCGAGGCCGGCGGATTTGCATACATACATAAGGCTCTGGGTTGTCATAACGCCTCATTAACTATTCATAATAATAACCCGCATAAAAGAAATTTTGGCATCTTCAAACCAAAGTTACCTTGGTTTTGTTTGATTTGGGCTTAACGTCACTTTCAACAATCTTTCAGTCATATCCCGACGGTGTATGGATGTGACAAGGAGCTCAATGCTCACTTTTAGAGTGCTGCCTCACTGAAATATCATGCCCCAGACACTTTGACATGATATTCCACCCAGTCACATTATACTGACACTGAGCTGACCAGTTCTGATTCCTAGCTCTACTTTCTTAATGCTGAGCGCCAAGCGAAAGAGCAGCTAGTACCATTTTTAAAGTCTTTGGTATGACCCGGCCAGGGATCGAACCCGCAACCTCCCGGTCACAAAGCGGACGCTCTACCACTGAGCCACTGTGCTGGTCCAAAGTTACCTTGGTAACTTTCACATTTTTCATCCAATTTTGATCAAATTCAACCAAAAAGTTGGTTTCTTATGAATTCTTTGCAAACATTGCCTCTCAACTTAAATGTTCATAGTCTTATTAGTACTCATTCCGAGTTCCGGTTTCAGCTATACCAAGTTGAGCTGGGGTTTAACATCCCAGTTCACAATAGTCAAGTTGAAGTGTTGCCTCTGAAGTTGTAGATGTTTCACTGGATACAAGGCAATGACAGATCTCTTATTAAGTCACTAGCAGCTCTGTAACAGAGGTACCTGGCAGCCAATCTATTTCTTTGGACCCAATGGGCAAGATTCAGGACTACCTACTGTTTGCTCAAGAGGATTGTCCAAATAATGGCAAATATGGTAGATTTTTGTCTGCTTGAATGCAACTATAAAAAGGGATCTTATGAGGATGACAAAAACTAAGAAGGGTCTGTGTATGATAAGACAAATCTGAGCCTTCCACAAAGTGTTCTTTGTTTCCAAAGGCAATCTTATAGATTTTTGTTTTACCTCACTGCAGCTGGTGTTAGTTCCGTGTGGCGGCTGTAGAATGTTTCCCTGTACTTCACCATAGTAATGATTATATTTTCATCATTTGGCCCATTGTGTGAAAATTGGAGTTCTGCTCGTGTATACGCTAGAGGGCGGATGCAGTGTTGCAAATTCCATTACTGCTTATGAAGAGTCTCAATAAAACCGAGACTCCCAGTTTCAGAAAAATAGGATTTGACATTTCGTGTAAATTGTCTCTGATAGAGACAATTTGCAAGAAATGTCAAATCCTGAAAAATAAGAAACATATCACCAATTTGTTGTCTACTGATTCAGTCAAGATTGAGAGTGGTAAAGGTTAAACTAGCAAGCAGGCAAAAAGATTCATTTGAATTTTAAGGGGACTTGATATACTTTCAAAACTGTCTTGCCTCCTAAGAGAGGCAAATTTCTTTCTTTTAGAACAGATAACTTTTCTGAAGAGAGGCAAAAGATTTGAAAGAGTTGCCTCCCTTGATAATATCCATACTCCCTTAAAGATAATAATGATAATGATTTGGTGATTTACATCCCTTCTACATCAATTGAGTCATTATATCAAGACGATGGAAGGCTGATATGGAAAGGCTCTGTGCTGTGAAGAGCTGAACAGTCATGAGATGAATACCACCTCCAGCAGAAACTGGGTGTGCTTACCACTGGGCCACCCCAACACTTCCCCCCTTAAAGAAACTGACCATTAGTAATAACCATTTTTACAAGACATTGTTTGTAACGAGAGAGGCTCTATTCAAAACGAACAGAATTTTCTCCCAAAGGAAGAAAATGTTTTCCTATTAGGGTATATCTCTATTTAAAAAAGGAAGCAAAAAAGTTGTGACAGAGTTGCTTCTCATGAAAGTATCAATTCCCCTTTAATCCATTTTAATCAGGAAATCCACAAAAGGGTAATTCGAAAACAGTGCAGACCGAGATCTGATGCCAAAGAATGTGGCATCTGATCAGGGTCTACACTGTTTGCATTGAAAAAAATAGGAATTTCTTTAAAACATAATAATAATAAAAACTAACCAGACTCCCTGCTGTTTGAAATAGACCAGTCCAAAGACTTGTGGTTGAAGAGTCCATTCAACATGAATGGGTTAAAAAACTTACCATCAATCATAGCTTTGACCCCACTGTAGGGATAATGCCCACTATCATGTAGTTTAGCTAACCATTTAAAACAGGAAGCTGACAAACCAATCAGTTCAACTGCTGATCCATCCCTGAAATAATTAAAAAAAATAACTCATTGATGAATACCAACTGACATTTTAGCCTGGTCACAGCATTTCCTACAATATACATGTGTGTCCTGTAAAGACTCAGATTAGCCTGCACATCCATACAGTCTGATCAGTCTTAGAAAGGCACTCTGTCCATAGCCAAGAACCAAAACCATCCATGCAGTAAGTGGAAACTCTGATCAGACTGACTGGATGCACAAGCTGATCTGAGTCTTGCTGGGCGCACATATAAAATTGTAAGAAATGCTGTGCCCCAACCCATCTGATACTGACTTGACTGAACTAATCATTACCACTCTCTGGGCTAATTCAGCAGATGACAAATTGGTAATATTTTCTTATTATTCCCAGAAACCAGGATTTGACATTTCCAGCTGGAGACAATTTGCATGAAATGTCAAATCCTGGTTTCTGGGGAAAATAAAGTGTCTGCTGAAAATTTTACCCAGAGTGCTAAGCGTTGAAGTGATCCTAATTCTGCAATGATGATGTTGTTGATAATGATCATCATCATGACAATGACAATCACTTGTTCTGCATCTCTTTCAACACTATTTAAGTCATATTGAGACAATGAAGGATGAAAATGAAAGACTCTGCACAATGAATCACCGAACTGTCATAAGATGAAGTCTGCCTCTAGTCAGATTTGAACCTGGGACCTTGTGATCCACAGTCAGGACTGCTCAGCCATCTGAATGCTTCTCCATATTCTATGATAACATTTCCTCTTCCAGGCAACAGGCACATCTACAATTATATCATTTTTTTTTGCTTTGTGGAGTCAATGTAAATAGTGAATGTCATGTTCCATAACAGTTAACTGTAGCACTTGAGGGAAGTATACAGACAATTTGGTTAAAATATGTCCAGTGGTATGGAAGGGGATAGCTACTGGCAGGTAACAACAATGTACCCAGATATAACCCTTCAGACCCCGTCCCAGCCTTGCCAGATTAGGGCAAAACATCCACATGATGCTGCCTAGTTCCAGCACATAAGGAAGGGATAAACTGCTAACTGGGTTCAGACCTGTCCAGTGAACAAGGAGGGGACTTTAGGACTGAGAGATAGATGGAAGTTCTAACATATACAGTCAAACCTAAATGGCTCAAACATCTTTGGGACCAAAGAAATTTATTCTAGACATGGTTAGTTCAAGCCAATGAGAGTTAACCATAGTGCCAGGTCAGAAGGCAAATGAGGATAATGCAGGGCTGTATTTTCGATCTTCTATGTATAAAATAATGGTGAGTATATTCATAAGAATTGCTTCGATGAAGCAATTCTAATGAGTACACATAGAATAGCTTTGATGAGTACACACAACAAACACTTTCATGATAAAATAAGAAAATTTCCCTAAAACATCCCTAAATATTTGTTTTCTTGAGCTATCAGAAGAATTTCCTAGGAACTCAAAAACAAGTTCAAATCAGCCACAGTAATTGAACCACTGGTGCTTGAGTCATTGGAGTTTTATAGTACATATTTGCTGGACATTTACTATGTTAAAAAAGGTACCCAACAAGGAACAATATATACCCAACTAACCCTAACGTAATGCTAACATGGCCGATCAATCAGTGTATGTTGGTTACTATCAATACCAAACAGACAGACAGACAAATGGATGGATGGAGGCAATAACAATAACCTATTTTTATTTCCAAAAAAGCAGAGTGATAATGCACCAGTACAAATCCACAAACTTTTATGATTTTGACCAGGGATGCTGCCCTTGGGGGAAGGTAATGTCATACGGGCCACGTCAAGCAAGAAAGTGCCTTCAAGCATGTGCAAACTGTATGGTCACATCATCCTGGACATACTGTCCGCATATACCCAGACACATTTTCACATGGCCCATATAGTATATTGGTTGAAATTTGTCCAATGGATTAGGAGACAGCATCACAGACATATAATAATAAAAGCCCTGAAGGGACTGCAGCTGTTCTGTATGAATGAAAATATTGGCAATATTGATTCAATTCACAGAGAACAATATACTGAAATGCACTAGAGATGGCAGTCCAGTTTCATAAATATTTAATCCATACATGGCCTCTACCGAATATGCCCATACAATATTTAGTAATGCCAAAAGACGACTGTCTAAGTGTCTAAGCTTTTTTAAAAGCTAAACTTGTGTTTGTCCAAAAATGGGTCATCACCTATTTTTTGGATATGGCCACATGGATTTGTGATATAGCATTTTTCAGACATCATACAAATGCACATCTATGCCTCAGATATAATTGCAAAATTATTATGTCTGTACATTTTTTCTCTTATTTTCTTGTTTCAAAGTATCGTTTACACAACTAATGTAAATCTGAACATTTTTCTTTCAAAATTCAAATTCATTACAATTTAAATACAACGGAAATAAACCAGGCAGAAGAAGAAAAAAATGTTAGGTTCATAGTTTAAATGAGTGGACATATTTTTGGCTTATCTTCAAACAAGAATAAAAACGTTAACTATAATACCCCGCCATAATTGTGTCGTGGGCAGATAACTGTCAAACACTGGTGAAATTTGCCCATTAGCAATCCCAAACAGGATGTCCTTCATATCAATGCATTTACCAAGTTTGGTTAAAATCCCTTGACATTTACTCAAGTTATCGTCCAGAAACGAAAATGAAGTTTTTTAAAAGTAAAACATATTTTGACGAGTAATACTTAACCTATAGATAATGTGCTATTCTCTTCTGTTTTCACATCTTCCACAGAAAAAAACGACCTTTCAGTCGTTAATTAAAGTCTTCAACCAGAAGGTCCCTTAGGCAGTTACCTGTGTGATGTAACTCTTCCCACTCAATTGATCACGTGTCAGTTTCTTTTATGTGTAAAACAATAGACACAATTAGGAGAGATAAGTGAGGGTGGGCGGAGGGAGATAATTGATTATCTATAGGTTAAGTATTACTTGTTAAAATATGTTTTACTTTTAAAAAACTTCATTTTAACTTCATAATACATTAACCTATAGATAATGTGTTAGAATTTGCAGAATAGGAGGGAGGTGCTCTCCTAATTCTAACACCAATAAATAATATCTCACCACTTCTGGTTAAAGACTCAGGAAACTCTAAGGAATCAGATACATTCTAATTCTATATTTAATAGAAAGAATGATCTAGATTCATAAAATAGTATATCTTTAAGGTGTTATGATCCAACAACCTTATATATAATAGTAGACTCTAGAGGAAGCCAGTTCTTAAGTCTCAGAGACCTAACATTGCCCTCCCCCCCACACCCCCCCACCTTTTTTTTTTATTTTTGGAAACAACAAATGGCTCTGAAAAGAAAAAGGAGTCATTGAGACATAACATAAATATTCCATTGCAAAGTAAACTAGGAATATAGAGATAATATTTTCGAAACAAAATTTGTAAAACAAAAGCCAAGACCATAAGTAGTCTATCTAAGGTCTTGAATAAATAAGGAAATGTCTACTCGGTGGAGTTTCCTATATATAACTGACATATGTAGATATTTTGGATAAAATTCTAGATGTGTGAAGCTATCTAATTGTAAAAGTCTAAGCTATTAGAATTATAAACTAATTAGATTCTGTTAATTGGAGCGATAGGACAGTTTCTGATGAACATACATAGACTTAAAATAACCATAATGTTGTATAATTATTCCCCTTTGATCAAATTAAAGAAGGGGAGATAATAAAGGTAGATGGAGTTAACTTATCTATAACTCAGTTATCCATCAGAAGAAAAGGTATACACAAACATAATGGTTAAAACTATTGCTAAACTAATTGTATTACGAATTTTTAGTCAAGCAATAAAATAATACAGAGGTTGCATAAAACTGCTGGGAAGAAAAAAGCAACCTAAATCATTGAAAATTAGTTTTGTCATGGACATATAAAAGCATTTGATGTCCTGACAAAATAATAAAGAACAGACTGTCAACATCATAACTTAGAGTTTGACTGACAATAAGAGAGATTAGAATAAGGTTGATCGCAGCCAACTGTAAGACAGTCATAGTTTGGCTAAATCTTACCGTATTGCTAAGATTAAGCAATAATAAATAAGCTGGATAGAATCTTTCTATGCCAGAAGATTGCCATGAAAAGTACTCCTGAGTAAATAATCATGGAAATCAAGAAATGTTAAAAAGTCCACTTTGTAATGACGAATCAAAATGTTCAGAAAAAGAGAAGGACTTGGAGAAAAATGTAATAGTGTGATAATCTCTGAAGAAAGATTATACAATAGTACTGATTAATTATCTCTAAAACACTTAATTTATAAGTTAAGAGATAGTATTACTATTCTATACACATATTTAAGAATAGTAAGAAATATATGAATACTAAATTAAAATTATACTACAGAACAAATTCCTGCTATAAATAAAAGGTTAAGCGTAACTATTTATTAAGCAAGGAATTATTAAACATATAACTCTCTCTAAAATTACTGCCCGGAATTTTATAGATAAATATTCAATTAAATTTTTAGAATTGAATATTAATAGAATAAAATCTATTTCTGCATAATTGGTAATTCCTGAAATTCCTGAAATATCAAATTACGTACTCGCAAATGAATTCAGGAATCTTAAACCAATATGCAGCAACAGTCACTGGTTATTCTGTATTCGTACATAGAAAAAGAGTACTTAGTCATTAGAATTTTGTATGATTGAAATAGAGATAATGGGATCTAAATGGATGTATCTCCATGAACTGAATCGAAGGATAATATCCATTCTAAAAACTAGAGCTTGTTTTAGGCTTATTTTAACTAGCGTAGAATTGAATTATTTCCAAGTATTCATGAAGTCGTTACGCTCTGAATACTGAGAAAAACTGTTAAAATATTGTTTAGGAAATATTTTATCTGTAACAAAAAAGTGACTGGTCCATAATGTTAGCTAGATTTAAACCTGGAACGTAGCGAGAAGGTCAATCTAACTTAAAAGTAAGTTGAGAAAGATAAATAATGAAGATAGATATATAAATATCAGTATAATATATTATCTCCAACTATTATCAAATAATCTGAATGTTTAAAAGCATAAATGCTACTAGAAAGTTTATTTACCGAATGTATAATCATAAAAACTTTCAGTATGTTAGAAAACGTATCCCAAAAGTAAGATCTGACCAGGAACATAGGTGTGGCACTTACTACGTTGTGAAGTCTATATAAGCATATTCTATATTATAAATTGAGGCAGTGCATTTTAAAATCATCGAAACATCTTGAAATGACTTATTGTGTGGAAAGAATAAATATCCAGTTTCGGAAAAGATATTTATCTATATATATATACCATTTTTGATGCAAACTGGAAATCAAGATATTAATCTTTGCATTACTTGCAAACTGAACTTGAACTCCTAGCGAGAATTACTATGATCCCTTTAACGAATGTAAACATAAAGAAGGGGTAAAGAGATAATGAAGTGTATCTTAATTCTTTACAGACTCATATTTAAGGATGTTTTCCCTCTTGTCTAAGCCTAGACCGTACATTGATTAATATGAATATGATAATATCTGCTATTATGAGGTAAACTATCGTTAATTAACCTCTAAGCATATATTAAAAATATATATAAACATAATCTAAGGCTTCGGTAAGTTTAGAGGAAGGAAATGATTGACTTTGGCAGTTTCTGAATAGTTACAAAGTCAATAAAAAATCAAAAGGAAAGTATTGTATATAATATTTAATTTAGGCAATAATAATCTGTCACATACTGAATAATTAATGCCTTTATTAAATATGTATCCATTGTCAATATCAAAGGTGCGAGAAAATTTTGATTGATATGGACTCTAGTTATAAATAAAATATTAGAAGTATAGAAGCAAAACTATTCCTCAATAAAGATAAGGTAGACCTATAATATACGTGGATAAATTGGGTCTAGTGATTATAAGTTTTAAACCTTTCTAAATAATTTCTAATCATAATCATAATAAAATTATTATTCCCAGATGAAGAATCTTCAGTGTAATAGATTCTTACTGAGACAAAATTATCTGGTATATTGCTATCATAGTCTTAAATGATCCAGAAGAAAAAATAAAACAGGCAAAGTAAAGAACGTATCGAATTATATATATGCCTAAATATAAGATTTTCTTCTTATTTATTATTTTATAGCAGAGTTTAGACAGAGCATGACTGACCTAGACTGTTATATAATCAATCAAAAGATAGTATAAAATAGAATAATAGCTTAACGGATCAACTATTTTCCATGTACAAAGGCAAAAGAAAATATGTACCTCAACTAGAATTTTAAATCGTAGTAATCTAGAGTGGTAGCGGATAAATAAATAAACTCTTAATTTATTTATCTGATTCGTGTAGATTTCCGATACCTTATGAATGAAATATTAATAGAAAGTAGAAAGGATCTATTGCTACTTTCTTGTCAATTTACTCCTTAGATTACATGCTGATTACATATCGGGAGCATGTAGAAAATTTAGATTTCGTGTATATTTTTCTTCTTAGAAATAAGGATATTTTTATAGAGTTCACCTTTGTCTTACAGCCGAATAAGGTGAATATGTAAGAAGTTAATCTCTTTGTAGCGAATAAAAAGAGATATAAATTATATAATTATAGATGGAAGTATCATCTACACTTTGTGAATGAATTGCGAATTTGATCATAACCGATAATTCTTAATTCATTTTCAAGAATAAATATATATATATAGAATTTTAAGTTTAGTTCAAAAATGACTTGACAGAGTTCAACAATATAAGGGGCTACTAGGTATTAGAACCCATCGCTGTCATTCTATAACCTATAACCCAAGACTACACATGTCTATAGTGCTCAATGAATAAACATAAATTGAGCGAGGACTAGTGACTACTACTCAGTCACTAGTAATCCGACACAATGCTCTGGCACTAATCTACGAAACTACTGGCTGGTGGAATTTCGTTAGAATGACCTGGCACTAGTCTACGAAACTACTGCCCGATGAAATTTCGTAAGAATCTGAAGTTAACCTCTTTCTAGCGAATGAAAGAGATAAATTGCATAAGTTAATTTGAAATATTAATAGAATTACACTCCTATAATAAGTCAATGGAATATTTAGAATTCTAGTCTGATTAAGGAAAGACTGTACAGAAATTTATTATATAAAATGTTACTATGTATTTCATTTTATAACCATCTATCAATTGACTTGACTTATCTAAAAAGCTCTATGAACAATAATAGATTGTTCGGGGACTAGTGACTGTTACTCAATCACTAGTAATCCGACACAATGACTGGACACTAGAACTCGTAACTATTGCCCAGTAGACGTCACTAGTGATCCAATACAATGACTGGATACTAGTAATCATAACTATTTGCCAGTGGTATACACTAGTAGCTGGACATATGATCGGACACTAGTACTCGTAACTGTTTGCCTAGTGAAGTCACTAATAATTCGACACAATGACTGGACACTAGTACTCTTAACTGTTGCCCAGTGAAGTCACTAATAATTTGACACAATGACCGGATACTAGTACTTGTAACTGATGCCCGATAGGAGTAACTAGTAATCCGTCACAATGACCGGACACTAGTACCCGTGATAAATGCCCGGTGATTTTATCCTTGCCTGGATGACCGGTGACTGGATGACTGGTAAGAAATGCCCAGTGATTTTATCCATGCCTGGATGCCCGGTGACTGGTGCCTGGTGAAGCTGACAATGAATGACCGGTGACCGGTGACTGGTGACTGGTGGACTTAGATTTATTTTGGATACTAAAGCATCCATAAGATGCCACCTTGATCGGTCTTACCCCGGCAGTATAGCCATATGGTGTGGGGCTTCCATCAGTAAAGAATTGTCATATAACCCATAAGGGTTGACAAGTTCTTTACTAATCAGCTTCTCCACCATAGAAATCTTCGCCAACTCGCAAGATATCCAGTAACAGTCCAGGTATAGCATGTCGCATTGCTGAATAACCTGGAACAAAAAGAAACAAGTTAAAATTTTTGATATAAGAAACATGACTTCCGAACCGACCGCACACGAGCGTTGTGCCGATTATAGCAAGAGTCGCGAAAACGCATGTCGAAATAGTCAGTCCATAAATGCAAGAAATCGACAATCGAAAAGTTTAAATAATAACATGGTTAATGAAAGGAGTGATAAAGAAACAAAAGAAACACAAAGATACAGAAATTTATCTGTGAGGAAAAGAAATAATGCGAATTTCTTTCACAGGTAAAAATCCTTGTTGAATTTCTTTGTCCACAGAAAAGAAACTGACATGTGATCAATTGAGCGGGAAGAGTTATGTCACACAGGTAACTGCCTAAGGGACTTTCTGGTTTAAGACTTTAATTAACAACTGAAAGGTCGTTTTTCTGTGGAAGGTGTGAAAACAGAAGAGAATAGCACATTATCTATAGGTTAATGTATTATGAAGTTAAAATATGGGCGTGTCTCGGGAAGATAACTTTCAAAATTTGACAAAACTTGTCCATTAGCAATCCGATATCAGATCTCCATAGTATCAATGCACATACCAAGTTTGGTAAAAATCCATTCATGTTTAATCAAGTTATCATCAAGAAAAGAAAACATGGGCGTGTCTCGGCCAGATAACTCCGTCAAAATTTGACGAAATTTGCCCATTAGCAAGTTACGCTTTACATTCCGGGCATTTTTTTTTTCCCAATAGACGACAAATTTGGGCTCATCTAAGTAATAGTTGACCCATAAACTGCCAATCATAACTGCAGCAGAGGACAACTGACTCCTCCGTCAAGTCACTTGACCATTTAACTGACAACCGCAAATGACCATTCAAAATTGCTAATAAGGTAATTGTCAATGTTTTTAGTTAGACAAACAAATCAACACATGCTTTTACAGGTAAGCACAGGTGTATCAATACAAAGTTTGTCTAAGGAAATTCACGTGGGCATGGTTATAACTGCCTGACAGAGGAGTCAATTTTGACTATTTTCTTTATTTGCCAGCAGACAACTGACCTGAAATGTCAAAACTTATTTTCTCTGAAAACAGAAAAAAATAAAATTAAGATTGTCGTCTACTACAAATTTTGCTTGGCACTTTATGGGTTAAATGTGTTCACAACCTACAATAACAAAGCCTTTTCAGCATTCCTTGTTTTGCTCATGTTTCATTCATAAATAGCATGAGGACATTTACTGGTATTGCAGCTAGATCAAAGCTGACTGACAGCTACATTATAAACTTTAATCCTTTATCAGTCACCAGGAAGATGAATCAAAACAAATGACACATGTAAAGCGCTCTGAAATGGCCAAAACACAAAATACTGATCACAGCTTTGGTAAAAAAGAATGTGCAAATCAACGAAAAAACGGTCATGGCTAACGATTTTTTGACTGCTGAGTCCGCGGCTAAATGGCAAAGCTTTCAAAATTGGAAAAAAAAACTGCATAAAAAAATAGGAGCCACAGACCAACTGCGTTATAACTGTTTCTGCCTTATAAGGGACCATATTACAAGGGCATTCCAGTGTACTATATTTTAAAGATATTCCTGTATTTAATGCAAACAGTGTAGACCCTGATCAGTCGCTGCATTCAGTGGAATCTGATCTGGGTCAGTCTGCACTGTTTGCCAATTACCTTTTAAGGGGGTTTCCCAGCTAAAATGAGTTAATATATGGCAGTCAGTCAAGAAATGAAGTCCTACAACCTAAATTGCAACTTGCTTAACAAAACAATGTCCAACAAAATGGACTTTTGCAGTGTCTGATCAGATTTGCAGCATTTGCCATTATTATAACTGTTTTTTTTTTTGTTTGTTTTTTTAAGTACAGATAGTTAAAGTAAATGTGCATTGATAATCCACAACAAGTCTATACAAATGCTCACAGAGAAATTTTCCTGCAGGAGCCTCTATATATAATAAAATATATAGTGTTGAAGGGCCGGAAAACCCAAGAATATCACCATAAGTAGTAACATAAATATTTTCAAGATCATCACTAGCTATTACCTTGGAGTAGCTGGTTTCCCCTTGTTTCCTGCCTTAACTGAGCTACCCATCTTGTCCATCCAGGTTCCACAGTTATGCTGGGTACCACCATACACAAATCCTGTGTCCCATCGCACACCGATCTGACTGTTGAAACCTACAAGAGAAGATACAACATGGCCAACAACTGCCTCTATTTACCTGAAGTATTTCAAACATAAAAGCCTGTGCAAATAGTTAAGATCCAGCTGCAAAATACATCATCTGATCAAGGTTTACACTGTCTGCCACTCATTTGAAAGTTTTTAGACACATCAATATGTTTTGTAAAATGCACTTACCGTAATATACGTAAGTATTGGGACGGGAAAAAATAATTAAATTTCTGGCTGTCCCAATACTTAGAAACACGAAAATTAATTATTTTTTTAGGTGTCCCAATACTTACGTCTCGTAGTTGAAAATGGCACCGATTAATGATGAAAAATGTGTCATATTTGTGTTCATTGTTTTGTGTATTTTCAGACCAGTGTCTCGTTACCTTAATCTATTGTTAATATTGAATAAACAGATTGGCACTTATTGTTTTGATTTATAATTCCCTCGTTTATCTATCATGTGTTGAAAGCGTCCAAGTGAAAAAAATTAATCATATGCTGCTTCCCCGCTTTAAAGGTTAATTGCGCATAACTGATACCGCGAATGCGGGGGGCAATCTACCTGTTGTAAAAATACTGCCATTACATCGGGCGATGACGTTATTATTGGGGTTCGTCTCAACGATGTTTTGGGGTTCATCTCAACAGTGTTTTAGGGTTCCCCCAACGCTGTTATGCATTAAAACGTTATCGGTAAACAATTCTGACGAATTTCTTTTTATTATTATTATTTATTCATAGTTGTTTTTCTTTTTTTTTGTTGTGTTTGTTTTTTTTGTTTTTTTTGTAGAACTTTATTGATGCACTCGAGTTGCAAATTAAAACGTGACATGTCACGTGACAACCACAAAATGGCGACGCATCCAGACTGATGCAAACGCATGTGCGTTTTAGTTTTTGCAGATTTCTTGAATAAATTTCAAATTAATATTCTCAAAGAAAGGTTTTATTTATTTTCTACTTTCTAACCAGCCTGTCGGAGGAACCCCCTGTTGTATGCTTCGACGTAAAATATTGCGTGACATTACTTGTAAACAAAACAAAACACAAACCGAGAAAACAGTTTTACAGTTTTGTTAACTAGATCATTTTTTCACCCAAATGCACTGTCCCAATTCATATAGTACAAAAAATTACTGAAAATTTTAGCGATTTTTGATATGTCCCAATTCTTAGGGTGACGAAAAATAATTATTTTTACGAATTGTAAGGGTGTCCCAATACTTTAGGTGTCCCAATACTTAGGTATATTACGGTATTCAAATTATAGGACAAGTACAATAAGGAATAAAGGTGTCTGAAAATTTTAATGCGGTCTGAATTTGAGTTCTGGTTAAATGACTTCAACCCTTGTGAGTCATTTTGTGTCATCTCCCAGAGAAAAAGAGAAAACTTTGGGAGGGAAAAGCTAGTAGAGAAGGGGAACAAGAGAAACAGAGGAGGGAAAGCAAAAATGTGAATAAGTGAATAACAGTGCAAAAATAGAAGAAATACTAACATGTCCCCTTCCCCCACCTGCTGCAAGTAGGCCCTTACCAACATCCTACCACCTCTTGCATAACATTGCAGCCGTCATTTTATCTTGTCTCCCAGAGAAAGGGAGAAAATGGACAGATGAGCTAGGAAAGAGAGAAGGATGAAGGAAAAAGCAAACACAGAAGAAATGCTAAAATTTCCCCTTCCCCACCTGCTGCAAGTACAGTAGGCCCTTACTGACACCCTACCACCCAAATGAGACACTTGTTAATAAAACTTTACAGAATACCCAAAATTACCTAAGTATTGGAATACACAGGTCTCAGTAAACAGTGCAGACTCATACCAGATGCCACAGACTTTATACTGTTTGCCACTCATCCAACTGGCAGTAAAATGGAGTTGTTCTTGGGACAAATATGGCAAAGAGTGACAGTGTCACAATATTTTGGGTACATATAGTATTCTATTTTTAGTGATGCTGCTATGTTGAATGAAGGCTCAGAACCAACACAGATAAAATGCCATTCCTGATCATTTCTGCCAAGTACTGGTAAAATTTTGCTGGTAATCCACAAAAAGACATCTTTAATGCACTCTGGGTATTAGTTTCAGCTTTCTAGGGCAAGTAATGGTACCAGACTTATGATTCTATTGCTATTTTGCATGTGTTCAATATGACCTGTTATACATTCTGACCTCTGGCCTCGCCCAGGGGCAACTCTACCATGAAGTCTAAGGTCTTGGTCTGGGTAAATATCATATCAAATTTCAACTTTGTAGCATAAAAGGTATCAAAGTTATGAGCAACTTGGACGTAAATGTGAATGTAAATATGCACGTAAACTTGCATGTAAACTTGAATGTAAACTGTAACATTTGTAAGACTCTGCTTACCAACATGACATACGTACATATGCATGTACACACTTATGAATGTAACATCACAGCGAAACGATATATGCCCCACTCCTGCCTTCGGCAGGCGGGGGCATAAAAATATTGCACATATCATATGCAAATATGAAAGTGATTTTGAGCAAATAAAATTCATGCAATTTGAAATAATAGTAATAATAAAATACAAGAGGGCCATGATGGCCCTGTAACGCTCACCTGAGCAACATAGCACTTTGAGAACCTGATCTAGAACTGATGAAAGAAAACATTCTGATCAAAGTCAAAATGATTATATTAACAAGTAAGACAATGTAGCATGTCTAATGGACTGTGAAATAAAGATCAAGGTCAAATATGGATGACTGCATTCAAGAGGCCATGCTAAGATGTATGCATGTACTAACTGGTTGTAGGAGCAACAGTTACTGAGAAACTGACCTAAACACAAGTACCAAATACCACTCTGTAGGACCAATAATTACTGAGAAACTGACCTAAACAGAAAAACTTAAGAAAGTCACTGGATAGAAAAATATACATCACCTTGAAATCATCAAGACAAACATTTTGAGCAAGATTCATGATGATCACTTCAAAAATGTGACCTCTAGGGTCAAGGTTTTCCTTTGATTTGGCCAGGTGACCTAGTTTCTGATATCAAGTGACCCAGTTTTAAACTAGACTTAGAAATCATCAAGACAAACATTTTGAGCAATATTTATGATGATTATTTAAAAAATGTGACCTCTGGAGTGTAAATAGTTTTCTGCTGATTTGGCCTGGTGACCTAGTTTTTGACCCCATGTGACCAAGTTTCGAACTTGACCTAGAGGTCATCAAGACAAACATTTTGAGCAAGATTCATGATGATTGCTTCAAAAATGTGACCGCTAGAGTGTTAACAAGGTTTTCTGCTGATTTGGCCAGGTGACCTAGTTTTTGACCCCAAGTGACCCAGTTTCAAACTTGACCTAGAAATCACCAAGACAAACATGTTGAGCAAGATTCATGATGATTGCTTGAAAAATGTGACCGCTAGAGTGTTAACAAGGTTTTCCGCTGATCTGGTCAGGTGACCTAGTTTTTGACCCCAGGTGACTCAGTTTCAAACGACCTAAAAATCATCAAGACCAACATTTTGAGCAAGATTCATGATGACTGCTTCAAAAATGTGACCGCTAGAGTGTTAACAAGGTTTTCTGCTGGTTTGGCCTGGTGACCTAGTTTTTGACCCCAACTGACCCAGTTTCGAACTTGACCTAAAAATCATAAAGACAAACATTTTGAGCAAGATTCATTATGATTGCTTCAAAAATGTGACCGCTAGAGTGATAACAAGATTTTCCGCTGATTTGGCCAGATGACCTAGTTTTTGACCCCAGGTGACCCGGTTTTAAACTTGACCTAGAAATCATCAAGACAAACATTTTGAGCAAGATTCATGATGATTGCTTCAAAAATTTGACCGCTAGAGTGTTAACAAGGTTTTCTGCTGATTTGGGTCGGTGACCTAGTTTCTGACCCCATGTGACCCAGTTTCAAACATATCCTAGAACTCATCAAGACAAAGATTTTGAGCAAGATTCATGATGATTGCTTGAAAAATGTGACCGCTAGAGTGTTAACAAGGTTTTCTTTTGGTCTGGCCTGGTGACCTAGTTTTTGACCCCATGTGACCCAGTTTCAAACCTGACCTAGAAATCAACAAGACAAACATTTTGAGCAAGATTCATGATGATTGCTTCAAAAATGTGACCGCTTGAGTGTTAACAAGGTTTTCTGCTGATTTGGCCAAGTGACCTAGTTTTTGACTCCAAGTGACCCAGTTTCGAACTTGACCTAGAAATCATCAAGACAAACATTTTGAGCAAGATTCATAATGATTGCTTCAAAAATGTGACCGCTAGAGTGTTAACAAGGTTTTCTGCTGATTTGGCCCGGTGACCTAGTTTTTGACCCCAAGTGATCCAGTTTCGAACTTGACCTAGAACTCATCAAGACAAACATATTGAGCAAGATTCATGATGATTGCTTGAAAAATGTGACCGCTAGAGTGTTAACAAGGTTTTCTGCTGATCTGGCCCTGTGACCTAGTTTTTGACCCCAAGTGACCCAGTTTCAAACTTGACCTAGATTTAATAGAGGCAAACATTTTGAGCAAGTTTCATCAAGATTGGGTCAAAACTATGACCTCTAGAGTGTTAACAAGTTTTTCCTTTGATTTGACCTGGTGACCTAGTTTTTGACCCCAAGTAACCCAGTATCGAACTTGACCTAGATTTCATAAAATCAAACATTCTGAGCAAGTTTCATCAAGATTGGGTCAAAACTGTGACCTCTAGAGTGTTAACAAACTAATTGTTGACGACGAATGACGGACGACGGACGACGGACAGAGGGTGATGACAATAGCTCACCCTGAGCTTTTGCTCAGGTGAGCTGACAAGAGGGCCTAGATGGCCCTGTATCACTCACCTGATTACCAGACAAGTTTGTCAGTTGGCTTTTTGGCTGAAGAGAAGAAGTTCAATATTGATTTTCAAGATGGCAGCCATCTTGGATTTCCAATCAGAACGATTTTAGCTACTTTTGATCTACAAGTCACCTCGATACTTCCAAAGAAGTTTGAGTCAGTTGCCCTTTTGGTTCAGGAGAAAAAGTTTGAAATAGACTTTCAACATGGTTGCTAAGGCAACCATCTTGGATTTCCGATCAGAATGATTTTAACTTTTTTTGATATACCAGTACCACGATACTTCGTATCAAATTTCGAGTCAATGGACCTTTCTATTCTGGAGAAGAAGTTCAAAATTGATTTTCAAGATGGCAACTGTGGCGGCCATCTTGTATTTCTGATCGGAATGATTTTAGCTATTTTTGATCTACAAGTCACTTTGATAATTTTTACCAAGTTTCAAGTCAATTAGCCTTTCAGTTCAGAAGAAGAAGCGAAAAATAGATTTTCAAGATGGCCGCCATGGCAGCACCCTTGGACCCAAAGCTTTCTACTCAGGTTCGAGTCGATTGGCCTTTCGGTTCCGGAGAAGAAGTGTAAAATAGATGGTGGCCATCTTGGATTTCCGATCGGAACAATTTTCCTTTTTTATCTATGTCACCCCGATGCTTCCTACAAGGTTTCAAGTCAATTGGCCTTTTGGTTCAGGAGAAAAAGGGAAAAATAGATTTTCAAGATGGCCGCCATCTTGGATTTCCAATTGGAACGATTTTAGCTATTTTTGATCTACAAGTCACCCTGATGATTCCTACTAGTTTCAAGTCAACTGGCCTTTTGGTTCAGGAGAAGAAGCGAAAAGTAGATTTTCAAGATGGTCGTCATTTATGATCAGAACAATTTTACCTACTTTTGATCTACAAATCACCTTGATGCTTCCTACCAAGTCGAGTCAATTGGCCTTTCAGTTCAGGAGAAGAAGCGAAAAATAGATTTTCAAGATGGCCGCCATGGCATCCCTCTTGGATTTCCAATAGGAACCATTTTAGCTATTTGTTGATGAAGCAGGTTGGACAATGGACACTGACTGACCACAATAGCTCACCTTGAGCACTTTGTGCTCAGGTGTGCTAAAAAACAACAAAATCATGGTTTTAGAGGTACTGTCTCAGAGCTGTTTTGAATTCATTCAGAAAGGGTTTTGTTCTTAGGAATGGTGGCAGTGAGTTCCATAACCTCGAGGCCGAATGCAAGAAAGAGTGATCATTTAGCTCAGTTCTTCATCTAGGAATTGACAAGAGGCCATTTGAAGATGATTTCAGTGAATAATTATGAGCAAATGATATTGGCATTAATAAATTAATATAAATATGTTGGAGTATTCAGCACTTTATAAGTCAAAATGGCTTTGACTTAAGTTAATCTTTTTGGAATAGATAGCTATGCCAGTTCTTGAAACACAGTAGCAGAGGGTGTTCTAAACTCAGCTTGTAAAATAATGTGGGCGGCCAGTTTTTGCAATTTGAGAGTTGTTCAATATTAGCACATGATGTAGTTTCTCATGTATTATACCCATAGTCTAATAGCAATAATATATAACTCTGACAAATCATTTTCTGAAAGTCCTGTGGGACGTACACAACTCATTGTCTGGGAAGAGATTTTTTTTTTTTTGACAGCAAAGAACACAGATAATCAATGTGTGGTGTACATGAAAGCTTTTTGTCAATAAATACACCCAGAAGCTTATATTAACTTTTCCAATTGCATTTTGATCAACATTTAGGGCAATCGGTTAGTGTCATTAAGTCGACTTCTTGCTCCTACTAACATATATGCAGATTGGCACAATGTATCATCATTTTATTTTGTTTACTCCATGACTTTGCTGTATCAAAGTCAGGATGTATTTCAGTATTAATGACATTTGAACTACTGGTATGGAATGTCACATCATCTGCAAAAAAGTCTAAAAAGCAATGTTTCAGCAGAAGGGTTAAGTCATTAAAAAATAAGAAGAATACAAGAGGCCCACGGGCCACGGTTCACTCACCTGAGTGACATAGCTACTGCAGACATGCAGATGTTCCCAATAATATATGCAAAGATTCAGCCATAAGGCATCCTCGGTTTTGGAGACTAAGATTTTTAAATGTTTTTTCCCATACAAATGCATAGGGAAGCAAACTTGTACAACCATTATTTAGCAACTTTGGTAGACCCCCTGTCCCCAATGATTTAAGCAAAGATTCAGCCCCAAGGCGTCCTCCGTTCTGGAGGAGAAGATTTTTAAAGGTTTTTACCATATATGGGCATGGCGGCCATCTTGGTCAATGAACCGCGACAATTTTAGCAATCTTTCATTCCCCCAACCTAAAGAGGCTCCATATGAAATTTGTGCAAAATTGGCCCAGAGGCTCCAGAGGAGAAGTTGTTTAAAATTCTGAATATTTTTCCCATACAAATCCATAAGGAAGCAAAATTGACCTCACGGTAAAAAGGTCAAATGTCAATGTACAACCATTATTTTAGCAACTTTGGTAGACCTCCAGCTTCCAATGATATATGTAGAGATTCAGCCACAAGGCATCCTCAGTTTTGGAGAACGAGATTTTTAAATGTTTTTCCCATTTAAATGCATAGGGAAGCAAACTTGACCTTGCCGTAAAAAGGTCAAATGTCAATATACAACATTTATTTTAGCAATTTTGGTAGACCTTCCGTCTCCAATGACTTATGCAAAGATTCAGCCCCAAGGCATCCTTGGTTCTGGAGGAGAAGATTTTTAAAGGTTTTTACCATATATGGGCATGGCGGGCACCTTGGTCAATGAACTGCGACCATTTTAGCAATCTTTCATTCCCCCAACCTAAGGAGGCTCCATATGAAATTTGTGCAAAATGGGCCCAGAGGCTCCAGAGAAGAAGTCATTTGAAATTCTGAACATTTTTCCCATACAAATGCATAAGGAAGCAAAATTGACCTCACGGTAAAAAGGTCAAATGTCGATGTACGACCATTATTTTAGCAACTTTGGTAGACCTCCAGTTTCCAATGATATATGTAAAGATTCAGCCACAAGGCATCCTTGGGTTTGGAGAACAAGATTTTTAAAGGTTTTTCCCATACAAATGCATAGGGAAGCAAACTTGACCTTGCCATAAAAAGGTCAAATTTCAATATACAACATTTATTTTAGCAATTTTGGTAGACCTCCTGTCCCCAATAACTTACACAAAGATTCAGTCCAAAGGCATTCTCGGTTCTGGAGGAGAAGATTTTTAAAGGCTTTTACCATATATGGGCATGGCGGCCATCTTGGTCAACTAACCACGACCATTTTAGCAATCTTTCATTCCCCCAACCTAAGAAGGCTCCATATGAAATTTGAGCAAAATTGGCTCAGGGGCTTCAGAGAAGAAGTCGTTTGAAAATGTTAACGGACGGACGCACAGACGGACGGTCGATGGACGAAAAGTGATCACAATAGCTCATCCTGAGCATAGCTCAGGTGAGCTAAAAATAAGTCCCAAGATTGAACCTTGTGGGACTCTAGACCGAATTGTGGAGAAAGATGACAGTCCTGAACCATTGTCTATGGCTTGTAGACGAGATTCAAAGTAGGAGATAAACCACTGAAGAATAACTATGAAGAAAGCTTATTAATTAAAATGTTGTGGTGGACCAAGTCGAATACTTTCCGAAAATCTATAAAAAGCACTCAAACTCTGTCTCCCTTGTCAAGACAGGCCACTGTTCTATTAATTTGACTAGTACTGCTTGATAGCTATGGCATTGACGAAAACGGGACTGACTTTCAAGGATAAGGTTGTATTTGTTAAGGTATGCCATTAAATGTTTGTTAATATGTCCTTTGAAATTGATTGATTGTGTTGGGGTTTAACAAGTCAACCCTTGTGGGTCATTTTGTGTCATCTCCCAGAGAAAGGGAGAAAAGAGATAGTAGAGGAGATGAAAGAGAAGGACAGGGAAGAGGAACAGGAATGAAAGGGAAGAAACAAAAACATTCCCTTCTACTCTTACCTGCTACAAGGATAGCAAGCCTTGCCCAACTGTAAGTCAATATCAGTTGGACGCCCCAGTGATATAAGATACACGACACCTTCGCCACACCCGACCACCCCCATTTCCTTTGAAAATTTTTGAGATAGTCAGCAATACTGAAATGGGTCAGTAATTACGGGATCAGACTTGCTACGCTTTTGTGTATAGGAAAGACTTTTGCGAATTTAAGTTGATCAGGAAATGTTCCGGTATTTAAACATTTATTTATAAGAGCTGCAATACTTATTTAATTATCCTAGGCCAAAGACCATTTAATCCTGTTTGTGTTGAGGTTTTACGGCCCAGTCAACCCAATGGGGTCATGTCGAGCGTGGTCAGTTTACCTAACCACATGTTTACTGGGCAGACTTAGTCCTCTAAGCGGTTCACCAGTATTGTGCACATTCTTTCGCCACAAACTGACAACTGCCCTTCTTGAATCAGCGGAAGGGAGAGAATGACCGTAGAAAATATTTCATGACCAATCTCCACGAAAGAATGTTGCCGACCTTGGCGGGGGTTGAACCCGCGACCTCCTGGTCTCCAGGCGGACGGCGCATCCAACTGAGCCACCGAGGCCAGCCATTTAATCCTGTGGCCTTGGATGAATTTAGGGCAGAAATAAATGATGAAACATGTTCAGGGGTAATACAAGGAATTTTAAACAATACATCATTAGGTACTTTGCTATTTATAAAGTTTTCAAATTCTTAAAGGTTCAAAGTTGAAGCATTAGTTCCATTATCATTCAAAATATCTGAAAAAGAAGTGAAATAGTCATTTAATTTTGAAGCAATATTTTCTGAGGACATATATTGATTGTTATTAATAACTACCTCATCAGGTAAGCGAATATTTGAGGTGTTACTTTATTAGTTACCTTACAAAAATGTTGCCAGATTGTGTGCATGTCTTTTGAATTTACGACTGAATCAGAAAAGTGTTTTCTTTTAGCCTTTCGAATTAAAGCCTTAGTTTTTTCTGTATTTTTTTACATTCTGTCCATATTTTTCTTTGTTTAGAATTATTTAGTTGTCTGCAAGTTATTTCAATTTCCTCAATGTACCAATCAGGTAATCTTTTAGTTTTAATCCTTCTGACTTCGATAGTGGTCTTAATGTTTTAAAACAGTATTGTACCATTCAGAGATGTCATCGTTTATATTTGCTCAGTTAACTGTGAAGTTATTCACATCACTCAAAAGGTCATTTATAAATGCATTCTAATTGAAATTTTTGAAGCATCAGTATGATGTTGTGATATGTTCAGATTTAACAATTTTATTATTTATTTTTCTGGTAATGCATACTGGGATCGCTAAAGGTGTAAGAGGGTATAAAGTATTCAATCATATTACCTGGACTGGAAGTATAGACATGGTCAATAATGGTGAACTAGTTTCAGTGATATGAGTAGGCTGAGCTATCAGTTGGGAAAGATCAAATGATTATATTAAATTTTGCCCCTTCTTACTTGGATTTGTTTGAAGGTCAATGTTAAAGTAGCCCATTTCGATCATTTCGAGGACAGTAGTTTGCGCTATCGATAGCTCTTCCTCGAACAAATGGATCCATTCAGAGGTTGAATTAGGAGGATGGTAAGCAATACAAATGAGAAACGGCTTTGAGTTTGGAAATGCTAACTCAGCCCAAATTGTTTCAATGTTTGAAACTTCAATTTCAAATTGCCATTTACAGCTGAAAGAGTTACTGTCCTACTCCTCCACCACTTTTATTTTGTACAACGGATCTGTCTATCTGAAGTAAATAAACTTAAGGGCATCACATAAATGGCTGTTGTAGGGAAAAAGCTGTTTTTGAGAAATGACTTTTAGTGGAGGTGTCATTGTTATTCACATTTTGTGCCTGAATTTGCACCATATTGCTGATGGTTAAAATCTTCAGTGTACATTAAAGCTTGACATAATGTGAAAACTTGATGGTAACTAGAGCTGGTGTTTGTAAAACACTATGCCCCCAACTGCCTAACTTTAACACTGCTTGACTCCAACACTGCTTGTTTGTTTGTTTGTGTTGAGGTTTTACGGCCCAGTCAACCCAATGGGGTCATGTCGAGCGTGGTCAGTTTACCTAACCACATGTTTACTGGGCAGGCTTAGTCCTCTAAGCGGTTAACCAGTATTGTGCACATCCTTTCACCAGAAACTGACAACTGCCCTTCTTGAATCAGCGGAAGGGAGAGAATGACCGTAGAAAATATTTCATGATCAATCTCCACGAAAGAATGTTGCCGACCTCGGCGGGGGTTGAACCCGCGACCTCCTTGTCTCCAGTCGGACGGCGCATCCAACTGAGCCACCGAGGCCGGCCCAACACTGCTTGCCGATGATGGTAACAACAGTACAAATGTACGAGATTTCAATGTTATTTTATCAAAAGGGAAATAACTCTAAACCAGAAATTGCAAAGGGCCATAACTCCAACATTTCATTTAATTGGTTCAAAATTTAATCAGGTGATCTCCTCCTCAATCCCAATCAGTATACCAAATATCAAGGCTCTGGCTTAAATACTTTTTGAGATATCTTGCTGACAAGGTCAAAATGCCTAGAACTACAAAAGGCCATAGCTGTCAGTTTTTCATGGAATTCCCTAAAAAACAAATCGGGTAATCTCCACATCATCTCTAATCAGCATATACTATTTGAAGACCCTAGCTCAAGTACTTTGCGAGACATCTTGCTGACAAAAATGCCCAGAACTGCAAAGGGCCGTAACTTTATCAATTTTTTCACGGAATTCTCTCAAAATATAATCAGGTAATCTACACATCATTCCCACTCACTATATCTAATTTCAAGAACCCAGCTTAAATACTTTGAGATATCTTGCTCAAAAGATTTAATTCTGATTTTTTTCAAAGGGACATAACTCTAAACAAACATGCCAGACAAGAAAAAAAATACGGGTAAGCTATTTTTTCAATGGGAACCCAAATATAAAATTTCAAAACCCTAGCATGCAGGATTCTTAAGATATGGAATGCACAAAAAAGCTTGACGAACGGACAAACAGACGGACAAACGAAGGCAAAATACGCCCCATCAATTTCATTCAAAATTGGGGCATAATCAGATCATCTACTCATCGCTACCAATCTATTCATCAAGTTTCAAGGCTCCAGCTTCAATAGTTTTTGAGATATTTTGCTGACAAGATTGCATCCATATTTTTTCAAAGGGCCATAACTCAGAAAAGGGGCGTAATCCTGTCAAGAAAAAAAAAATATGTGTCAGTTATTTTTTCATGCCATAACTCATGAAGTATTTTTCAGAATTTCTTCAAAAGTTAAACAGGTCATCTACTCATCACTGAAAATCCATTTGCTAAGTTTCAAGGCTCTAGCTCTAACAGTTTTTGAGATATTTTGCTGAAAGTTAAAAATGCCCAAAATTACAAAGGGCCATAACTCAAGAAGTATTTTTCAAAATTTCTTCAAAAGTTAATCAGGTTGTCTTCTCATCACTACCAGCCTATTATTCAAGTTTCAAGGCTCTAGCTTCAATAGTTTTTGAAATATTTTGCTGACAAGATTGCATCCATATTTTTTCAAAGGGCCATAACTCAGAAAAGGGGCGTAATCCTGTCAAGAAAAAAAAAATATGTGTCAGTTATTTTTTCATGAGGAATCCATATAAGAAATTTCAAAACTGTAGCATTCACGGTTCTAAAGTTATGCTATGCATCAAAAAGTGTGATGAACTGATGGACGGACGGACGGACGGAAGGACGGACGGACGAACAACCCAGAACTTCTTTGAAGTTGGGGGCATAATTAAGGATAGTTAAGTTGAATCACCTCACCAAGGCAATTCAAAAGATTACTCACTAAATGCGTTCTGGGGTAAAAATAAAACAAGAAAAAATGCCTCATGGCATTATGGATGGGTTTTTCAAAAAGACTAACCAGAAGATAAACCTCTGATGACGCCCAACGACCGACCAACGCCTGCCCGCCTGGACATCGCTATTTTAAAAGACAGACTTTTGAAAAACCTGTGCAAAAAAAACAAAAAAACTAGACAAAGTGCCCAGTGGGGCACGTATACCCCCGACAAGCGCTACTGCCAGTTTTTAAAGAGCACAAAGTATGTAGCTTTGACTCTGGAGATGGCAGTTATATGCTTTATGTTATAACATTATAAAAAACTTCAATCACACATAATATGAAGCCCTTGACCTCAAAGATCAGGCACAGGTGCAGGGATTGAGCTTAATAAAACTTTAGCCCTATAACTATCACCATATACTAGTGAAATCAATCAGTCCTTATAATATAAGCAAAAATGACATTTGTATGAAAAGTCTGTGACCTTGACTTAGAAGCCATGCCCCAGCTTGGGGATGGTGCCGAGAAAAACTTTAGACCTACATGTATATATACCATCATGCTTAATATTAATGAAACCAACAAAAGGGTCTTCATAATATAGCTATATAAATTTTAATGAAAATTTTAAGGTCACCTGCCTAATCAATGCCCTCTACATACCGGTAAAATATCACAAAAATATCTTAAAGAATTTTTAGAGTTATTGCCCGCACAAGATTTAAATAACCAAGGGAGAAAACTGCAGAATGGAGTCAGAAAGTCATTCTTGAATGTGATATGCCTACTCAATGTCCTGTCATACTGGTGAAGTATCATGAAAATATCTTAACATGTTTTAAAGTTATGGTTTGCACAGAAAATTTTTACAATTCTGGAGACAAGGGGGGATAACTCATGGACCAAGTCAGAGTTGTCTTTCTTGTACCTGACACCCTACCAAATGCCCTCTACAACCTGACAGTTTCCTGAAAATAGCTCAAAGGGTAGTTAGGAGTTATGGGGTGCACAATAATGCATTTATGAACAGACAGATAGATGGATGGATGAATGGATGAATTCCATGCTGATAGCTATATCCCCTAAACTTCTTGGTAGGAGGATAACGAAATTCAACAAAAGGTCTTGATGGTATAGCTATATAAACTTAGATGCAATTTTTTTTACTTTTATATGAAATTTCTAAGTCTGTGACCGTGACCTCAAGGTCACACCCCGGGATGGGGATGATGCTGAGTAAAACTCTAGACCTATATCTACCAACATGTCAAATATAGATGAAATTCCTCAAAGGGTCTTGATGGTATAGCTATATAAACTTAAACACAAAAAAACTTTGACTTTTTTATAAAAATTCTAAGTCTGTGACCTTGACCCCAAGGTCATCCCCGGGGTGGGGATGGTGCTGATAAAAACTTTAGACCTATATCTACCATCATGCCAAATATGAATGAAATCCATCAAAGGGTCTTCAAAATGAGGTCTTATAAACTTTAACGCAAAAACTTTGACCCAAAGACAAAAATAAAGTATGAACAAATAATGCTTCAAAGGACGGACGGACAGATGAACAGATTTCTTGCTGATATCTATATCTGCTAAACCGTTCAGTTGGGGGAAAATGAAATTTAATAAAAGGTCTTGATGATATGGCTATATAAACTTAAACGCAAAAATTTTTACTTTTATATGAAAATTCTAAGTTTGTGACCTTGGCCTTGGTCACACCCATGTGGGGATCATGCGGAGTAAGGCGCTAGGCTGATATCTACCAACATGTCAAATATAAATGGAATTCCTCAAGGGTCTTGATGATATGGCTATATAAACTTAAACACAAAAAACTTTGACTTTTTTATGAAAATCTAAGTCCGTGACCTTGACTCCAAGGTCACCCCCGGGGTGGGGATGGTGCTGATAAACACTTAAGACCTATATCTACCATCATGCCAAATATGAATGAAATCCATCAAAGGGTATTCAAAATATGAGGTCTTATAAACTTTAATGCAAAAACTTTGACCCTAAGACAAAAATAAAATATAAACGAATAATACTTCAATGGACTGACGTACAGACAAACAGATTTCTTGCTGATAGCTATATCAGCTCAACCTTTCAGTTAGGGGATAATGAAATTTAATAAAACGTCTTGATGATATGGCTATATAAACTTAAATGCAAAAATTTTTACTTTTATATGAAAATTCTAAGTTCGTGACCTTGACCTCGGTCACATCCAGGATGGGGATCATGCCGAGTAAGATGCTTGGTCGATATCTACCAACATGTCAAATATAAATGAAATTCCTCAAGGGTCTTATATAGCTATATAAACTTAAACACAAAAAACTTTGACTTTTTTCACGAAAATTCTAAGTCCGTGACCTTGACCCCAAGGTCACCCCCGGGGTGGGGTTGGTGCCCATAAAAACTTTAGACCTATATCTACCATCATGCCAAATATGAACGAAATCCATCAAAGGGTCTTCAAAATATGAGGTCTTATAAACTTTAACACAAAAACTTTGACCCTGTGACGGAAAGATGAACGAACGAACGAACGTACAAATGAACGAATGAACGTATGTACGAACGAATGAACGGACGAACGGAAAAGTGAAAACTATATACCCCCACATACTTCGTATGTCAGGGGAATAATAAGCATCTTTTGACTGCTCTCTTGAAAGGGAATGAATTCAATTTCAGGGGGGGAGGTAACTGTCAAAATTGTTTTTGTCCCTTTCTGAAAAGGGGTCCGATCTAAAAGGAAAGAATTTTTCCTAAAGGGAGCAACTTCTTACTTTTTAGAAAAGTTCCCTATTCAAAGGGGGCTTGATGTATAGGATGTGACAAAAGTTATCTCCCGTACCAAAAATATAGTGGAAAACCTAACAAGAGTATCAAGTATGGACTTATGCATCTACTGACCATCATCACTCATATCCTTGTCAATAGTATAGCCAGCATTTCTTTCCCTGTATTTAAGACCAGTGGCATGAGTCTGTAAGGCTTCCTGTATCACATCACATAGAGGCTGATCCTGAAATTTATTAAAATACTTATCAATGATACAGCTTTCATGCGTTATCTTATATATACTAAAGTGAAAAAGAAATGCAGGTAAAAGTTTTGTTCTTGTTTGTGTTGCTGTTTTACGGACCAGTCAACTCACTGGGGTCATGTCCAGCGGGGTCAGTTTACCTAGCCACACGTTTACTGGGCAGGGTTAGTTCTCCAAGTGGTTAACCAGTATTGTGCACATTCTTTTGCCGGAAACTGACAACTGCCCTTCTTGAATCAGAGGGAGAGAATGATCTATCTCCACAAAAAAATTTATAGATGTTGCTTACCTACAAACATGTTATTGTCCAGATTGCCTTTAAGGGAGACAGGATCTGTTGCTCACCAACCATGGTCTGGACAGCCAGACCTGATGTCACTACGTCAGGACAGGACTATTTATTTCTTGCAGTTGTGCAATATTCACCTAGCTGCCACCGAAACTATCACTGGAACTCATAATTGCCCTGTTCAGCCCTAATCTGTGAGAAATCAATTGGACAATACTGGTATTTGGGCACCCCGACCGTATGTCGGTCTATCCCTGAGTCAGGCATATCACATGTGTCATATGGCAAGGTTGACCGCACTTACCTATGAGGCAGTGGAGATGGATCCTTTCTACTGATGAGTCCCTTTTCAATCTTTTTTGCCTAGATAGTTGAGGTCTTTATAGTTGAGGGGGTGGGTGGGGGGGGGGGTGTTCTGGTATGGTTTGAGGAGGCATTTCTCATAGTGTAAAATCACAGCAGACCATGATAGCCAGCAATTTAACAGCAATAAGGTGTAGGGATGAAGTCCTCTGCCTCGCTGCAGTCCCTCTTGTGTAGTAAAGTCAACTGATTTTACAGCTTGACAAAGAGAGAAACAGAGGATGATACAAACAGCAAATGGCAGTACAGGCGGGGGTGAGGCATACCCCTGGGAGACCCCTTGTTGGTGTCAATGGATGCATCTTACCGTAAGGAACAAGAATATATATGGTTTAGGGACGGGGATCTGAATGGTTTCTGAGATATTAGGCCTTTTATGAAGTAAAGTGGGTGGGGCTACCCCAAGGGGATCCTTTGAAATCCTCTTGCAAAACTTCATATCCATATCTATCATATCCCCAAATTTCAGAACAATCCGTCCAGTGGTTATTGAGCTTGTCCATACAAAGTTTAGGAGAAAAAAAACAGAACAAGAGGCCCACGGGCCACGGGTCGCTCACCTGAGTGACATAGCCACTGCAGATATGCAGATGTTAAGGAACATTTTTCCAGTCCTGTCATCGCAACTAATGAAAAGATCAACCTTTAAGCAGTTCTTAATTTTGAAGAAGAATATTATATATGGCATGACAGTCAATAGAGCATGATCATTTGAACAAACTCTCAATCACATTTCAACAGTAGGATCAATGTGAAATTTGGAGGCAACTGGCTAATTGGTTTCTGAAGAATCATGATTTTATACATGTAAACAGCACAGTGGCAGGGAAATATAATAAACATAAACCGGATGGCAGCCATCTTGGATTTCCAATCAGAATGATTTTAACTACTGTTGATCTACAAGTCACCTTGATACTTTCAATGAACTTTGAGTCGGTTCAGGAGAAAAAGTTCAAAACAAGATTTTCAAGATGGCCACCATAGCTGCAATTTGGGATTCCCTATCGCAACGATTTGAGCTATTTTTCATCTACAAGTCACCCCGATGCTTCCTATCAAGTTTTGAGTCAACTGGCCTTTCAGTTCAGAAGAAGAAGGGAAAAATAGATTTTCAAGATGGCCGCCATCTTGGATTTCCGACTGGAACGATTTTAGCTTTTTTTTATATCTACAAGTCATCCCAATCCTTCCTACCAATTTTCAAATCAACTGGCCCTTTGGTTCAGGAAAATAAGCGAAAAAAAGAGTTTCAAGATGGCCGCCATGGTGGCCATCTTGGATTTCCGATCCTAACAATTTAAGCTATTTTAGGTCTACAAGTCAGCCAAATGCTTCCTACCAAGTTTCGAATCAAATGGCCTTTCAGTTCAGGAGAAGAAACAAAAAATAGATACTCAAGATGGCTGTCATGGTGGCCATCTTGGATTTCTGATAGGGATGATTTTAGCTATTTTTGATCTACAGGTCACCCTGATGCTTCTTACCTAGTTTAAAGTCAATAAGCCTTTTGGTTCAGGAGAAGAAGTGAAAAACAGATTTTCAAGATGGTTGCCATGATTTTAGCCAATTTCAATCTATAAGTCACCCCAATGCTTCCTATCAAGTTTCAAATCAATTGGCTTTTGGGTTTTGGAGAAGAAGCGAAAAAAAGATTTTCAAGATGGCCACCATGGCGGCCATCTTGGATTTCCAATCAGCATGATTTTAGCTACTTTTGATCTACAAGTTACCCTGATGTGTCCTACCAAGTTTGGAGTCAATAGGCCTTTCGGCTCAGGAGAAGAAGAGAAAAATAGATTTTCAAGATGGTGACCATGGCGGCCATCTTGGATTTCTGATTGGAATGATTTTACCTACTTTTGATCTACAAGTCACCCCAATGCTTCCTACCAAGTTTCGAGTCAATTGGCATTTTGGGTTAGGAAAAAAAGCGAAAAATAGATTTTCAAGATGGCCGCCATGGCGGCCATCTTGGATTTAGGATTGGCAAAATTTTAGCTATTTTTGATCTACATGTCACACCTATGCTTCCTAGCAAGTCTGGAGTCAACTGGCCTTTTGGTTCAGGAGAAGAAGCAAAAAATAGATTTTGGCAGCAGTGTTGGATTTCCAATCGGAACAATTTTAGCTATTTTTGATCTACAAGTCACCCGAATGCTTCCTACCAGATTTGGAGTCAATTGGCTTTTGGGTTCAGGAGAAGAAGGGAAAAATAGATTTTCAAGATGGCTGCCATGGCGGCCATCTTGGATTTCGGATGGGCATGATTTTAGCTATTTTTGATCTACAAGTCACCCCAATGCTTCCTAGCAAGTTTGGAGTCAATTGGCCTTTCGGTTCAGGATATGAAGCAAAAAATAGATTTTCAAGTTGGCTGCCATGGCTGTCATCTTGGATTTTCAATCGGCACGATTTTAGCTATTTTTGATCTACAAGTCACCCCAATGCTTCCTACCCAGTTTGGAGTCAATTGGCTTTTGGGTTCAGGAGAAGAAGGGAAAAATAGATTTTCAAGATGGCTGCCATGGCGGCCATCTTGGATTTCTAATCGGCATGATTTTAGCTATTTTTAATCTACAGGTCACCCAGATGCTTCCTAGCAAGTTTGGAGTCAATTGGCCTTTCGGTTCAGGAAAAGAAGCAAAAAATAGATTTTCAAGATGGTTGCCATGGCGGCCATCTTGGATTTCCAATCGGCATGATTTTAGCTATTTTTGATCTACAAGTCACCCCAATGCTTCCTAGCAAGTTTGAAGTCAACTGGCCTTTCGGTTCAGGAGAAGAAGCGAAAAATAGACTTTCACGATGGCAGCCATCTTGGATTTCCCATCAGCAAGATTTTAGCCATTTTTGATCTACAAGTCACCCCGATGCTTCCTAGCAAGTTTGGAGTCAATTGGCCTTTCGGTTCAGGAGAAGATGCGAAAAATAGATTTTCAAGATGGCGGCCGTCTTGGATTTCCGATCGGCACGATTTTAGCTATTTTTGATCTACAAGTCACCCTGATGCTTCCTACCAAGTATCAAGTCAATTGGCCCAGGGGTGTAGGAGGAGTAGGCTTTTAAAGCAATTGTTGACGCCGCACGATGCACGACGCACGACGGACAATGCACGACGGACATTGACTGACCACAATAGCTCACCATGAGCACTTCGTGCTCAGGTGAGCTAAAAACAGAAGAAGTAGTAGAAGTAGAAGAAAAAAAAGAAGAAGAAACTAGGAAAGGTTTCTTAGAAAAAAAAACAACAAATTTCCCCCTCAACCCTGCCTGAGTTATCATTCTTGTAGGCAACAGCTTGTCTCATCCTGTTCTACATTTCTACCAAGAGTAATCAAAATATTGTGAAGGGTATTCGAGTTACATGAAATCAAATTTAAACATAAGAAGAGAGAAAGCCAGAGTTATCATTCTTGTACTTAACATGTCTTCTTGTCCTATTCTCCATTTCTACCAAGTAAAATTAAAATAATCCAGAATTGTCATTCTTGTATGCAACATGTCATCTAGTCCTGTTCTACATTTCTACTAAGTATCATCAAAATATTGCGAAGGGTAGTCGTGTTACAGAGCGGACACAAAATCAAGTTCAAACACAAGAAGAGGAGATAACTCCGAAAGTAAGAAAGCCAAAGTTGTCATTCTTGTACATGATATGTGGTCTCATCCTGTTCTACATTTCTTCCAAGAATCATAAAAACATTCCAAAGGGTATCTGACTTACAGGGCAGACACGAAATCAATGCATAATCTCTGTCTAATATAACAAAGGGAGACAACACAAAAACTAAGAAAGGCAGAGTTGTCATTTTTGCGTCGTCTTGTCCTGTTCTACATTTCTACCAAGAACCATCAAAATATTCCGAAGGGTATTCAAATAACAGAGTGGACACAAAATCAATTCTAAAAACAAAACAAAGGGAGGTAACTCCAAAAGTAAGAAAGCCCGAGTTACATTCTTGAATACAACACCTTGTCTTGTCCTGTTGAACATTTCTACCAAGTATCATAAAAATATTCCAAAGGGTATTTGACTTACAGAGCGGACATGAAATCAATGTATAATCACTGTCAAATATAACAAAGGGAGATAACACCAAAAGTAAGAAAGGTAGAGTTGTCATTCTTGTATGCGACGTGTTGTCTAGTCCTGTTCTACATTTCTACCAAGTACCATCAAAATATTCTGAAGGGTATTTGATTACAGAGCAGACACGAAATCTATTTCAAACAAAACAAAGAAAGATAACTCCAAAAGTAAGAGAGCCAGAGTTGTCAATTCTTGTACGGGACACGTCATCTCATCCTATTCTACATTTCTACCAAGTATCATCAAAATATTCCAAAGGGTATTCAAGTTACAATGCGGACAAGAAGTTTTAAGCTGACGCTCATGCCGAAGCCAATGGGATCCATCCCAAAAACAATATGTCCCCCACTCCTTTGGTAGGGGGTGGGCACATAATGCAGCAAAAACAATAAGTCTCCCCACTTCATTCAGAAGATTTAAGACCACTCCACTATTGTGACCCCCAGCTTCTGTCAGTCCCAAATGTTTTCTTTCTTACTGTGGTAAATGTCCTAAAATTTCACATATCAAAGTTTCTGACAAAATGGAAAAGTGTAGACCCAAATCAGATGGCTCCTTCTGGAGCAGTCTGATCAGGGTCTACAGTGTTTGCCATTCCACTAAGTATTTTAAGAAACAACTGCATAAAAAGCAAAATTTAGGCTTAAAAGTAGGAAATAAAGTATTCAAAATTTTAGGACATTTCCCGTATCTATATTCAATACTGGTGTGGATGTTGCCCCTGTACCTGCATGTTAATCAAAAATCTGATTATGATGATATGAATACTGAAACTGCCCCACTAAGACCACTTTCAGACAGTCCCAAAAATGGTCTTAATAGTGGAGTTCTACTGTATATTGTTTGCCAAATAAATTCCTGCTAAAAGTCAAATTCTGACCATTGTATATGTATTGCAGTTACTTACAACTGTTCCAGGTGCCTGATATTCAGAATCTAATGTTGGATAGAGTCTAGAAACTTTATCTTGTAGAATCGTAATGCCATCTGGTAGGAACCTGATATACTCTTGTATGGCTTGGAGCCACCACCACACCGCATCACGACAGTTGTATCTGGCACCGACACCCTCGTTGAGCAGGTTGGGTATTAAACCACCTCGCAAACATCCTCCATACGCTAATATGATACACCTATAGAAAATTAGTTCTGAACTAGAAATGTGTCAAAATTACACATATGCCCCAGCCTCAGGACTTAGTGAGAATGCTGGTGGGGGCAAAATATTTGTCACTGTAAACAACAATATTGTCTTGTGTAATATGTCAATCGGCTGAGCTGTTAATTTGATATTTGATTTGATTTGAGTCTTATGGCCTAGTCAACACTATTAAGGTCATGTCAAGCTTGGAATACACAGATAAGCCTGCATATCCTGGCAATTTAATTTGTGCCTTCTCTGTAGTGATATATACAGTAAATGTCCAAAAAAATTTTAACATTTTAATCTATACTATTTTGGCATAAAGTTTGCTTTTTATGCAGTTGTTTCTTTAAATACTTAATTGAATGGCAAACAGTGCAGACCAAGATCAGACTGCTTCTAAAGAGTAGTCTGATCTTGGTCTGCACTGTTTGATTATGCCATTTTGTCAACAACTTTGGTGTATGAACTTTTAAAATATTAACTTGTATTCTACAGTATCCACTGATCCTGAAATTAAACAACTCATGGCCAGTTTTCATTTGGGAGTAAGAGATAAGTGAGTTCCTGTTTTGATAAACATGTTTCACTTGTACAATATTAACACTCCATCTTCAGAAAATGACTAAGCAGTATAATCTTTCTTAACCACTGTTTATTAACTCTTAGCACTCTGGCTAAAATTTTCAGCAGAAGACATTTTATACTTTTCCTATTTTTTCCAGAAAACAGAATTTGATATTTCATGCAAACTGTCTCCAATGGAGACACTTTCCATGAAATTTCAAAATCCGTTTTCTGGGAAAAATATGGAAAAATTCACCAGTTTGTCGTCTGCTGAATAGGCCCAGAGAGTGGTATAGGTTAACTATATTCATTGCTCTAGAAAAAAATATTTGAAACAATAAGACTCGGCCATTATCATGTCCCAGGCAGATAACTGTCAAAATTGATGAAATTTGCCCATTAGCAATCCCAAGTCAGATCTCCACAATATCAATGTATATACTAAGTCTGGCAAAAATCCATAAATATTTACTGAAGTTATCGTCCGGAAACAAAAATATGGACATGTCTCAGGCAGATAATTCTGTCAAAAATCGAGGAAATTTGCCTATTAGCAATCCCAGACCATATCTGCACAATATCAATGGCATCAATGCACATACCAAGTTTGGTGAAAATCCACTGATATTTACTCAAGTTATCGTCCAGAAATGAAAATACAGACAGATGGACGTACGAAGGATGGACCGACAGACAGACACACTTAAGGCCAACGTAATACCATAATACCCAGACACTATCGTGTGGTTGGGTATAATAAAAATACTTTTTTTCCACCGAAAAGTATTGTAATTTTCACTGACTTCTCTACAAAAATACACACTGTGGATACTGATTAAAAACACCTCAATGAGGTGTTCTTCTAAGTACCTACAGCATGTTTTTGTTGAAAAATAAGAAACCCTTTTTTATGTACATTACTATTTCATATCTGGAGCTAAAGACACACAGATGAAGCCTTTTACCTTGCTTCCTGGTATCTGCCTGTCAACAATAGCAGCCCCCTGAGAGATATAAATGTATCACGTCCCCAGTTTCGAGTGTAGCCCGCGGCAAAGTGAGGAAGACCTGTGTAATAAACAATTAAAACTCAGGTGAATATACTGTAAAAGAATTCCAATAATAACTCTAAATATTGAGACAGACAAGCCTAGGCAAACAGTGTAGACACTGATGTGATGCCACAGAATGTAGCATCAAATCAGGGTCTACATGTTTGTTACCCATCCAGCGATCTTTCAATACAATAACAGGTAGTAAAGTTGAATTCTTTTTGTCAAATTTCAACAAAAAATATGGAGGATCAAGTTATCCCAATTTTTAGGGTAAATATGGTATATCTGGCAAATATCTTCTTTTCCCAACAGAGACAAAAAAAAAAAAAAAATCAAAATTTTAAAAAGAAAGATTTCAATTTCCTGTGGCTAAAATTTAAGACATTTATCCTTCACGCTTAGCACTCTGGGTAAAATTTTCAGCAGCAGATGACATTTTGAAATATTTTTTTCTTATTTTTACCAGAAAAAAGAATTTAATATTTCATGCAAATTGTCTCCAATAAGGACAATTTGCAAAAACTTTCAGAATCTGTTTTCAGGGAAAAATAAGAAAAAATATCATCAATTTGTCATCTGTTGAATTAGCCCAAAGAGTGGTAAAAGTTAAAGTACTAATTACAAATGCAGACATTTTATTTTTTTCTTTTGTATTTTTCAGAGAAAATAAGGCTTGATATTTCATGTGAATCATCCGTCTTGAGGTCTAAATTAGTTTGTAAACAGCTACATACTAGAGTCTTAATTTCTCTGAAAACTAATATAAAATTGTTTTGACTGATGTCATTTAGAATTTTGTTTATAATGATAGCATTTTCAGGGCTAAATCAAAGTCCATGGTTATCTCTAATTGTTATATAACAGGGTATACAATTATTTTAAACATCATGTTTACTATGTTTCCATAAATAGCTTTATTTACTATGTTTCCAAAAATAACTTTCTAGAACAACATGTAACATGATGTTTATGTTCTTGATTCTGGACCGAGTTATTTTTGGCATGTCATGGAATATTTGGAAGTTTCTTGAAGGAACCTAGAAAATAAGAGATGCTTGTAGTAAATTCTTTTTCTAGAACGTTCTCTGATATTATATAAGGAGAGAAGAATTTCATCTGGGCATCTTTGTATACTTTCACTGGAAATTATTCTATACTGGATTACTTTAGTATTTTATTCATTCTGGACTTAAATTCTGAATTCAGGAACTTTAAATTGTGGGATCAGAAACTGATATTCAAAGGATCTGTTTTATAAACTCTTGCGGATTATTTTTGAGGGACTTTGTGACATAAACTTGAAAGGTACTGTTTACTTACATTATTTTGTTTTCAATCTTGTCTCATTTTTTTGTGAATAAATATTGTTAATAATTTAAAGCTTGTTGCTGTTTTCACTTTCATTTCTTTCTCATTACGCCTGGTTCGTAACACTAATTTTCTGGAGAGTTCCAAAACCTATCAAGGGATGTAACTCCAACAACACATCAGCCCACTGCCCATGTGTGCACCAAATTTCAACTTTGTAACCCTAATAATTATTGAGTAAAGAGTGACAAAATTTTTTCTGATGAGCTCTGACTGAATGATGGAAGGAATGACAGAAACAAGGCAAATCCAGTATAGCTCCACTTTTTCAAAGAGGGGCTATAATAAATGCATCTTGCCTTAACCTAGAACCTTTTTTCTTTCTTCATCATGTCATCTTTTACCTCTGACAAAAGAAATCATGCGAGCACAATACGGGGCTACAACTCTGAATAAAATAAAAAGGTGAAATGGTAATACCCGCCATTATCATAACTAAGGTGACAAAATTTGGCCATTAGCTTTCCCAAAGGAAATCTCTACAATGTCAATGCACATAGCAAGTTTGGTGGAAATCCACTGATATTTACTGAAGTTATCGTCTGGAAATGAAAATCCGGATGTGTCACAGGCAGATAACTGTCAAAATTGACAAAATTTGCCCATTAGCAATCCCAAACCAGACCACCACAATATCAATGCATATGCCAATGGTGAAAATCATTTACTCAAGTTATCATAAGTAAATGAAAACATGGAAGTGTCATGGGCAGATAACTCTGTTAACAAAAGCATCGGTGAAATCGAAGAATGCTCCCCGAAGATGGGCAGTAGTGGGAGGGTTATGTTACTGAAAGAGTAAAATACTTTAAGAGATATGCTACGGACAAGCTTATTATTGCAATCAAAGCACTGCAGGTGCTGGTAGCCTGGGCATCAGAAGACTCAATGACAAATAACTAGAGATCCATTTGAAACCTGTAAAATGTACAAAAAAAAAAAAAAAAAATAGAAATGTGTCCACAGTACAGGGATGCCTCAGCATTGGGTACCTCTATAAAACTGTGCAAACCTTGCCAAATTAGCCTACGTTAATGCGGGGGCATCCTTGTACTTTGGACACATTTCTAGTAAAAAAAATTTCTAAAAAAAATGAGAAATATAAGCAAGGTCAGTAACTCTTAAACCATGAGACGAAGAAAATCTATTTTGTTTTCTCTAGTAAGTGATTTTCAACAAAGAATCCAAAAATAATGAGAACTAGAAAAGTTTTTTTTTTTAAAAAAAAAAACAAAAGTCCCCCCACAATTCTGCCAGAGTTGTCATTCTTGAACGCAACAGGTCATCTCGTACTGTTCTACATTTGTACCAAGCATCAACAAAATATTCCGTAGGGTATTCGTGTTACAGAGACAAGAAATCAAATTCAAACAGAAGGGGAGATAACTCCAAAAGTAAAAACAGCCAAAGTTGTCATTCTTGTATGTGACATGTCATCTGGTCCTGTTCTTCAATACTACCAAGTATCATCAAAATACTCCGAAGAGTGTTCGACTTACATAGCGGACACTAAATCAATGTATAATCAGTGTCAAATATAACAAAGGGAGATACATGTAACAGCAAAAGTAAGGAAGGCAGATTTGTCATTCTTGAAAGGAACATGTCGCCTTGTCCTACTCTATTTTGTGTTCTCTAGTAAGTGATTTTCAACAAAGAATCCACAAATAATGAGAACTAGAAAAGGTTTTTTTAAAAAAAAAAAACAAATGTCCCCCCTCAATTCTGCCAGAGTTGTCATTCTTGAACGCAACAGGTCATCTCGTACTGTTCTACATTTGTACCAAGCATCAACAAAATATTCCGTAGGGTATTCCTGTTACAGAGACAAGAAATCAAATTCAAACAGAAGGGGAGATAACTCCAAAAGTAAAAACAGCCAAAGTTGTCATTCTTGTATGTGACATGTCGTCTGGTCCTGTTCTTCAATACTACCAAGTATCATCAAAATATTCCGAAGAGTGTTCGACTTACATAGCGGACACTAAATCAATGCATAATCAGTGTCAAATATAACAAAGGGAGATACAAGTAACAGCAAAAGTAAGGAAGGCAGAGTTGTCATTCTTGTAAGGAACATGTCGTCTTGTCCTATTTACAGTTCTACAAGTTACCATCAAAAGATTCTGAAGGGTATTCCAGTTACAGAGCAGACGAGAAATCTGTTTTAAACAAAACAAAGAGAGATAACTCCAAAAGTAAGAAAGCCAAAGTTGTCATTCTTGTACAGGACATGTCATCTGGTCCTGTTCTACATTTCTACCAAGTATCATAAAAATATTCCAAAGAGCTTTTGACTTACAGAGCGGACACAAAATCAATGGATAATCACTGTCAGACATAAGACAGGGAGGTAATAACGCCAAAAATAAGAAAGGCAGAGTTGTCATTTTGTATGCAACATGTTGTCTGGTCCTGTTCTACATTTCTACCAAGGATCATAAAAATATTCCAAAGAGTCTTTGATTTACAGAGCGGACACGAAATCAATGGATAATCACTGTCAGACATAAGAAAGGGAGATGACGCTAAAAGTAAGAAAGGCAGAGTTGTCATTCTTGTATGCAACATATCGTCTGGTCCTGTTCTACATTTCTACCAAGTATCATAAAAATATTCCAAAGGGTCTTTGACTTACAGAGCGGATACGAAATCAATGGATTATCACCGTCAAATATAACAAAGGGAGATAATGCCAAAAGTAAGACAGGCAGAGTTGTCTTTCTTGTGCATGACATGTCATCTGGTCCTGTTCTACATTTCTGCCAATATTCCAAAGGGTATTCCAGTTACAGAGCAGACGAGAAATCTATTTCAAACAAAACAAAGGGAGATAACTCCAAAAGTAAGAATGCCAGAGTTGTCATTCTTGTATGTGACATGTCATCTAGTCCTGTTCTACATTTCTACCATGTATCATAAAAATATTCCAAAGGGTCTTTGACTTACGGAGCAGACACAATACACTGAAGGACTTTGAAAACCAAAAAAAATGAAAATATATTTTTTAGCACCACGAATATTTTTAGTCTTCTTTAATGGGTAAAATCGACTGGTAACAACAGCCTGCTTATATCTACATTAGATACCGTCGTTTTTAGGCACTGGCCACCATGAGCTACGGGATCGTTGTTTTACCCAGATTAGCACGTGGCACCCCCACGAATTTATGAAGCAAAATATTTTACCATTTTACGTGTAGCTTGTAGTCTTACATATATAAAAAACAAATTTGCTTTACTTCTATTACTTTATTAATCATGCCATGTTTGTCTGAACATGAACGGTCTGGTGCAATCGGAATGCTACAAGCCGGGGTACGTGTTTGTAATGTCGCGCGACACTATAATTGCCATCCTTCAACTATTCTTCACCTCAGAGATCGTTACCAGGCCACAGGGTCAGTTAAAGATCAACCCAGGCCTGGTCAGCGAAGAATAACAACTTACGTCGATTGCATCAAAGGTTTCCATTCTGACTGGCTACCGTCAGTGCCAGACGAACAATTGGACTCCAAGGGTAAGTTGTTTCATGTTTGTAATAAACGATCTAATTACAATTGCTTTTAATCACAACCCAATTTCTAGACAAAATTTTAAACTGTTTCATTGCAGACACCCAATCCATGCTCGTACAGTTCGGTGGAGAATTCGATAAGTTGGGCTCCTTTGCCACAGACCTAAAAAAGGTTGCATTTTGACCAACAGACATAAGGCGGTGAGGTTAAACTGGGCTCAGGCTCACTTACGATGGAATCGCAGGTAGTGGGGATCAGTTTTATTTACCGATGAGTCCAAGTTTAATGTGCAAAACTGTGACGGCCATACAAGAGTGTACTGTCAACGGGGTCAGCAGTTTTCGGAGAACTGTGTTCAGAAACGTAACTGTGGTGGTGGTGGCAGTGTTCACGTCTGGGCTGGTATAACCCAATTTAACAAAACTGACCTTGTTATTTTAAATGGAAATGTAAATGCTAGGCGTTACATTGATAATGTTCTTCATCCTGTGGCATTACCCTTTTTACGACAAAATTATAGGAGAGGTAACTTCATATACCAATATGACAATGCCCAGCTCATAGTGCCCGCCTCACTGTCAATTTTCTGGCAACAAATAGGATTCCAGTGCTAGACTGGCCGTCTTTGTCTCCCCACATGTCTCCGATTGAGCATGCCTGGGATGAGCTGGCCAGACGCATTAGCGCTCGACATCAGCTGCCTAGGAATGTAAATGAACTTACCAACGCCTTGGTCAATGAATGGAATAACATTCCTCAGCAAGTGGCAAACCTTGTCCTTTCGACGAGGCGGAGATGTCCTGCATGCATAGCGGCAATGGCAGTTACACTCGCTACTTTTGAATGTAAGTGTACTGATATTTGATAGACTGTTACTCTTACATTATTCAATATTTTGGGATGAAATTTAGAACAAGATTTTTTTAATCCTATTTCAAAACAAGAGGCCCACGGGCCACGACTCACTCACCTGAGTGGAACACTCACTGCAGATATGCAGAAGTTATGCAACATTTTTCCAATCCTGTCATTGCAACTAATGAAAGGATCATCATTTGAGCAGTTCTTAGTTTTGTAGAAGAAAAATGTGTTGTTGTTTTTTATTATCATGGCAAGTTTTAGACACTTAGTTATTTTTGTCTTCGTGTGTGTGTTTATTCCTCTCAATGGTCATCTATTTTATAATCAAATATCTTAGCAAGAAAGCAGGGACTTCCCAAGTACTCATCTTCTTTGAATAAGTAAGGAAATGATGGGAGAAGAGGTATTTCAATTGCATGTTGCCACTCCCCACGCCTATGCTACACGCCCTATGTAAAGCTCAACATGGTCTTCTTTTCCTGCTGGTGTGCATCAGCGTCTTCTTTTCCTGCTGGTGTGCAACTGGGTCTTCTTTTCCTGCTGGTGTGCAACAGGGTCTTCTTTCCCTTCTGGTGTGCAATAGGGTCTTCTTTCCCTGCTGGCGTGCAACAGGGTCTTCTTTTCCTGCTGGTGTGCAACAGGGTCTTCTTTCCCTTCTGGTGTGCGATAGGGTCTTCTTTCCCTGCTGGTGTGCAACAGGGTCTTCTTTTCCTGCTGGTGTGCAACAAGGTCTTCTTTTCCTGCTGGCGTGCAACAGGGTCTTCTTTTCCTGCTGGTGTGCAACAAGGTCTTCTTTTCCTGCTGGTGTGCAACAGGGTCTTCTTTTCCTGCTGGTGTGCAACAGGGTCTTCTTTTCCTGCTGGTGTGCAAGGTCTTCTTTTCCTGCTGGCGTGCAACAGGGTCTTCTTTTCCTGCTGGTGTGCAACAGGGTCTTCTTTTCCTGCTGGTGTGCAACAAGGTCTTCTTTTCCTGCTGGTGTGCAACAAGGTCTTCTTTTCCTGCTGGTGTGCAAGGTCTTCTTTTCCTGCTGGCGTGCAACAAGGTCTTCTTTTCCTGCTGGTGTGCAACAGGGTCTTCTTTTCCTGCTGGTGTGCAACAGGGTCTTCTTTTCCTGCTGGTGTGCAAGGTCTTCTTTTCCTGCTGGCGTGCAACAAGGTCTTCTTTTCCTGCTGGCGTGCAACAGGGTCTTCTTTTTCTGCTGGTGTGCAAGGTCTTCTTTTCCTGCTGGTGTGCAACAGGGTCTTCTTTTCCTGCTGGTGTGCAACAGGGTCTTCTTTTCCTGCTGGTGTGCAACAGGGTCTTCTTTTCCTGCTGGTGTGCAAGGTCTTCTTTTCCTGCTGGTGTGCAACAAGGTCTTCTTTTCCTGCTGGCGTGCAACAGGGTCTTCTTTTTCTGCTGGTGTGCAAGGTCTTCTTTTCCTGCTGGTGTGCAACAGGGTCTTCTTTTCCTGCTGGTGTGCAACAGGGTCTTCTTTTCCTGCTGGTGTGCAACAGGGTCTTCTTTTCCTGCTGGTGTGCAACAAGGTCTTCTTTTCCTGCTGGTGTGCAAGGTCTTCTTTTCCTGCTGGTGTGCAACAAGGTCTTCTTTTCCTGCTGGTGTGCAAGGTCTTCTTTTCCTGCTGGCGTGCAACAAGGTCTTCTTTTCCTGCTGGCGTGCAACAAGGTCTTCTTTTCCTGCTGGTGTGCAACAGGGTCTTCTTTTTCTGCTGGTGTGCAAGGTCTTCTTTTCCTGCTGGTGTGCAACAAGGTCTTCTTTTCCTGCTGGTGTGCAAGGTCTTCTTTTCCTGCTGGCGTGCAACAGGGTCTTCTTTTCCTGCTGGCGTGCAAGGTCTTCTTTTTCTGCTGGTGTGCAAGGTCTTCTTTTCCTGCTGGTGTGCAACAAGGTCTTCTTTTCCTGCTGGTGTGCAAGGTCTTCTTTTCCTGCTGGTGTGCAACAAGGTCGTCTTTTCCTGCTGGCGTGCAACAGGGTCTTCTTTTTCTGCTGGTGTGCAAGGTCTTCTTTTCCTGCTGGTGTGCAACAAGGTCTTCTTTTCATGCTGGTGTGCAACAGGGTCTTCTGTTCCTGCTGGTATGCAAGAGGATCTTCTTTCCCAGCTTCACAGGGTGTTCTTTCCATGCTGGTGATTCATATGGTCTTCCTTCCCTGCTGATGCTTCACAAATTTCCTACTTGAAAACTTTACCATGGCAACCAAACAAAATAAGCAGTTTCAGAGATGAAGACATTTAAAAACAAGATGCTGGTCTTAGCTATTTTTGATCTAGAGTTCATCCTGTTGCTACAGTGTGTTTCAATTCAAATCCACCAACAGTTTGGGAGGAAAAAGAAATTGGTTTTCAAGATGGCGGCTATGGCAGTCATTTTGGTTTCCAATCAGCATAATTTAGCCTATTTTTCATCTACACGACAACCTGTTGCTACATTGTAAGTTTCAACTTAATTTGCCTTGTGGTTTGCGAGAAGATGTCCAAAACAGATTTTTCAAGATGGCAGCTATGGTGGCCATCTTGAATTTCAGATCAACATTATTTTAGCTTGTTTGGATACAGAAGCTGTTCTGTTACTACAGAACAAGTTTCTGCTTAAATCAACCAAACGTTTGGGAAGAGATGTTGAAAACTGATTTTCAAGATGGTGGCTGTGGCAGCCATCTTGGATTTTCGATCCGCTCAGTTTCAGCTATTTTGTGTCTACTAGGTGTCCTGATGCTCCTCATCAAGTTTCAACACAATTGGATCATAGTCTTTAGAGGAGATGTCCAAAATATAGTTTCTCATCATTTTTCCCATATAAATGTATAGGGCCCATACAAATGCATGGGGAGGTAAATTTTGAACTTGCTGTTTTATTGTGTTGGGGTTTAACGACACGTCAACCCTTGAGAGTCATTTTGTGTCGTCTCCCAGAGAAAGGGAGAAAAGAGATAGAAGAGAGAGTAGAGGAGATGAAAGAGAGGGACAGGGAAGAAAGAGGAACAGGAATGAAAGTGAAGAAACAGAAGAAATAAAAACATTCCCCCTCTACCCTTACCCACTACAAGGATAGCAGGCCTTGCCCAACTGTAAGCCAATATCAGTTGGACGCCCCAGTGATGTAAGATACACAGCACCTTCGCACCACCCCACCACCCCCTTGAACTTGCTGTAAAAAGGTCATAAGTCAAAGTCGGACCATCATTTTAGCAACTTTGGTAGACCTCCTGTTCCCAGATGATTTGTGCAAAGATTAGGCCGCAGGGCTTATTTGGTTCTGGAGAAGAAGATTTTTAAAGGGTTTTAACATATATGGGCATGGCGGCCGTCTTGGCCAATGGACCGCAACTATTTTAGCAATCTTTCGTTCCCCTGCCCCAATGAGGCTCCATTTGAAATATGAGCAACAGTGGCCCAGAGGCTTCAGAGAAGTCGTTTGAAATTCTCAACATTTTTCCCATACAAATGTAAGGGGCCCATACAAATATGTAGGGAAGCAAACTTGACCTCAGCGTAAAAAGGTTAAAAGTCAATGTATGACCATTATTGTAGCAACTTGGTAGACTTCCTGTCCCCGGTCATTTGTGCAAAGATTCAGCCCCAAGGCATCCTTGGTTTTAGAGATAAAGATTTTTAAAGATTTTTACCACATATGGGAATGGTGGCCATCTTAGTCAACAGACTGCAATCATTTTAGCAATCTTTCTTTCCCCCAACCTATGGAGGCTCCACATAAAATTTGAGCAAAACTTGCTCAGTGGCTTTAGAGGAGAAGTCTTTTGAAAATGTTAATGGACAGATGCAAGTACAACAAGAGCTCCGCCAAGCGAGGCATTATACGCCCGTGGCAAGTTATAAGATGTAGCACATGAACTGGCTCCTGATATAAACTTTAGGTGGAATTGCAAAAAAAAATTTAAAACTTTTTCATTGGGGCATAGCTCTGCTAATATTTAGTGAACTGTAACCTAAGGGTCCAAGCTTGCCCAGAAATTAAGGGAGAAGTGTCTTCTCCCTCTTGGGAAATAGGGAGAAGTTTGCTGCGTCCAGGGAGAAGTGCTTTCGGACAGAGGACACACAACAGAAGCATGCCTATATTATAATCTCATATAAGCTTTTGGCTGATTTGTTTTTCCTATACTTCAATATCGGACCAAACAATAACAAAACAAAAATAACCAAAAACAATAAATAAATAATAAGATGTAGCACATAAACTGGCTCCTGTATAATTCAGTGCTCCGGATATAAACTGTAAGTGGAATTACAAAAAAAAAACATTTAAAAAAATTTCATTGGGGCATATCTCTGCTGATATTTGGTGAACTGTAACCTAAGGTCCAAGCTGGCCCAGAAATTAAGGGAAAAGTGACTTCTCCCACCTGGAGAAAATAGGGAGACGTTCGCTGCTTCTAGGGAGAAGTGCTTTCTGACGGACACACCACAGAAGCATGGCTATATTACAAGCTCATATGAGCCTTTGGCTGATTTGTTTTTCCTATACTTCAATATCGGACCAAACAATAACAAAATAAAAATAAACAACCAAAAAAAAATAAAATAAAAAACTGCTCCAAGAAATTTTTTTGTAAACCTTTAACTTATTTAATACTGATTTTATTTTTGTTCTTCAAGGGAGCCAAATCAGAAAAGTATTTAAAAAAATCCAAAAAGAATTATATATTTATAAAGATTTAAAAATGGCAACCTTTCCTTGCAAATCTAATAAAAGATGTTAAAAAAAAAAAAAAAAATCAACATCTTGCCCATATGACCAAAACTTTAGTCATTTGCAAAAAATATACCTATTATAAAACAAGATTTGCACACTATTACATCTAAACAATATGCTGTGAAAAGTTTACAAAAACTTTCAAAGGGGCATAAATCTGCAAATATTTAGTGCACTGTAACCGCGAATTAATATGTGCTGCTCCACATCATTGTGTTACTAGTTATGATGTTTCAGCATGATCGGATGTAAACTGTAGGAGGATTTAGCCGAAAAAAAAAAAATAAAAGAAATTTTCAAAGGGGTTTAACTCTGCTAATATTTGGTGGACTGTAACCTTGAAACAATCTGCACTGCTCCACATCATGGTCTAACTACAAATCAAGTTTCAGCTTGATAGGATGTAAACTGTAGTAGGATTTAGCCGGAAACGAAAAGTTTACTGAAATTTTCAAAGGGGCATAACTCTGCTAATATTTGGTGGACTGTAACCTCGAAATAATATGCGCTGCTCCACATCATGGTCTAACTATATATGAAGTTTCAGCTTGATGCGATGTAAAATGTAGGAGGAGTTAACCGGAAATGAAAAGTTTACAGAAATTTTCTAAGGGGCATAACTCTGCAAACATTTTGTGGACTGTAACCCCGAAACAATATGCGCTGCGCCACATCATGCTCTAACTATACACCAAGCTTCAGCTTAATCGGATGTAAACTGTAGGAGGAGTTAGCCGGAAAGGAAAAAGTTTACGGACGGACGAATGCCATACCCCTTAACTTTTTCAAACAGCGTATAAAAAGTGATCACTATAGTTCATCCTGGGCATAGCTCAGGTGAGCTAAAAAAACAAAAACAAATTAATCAGGTGGCCTATTCATGATCCCAATGAGCTCACCAAGCTTCAATGCCCTTCCTCGAATAGTTTTTGAGACATCTTGCTCACAAGATTTCATTACGTCCCATAGGCTTACAATGCATGAGTGGATAAGCTTGAAATGAGTGTTTGAAGAATTAACTCTGGCAACTTGTTTTTTTTTTTGTTTTTTTTTGTTGTTTTTTTCCTCCTCCAGCTTCTTCACACTAGGGGGTATAATAAAGGATTCATCTAGAGCTAAATGTATGTTACTATTGTACCTGCAGCAAGTGAGGTGCAAGCTTCCTCTTCTACTACAGTGTCATCAGCTTTTATGGTTTCTCTTGTTGGTGCCTTTGGGTCGGCAAGATTTGGTGACAATGGGGGAAGCCTTGCACCTTTCACAAAACCACAAACTATCACAGATCCCATGGCAAGAGCCTGAATAAACACAGAACCATCCTGGACATACCTACAAATACACAAAATATCATACTTCTAGTAATACCAGCTTCTAGTTATTTTTTTATTATTATTATTATTGTTTTGCTTCTGGAGATGATTTTTGTTGTTGTTGACTTTCCATGTTCACAGTTTGCCTTGAGGATGCTTTTTTGTTTTTTTAGTTGAAGCTTTAGGGCCCGGTCAAAACTGTTAAAGTCATGTCTAGTCGGTCAGTTAACCTACTCACACTTTTTCTGGGCAGACTTACTCCTTTAAGTGGTTAACCAGTACTTGTCCACATGCTTTCGCCAGTAATTGGCAACTGCCCTTCATGAATCAGTGCAAGTTGGGGTGAGGAGTGACTGCAGAAATCATTTCATGATCAATCTCCATGAAAGTTATGAGGCCGAGCTGTGATTCAAACTTGCCATCCCTGGATCTGAAGTCATACACACTACTGACAGCATTAAGGAACCTGGCTATTGTTATTTTATACATCACATATTTCACAGTTTGCCTTTTACTACTACTGAAGTGCATGCTTTTGTCAAACATAGTTCCAGTTATTAAAGATTTGAGGTGCAACAATATACTGATATGGTATCCTATCACCATACAAGGTCTGACAATACAGCGTATCATCCTGTGGCAATATCATGATACTTTTACAATACACCAAAAGTGCAATCTCTGATTCCAGAATACCTATTTCAAGTAAAATCAAATATAATTATCATTTCATTTAGTTACAAGCCTGCTTGTTTATATCAGTTTGTGATAGTCATCTTGCTACATCTAAATATACATCTAAATGTACAAATTTCATTGCAAACTGACTTAGAATAGACCAGAAAACAGTTTTACTGTCCTTTTAAAGAGACCTAGATTAGTTTGCAAACAATTATGGTAAATGTCCTAAAATTCAGATACTTTATTCCATACTTTCTTTTTTTTTTTTTTACTAAATTTTGCTTTTTACGCAGTTATTTCTTAAAATACTAGATCACTTCATTGGTTATGGAGAAAATGCAATTTAACCATTTTCCAATTATAAGTCTATATGGCTTCCTGTTGCCATGACAACCAAATGTAGAGGCAGACTGTCAAATTTCAAGCTATTTGAATTGCCCTTTCCCAAGCAACATTTGTACCAAATTTGAGTCCTACAGTTTCAGTGGTTTTGGACAAATTTTCATTCAAACAAACAAGAAAAAAAAATTTAAGTTAATGTTGCCATGGCACCAAAACACAATGGTAACTGGTCATAAAACACATAATTTGGGTAGACAATCATCAAATGCTCATAACTGCCAAATATGGTTCACACCTTCACTGGTTATGGAGAAATGCAATTTAACCATTTCCCATTATAAAATCTATAGGAGCTTTCTGTTGCCATGGCAAATAAACCATGAGCCACATTGGCAAACTTTTAGCTACTCTGAATTGCCCTTTCTCAAGCAACATTTGTACCAAATTAGAGTCATACAGCTTAATGGTTTTGGAGGAGTTGCCATTTAAAAAACTCTTTTTTTGAAATTTAATATTGCCATGGCAACCAAACAAAATGGCCACTGTTCATAAAACACATAAACTGGGTAGACAATCATCAAATGATAATAACTGCCAAATATGGTTCACTTCGCTTCTTATGTTCTGGTGAAAATGCAAGTTAACCAATTTCCCATTGTAAGTCTTTCTGTTGCCATGGCAACCAAAACCAAGAGGCAGGTCACTAATTTTAGCTATTTTTTAAATCCCGCTACCCAAGCAACATTCTTACTTAATAAGGGACAAATCGTTTAATGGTTTTGGAGGAGCTGTTGTTTGAAAATGTTAACAGATAAACAGACGCATGCACATGCATGCACACACTGACGGATGGTTTTGAATGACCAAGTTTGGGTTTAACAACATGTCAACCCTTGTGGGTCATTTTGTGTCGTCTCCCAATGAAAGCGAACAGAAGAGATAGCAGAGGAGATGAAAGACAGGGACAGGGGAGAAAGAAAAATAGCCATCAGAAGAGATGGCAAATCCCCCAACCAAACCGCCATTTCTAAATTTGGTGTATATTTCAATCAAATGTCATAGAAATATTGAAACAGAGCAAAGTTAAAAGATGCAAAGATAGTATGAAATGTGACCAAAATAATAAGTGAAAACAATTGTGGGTGTACTGCAAATGATTTTATTTTTGCATGTTCATTACTGGGGTAAAAAAACAACAGAGCAAAAGTTGTCCTCACATGTGACATGCCTACTTGACCGGATATATGTCCCTACCAAAAATTATCAAGTTATCTCAAACAGTATGGGAGTTATAGCTTGCACAAGATTTCGGCATCAGGGGAGATAAGTAATTAATGGAGAAAATGAGAGTACTCTTGAACACGACATGCCTACTGGTCCTAATCCATGCCTCTACCAAATATTACCAAAATATTTCAAACCGCATACACAAGAATTTGCCTTAGAAATTCATTCAGGGGAGGTAACTAGAAAACAACCACAGCAGTGGTTGTCCTTCTTGCTCTCGACATGCCTAATGGTCCTTATCTATGCCTCTACAAAATATTACCAAAATATTTCAAACCATTAAGAAGTCACTTAGTGCGAAAGAATTTGGCTTAGAAATTTATTCAGTGGAGTGTAGAAGAAATATAATAAAGCAAGAGTTGTCCTTCTTGCATGTACACTGCTACTTGACCTGATATATGTCCCACCAAAAAATTCTCAAATTATCTCAGACAGCATGGGATTTATAGCCTGCACAAGATTTCAGCTCCAGAGGAGATATGTACATAGCAATAAGTGAGAGTTGTCTCTCTTGCACATGATACACCTACTGGTCTTTATCTAAGAAGTTATAGAGTGCACAAGAATTTGGCTTAAAAATTTACTCTGGGGAGATAACTAGAATGTGACATGCCTACTAGTCCTTATCTCTGCCTGTAGCAAATATTATCAAAATATTTCAAACCATTAAGAAGTTATGGAATACACAAGAATTTGGCTTAGAAATTTTTTCAGGATAGATAACTAGAAAAAAGAACAAAGCAAGAGTTGTCCTTCTTGCATGCAACACTCCTACTTGACCTGATATATGTCCCTATCAAATATTATCAAATTATCTCAAACAGTATGGAAATTAAAGCCTGCACAAGATTTTGGTTTCAGGGTATATAACTACATAACAAAGAAAGAGAGAGCTGTCTCTCTTGCACGCACCATCCCTTCTGGTCCTTATCTATTCCTCTACTAAATATTACCAAAATATTTCAAACCATTGAGAAGTTATGGAGTGCACAAGAATTTGGCTTACAAATTCATTCAAGGGAAATAACTACAGAAAAAGAACAGAGCAAAAGATGTCCTTCTTGCATGCGATACTCCTACTTGACCTGATATATGTCCCTACCATATTTTATCAAATTATCTCAAATTGTATTGGAGTTATGGCCTGCAAAAGATTTCTGCTTCAGGGAAGATAACTACATAAAGAAGAAAGTGAGAGTTGTCTCTCGTGCACATGAATTGCCTACTGTTCCTCCTCTTCATATGAAATTATCTCAAACAGTATGGGAGTTATGGCCTGCACAAGATTTCAGCTTTAGGGGAGATAACTACATAACAAAGATAGTGTGAATCGTCTCTTGCACAGGACATACCTACTGGTCCCCCTCTCCTTTCCTAACAAATAAAAATATATCTAAGGGTATCAAAGTTATGGAGCGCACAAGGAAGCGTCTACAATTTCTGCTTCAGGAAAGATAACTACATAAAGAAGAAAGTGAAAATTGTCATTCTTGCACGTGGCATGCCTACTGATCCTCCTCTTCATTCCTACCAAATATTATCAAATAATCACAAACGGTATGGGAGTTGTGGCCTGCACAAGATTTTGGCTCCAGGGGAGATAACTACATAACAAAGAAAGTGAGAATTGTCTCTCTTGCATGCTACATGCCAGACTGGCTCCAGTCATTTTTGTTTTATATCTATTTCTCTCTTTCTCTACATTATTTTTTTATCATGATCCTCTTTAATCCAACTTCAAGTTACCTATGGCTGAACAAAAACAACTGGTAACAATTGTGGAAGGCTCTGAAATATGATCCACCTTCCATAAATTTAGATAAAATCAGCAAGCAATTAGGATGCTATAAATTTGCCATTTAGTAAACACAGATCATTATCTCTAACAGTTCCTTGAAATCAATTTGTTTTGGTTGCTTCTAACCCTTTGGCTGTGTATCTCAGCTGTATATTTAGTACTGCCCCAGAACCAGAGTGTT